>CM077149.1:111211157-111811157 GCA_039583875.1 Platanthera guangdongensis | reverse complement strand
TCTGGCATGATGTCCGCAAACTCGCCTAAGAGGGGACGCACCACGGGTGGGTAGTCAACTAGGGTGTCCGTAGCAGCGACTACGTAAATGACGTTTGACTCGGGGCTATCTCGTAGGAACTCACCTCGTCTCAAAATATGCATTGGCTGTGAGGCGCTCGTGCTCACAGATGGCTCTACCACACCCTTAGATCGGTCCCGGGGCTGGGTGGGCATCAACGTAATCTTCCGCCCCTTATCATAAAAGACACGTGTTCGAGCGACCGAAGCACGTGATGTCACGATCGAAAAGCCATGGGCGGCCAAGCAACACATGAGCGATGTCCATGAGAATGACATCGCACCAGACCTTGTCCTGAAAGGACGCGATAGTGATCGGGACTAAGCAACGCTGGGTGACCTGGATCGCCGTCTTGTCGACCCAGACGACACGGTATGGGTGGGGGTGAGGCTCGGCCTTCACCTACATACGGTCAAGCCTCTTCTGGGCTACGATGTTCACGCAACTCCCACTATCAATAGCTAGCTTGCAGGGACCGCCTGCACTAGGAAAGTACGTGTAGAAGATGGTAGTGCGCCGCCAATCCTCATCCACACGTGGGGTGTGCAGGAGGCGTCTAATCACTCCCACCTCTAACGATCGCTCGGCGTCACTCTCCCAACCTTCCTCAACTTCGGCCTTAACTTCCTCTGGGGCCTCCTATTCGTCCTCTAAACCCTGCTCCTCCTCGACTAGCAGGTTCCGCGTGGGGCACTGCGCTGCCACGTGGCCTCTGCCAGAACATCTAAAACATACAATGCCCCAGATCGCTGGACATCAGTGGCTATGCCTTTACCCTTCGCATCTGCGGGAATACGTGAGGATGCAGCTGTGGTGGTCTGGGGAGGAGCTGGTTTCCTAAACGTCGAGGAATCAGTCCGCGAAGTGAACTGCCTCGTACTAGACGATCGGAGGCACTGCTCATACTCGAGGGAGAGCTGGAATATCTGATCAACGGTCTCCAAGCGGTGGGGAATCAACTCTCTCCGAATATCGGAACGAAGGCCCTCCTTGAAAAGGGAGGTCGTGGCAATAGGTTACTCTGAAACGTCACTCCTGACGATCAGCTCGTCGAAGCGAGCCGTGTACTCGACGACGGTAAGCGTCCCCTGCCGTAAGTTCTGCAGCTGCTCAAATAGCTGATCTCGGTATGACGCGGGGAGGTACTTCTCCTTCAGTCTCTCCTTCATCTCATCCCATCTGACGATGGGGTAGTAACCATCCCGCTCTAAAGCTCTCTCACCGCTGATCCAAAATACCTTAGCTTGCCCGATCAACTTCATTTTCGCAAAGCGGACACAACGTTCATCACTCATGTCATACCACTCAAAGTAGTGATCCATGTCCAAGAGCCAATCGCTGAAGGCTTTCGGATCTAGGCGACCATCGAACGAAGGGGCGTCGAGTCGAATACGACGAGTGATGTCCAAGTAGCGTCCATCTCTCCGTGCATCATGGTAATCCTCGGGGTAATCATCCTGAGCATAGTCGTGTCGACCGGGTGGGGGACCACGCTCTCTCCGACCTGGAGGATAATACTCATCACGACGATTGTCTCGGTGGCCAAGTGGAGGCCCTCGATCCCTGGGGTCAGGATGAGGTCTACGCGGCATACGGTACTCATCACGCGGAGGTAGGGAGCTCTCACGCACCGGATCAAGATGACGCCTGGCCGGCAGGGCTGGGGCTCGGTGGTGAGGATCACGACGGTAGCGGTCTGTCGTAGGCTGACCATCTCTTGGGCGATGGTCATAACGTGGAGGAACGTCAAGGTCGTCCCCAAGTGAATCGTCATGCTATGTCGGAGTGTCTCTGGCATCCTCTAAGTGGCCTAAACGAAGGTTCATCTCGGCAAGATGATGACGCACATCGTCGAACTGGGCTCCTATGGTGTCAAGGCGACCTAGGACAAGGCGTTGGAACTCAGCAAAAGCGTCGTCCGAATTCGAGCTCGTCGTTCGGTCCTCGGTGTTCTGTGGTGCTACCATGCTTACTCTAAAAGTCCTACCACTACGGAGCGTGCAAGTGGCCAAACCTTGCCCTCTGATACCAAAATGATGTAGGGGTAGTCTAGTGGTGCTCGGGAGGTAAGACTCTAAGTGTGGGTGCAGGGAACACACTAATGCAACGTTAAATGCAATGTGACTGTCGGGTGACGACAACAATTATTATAAGCAATGAAATTAAGATTACCACACAGATAATTAAAATAAAATAGACAAATAATTACTTTCAGCAATTTGACAACGGCTTCCTCCGCTCGGAGGGCCTAAGCAAGTGCACGGTGAATAAGTCCACAAACAATTAATAGCATAAAAGGAAATAACTACCACACAACCATAATCTCAGCACAATATAGATAAACACTGAATGAAAATGTCAAGTCACAGAATACAATACCATAAATGCTCACAACGTAGAGGGCTGAACCGAGGCACTGGAGGATTCGAAGGCCGGATGTAAAGACGGGCGATCGGAGGTGAAACCGGCGGTGAGGCGACGGTGACGGTGGCTGCCCTCGGTGGAAAGTGGTGGTAACGGAGGGTAAAACGGCGGATCCGGCCACGAAAGAGTAGATCCGGACCGGGGCAAGTAGATCCACTATTTAAGAGCGGATCCAGGCAAAAATGGAAGGTTTGTGCGGTGCAAACAACGGATCGGAGAGTGATAGCACTAGATCAAAATAGACCTAGAGTTTTCGGGGAGGTGGGAAGTGGATCCACGAAGGGAAGGTGAGGGGAGTGGTCGGCTACGGTTAGAAAACCCTTGGGGTGGCCGGTTTTGGGAAGGGAAAGGGGCGGAGGGGGGCTGGAATGGGGCAGCAAGCCGGCGGCCGGTTCTGGACACACCGACGACGGCGGACAGGGGGAAAAAGGCTGGGTTTCGGCCGGTTTGCTGGGATGCAGGCCGGCGGCGGTTGGGTGGGGATTTGAGAGGATTCCGGCGGTGGAGAAGGGGGGAAAATGATGGAAAATGATGGAGGGGTAGGGTTTACCTTGGGGGGAAGTTTGGCGGCGTAGGAGTCGTCACCTAGGGTTTCACGGCGTCGGCACCGGGGAGGGATCGCTGGAATCCGGGAATCTCTTTCTCCAAATCCAACAACGACTGAATTCAGCCCCTCTACATCCTATTTATAATAAAAGAGAGGCTAAGGCATCCCCACCAACAGTTGTGATTGGCAGGTGGGTTCGCCTATAAAAAAACTTCAAAATAAACTGAAAAAAATAAAGTAATATATTTTTTTGACTCGTGGCGACGTTCCGGACGCAACCGCGGAGTCCGATCGACGATCCGATCAAGTCTTCCTGCGCGAATACATGTATGTGGGTCCCTCCTTGCGGCGAACCCCTCCAGGTGCATCTGATGGTACTCCATCACTTTGATTGTCGGAACAGAGATTTGATTTACCTGTTCACACCCGCAGAGCTTCAAGGCGGTGGAGGAAAACCTCTCGCTGGAGGAGGAGCGAGGGGGGGGGGACTGCTCGCCGGTAGGATCTTCAAGGCCGTGGAGGAAAAACTGCTCGCCGGCGTCCATGACAGTGAAGGAAGTCTGGAAGAGATGTGATGGCGGTAGAGAAGAAAGCTGAAGGAGAGTCTGGAGGAGGCGGCGTCCAACGTCGGTGATCATGCGTTGGAAACGGGGCGTTGAAAAGGAACTCCGAGCAGCAGTGGGAAAGCTACGATGGCAACGCAACTTTACTCCGTCGATGCAGACGCAACGCCGCCACAAACAGGATAAAAAATGAATGTTGTTACGGTAAGAACGCAATAAAGCATTAACGTCGAAACAAACTGACCCTAAAGTAGGTGATGAATGAGAGTTGTTATGGTTATGGTTCAATTTTGGTTCCATTAAATCCAAAAACCAAACCGTCAAGATAACGGTTCTTCAAATTTGAACCATAACTTATTTGGTTTGACCTATTTCGGTTTCAGTTCCAATATAATTTTTTTAACCTCGTGTCTACGGCTATCAAGTGTGTCGGTGTTGGACTCTCAAGCACCCGTCCAACTCTCTGACACTCTTCGACACTCTCTGACACTCGTGTCGGAAGTCCAACACGCAGGCTCACGCGGGTCTCGCGTGTCCCGCTCAATCGAACATGTGTGTCCTTAATCTAGCTACTCATGGTGAGGCAGAAGACAATTTGTCTTGGAAGTGCGATTTTTGTGAAAAATATTTTATAAGTTCATATACAAGAGTGAGCACATTTGTTAATGATTGGTGAAAAATGAATTGGAAAGTGTAGAAGTTTCAAGGAGTGCTATTTGAGGTGGAAAAACTAGAAGAAGAGTTAAATGCTAGAATAACGAGTTTTGCTCATAAATAAGTGCATTTGCCATCTTCTAACATTTCAAGTAGTGAATGTGGATCTACTAGTGAGGTAGATATTTTCTCTAGAAAAATGAAGATTAAAAGTGGGGGAAAAAGTTTGCTTTAGAATCCATTATTTTAATGGATGATATATAATGGTAATTTGTTAATGTTCTATAATCTTTTGACTTTTGCTTAAATTTTGCATTTGAATATTTGATGAATAATATTCAAACATGACTTAATTTATTTGAATATTTGTTAATTATTCATTTTTTATTTTTATTAAATGTTTCAGGATTTTCATAATTATAAAAAATAAATATTTAATATACGTGTCCCAACGTGTCGGAATATGATATTTCTTGAGAATTGACAAGTCGCGTTCATGTCGGTGCAACATAGGTCTACAGTTCCAATTAAAAAAAACATAACCAAATTATTCAAGACCGGTTCGGTACAGTTCCGCACGGTGTTCGATTTCAATTCAGTTCTTATTCCTAATAAATCAGTAATAATATAAGCATAGTTAAATCACATGCTAACTTGTGTCTTCTTCAATATATTAATCATTTTGAACACTGGGCATTAATAAATAAGATTATTGATGAAAAAGAAAAAAATGAACATGCTTAACATTGTTAAAAGAAATAATAATAATAATAATAATAATAATAATAAAATATAAATCAATCCGTGTTTATCGAGTAGATAATTACAACATTAATAAATAAGATCATTAATGAAAAAAAATGAACATGCTTTACATTGTTAAAAGAAATAATAATAATAATAATAATAATAATAGAAATCAATTAATGTTTATCAGGTAGATAATCACAACATAATGCATCAAATCACATGCAAGAGAGAAGGGCATGCTTATAGATCTGTGAAGATTAATCGAAAGAGAAAGTCATGGGTGTGGAAAATTACCATAAGACTCCTTTAGGAAGGAGAACGAAGAGAACAAAATCCTCATTGTTGGGGAAGATCGTCATAACATGGATGAGACGTCCTTGGTGAGGAAGAAGACTTGCGACAGTTTGAGATTGAGGTCTTTCAACTAGAGACTTGAAAGCGAAATGGATTTATCTCGCTGGGAGGAAAGGTGTCATTGATGAAGATTTCTAGATCCTAAAAACAAGAGGGTATACTTACAAATTTGTGAAGATTAATTGGAAGGGGAAGTCATAGCGGCAAAGATTACCACAAGGCTCCTCTGGGAAGTAAAATGAAGAGGAATATGGTTCTTTTCGTTGGGGAAGATCGGCGTAATAGGGATGAGACACTGGCTAGGAGGAAAAAGGCCCGCAATAATCTGAGATCGAGGTCTTTCAACTGAAGACTAAAAAGCAGAAGAGACTTAATATGGAGATGATGCAAGGAATTTTGTCTATATTGCATTAACAAACACTACAAACTAAATAACTTCATTTTCTTGACATCAGAACAAAGCAAAAAAAAACTACGCATGGCCTAAATTAAATTGGTATTGTGCAAATATTATATTAAATAATCTTTTTAAAATTTTATTTATAAATAGCATTGTACATATATTAAATTAAAGTGAGTTGCAGTTCGACGGTTCGGTTCTGATTCGGTCTGATTCGAATCGGGTCTAAAAATTTTAGAACCATTTGAAACTTCTTGGTCGCAGTTGCATTGCCGGTCATTATCAAACACCACAAACTAAATAACTTTATTTTCTTCACACCAGAACAGAGCAAAAAATTACCCCTAAACAGGGCCTAAATTAAATTGATATAGTGCAAATATTAAATTAAACAAACTTTTTAAATTTTATTTATAAATAATATAGACCATACATTAGATTAAAATGAGTTGAAGTTCGACGGTCCGTTCTGAATCGGGTCTACAGATTTTAGAATCATTTGAAACTTTTTGGTTGTAAATGCGTTTCTGATCCAAGTAATAGTATAAAGGAACTGGGCTCGAACCTTTTTTATTCATGGTAGCAAAATTCAAACCGTACAAAAATAATTCACTAGTGGTTCTGATTCACTTTGCAATTCCTGATTCTAAGTGACAGATCTAGTTGTAATCTGGACCTCAGAATTTAATGTGTGTAACCCCATTGCGCATTTCAATCCAATGATCTTTCAATTTAAAAGGTATTGAACATCAACCTAAGCAGGACTGATATTCCCATATCAGTTTGATATCATTAAGTAGATTTAAAATATATCATGATGAAACCTATCCTAAAAATTTGGAAACCATGCCAAGGATGAAGAATTGATGAAGACATGTAGAGTAACAAATTTTGTTGAAAAAGCACAGGGAGATTTCAAATTAGCCAAATTTCTATTGTTAAATAGATGACAATACATGTGCATCGGTTTCTTAAAGACAAAATGGGGAATGCCTTTAACAAATAGTTAGAAAATCACCATGAAGTTTGAAGAATTGGTTCCTTAATGACTAAGCTGTTGAAAAATCATTACAAAACCACCGTGAAGTCAGAGGAAGAAGAATGTTACAGGTCGAGTCGTAATTCATCGGAAGCTTTGCCAGAACCTCCATCAGCTACAATCGACCGGCTATAAATTATCACACACTGATATCAAGAAACACTCATGAAACAAATAGAGGGGAAAACATGAAAGAAATCTTCTTCGTAGATTCCTAGGGGTCAACTTAAATCATGCTTTCTCATGTATTCCTTATACTATTGAGCGCATCATAATTCACTAGTTTCTTGTTCAAAATTCACTTTTGCAACATTCTTTCCTCGGGAAGATAAAACTTACATTTCATGTTTCCATTAGTCTAACTAGTTTGTCTTTGTTGGCGAATCAATAGGATAGAGTAATCCATGATAATTTATTTCTTTTTAAAATGTTGTGTGAAAACTGATTTTAGTTGCTATTTTTTAAATATTAACTTATGGAAATAAATAGTCATTTTTGTTTAAGTTTTAGTTTATAATTATAAAATTAAGATTGTAGATCATAAAATAACGACCACATTGTCAATAAGGGGAATCTAAATTGCGAAATAAACTAATACAAGAACAAAGAAGATGCAACCTAATGACATCTTGGAAAAAAGTAGTCTTTCGATGCAACTCGTGTTGCATCTTTACACTTTTATTTTACTTGCATATGCATCATGCATGTTTTAGAGCATATTTATCTATTTCTCATCTCATTTCATATTTGCTATTCGTGCATGCTATTTGCGCTATGTATTCGTGTTTGCATTGCACATTTCACTCAGGCTCGTTGTTGCGGCTTACCGGAGTGATCATCCAGTAAGACCTCGAATAAAATCTGCCACATTGGATAATGCAATAGTTAAGGCAAGTGAAGAAATTAAAATCAAAATTTTTAATTAAAGAAAGAAAAAATACCATATCTTTCATTTTTAGGAGTCATTAAAAAAAGATTCTTGATAAATCCCCACATGAATGTGGCATTTCATCCATGAAATCCCTCCAGTAAGAAATCAACCAAATAATTTCTAACCATAAAAATCATATCCTAAGACCCGAACAGAGTTTAGCTTGGCGACTGGAGAGAAAATTTCATCATAATCAAGGTCTTGTTGTTGCGTGAACCCCCGGGCCACAAGCCGAGCTTTTAGGCGTTCAACAGTTCCGTCTAGAGCATGTTTGATTGCAAAGACTCATTTACAGCTAGCACAAGATTGTCCTTGAGGAAGGGGGCCAAATCTCGTCATTCATAGCACACTTCACCCTGAATGTTGAAAAGCCTTGTTGGGTCCATTGATCCCAATGAACCAGATTTGTAAGAAGTCAAACAAGTCAATGGAATACACATAGTTGTATTTGATGTATGTTTAAGTTCATGCATGCAGGTTAGTCCTTATTACACTGATTGGACAGGTGGTCACAAGATAGGGATGTGGAGAGACAGAAATTATGTCTAAGTCCACAGGCATTGAGTGAAGCAAGCCACTCAACGCCAGATGCCTTAAGAAAAGAAGTTGGACAGAGAAATTCCACTAAATCCACAGGCGTTGAGTGAAGCAAGCTCACACAACGCCAGATGTCAAGGACAGATGATGACAACGGCAGAAAAGCAGCTAAGTCCATAGGCGTTGAGTGAAGTCAGTTCATTCAACACCATACAGCTAAAAAGTGCTGAGACAGGTGTGGATAGTCAAAGGCAAAGTTTCAGCAAGCAGGATAATCGGCTAAGGCAAAAAACGTTGAGTGATGTCAACTCACTCAGCGTCATGCAGCATAATTCGTCGAGTAAAGCTGCCACGGTCAAAGCCCCAGAGTTTCTGGCAAAGAAAAATATACTAATAAGTCCAAAAACGTTAAGTGAAGTAAAGCCACAACAAATTGGTCACTCAACGTCAACTCACTCAACATAGCAAGAAGCGCAGTGTCTGTTAAAGCCATTTTGGCTCGGCTCAACAAATTTGAAATCAAAATCAAGTCGGCTCGAGAAATTCGACTAAGTCGAGACGGCTCAGAAGCGTCGAGTGCAATTTTTCATTTTATTCCTAAAGCTCAAAATTAAATTCAACTCACTCATTTTTTATTTAGGTTTAAATTTTGTTATTTTTAACTTAAAATAGGAATATATTAATAAATCATAATTTTTTAAATATAGATTCAAATCCAGAAGCGTTCAGATTCAAATTGAAGAATCAATTTTAACCTTGATCTCTCAACGCCACGTTGCTCATCCCTTTCTGTCAAAGTCAAAGGAAAAGGAGACAAAAAATCGACTAAGTCCAGAAGCGTTGAGTGAAACCAGTTCACTCAACGCCATGATCAAAAAGCTTTGAGTCAAGCTAATGCAGTCAGCCTAAGAGGAAACAGAGAAATCGGCTAAGTCCAGAAGCATTAAGTAAAGTCAGTTCACTCAACGCACTTAACGACAAATTTCAGAGGCAAAGGCAGAAAGCGTTGAGTGAGGCCAGCTCACTCAATGCCTTCAGACAGAAGGAGATTTGGCTAAGTATAAAAGCGTTAAGTGAAGCCAATTCACTCAACGCTCTCAACGCCTTCATGCAGAGCAAAATTATTCTAAGTCCAGAATCGTTGAGTGAAGCCAGTTCACTCAACGCTCTCAACGCCATAGTTGAAAAAAGGGCTGAAGGTCAAGCTAAGGCAAAAAACATTGAGTGAAGAAGGATGCAGAATGTTGACTAAGTTAAAAAGTGTTGAGTGGAGCTTACTCACTCACCGCCCAGCAGAGCAGAAAATTATCTAAGTCCAGATTCGTTGAGTAAAGCTTGTTCACTGAACGCACTCAACGTCTGAGTAGTCTGAAATTTTCCAAGTCCAGAATGTCAGACGTCAGCAAAGTCAACAAAATTCAAAATGATTAAGGAAGAGTTGTAATTCATTACTAACGTCGTCGTCAGTCTCATTCTGTAAAACTAAGGATATAATCAACCGTTAAAGCAGCGACACGTGTCAATCAATTCGCTAGATGACGGCATTATAAATAGGAGATGAGATCTGTATCGAGACAAGTTTCTGAGGGATCAATTGATTACAAAAAGGTTGTGCGGGACTTCGTCTTCTTCAACCGCCATTGTTGCAAAAACAAGAGCTTTAATTCAAAAAACTGAAGGGTTTCTGAGTTAGCTGCAGCAATCAACATCTGTTATAGCAAGATCAGAGGATTTCACTGAGAAAGAAGAATCAGCCAAGGCCAGCCCTAGCTGAAATTGCTTCAAGATTGAAGCTGAGCCGAATTTGAAGATCAATCTCTGGATCTGTGAAGAAGAGGTAGAGCAATCTGTGTTCTACAAAACAGGTTAGCTGATAGAAGATCTTTCTTCTCTCTCCTTCATCAGCAGAATCAGAATCAAAGTTCTGAGTTACTTCCAGCACACGCGGCAGATTCTTGAAGATTGTTATTCTTGTTGTTGTGAAGAAGATAGGGCTGAGATTCTCTCAGCTCAGGAAGCAATTGACTTAGAGATTAATTTCTCTTGGGTCAAATTAACATTACTATTCAATTTTTGTAGGATCTGTTTAAGATCTGTGTTGTAAGCATAAATTATAAAGGCTGAGTGGTAGGATCCAGTCTTGGATCTGTGTGATAGAGTTGTTTTTTTAGCCTGTGTTGTTGGACATTTGTGCCTGTGGGAGGTGATCAGGTGATTACTGAGTGGTTGGGTTGTGTGTCTGTGTTGTAAGTCTCTGTGGAGAATGCGTGATCCTGTGGGATCGTGTTGTAATCTCTGAGGAGCCAAGTTATTGGAGAACTGCCTTGTCTAACATTCAGTTAGAAAGGCGGGACGACAGCGGATGTAGAACCACTATAAAACTGTGGTATGTTGTGTGTGAATGTCTTGAAAGCTGAACTAATCAATCACAACAGGACCTAAATTAGTTAAAGGTCAAAAGAGTACAAAAAGACCTTAATAACATATTCACCCCCCCCCCCCTCTAGGTGATTAGCTACTCTTGTATTCAAAAACTTTCAAGTGGTATCAGAGGGAGGTTGCTCAAGAAAGGTTTAACAGTCTGAGTAGATCTCCAAGAGTAGTCGAGAAAAGATAAGTATGAGTTCAAGAGAGAACCATAAGGAACTAGATTCTATGAAGCTTCCTCTATGCAGGAAAGAAAACTTTTGAATCTGGAAAGAAATGGTCAGATTATTTATGGAAGCATCAGACCCTAGGATTTATGTTACAGTACTAGAAGGACCATTCATCTCATTGAAGGTGTCTGTTTTTGATGCAAATGTCAAGACTTCTAAGAATTATGCAGAAATGACTAAAGATGAAATCATCTTGGCTGCAATGGATAAGAGGGCACAGAATATTATAGTTAGTGTCATAAATGACTCTACTTTTCAAAACCTGGTGCACTGCAAGACCTCAAAAAAATGTGGGGCACTCTGGTGATATACATGGAGGGTACTGAGAAAGTTAGAGATGATAGGAAGTCTATGCTCAATCAAGAGTATGAGGCTTTCAGGCAGATCAAGGAGGAGACAATAGCTAGCTGCTATGAAAGGTTTTTCAGAACTGTAAATAAGCTAAAGACCTATGATCGGGTCTTTAGTAACTATGAGCTAAATGATAAATTTCTTAGGTCTCTTACTAGAGACTGGGACACTAAGGTATGTGTCATTAGAGAAGTGGCAAAGCTGGCAGATACTCCACCATCCACTTTATTTGGAAAGCTGTTATCATATGAAATGCAGCTGATTGCAAGGAAAGAGGGAGAGAAGACTAGCAAAGCTCAGACCAAAGAATCAACTGTGGCTTTCAAGGCAGATAGTTCTAAGAGGAGCAAAGAGAAGAATCCTTCTCTCCCAAGAAGGCCAGCTGAGTCTGAAGATTCAGATCAAGATACATCAGAATGCAATATGTCTGATGAGGAATTTGCTGCTTTCTCAGGGCAGTTCATGAAGCTGATGAAGAATAAGGGGTGGAGGAGCAGACTTTCTTCTTCCTTAAAAAATAAGGAGGGCTACTACAGAACCAAGAATAAACCTTCCAAGGAAGGCAAGTATGACTCAAAACCTAGTAAACATGTTACTAATAAGATTATCTGTTTTTACTGCAGCAAGTCAGGACATGTTGTGGCTGAATGTCCTGTGAAGAAGGAGGCTGATGAGAAAAATCATCACCATAAGAAGGGCAAGAAGGAGAAAATCTTCATTGCTAAGAAGGAGAAAAGCTGGACTGACCCATTCTCCTCAGATTCAGATGATGAAGACAAAGCCTACATTGGGTTGATGGCTAGATTAGATGAGAAATCTTGTCAGGATCAATCTGGTCCATCTAAGGCACACACACCATTCAGCTCTTCATCTAAGTCAAGTTATAAGACTGGTCCAGGTTCAGAAGCAGTTTCATCTAGGGATGAATGTGATTCTGAATCTGAGGATGACATCAATAAAGTGATAGATAAAGATGGTGAACTTCTAAATGCATTCAAAAGGAGTAAGCAGTTGTCAAAAAGGCGGGCTCAAGAGATTGCATCTCTACAGCTTGCTGCTTCCCAGCACTTTGAGACAGCAATCATGCTGGAACAGAAAATTAGGAAAGTCAGTCAGTTGAAGACTATTACTATTATACAGATAGACACCACAAAGTATAAGAATGACCTTATTAGGGATCTAGAAGAAAAGCTCCAAAAGGAGAAGAGAATTGTGACAAGTTTTTCTAAGCTCAATTCAATGTTGCCCATTATTAACTCCTTCACCTCTCAGAGAAACAAGAGAGTAGTTGGATTCAAGGGAAACACCAGAGCTGCCCCTTTCAAAGGAAAGGGAAAACCAGAGCTGTAATACTCCCTACCCCCTTTCAAAAGAAAGTTTAACATGGAAAAACTAAACCACAACATCAAAATAATTGGAAGTTATTTTCACTCTCACTCACTAAGTCACTCATTGTTCTCTACATTATCAACAAAATATAAGCTTTAAAAGTAAATATTGAACACCCTAAATAAATTTCTAAATTTCATACAAATCATCCACAACCACTACAATGTAATACTCAATTATGACCTACTAACAATGAAAAAAATATAGGTATGAAAAAAAACACACGTGATTATATCTTTGTTAGTGATGATGTAAGTTGATTTAAATGAAGGATAACACAAAATCACTCACTGTAGAATAGATGAGAAAAAGATGATTTAGTTCTAGTTTGTGAACTAATAAAATTATGATATGTATGTCATTCAAACAGAAACACAATCACCCTTAGAATGCGCATATATTTAACAAAATTCATTAAGAAAAATTTCAAATCTGAAAGGATACTAATATTTTTTCCAATGTAGGGAGTCTTCAATATCAAGTTTCAAAATATTAAGTTATCATCTTTTTCATTTGATGTCCCTCCTCCATGGCCAAAATCGTCTTCAATATCATCATCAATGCACTTCTTCTTCAATCTCTAAGTGTCGTCAAATCCTCCTTGCTATTTTTATTTTGGAATGATGTAGATGCTCATGAGGAGTCTGCCCCATTTGTTTTTCCTCGCATACAAATGACCTATAAATAAAGTTTGTCATCATTGTTTTGTTGATGACAGGATTTTATCTTTCCAACATCCTCAATCATTATCATTGGGCCGCACATGTCCAAAATAATTTCTTCTTTGCATCAACAATTCACCTGTTTTTTTACAATTGACATTATCTTCCAATTGTATGACATTATCTTCGCTAATCTCACAAACCCAAATAAATCCCACTCTTAAGACCCCCAAAAAAATGTTCCATCTGGGCAAGGAAATTGATTAAAGCCTACCTCTTTTATGAGCAAACATCAGATGTTTCTCCTCAATCAACAATGATTCATAGATGGAGACTAAAGGTCAGTCTTATAGCAAGCCTGATGTAGGAACGCAGGTCTTTCATCTTCTGTCTTTATGATGCTCCATCTCTCATCAATAACATCTTCTATCAAAAGTACATGTTTATGAGTTTTTTCTTCAAAAAATATTTCTGCAACTCTGCTCAGAATTTTGGCTTGCTCTCAATTGTTGTTGCCTTCATTTTTTTATGGCCATAAATTTCTCATTTCACTCAGTATTTTTAGAAAAATCTAAATAAAGCTCCTTTAATCTTCTAATTCCTCCTACTGAAAGCACCTAACCAAATTTTTATCATTTAAACTTTCCTTCATTTTGCTCTGTGTTTTGGCTATTTTGGATCAGATAATGTTGAAAGAAATATGCTCCTTTCAAGACAAAAAAAAATATCACTATTGTTCCTTCTGCAAAGAACTATATTTTATGTTTTGTTGAATTAAATAACAATTTAACATTAAAATATAATTTAGATTTTACAGTCATAAGAAGATGATTTACTAGACCATAAGAATAGTAGCTCAGAAAAGAAGGTATAACCTCTGGTGCCTCCTCAGATATTAAAATGACTTCATGAGTGCAAATTGGGGATTAAGTGAAGTAATGGCGTTGTGATTTTTATACTCACACAAGATAGCATAATCATATGTCTCCTCATACCGCAGAGTTAATTGATAAAGAGGTAAAAAGAATTAAATAAGAAGAAGAAAATTAAGAAGAAAAAGAAGAAGAAATTCCATAAAAAAAATGATCGAGAGAAATGTTGGTATAATTTTAGGCGTCGCCCTGGGTGTAGGAGGGCGCCAAGTGTTGCAGAGCTAAGTGGGCGCCTAGTCTACCAGTCAGAAAAACTGCCGATACTAATATTTCTTCCAATGTAAACATAGGAATGATGTTCATTTTGAAATACAAAGACTAACATTTGTCTTTGGTGTTGCACCTAAGACCTAATAAATATTGTGGTCCTAAGGTAAAATAAATATGTTTTGCAGGTTAGTACAAGTTTTCATACCCCTATATAGTACTTGGACAGTGGTTGTTCCAGGCACATGACTGGAACAAAGAGCAATTTGAGAGAGTTCATTCCAATGAAGGATGGACCAAAGGTGATCTTTGGTGGATCAGACAAAGGGAATACCAGAGGTTACGGTAAGACCTAAAATAGCTTAGTCACTTTCACAAAAATAACTTATGTGAAAGGGTTGCAACACAACCTTATAAGCATAAACCAACTTTGTGATCTTGATTATGACATTTTATTTCACAAAGATGAGTGTCACATAAATAAGTCAAGTGACCAAGAGGTCATCTTGACAGGCACTAGAAGTGGGAATGTGTACTGTTTAAATTTTTTATGTAAATTCAGACTCTCTCATATGCCTAGTTGCAAATGAGAAAGCCCCACACTGTGTCAAATGGCACAAGAGGCTAGCTCATTTGAACTATAAGACTATAGGCAAGCTCTTCAGTAAAGAGCTAGTTAAAAATGATCCTAAAATGGTATGCACTAAGGAAAACATTTGCTCTGCATGCCAAAAGGGCAAGCAGACAAAAGCTTCTTTTAAAAGCATTGGGACTAAAGACTCTGCGAGGTGTTTATACCTCTTGCATATGAACTTGTTTGGTCTTATGTCAGTTCATAGTCTTGGTAGGAAAGTCTACATATTTGTGGTTGTTGATGACTTTCATATTTACTTGGGTTTTCTTTTTAAGGAAAAAGTCTGAAACCTCTGATATCTTCAAGACATTTGTTAAACAAATACAGAATGAATTGAATAATTTTGTGGTCAGAATCAAAAGTGATCATGGAACTGAGTTTCAATCTGAATGCATGACAAATTTTTGTGAAGAACTTGAGATTCATCAAGAGTTTTTCTCTCCAAGAACACCCCAACAAAATGGGATTGCTGGGAGGAAGAATATGACTCTAATAGAAACTGCAAGAACATTACTGAATGACACATCTCTCCCAGAATATTTTTGGGCTGAGGCAATAAACACTGTTTGACATGTTCTCAACAGGGCTTCTATCACCAAGAGTCATAAAAAGTCTCCTTATGAGATATTAAAGGGCAGAAAACTAAACCTTGCATATCTCAGAATTTTTAGGAGCAAATGTTATGTACTCAACAATGGGAAATTTTTTATAACTAAGTTTGTTGTTAAGTCCTATGAAGAGATCTTTGTTGGGTACAACAATCATAGTAAGACCTATATGATCTATAACTTGACAAGTCAAGTTGTAGAGGAGTTAGTTAATGTAGTATTTGATGAGACAAATATGATTAATAATGAGCTGTCAAGCTCTTCTTCTGCTCCTACAGGCATAAAAATGATGATGGATAAGCTGACTATTAAGGAAGATGAACCTATAGTTCAAGACAAAGATGAAAGTGTGTGCATTCCAGAGGAAGCACAAGACACATAGGAAGTGGATGATGTTCAACTAGATGGAGACTTTGAAGCACAGAATGTTGAAGGAAGACTGCCTCTAGCAATCAGACATTTGAAAGATCATCCAGGCTACCAGATCATTGGTGATGCAAGTCAAGGTGTAGTGACAAGAAGCAGATATATCAACACAGCAATGTACTCCAGTTTCTTGTCACAAGTAGAGCCCAAAAAATTTGAAGAGGCAAACATAAATCAGTTTTGGATTGTAGCTATGCAAAAAGAATTGAATCAGTTTAAGAAGTGTAGGGTTTGGAAGCTGGTTCTCAGACCACAAGGACATAATGTCATTGGAACCAAGTGAATCTATAGAAATAAATTTGATGAAAATGACATTATAACCAAGAACAAAGCTAGACTGGTAACTCAGGGGTACAGACAGAAGAAGGTATTGATTTTGATCAAACTTTGCCCTTGTAGCAAGACTAGAAGCCATCAGACTGTTTCTTGCATATGCTGCATACCAAGGTTTCAGAGTCTACCAGATGAATGTGAAACCAACCTTCCCGAATGGAGACTTGAAGGAAGAAGTCTATATTGAACAACCTCCAAGTTTTGTTGTTCCTAACAAATCAAATTTTGTTTATAGACTTAGAAAAGCTTTATATGGGTTGAAACAAGCTTCTAGAGCATGGTATGAAACTATGTCTAGTTTCCTCATTGAGAACAAATTCTCAAGAGGGAAGATAGACAAGACTCTATTTCTAAGAGAATCCACGGGCAAGATCATTCTAGTCCAGATATATGTTGATGACATTATCATTGGATCTACTGATGACAACCTTTGCAGAAAGTTTGTCAAACTTATGCAAGGTAAGTTTGAGATGGGCAGTATGGGTAAACTTAAGTTCTTCCTGGGTTTACAAGTAAGACTAACTGACAATGAATTATCCATATCTCAGTCTAAGTTTACCAGGGAGTTGATTAAAAAATTTGGGATGGAGAATATCTCCACCATGAAAACTCCAATGGGGTCAATTATGTTTTTAGACAAAGATGAGGCAGAGAAACCTGTTGATCAAACTTTGTATAGAGGGACAATTAGCTCCTTTCTATACCTAACTGCTAGTAGATCAGACATTATGTATGATACATGTGTATGTGCTACATAGCAGGCATGCCCTAAAAAATCTCATTACTCTGCTGCTAAGAGAATTTTGAGATATCTGAAGGGCACACCAGATCTTGGCCTTTAGTACCCTAAGAATAGAGATTTTGAACTAATATGCTTTTCAGATGCAGATTTTGCATGCTGCAGAGAAGACAGAAAAAACACATCATGCTCCTGTCAGTTTCTGGGAAAAAGGCTGGTGTCATGGAGCAGCAAAAATCAAACAAGTGTTTTTATTTCTACTGCAGAGTTAGAATACATAGCTGCAGGGAGCTGCTGTGCACAGTTGCTGTGGATCCAACATCAACTTCAGAATTATAACATTCAACTAAGTAAAAGCTCTTTATTTTGTGATTCTACTAGTGCAATCTCTATAGCTAGTAATCTTGTCTCACATAACGACACATAGCAGGACTAAGCACATAGAGATTAGATATCACTTTATAAGAGAGCATGTAGAATGTGGGGATATTAGTCTTCAGTTTGTTCCAACAGACAAGCAAGTGGCTGACATTTTCACCAAGCCACTAGATGAAGCAAAGTTCAACACCTTCAAGTTTGAGTCGGGAATGTTGAACTTGGTATAGCTTCAGTTGCTCTTCATATTGTTTTGCGGTAGGAAATACTTTATCTTGCAGGATGGAGTAGAATGAATATCAAAAAGGTTGATAGAAGTTGCTTTTGGTGAGGGGGAGTAAGTCCAGCATTAGTGGGTTATCTGTAATCAAAAAAGGGGAGAAGATAACCAGAGATGGCCAGTGTCTCCCTAACTATTCTACAGAAGTCAAAAAGGGGGAGAAAAAGCAGCAAAGCAGAGGGAGCAGTAGGGGGCTGCCAAATGGTATGAAGGTAGTGTTCCCATACAAAGGAAAAAAGGTGAACCATGCAACAAAGCAGGGGGAGTAAGTAATGCTCACTACACTAGCAGAAAAATGGGAGAGTGGTAACTCTTAACTATCTTGTGATATAAGTTGATGTATATTGTTGTTGCATATGTTAGTATATATCATTGACAAAAAATTTTGAAGTGGTGTTTTGACTTTTTCAAATAGGAAGAGATTGTTGGGACCATTGATCCCAATGTACCAGATTTGTAAGAAGTTAAACAAGTCAATGATATACGCATAGTTGTATTGATGTATGTTTAAGTTCATGCATGCAGGTTAGTCCTTATTACATTGATTGGACAGGTGATCACAAGATAGGCATGTGGAGAGACAGAAATTCTGTCTAAGTCCATAGGCGTTGAGTGAAGCAAGCTCGCTCAACGCCAGATGCCTTAAGAAAGGAAGTTGGACAGAGAACTTCCACTAAGCCCACAGGCGTTGAGTGAAGCAAGCTCACTCAACGGCAGATGTCAAGGACAGATGATGACAAAGACAGAAAATAAGCTAAGTCCATAGGCGTTGAGTGAAGCCAGTTCACTCAACATCATACAGCTAAAAAGTGCTGAGACAGGTGTGGACAGTCAAAGGTAAAGTTTCAGCAAGTAGGATAATCGGCTAAAGCAAAAATCGTTGAGTTAGTCGGCCAAGGAAAAAAACATTGAGTGATATCAACTCACTCAACGCCATGCAGCATAATTCGTCGAGTAAAGCTGCCACAGTCAAAGCCCCAGAGTTTCTGGCAAAGAAAAATATTCTAAGTCCAAAAGCGTTGAATGAAGCTTGGTCACTCAACGTCATACAGTGTCTGTCAAAGCCACAGCAAATCTGTCAAAGAAATTCAACTAAGTTCAGAAGCGTTGAGTGAAGTCAACTCACTCAACGCCATATAGCCAGAAGCGTTGAGTGAAGCTTGATCTCTCAATGTCATGTTATTTCTGTCAAAGCCAAAGGAAAAGAAGACAGAAAATCGACGAAGTCAAGAAGCGTTGAGTGAAGCCAGTTCACTCAACGCCAAGATCAAAAAAGCTTTGAGTCAAGCTAATGCAGTCAATATAAAAGGAAATAGAGAAATCGGCTAAGTCCAGAAGCGTTGAGTGAAGTCAATTCACTCAACGCACTCAACGCCAGATTTCAGAGGCAAATGCAAAAAGCGTTGAGTGAGGCCAGCTCACTCAACGCCTTCAGACAGAAGGAGATTTGGCTAAGTATAAAAGCGTTGAGTAAACTCAGTTCACTCAATGCTCCCAACGCCTTCATGCAGAGCAAAATTATTCTAAGTCCAGAATCGTTGAGTGAATCCAGTTCACTCAACGCTCTCAACGCCATAGTTGCAGAAAAGACTGAAGATCAAACTAAGGTTTGAGTAAAGCTTATACACTCAACGCTCTCAACGTCTAGAGTTGCAGAACGATGCAGAATGTTGACTAAGTTAAAAAGCGTTGAGTGTAGCTTACTCACTCAACGTCTAGCAGAGCAGAAAATTTTTTAAGTCCAGATTCGTTGAGTAAAGCTTGTTCACTCAACGCACTCAACGCTTGGGTAGTTGTCTGAAATTTTCTAAGTCCAGAATGGCTGCCGCCAACAATGTCAATAAAAGTCAACAAAATTCAAAATGATTAAGGAAGAGTTGTAATTCATTACTAACGTCGTCGTCAGTCTCATTCTGTAAAACTAAGGATATAATCAGCCATTAAAGCAGCGACATGTGTCAATCAACTCGCTAGATGACGACATTATAAATAGAAGATGAGATCTGGATCGAGACAAGTTTCTGAGGGATCAATTGATTACGAAATGGTTGTGCGGGATATTGTCTTCTTCCCCCGCCATTGTTGCAGAAACAAGAGCTTCAATTAGCTGCAACAATCAACATCTGTTACAGTAAGATCAGAGGATTTCTCTGAGGAAGAAGAATTAGCCAAGGACAGCCCTAGCTGAAATTGCTTAAAGATCCAAGTCGAGTCGAATTTGAAGATCAATCTTTGGATCTGTGAAGAAGAGGTAGAGCAATCTGCATTCTACAAAGCAGGTTAGCTGATAGAAGATCTTTCTTCTCTCTTCTTCATTAGCAGAATCAGGATCAAGGTTCTGAGTTACTTCCAGCACAAGCGGCAGATTCTTGAAGATTGTTATTCTTGTTACTATGAAGAAGATAGGGCTGAGATTCTCTCAGCTCAAGAAGCAATTGACTCAGAGATTAATTTCTCTTGAGTCAAATTAATATTACTATTCAATTTCTGTATGATCTGTTTAAGATCTGTGTTGTAAGCCTAAATTATAAAGGCTGGGTGGTATGATTCAGTCTTGGATCTGTGTGATAGAGTTGTTTTCTTAGACTGTGTTGTTGGGCATTTGTGCCTGTGGGACGTGATCAGGTGATTACTGAGTGATTGGGTTGTGTGCCTGTGTTATAAGTCTCTGTGGAGACTGTGTGATCTTATGGGATCGTGTTGTAATCTCTGAGGAGCCAAGTTATTGGAGAAGTGTCTTGTCTAACATTCAGTTAGAAAGGCGGGAGGGACAGTGGATGTAGTCATATACTGGAGAACCACTATAAAACTGTGGTGTGTTGTGTGTGAATGTCTTGAAAGCTGAACTAATCAATCAAAACAGGGCCTAAATAAGCTAAAAGTCAAAAGAATACAAAAAGACCTTAATAACATATTCACCCCCCCCCCCCCTCTAGGTGATTAGCTATCATTGTATTCAAAGACTTTCAAGCCTCCTGCACAGATTTAAGTATAGTGATGGGAGGATAGAGCGAGAGCAAATTAGAGGAGAGGCGGGGATAGCCGATGTAGAGACACATAATTCGCCAGCGGATGAGTCGTAGAGATTGACGCTGGATCGACAGGTCGCGAGATAGCAACGGTAGAAGGTAGCTGTTGTAGGGGACCGGAGTTCTGAGAACGGCGAGTGTAAACACGAAAAAGTGGTTTGGGTGGTACTAATTCCAGGTGCGGGGTGGGAAGGAGTGGCGGTAGAGAAGACGTGACGAGAACGATAGGACAAAGCAAGGGAGGAGGGAGTGGAGCGGAGGGTGTGGAGTGAAACAATTGGTCTTCAAGAAAGATAACATCTGCTGAGACGACCACTTTGTCATTGGTGGGAGAATAACACACATAACCTTTTTGAGTGCAAGAATAGCCCACGAACATACATTTGGTTGCATAGGGGGCAAACTTATCCCTGGGTGGACCAAGAATATGGGAATAACAGGTGCATCCAAACACCCGAGACGTGAGGGTAAACGGGGATTTTGAAGGAAATAGGAGACTAAACGGAGTGGCAAAGTCGAGTATGGAGGAAGTCATGCGATTGATGAGATGACATGCTGCAGACATAGCGAAGTTCCAGTATAGTGTGGGAACCTGCATTTGAATCATTAGTGACAGAGTGACATCAAGAAGATGACGATTTTTCCGCTCAGTCACGTCATTCTGTTGAGGAGTATAAGCGCACAATGTTTGATGGATAATGTTAAACTCAGTAGATAAATTAGAGAATGTTTGGCTCGTATATTCGCGCGCATTATTAGTGCGAACGATTTTTAAGGGAGAGGAGAACTGAGTACGATTTTCAGTAATAAAAGCATGAAAGATAGAGGTAAGTTCAGCACGATCGATAAGTAAATATAATCAGGTTAAGCGATAATAATCGTCAATAAAAGTAGCAAAGTAACGGTAACCAAACATACTAGGGGTGTTATAGGGTCCTCAAACATCAGAATGCACTAAAGATAAAGGAGTATCAGTCTGAGTACAAGTATGACTAAAAGAAGTACGATGTTGTTTGTCAAAGATACATGATTCAAAAGTAAACTCATGAAGGGAGACATCTGGAAGAGCTTTCTTGAGAATCAGGAGGGGAGCATGTCCAAGACGACGATGTCAATCAACAGAGGAGACGATAGAGAGAACAGAAGGGGGAACATCTAGGAGATAGAGCTCAATAGACAGCCGCCCCTTACCAATGATATTCTGCGTTTGTCGATCCTGCACAACAAAGGAAGAAGGTGAAAATGTAACACAACAATCAAGGTCCTGAGTAAGTCGGCTAACAGATGACAGGTTAAATGGTGATTTCGGAACATGGACCAAAGACAGAGAGAGAGTGGGTGTGAGAGGTATATCTACAATGCCAGAAACCGGGATGGTATCAGTATCACCATTGGCCACTGTGATGAACTTGGATGTGTAGACAACAAGTATTGAGGTGGTTTCTGCGAAGTAATATGGTGTGTGACACCTGAGTCCACAGTCCAGTGGGAGCTCCAGGATAGACAGGATATATCTTCATTGGAGATCGACGCAACGGATCCAGATGAGCAAATAATCACCCCTTGGAAATGTTGGAGTTGGGTGCGTAGAGCATTGATGTCATTGTGGGTGGAGGAGGCAGAATCTGTTGCGGTAGTAGTAAGAGGAGGCTCAGTTATAGTAGAAGCAGCAAGATGTGGAGGCAAACCATGTTTGCGATAGCAAGTGGCCTCAATGTGACCATCCTGACCGCAATAAGTGCATTTAAAGGAGCCGTCGCAACACGTCTCAGAGAGTCACAGGAACTGGTGTAGGTTGCTGGAGGAGAGTCAGAGAGAGTCACAGGAGCATCCGGTGACGGACTAACCTTCAGAAGCATAGAGCAAACATCCGACAGCGAGGGAGTTGTAGAGGGAAAAAGAACCTGAGCTCAAACACTGTGCAGATGAGCAGGAACACGGGTCATCATCATAGCAATCCCGACTGCTTATTTTTGTGCCCGTTAAGCAACCAAATTGGTGGTAGGGGGTTGATGTTGTATCTATGCCTCAACAAGAGTCTTGGCCCTGGCAACAAATGAGGTCATATCGCCTGGTGCCCCGGGATCAAGGGTTGAAGATCAGTAATAATGTCGAACAAGTGTTGAAAACTGTTCTGGCCAGAATAGGAGTGGAGCTCCTCCCACATTGTCTTGGCCATTTCATGATACATGGTCATCCTGTATGGCTCGGTGTCCATATAGTTGAGAAGCCAGGATTGGACACGACCATCATCACGAAGCCACTCATCAGTGGGTGCAATAGGAGTAGTACGTGTCAGATGATGAAGAATTCATTTCGTCTGCAGTACACGGCGAACAGAGTGCACCCATTGCACAAAATTCTGCTTCCCGCTGAGAGAGATGGTGGCAATCCGGAGTTCATCACGAAGTTCAGGAACGGGAGTAGCAGCACGAGCTGGAAGAGAGGAGGCCGCAGTTGAATCCGTGGAGCAGCCCTGGCGAATAGAGAAGGCGGCAAGACAAGGAGACACGGACTGTGCGGTTAAGACCGACGGCTAAGGCAAGGAACCGCGGTCTCCAGTGGATTCGGAAAGCGACCAGGGGAGCACAAGGGGCAGCACACCTTGCGGCAAGGCAAGATAAGCTAGCGGCAAGGGAAAGATATGGCAGGAGGCTAAGGCAAAGAATTCGTGGACTTCAGTGGATAGGGGGAAACGACCTTACGGCTAGGCGAGATAAGCTAGCAACAAGGAAACGATCTGGCAGGCGGCTAAGGCAAAGAATCAGCGGACCTCGGCGGATAGGGGGAAGCGACCTTGCGGCTAGGCAAGATAAGCTAGTGGCAAGGGAACGATCTGGCAGCCGAACGAACAGATCAGAAGAGTCACGACAATCAGACTGAGGGGAGCAAACAAGGTTGCAGGCAGGCAGTAGCGAGCAGACCTCAAGCACACAGCTGACTAGCGAACGAGCGAATAGACGAATAGGCCGCGAGTAGACTGCGAGCAGGCGAATAGGCCGCGACTTCAGCGAATAGGCGAATAGGCGGATAGGCCGCGACTAGACTACAAGCAGGCGAATAGGTCGCGGCTTCAGTGAACAGGCGAATAGACAAATAGGCCACGACTCAGCGAACAACGAACAGGCGAACAACGAGCAGATTCCGGACTCCTGCGGGGCGACAAAAAACACAGATTTTCCGGCTACCAAAGCTTTCAGCGGGAAAAACTTGTGGCTAGGCAGTAAGACACAGCGGCAAGGGTGGAAGCGTGCAGCGAGAAGAGAAAAAGAGAGGGACTCACGGGCAGGAGACCAGGAAATATAAAGGCCAGGGGGGGCGAGAAAAGTGGAAGCCACAGGAAAAGGAAAGAGGCGGCTAGAGAAGGGTCAAACAGTAGGCTTGTGTGGGTAGAGAGAAGAGGGCAGGAAGGCGGCCAGAAAAGAACAAACCACAGAAAGGATACCTAGCTCTAATACCATGTAGAGAAATAATCACAATTTTATTAAGTTCTCTAATCATTACAAACTACAAGTATGTGTACATATATATAGGAAGAGAGAGAGAGAATCTCAATTCAAAGATGTGGACAAAACAAGAAGACTAAGTAGGCTTATAATTGGGCCACACTTGTTGGGCTTTTAAATAAATTTCTCTAACATTCTCTAACATTTATGACTAACCCTTTATATTATATATTTTTAGGGTCAAGCGATATAAAGACTAAGGCCAGTAAGAAGTTATCGGAGGACAAGAAGAGAAAAAAAATGAAGAGCATACGTTGTGTGCACGATTTATGGTGGGGATCACGGAGGTGGTAGAGAAGCACATAAAATAGTGTTGGGACCCGCAGTGCACTGCTTGTAGGACAAATTAGAAGAGTTTTGTTTATGTTTATTTTATGTTTATGTATTAGTTGTTATATGTCATAGTCTAATTGTATGTTATATACTGTTTGATGGTGCATCTTATGGATCATATGTATATGTATTTTTGGAAGCCGGACATGTATAATTATGCTTGTAATGCAAAGAAATCTTTTTATGAATGTAATGTTGCAGTAAGATAAAAGATCAAAACTCTGTTACTATGGAATATGCAGTGTAAATCGTGGTGGATTGCGGTCTGTTACAATTAAATCGTGGTGGAATATGCAATGTAAATCGTGGTGGATTGCGGTCTGTTACAATTAAATTATATCAAAGTCAGGTTTTCGTGCTTTTTTTGCCGCAACGAGTACCTCATAAATGAACAAATAATGACATAAGAATATCTGATCAATATGATTTAAGTGTTCTCACATTAGAAGCTAATTATGTCCTCTTCTACAAAAACCTTCAGGTCTACTCCAGCAGATGAGCAAGAGAAGAACCTGAGGTGGCAAAATTAACTGTCTGAAGAAAGTGATAACCATAAGTCACAGATTCAAGTTTCACATATTGACAATATCATATTGCTCGTGCTACTGCCGATGTTATCCGCCTAGTTAGATAAACTCTTCCAATAGTTCCTCCAGTTGTACCCTAATGCAGCGCAAGCCGTAAGGCAGGAGGATTTTGACCTAAAGCAATTCTTGGAGCTAAAGACACCTACATCCTGAGGCAGCCTAAAGTCAATCAAAACAAAATACGGGATCAAGAAGATTGAGATCAAACTTCGGGTGATGCAATGACCGAAGGTTAGGAAGGTTGAATTGGATACCTTCTCTTAAAGGAGAAGTAATGGTGAGATAATTTAATTAGTGGCAGATTTGCCGTACCTGACTGGCATGACAGGGGATGAGTTTCTTCAAGAATTCACTAATTGGTTTGTCGATGTCCGAGAATAGATCTTTACGGGGGTCTTATGGTTGATTCAAGGTAACCGTATAGTGATGCGGTATGAGGCCAAATTTCCGAATTTGGCATATTACGAAGGATAGGTTGCTACAAAAATGAAATGATGTTTTGGATTTCAAGAAGGATTGTGAGATAACATTTATACCTATTTAGTTCTGCCATGTATTGCGGATTATTGTATTTTAATTGAGAAAGCCGTATTAATCAAGATTGATTTAGAAAAGACCAAGAAAAGAAAGTAGTTTATGAAGAAAAGAACGTCGGGGAGTCAAAGCAAGGAGTCCTCAACGAGAACGGGTGATACTCAATGGAAGAAGGTGACTCAGGATCCTCGTGCAGTCAGTGAAAGTGTTAATCAACGCTAACAAAGTGCAAGAAATATGGGAATGTACATAAAGGAGAATGTTCAATAGTCACAAGCATATGTTATTGTTGCCAACTTAGACAATGACAGACTAAATGTTCAATGTTAAGGCTGACAAAGGAAGGAAATTCTAGAAGAGCTTCTGTGATGCAACCAAAAAAGTATTATATGGACGTCCAGTCTTAAAGAAATGCCTGAATGCATTTGTATGGCCCGTACTCATCGATATCTGAAGTGGAAAATCAAGAGAGAATTACAAAACACCCTCCAAAAAGTACGGCTCGCCAACAGCTCGCAACCACGTCGCCGGGAAAACACTTCACGTCACCAAACATCAAAATTAGCTCGTCAACGAGTGGCTTGCACAGGAGTGGGACCATCTATGGGAAAGGGGTATAACCCTCCATCGATAGCTATAAATAAGACTTAGTGTCGATGGGAAAAGGCAGTGTGAAGAATCTACAAGACAACTCACCTAGAATTTGTGAGCTCTCTACTGCACACTTGGAGCCTGCTGCTTCCCCCAACCTAGCGGAGTGCTTGGTTTGGGAGGGGAAGTTCTTATGCACTGGGTGTGCAGTTGGACCTCCAAGCCGCGGCTAGCTGACATCGGAGTCATTTGAGTAGCAAAATCCCCATATTCTTTAATCACTCTCAGGCACATGGGTTTTGCTTTTGTAGGTCAGTAACCTCGGCCGATACTCAAATCCAAAGTTCGAGGCCGATATCTAAGCTTCAACAACATCGATGCATGGTAATGTTAAGGGTTAACCCCAACAGGATGTGAATTATTTTTCATTGTATTGATTGCCCAATTCAGGTGGCCAAAAGGCCTAACGTGTGTTCAATCACGCTAAATTATAATAAAATGTCTAATCCATGGGGGCCAAAAGGCCTAACGAGTGTTCGATCGCACTAGATTAGATATGATGGCCAATCCAATGGGTCACAAGGCTTAACGTATGATCGATCACGTTAGATCGGTATATGATGACCAGGTGGGGTCGGGCCAAAATGACAGACAGTTATCCTTAGCATCACCTATATACTGAAAATGACATAATATATAAAGAATGACAAAAATAATAAGTGACAAGGAATGCAAGTATAAATAATGAATGTTTAATATAATAACATGAATACTCTTTAGGATACTGAGAAATACTTTATATTGTACTGCTTACTGTTATTAGTATAGATTATTTTTACTGCATATATACTTAAGCATATGAAATATATATTCATATTGCTACTAACCCATTGTATTTGCATGTACAATGGTTAAAGAGATAAATTCTCACTTAGGGTCTGTTTGGGACAGCTCTGGCGGTTGGTAAAGTTCTTTTCCAGCCGCCAGAGCTGTTATTGCCGTTGTTTGGGACAACTCTTAACTGAAATCGCTTTTCAAAGAGCCGCTCCCAGAGCTCTTTTCCGGAAGCCCCTCCCCCCCTGCGTTCAGCGCCTAAAAAATCGCTTCCCGATTTTTTATCCACCCTGCGTTCTTCTCCTTCCGCACCGCACCGATTCGCCCGTCGCCCTAGCGCCATTCCTGGGACCGATACCCCGTCCAATCCCAGCACTCCTTCGGCGATAGGCCACCGCCGACCCTGCTTCTCCGGCGACGGCTTCCCTCAACACAACGATTTCTTCTCCGGCGATAGGCCCCCGCCGACCCCGTCCAATCTCAGCCCTCCTTCTCCGGCGGTATGTAGAGATGGATTTTTTCCCTTTCCGATTTTTGCTCTCCCCGCCATTCTCAGAGCCATCTTCACTGTGTTTTTTTTTTATTTCACATCTTGCAGGATCCATTGCTCCTACCGCCGGCAGCGATTCACCGTTCACCCATCCCGTCCAGATCCCATAGAAGTTCTTCCCGATTGGAAACTCTCCGATTCCAGTTGGCCCGCTTCCTTTCAGGTACTTGTGTTTATGGATTTTTTTATGTGCTTGGATTTATGTGTTTTTTTGTTGGTTTTGTAGGGATGTGTGTGTGTGTGTGTTTGTGTGTATGTTTGTGTGTGTATATGGATGGATGTGTGTGTGTGTGTTTGTGTTATTTTTATGTGTGTATGGTGTGTGTGTGTGTGTTTGTTTATGTGTGTGTTTGTTTTTTTTTGTGAATGTGTATGAGTGTGGATGTGTGTGTGTGGTGTGTGTTTTTTTTTGTGATTGTGCGCGCGTGTGTGTGTGTGTGTGTGTGTGTGTGTTTGTTTTTTTTATGTGTATGGTTGTATGTGTGTGTGTTTTTGTACTTTTGGTTGGGTATGTATGGTTGTATGAATGTGTGTGTGTGGGTGTGTGTGTGTGTTTTTGTATGTGTGTGAATTTGAGTTTTTGAATGTGTATGAGTGTGGATGTGTGTGTGTGTGAATCTGAGTTTGTTTATGTGTGTGTTTGTTTTTTTTTGTGAATGTGTATGAGTGTGGGTGTGTGTGTGTGGTGTGTGTTTGTTTTTTTTTTGTGATTGTGCGTGTGTGTGGATGTGTGTGTGGATGTGTGTGTTGGTGTGTGTTTGTTTTTTTTTATGTGTGTATGGTTGTATGTGTGTGTGTGTTTTTGTACTTTTGGTTGGGTATGTATGGTTGTATGAATGTGTGTGTGTGGGTGTGTGGGTGTGTGCATGGTTGTATATGTGTGTATGGTTGTATGAATATGTGTGTGTGTGTTTATGTATGTGTGTGAATTTGAGTTTTTGAATGTGTATGAGTGTGGATGTGTGTGTGTGTGTGAATTTGAGTTTGTTTGTGTGTGTGTTTTTTTTGTGAATGTGTACGTGTGGGTGTGGGTGTGTGGGTGTGTGTGTGTGTTTTTTTTGTGATTGTGCGTGTGTGCATGTGTGTGTGGGTGTTTGTTTTTTTTATGTGTGTATGGTTGTATGTGTGTGTTTTTGTACTTTTGGTTGGGTATGTATGGTTGTATGAATGTGTGGGTGTGGGTGTGTGGGTGTGTGGGTGTGTGCATGGTTGTATGTGTGTGTATGGTTGTATGAATGTGTGTGTGTGGGTGTGTGGGTGTGTTTATGTATGTGTGTGAATTTGAGTTTTTGAATGTGTATGAGTGTGGATGTGTGTGTGTGTGAATTTGAGTTTGTTTATGTGTGTGTTGTTTTTTGTGAATGTGTATGAGTGTGGGTGTGTGTGTGTGTGGTGTGTGTTTGTTTTTTTGTGATTGTGCGTGTGTGGATGTGTGTGTGGGTGTGTTTGTTTTTTTTGTGATTGTGCGTGTGTGGATGTGTGTGTGGGTGTGTTTGTTTTTTTTGTGTGTGTATGGTTGTATGTATGAATGTGTGTGTGTGTGTTTTGTGGATGAGTATGAGTGTGTGTATATGACTTTGTGGATGAGTATGAGTGTGTGTATATGACTTTGTGGATGAGAATGAGTGTGTGAATGAGTAAGGATATATGTGTGTGTGTGTGTTTTTATGTGTGTATGGTTGTATGTGTGTGTGTGTGTGTTTTTGTATTTTTGGTTGGGTATGTATATGAATATGTGTGTGTGTGTGTATGAATGTGTGTGTGTGGATGTGTGAATTTGAGTTTGTGAATGTGTTTGTGTGGATGTGTGTGTGAATTTGAGTTTGTTTGTGTGTGTGTGTGTGTGTGTGTTTTTTTGTGTGTGTGGTGTGTGAGATTTTTTTTGTGTGTTTGATTTTTTTGTTCAATTTTTGTATATAACTTTTGGGCTATGATTTTGATTAGTAATTGTTATTTTAATTTTATTAGTTTATAGCATAATGGTAAAACTAAAGTAAGTTGGAATCGTAGCGAGTTGTGAGCCAGTCGAAGTGATGTTATTTTGTGATATATGCATAAAAGAGATTGGTTTGGGGAATCGGCCCACCACCCACTTTAGCAAAGAAGGGTGGAAAAATTTGATTGCGGGGTTTAAAGAACGAACCGGGAAAAGCTACGATCGATTGCAGATGAAAAATAAATGGGATCATTTGAATAAGGATTGAAAGTTATGGAAGGAGCTGAAACATGGCGAGACTGGTTTAGGTTGGGATCCAGAGAAGAGAACTATTGCTGCATCAGAAGAATGGTGGGCAGAGAAGATTAAGGTCAGAACAAATTCATATTTGATTTCATAAAATTAGTTTTAATTTTGACAGATTTTAATATTGACATATTGATTATAACAGGTTGTTCCAGCGGCGAAAAAATTTCAATACGGAGGTATTGCACCTGAGTTGGAGGAGAAACTGAACACTATGTTCAGTCAGGTTGTCGCAACTGGAGAAGACTCATGGGCTCCTTCAATTGGGAGTTTGCCACCGGATGTGGGGAGGATCCAGTTGGAAGATGATGATGTAGCAGATAACATGGAAAACAATCAAGGTGGTCCTGAAGATATAGGAGGTGTTTCATCACCTCCTGTGAATGCGTCTTCCTCGGCAAGTAAAAGAAGAAAGATCGGGAAGAACAAAGGAATGACATTTTCTTTGATGTCAGATTTACATCAATCCACTCTAGCTGTGAAGCCTCCACCAGTTGTCACAGTCAAAGAGGTGGTGGAGTTGATCTCCAGTAGCCCAGAGCTACGGGCAAACCTGGATCTATATTACTTTGCTCTCGAACACATCAGGGACAAGACCACTAGGGAGATCTTCATGAGTATCCCAGAAGATATGCGGGTTTGGTGGATTATGAAGGCGTACGAGAAGAGGGCTCAGTAATACGGGCATACCTCGATCTATATTTCCCTTTGTTTTTTGCATGGAGAACACTCAGATGTTTTTGTTTACTTTTTGATGTTGTACATCTTGATGATTAATATTGGACCTCGAAACTATAATAGTTGTTTTGTTACTATCTTTATATAGATTATGATAAATGTTTTGTGATGCTTTAAATGCAGGTACGATAATGGAAGAACAGGACTCCTCCCCTGAAGATTCTGGGGATTCAACAAGTCTTTCACCGGAGCGGACGCAATATATAGAGTATTGTCGTGTAGTTATGTCATCGATCGAGAGGATGAATTATCATGTTCGAGACACACGCCCATGCATGACATCTACCCAAACATGTGTGAAATGGATCAAAGAGTTACTAGAAGGACATCCAGATAGGATGCATGATGCATTTAGGATGTCGAAACGCATTTTCATAGATTTACTTCATAAACTGGAAGCAGATCATGAACTTCAAGGATCACAGCGGACGTCCTCAAGAGAAGTCCTAGGGATTACATTGTATATCTTAGCACAACGAGGTTCCGTTAGATTAACGAAAGAATGGTTCCAGCACTCGACCGAAACAATTAGTAGATATTTTTCGAAAGGGTTTATATCTATTTTGTTACTCTCAATTCATGCTATAAAGTCTATTGACCGTCAGTTCAGAGATATTACGGCTGAGATAAGGTATGATCCTCGTTACATGTCATTCTTCAAGGATTGCGTTGGTGTCATTGACGGTACACATGTTGATGCGAGGATACCCGTAGAAGATCAAGTGTGATACATAGGACGTCATAGAACGACGACGCAAAATGTAATGGCAGTCTGTGATTTTAACATGTGTTTTTCATATGCCCTGGCTAGATGGGAGGGATCTGCTCATGATAGTCGCATCTTCGCGCGCGCATTGGCAGACGATAGATTGTATTTTCCGCATTCACCACAAGGTATACTAATCAATATGTTTACATTTATTCAAATTTTTTGTATTTCATAATATTTACCTGTTTAACAAACCAAATAAATGCAGGTAAATATTACTTAGTGGATGCTGGATCGAGCGAACGTTTGGAGTGTGGAAAAAAAGTGGCACATTTTGAGCATAATGCCACAGTACAACTTCAAGAAACAGCGTTTCATAGTGCTAGCAACAATGGTCTTACATAACTTCATTCGAAGACATCCATCTCGCTGGGACCCTGAGTTTAATGTTTGTGATGCTGATGAGTCTTCTTTCGTTCCCTCGGAGGATGAAGACCTGCGGCAGAGGATGATATTGAAGGCGATATGAGTGATGCTGCTGGAGCAGAACATATGTCTACAGTACGAGATAGTATTGCCGAAGAAATATACAGTGCGCGGAGGTAAAAATTCGATCCATCTTTTACTAAAAATGTAAAGGATTAAAATTATCAGAAGTTTGATTCATATAAATTTATTTTCGAACAGGTGATCGGAAGGATTGGAAAAAACAATTGTCGGATGTTGGAAGACCTTTTTTCTATTTTCTAGAACTATGTAAAACACTCCTGTTATCAGCTATTTTTATATATTTATATATTTTATTTTTTAAAAGAATAGCTTCCAAAAGTTGTTTCTCCAAACAGCTAAAAATAGAAAATCGCTCTTCAAAGCGCATTTCTGCACAGAACACTCAAACACTCTGCAGCTTTTCAAAGCTGCTCCCCAGAGATCTATTTTAAAACAGCTCTATCCGGACAGCAGCTTTTCAATCCGCCAGAGCTGTCCCAAACAGACCCTTAGTCTATATGATTAACCCTTACATATTATAACTTTTTATGATCCGAGCGGTATAAAAACCGACGCCAGTAAGCAGTAATCGGAGGACGAGAAGAGTGAAAAACATAAGTGTTATAAGATGTGGCCATACAGGTGGGAATCACGGAGGTTCTAGAGAAGCACGAGAAACAGTTTCGAGACTCACAGTGCCCTGCTTGTAGTTGTTGTGTTATATGTCTTAAGTATAGTTGTGTGTATAACCTATATTAGTAGAGTACGTGACGTGGGTCGTGAGAGTGGGCTACGCTCTTGATGCGGTGAGTGTGGAACGTAGCCGAAGGAGGTGAATCTAGCGAGAAGGCAGCATGGTTCAAGAAGGAGAGCAGGAGGCGATCATTGAAACCTCATATGTGGAAGACAAGTACGTGATGCAAGCAGTGCTCGTTTCACGCCTTGCTGCATCACTCCTTCAGAGGATGGCGAGCCATCTAGGAGACCAGGTAAAAAAGTCGCGATGGAAGGCCGGAGAGACTTGTGCAGTTGATGCATCCTCCGTCGCATTCAAATTTTCGTGACGTCATGATGCGTCGCGGAGTTTTATTTACTATGCATTTATTTTTTTATCATGTATTTTCTTTTTGGGCACCTGCTTTTATTTTAAAAAATATTTGGCTGGTTGATTTGACCGGCCGATGAGACCCTGAATAAATAGGTCCGGTAATGTTAGTCGTTAAGATGTAACGGGCAAGCTTAAAATTATTTAAAACGCATATATTTAAAATTTAAATTCAAAGCCAGGATAGTTTGCGCTAAAATATGAAAATATCATATTGGAAATAATTCAAAAACAAATGTAATCGTTTGGAGAGCATGTAAATAATTCAAAAAAAATGTAATCGTTTGGAAAGAACATGGAAATAAGTACTTGAGAACTTATTAGTAAAGGAGAATTTTTTTAGGATGTATAATTGGCCGGTCAAATAAATATTTGGAAACTACTCAACCTTGGAAATAATTTTTGCCCAGCCATCTTCTTTGGAAAGTTAATTAAAAAGGTCCATTGAAATCATATTAAATACCAGTCCTTGTGGTGGGGAGAGACAAGACTGGACACATCAGGAATTAATTTCTAATTAATTCCTGCCATTGCCGGTGAACTCCTTCCCTGTATAATCTGCCCGTGCTGATTACGCCGTCGTCGGTCTCATCCCGCATCTGCAGCTTTTGTCGCCTGGGTCGTCTTTGACTCCAGCGCTAGGAGGAAGCCCGCACGACTATGTTGCACCAACACCGACACGGGACACGACACTCGTCCATTCTCCTAAACTACTAATATTCGACACGTTCGGGCACATTTGTTAAACTCATTTTATAATTATAGAAATTGTAAAATACTAATAAATAGACAAGAAATGAACAAACTTAGCATATAAAAATGTAATACTCATACTTACATATTATATATCATCTAAAAAGATAACTGATTCCATGTTCGGCTCATCCAGTGAGAGATTTGCAATTTCCAGGATACCAACATCATCGAATGTATCAAAAGCAACTCCGCCAATATCCCACATATTTGTTTCTCCTTGTGTATATTATGGATTTTTTTCTTGAAAGTAGACGTGGATTGTTGCGTATGAAAACCAGATCTTCTGCACGCTTTGATGTCATTCTATTTCTCTTCATTGAGTGCACAAAAGAATATGAGAAACAATACAAGACCTCTGTGTGTTTCCGGAGAACCTTCTGGGAGGGAAGCTAACACGAAGAAGATGAGAAACCAAGAAGACCTATGGAAGCTACTTTGCAATCGGGAAGAGATAAACCAGGAAGCGAGAGAAGAAGAGAAATCAGGAACGACAGGAAGCGAGAGCACGAAGAGGATGCATTACCTCAAAGAAGCGAGAGCACAGAGAGGATGGAGAGCACACAGAGATCGATCGAGAAGAGAAAAGTCGATGCCCTAGATCTCGCGGGAGGAAGACGGAAGTCGGCTTGCAGGAGAAAATGGGGAACGATGCGGGATTAAAATTAATATAGAGTCGGCTCACGTGGGACTCGTGTGTCCAATTAAGCGGGACACGCGACTCCCGCGTGACCCAAACGTGTCGGCCTGCCAACACGCGTGTCGGAGCGTGTCGGACGCGTGTCGGAGACTCCGACACGAACACGTTGACCCCCCAAGAGTGTTGGTGCTTCATAGTCGCCCGAAGCCGGCCTCATCGTCAGCTACCGCCGCCGCCTTCGAGTCCGCACCCCACCCCTTCCAGCGCTGGTACCGATGTCGCCGCCCCCTTGAGTTCGAGACGTTGTCGCCGCCTCGGTTGGTATCGCATTCACCGGGCGTCGTCGACCTCGGAAACCATATCTGACGTCCCGGCCAACGATCAACACCATCAACTGCACGTCATTTTTGACTACTGATCTGACGACTACCAAGCTTCACCTGGGGATTACTTTCTGCCTGTGTGGATTCAGAGGGATCTCTACTTTGCCACCATTTGCTTGGATATACTCGCCCGCTCTGAGAGGCCGATCTCTTGTGGTAACTTCAACTGATCTCTTGCTCGCAACTACTTGTCTTTAAATTTATGCGCATCTTAAATAATTAAATAGCTTGCCCCGAACGTTCTACTCGCTTTAATTACCGTTAATTTCATAAATTATTACTTGTGGATTGTGCTTGTTGTATGAATCCCTTAACGGTATAATCTATTAGATGTCAACGATTTTTTTTTGAATAACCATTAACGGTTTGTCAAAGTCCATCGTTAAGAGTAGTTGTACGCCCGAAGAATTCGTGTTGGCCCGCTCGGCCTCACTTTTTCAAAATTTAAAAATCAACATAATTTTTTCAAAATCTAATTTTATTCTAAATTAAGTAAAATATTTGCTTTAAAATATTTATTTTTGAAAACCCTAAATCGAGCCTACATCAACAGTCAAGGTATCTCCTGACGAGTTCCCAAGGGATTTTGTTTCGAGGAGTAGAGCATTTGGCGAGTTATCAAGAAACTCACTTGGGCGAGTCGGGCTAATCTCGCCATCTCGCAACTAGCCAATCTGGAGGAAGGGGTCCATTGTGTGACGAAATCATGTCAGCCCCAGTTCCTCAAGGGTTCAGAGAGCCCACCTTGAGTTACTATACTAGGATGGATGAACCCATACTTCCATACAACATTTGCAATGCTTCAAGGACGTAGTTTCAATCCGGACCATGACTGATGCTTTCAAGTGCAGGTTATTTGTTATCAGTTATCACCTTCAAAGGGAAGGCGGGAGATTGGTTTCATCCATAGTTGTCAAGGCGCGCGCCTGAGGCGCCGGGCGCACCGAGCGCAGCCCGCCGCGCCTCAGCACAGCTGAGGCGGGAGATGTGCCCTAGACGCGCCCAGACGCGCCCCTTACAGGTTCCCAGGCGCGCCAAAGGCGCGCCAGGGCCTTTCAAGATGTTTTTTTTTAAAAAAAATGAGATGGGCAAAAACATGAACTCAGAAGCACCTGAGGCACCCCTAGACACACTTGGGCGCCCAATTCGATGAAATTGGGCGCCCAATTCGATGAAATTGGGCGCCCAATTCGATGAAATTCGGCGCCCAATTCGATGAAATTCGGCGCCCAATTCGATGAAATTCGGCGCCCAATTCGATGAAATTCGGCGCCCAATTCGATGAAATTCGGCGCCCAATTCGATGAAATTCGGCGCCCAATTCGATGAAATTCGGCGCCCAATTCGATGAAATTCGGCGCCCAATTCGATGAAATTCGGCGCCCAATTCGATGAAATTCGGCGCCCAATTCGATGAAATTCGGCGCCCAATTCGATGAAATTCGGCGCCCAATTCGATGAAATTCGGCGCCCAATTCGATGAAATTCGGCGCCCAATTCGATGAAATTCGGCGCCCAATTCGCTAAATTTCGGCGAATTGGGCGCCCAATTCGCTCAATTTCGGCGAATTGGGCGCCCAATTCGCTCAATTTCGGCGAATTGGGCGCCCAATTCGCTCAATTTCGGCGAATTGGGCGCCCAATTCGCACAATTTCGGCGAATTGGGCGTCCAATTCGCCGCACAATTTCAGCAAATTGGGCGTTCAATTCGCTCAATTTTCTTTTTCCCCAATTTGTGTGTCTCACGTGCCTCAGGCGCGCGCCTGCGCCTTGCGCCTAGGCTCCAGGGGTCATTTGCGCCTCGGTGCGCCTTGCGCCTCGGTGCGCCTTGCGCCTCGGTGCGCCTTGCGCCTTTGATAACTTAGGTTTCATCAACTGTAGGAAGGTCTGATCTACTGCTTTGAAAACCTGTGTCGAGGCCTGACGCCGCGGTTCGCCACCTCAAATAAAAGAAAAGATCTAACAACTCTCTTTCATCTGAAGCAGCGGCTTGCGAGAGGGCCTTTTTAAGCTGGATTTTAACCAAGATCTACTGATTTCTTTTGAGGATCTAATCGACAAGGCGAGCAAGATCATCCAAGGGGAGGCGAAAAACATCAGCTTCTTGGCCGAGTTGACAAAGTTAACTAGGAAGGAGGAAGAGGAGGCTCGAAGGAGGGAAGGAAGGTAGAGAAGAAGAAGCAGGAGAGTAGGAAGCAAGAGGGGAGAAGACAAGAGGAGACAAGGAGGAAAAAGAGCCTAGAAGACAAGATATGAGGAGGCCTTATGCGATTCCAGAGAATCGAGGGCCGAATAGGAGATTTCAGACTCCGATGAATAGACCGCCATGGAGGTCGGCAGGAAGGTTCCATCAGATAGGTCCTGGAAGGCGATTCTCTCCCAAGAGGAGGAAAAATTTCAACGCACCTGAGAGGCACCCCAGAAGGGAAAGGTAAAATAGGTCTCCTCCTAGGGAGGCTATAACGATAGCACGGCAAGGAAATAGATATCAAAGAAGACATCAACGCAGGAGGAACCAATAGGAGTTGGCCCCCTTGTACTATGAGTTGCATCTGGTAGAGGTGTGTGCCACCGTGACATGACAGGAATTTTTGGAAGCTAGACAGAGAGGAGAAGGGGAGCAAGAGGAGGAGAAGACTAGGTACATGCGGCTCTTGTGAAAAAAAGAGATCCAGTTCAAGCTCAAGGTCGAAAGAGATGTGAGAAGATAGGGTGGATTTCGGAGGCCGCAGGGGAGTAGGCATCATCCACGAAAGAGTAGGAGTGGGAGCTTCCCGAAAAGGAAGTCTCCATACAGTATATCGTCGGGGTGTCGCATCGACCTCCCAAGTGGGGCGTTCCGGAGGCCGTTTGAGGGGTTAGACGGACTCGGAATTTCGTGAAACTTGGATTGTTCAAACAGTCTCGTCGAGCCAATCGTAGTTATGGTCTTGTTGGCCCAATCAAAATATTTTGATTTTTGGGGTACCGATCAACTATCATTTGATTTTTTGACGTCCTCTCACATAAAAGAAACTTAGGAATCAAATAGATAAAAAATACTAAAGAAAATAAAACGTTGATGGATTTCTCGATTAAAAATGATAAACTAACACACTTATTGAAAGAGATAATCTTTTTAAAACATGAAATAAACCCATTTCCAACAAAAGCATATTTTGTTGGACAAAGCTGAAAAAAATTGCAGGACACTGAAAATAACAAGTTTGACACTCTTAAATTACTGGAAATATTTCTACACTTCAACCAGATTAGCATAGAAGGATATACACACAATACACAAAAAACCTTCTGATAACTAGAGCATATAAAACTTCAATAAAACAGTTAGTAAAATGCTCCCTGAATTCTATTTCAGAAAAATATAAAATCAATTTAAATTTTAATAATTCAATAAAAGCCAACATGGAGCAAGAATTATATGTGGAAAACTCTTAAATTATCCATGTAATTGAACAATAACTAATGAATGATGATGGAATTTGCATACCTTACCAGCCATCAAAAAGGTTGCAAGCCACTAGCTCCGATAGAACCAATTCCCGATCGAGATCTACTTATCTCAGTAGGTGTTGGCTGGTAAGCCCCCAATCCCTGAAGAGCTGCTAGGGAACCATAACTTCCAATTACACTAGGACTTATACTGTTGACACCCAATCCTGATGCCCTATTAGCTGATCCAACTGCATAAGGCATTGAAGGAATGCCAGCAACTCCACTCAATGCAGGTGATAATCCTGCTGCTGGATTAAGCAACCCTACTCTTCCACTCTGCCCAATTGTTGCTCCTTGACCTAAATTTTGCCCCATTAAGGCAACTGCAGACGCATAACTAAGAGCAAGATCATTTTTTTGCGCCCCACCAGGAACAGTATTAGTTGCAACCATAGGTGCCATCTGAGTAGCATGTTTCTTACTAGGACCTTCAAATGCCCTCTGGCACCGTAGCTCGCATCCCTCAAAATGCTTTGTTGGCTCCTCCAACGCTTTGTTGCACCCTTCCACCGTCTTGTAGTAAAAAAGCGCATACCCACGAAACTTCCCGGTCGCCGGATCGCACCCAAGCGGACCTTGCTCGATCTCCCCAAATTTTGAAAAGAAATCAAGGAGGCGCTCTGGATTGATGTTGACTCCAACATTGTTTACATAGATCTTCCTTCCAGTCACCTCCGAGACAGCCTGTTGCCCTAATTCTTTAGAGTTGCCAGGGGCACCCAAGGAAGCAAGCTGGCAGCTCACCATTCGGTTTCCGATCTTCTTCAGAGGCTCCTTGAGGGCACGCTGGGCCGCAGAACGGAGGCGGAAGAGGACGAACCCGAAACCTTTGCATCGTCCTGTTGTGTGGTCGGTGACTACCTTGCACTCGGCGATCTTGCCGAAGGGGGAAAAGACGGCCAACAGGGTCTCGGAGGTGACTTCGAAGCCAAGGCCGTGAACAAAAATGTTGCGGTGGATGGGGTCGGTCTCGGCCACGTTCAGGACGCGGGAAAGGAGAGAGGGATTCGTGCGGACGGCATCCTTGAGGATTTCGATCAATTGGTCTTTTGCGAAGGGTTGGAGGAGCTTGATGATGGATTCTTTGCTTGATAGGTCTTCTTCATTGACCTCTGCTTGATTATTTTCATCATCATCTCCATCTAACTCTTCGTCTTCTTCTTCGTCGTCGTCGTCGTCGTCTTCCTCGTCATCCTCTTCTTCATCGCCTTCTTCGTCAGCTTCTTCGTCGCCATCCTCCGCTTCGCCGTCATCCTCTTCTTCGGAGGAGTAGCCAGTGGGCTGGTCTTCTTCTTCTTCCTCTTCGGCGATGACTTGGGAGCTGAGCTTTCTCTTCCTCGCCATTAGGTTTTTTTTAGGGTTTTCGCTTAGAATCCGAGACCGGAAATGCCGACGAGAAGTTTTGGCTTATATAGACCGTGGCCGGACTCAATCCGTGTTCGACGCAATTGCGTGGGTTAACTCGAGCAGGAGTGTCGAGAAAGAGGAAATTTTCTGTACGCGCACCATAGAGGATTTGGTGGGACTTTTTTTTAGTACAAAATTATAATGCTAACTTCGGCTTCATTTGGTTTGGCGGTGGCGGATCGATCCGGCGGGTGGAAACGGAGTGTTCGAATCGGAAGGAGGAGGTGACTTCTCCAAACGGAACTTTTTAGGGCGTTTCTCAAGGCGGGCGGGCGGGTGGAAACGGAGCAAACGCCGCCGGAGGTTCAATTGTTTACCCGTCTTCCGGCGGCGTTTGCCCCAAACGGAGCGGCAAAATGCCGAACCAAATAGAGCCTTCATTTATAGTTGTAAATAAACAGTATTTTCAGTTGTAAACAGGGGCGGACCTAATAAAGGGTGACTGTGAGCGGCCGCCCACACGGAGAAAAAAAATCACGGAATAGGGTTCTTTGCGAGCGGGAATAGCGCCAAATTTCTGGGCCTTGTTTTTTTAAAAATAATGGAATAGACAGTGGTTAGTCTAAAGTATTAGTGTTCGGGTCATGATGTTTAAAGTCCACTATAAACTGTTAGAGATGGAGCTTGACTGCGTTGGATGTATTGGACACTTGACACGATTTCGTCGGTCGAGCTCGGCGCTGAGCTCGCTGGGGGGTTGCAGGGGGGCAACGCGCCCCCTGCTTGGGGGTTCGGTGGCGAAGCCCCCGACCTAAATTTGTGTCCACTATACTCGAATAGACAGCGGTTTATATATAAACCGCTGTCTATTTCGAGTATAGACAGCGGTTTATATATAAACCGCTGTCTATTTCGAGTATAGACAGCGGTTTATATATAAACCGCTGTCTATTTCGAGTATAGACAGCGGTTTATATATAAATCGCTGTCTATTTCGAGTATAGACCGCGGTTTATTCTTCATGGTAGATCGAATAGATAACGGTTTATATATAAACCGATGTCTATACTCGAAATTGACAGCGGTTTATATATAAACCGTTGTCTATACTTGAAATAGACAGCGGTTTATATATATAAACCGCTGTCTATTCAACCGTTGTCTATTCTACCTTGAACTTTAGAATAGATGGCGGTTTATGTCTATTTTAGGGTTCAGGATATATATAAATTGTCATCTCCTTTTTTTTAGCGACGACCTTCTCCTTCTCCAACAGGCGCCTCGACTGGTGACTCAACCGACATCTCACTTTTTTAAATTGTATTTTAACCCCCAAATATATACATATGAGTACCTGAAATAACCGTAAAAGTACATGGATCAATATTTTGTGACTCATTTTGTGAAAAAATCATAAATAAATCAACGTATATAAAATTTGAACCCAAAAAGAACATGGGAACTGATAATTGACACAAACTGAACTGAATCAACTAATTTGGATCAGTTTTGATAGTTCTCATTTCAATTTTAGTTCAAAAAAACTTAAAATCGATTTTTCGGTTCATTTCAGTTCTTAGGGTTTTGTACTCAGAATACACCTAAGAACTGAATTGTAGATAATTGACTATTGATTAGTAATTTAGGGATTAAATATACATTGGTTGTTAATCATTAATAGTTAATAATTAATATATTTTTTTATTATTTCAAATTAACAAGGATAAACACTAATTTTAATTAGTATGCAAATATTGTGTTGTTATATGATTAATACGAAGAAAACTTCAAACTTGTTATGATGATATTTATTGTCAAATTATTTTTATTATTATTATTATTTATTTTGACTTGCTCTATAATTATATGTAATATGAGAATAAATAACGTAAAGTAAGATGACGAGTAGAATCGAATTTGAAATGAACCAAATTTTTGTTTCATGTGTGGTTCTAGGTTCTGAAAACATGAGTCGGTTCAGGATCATAAAATTTGAAAGCAGACTTATATGAATCAATTCTTGGTTCTTAGAGGAACAGATTGAGAGTTGAACTCTACTTGGCACCAAGGACAACTTTTTTATTGGTTTAAAAAGTTGACAATGCTTCGAATTCCAAATAAGATAATCCACTGTTGAAATGAGTTTTATAATTTAAAAAAGTTTAAAAAAATGTCACAATTACCTACAATTAGAACATTATAACCTCCCGGTCATAGAAATGGGCGTGAAATAGTGATGAGATAGTGAGTCTCCTACTTAAAGTATTTTTAATAATATATGTACAATCATCATTACATTGAGAATATTAAGCAGCAATGACTATAATATTAAATAACAATCAATTAAACAACAAACTACTAAATAAATAGACAAAGCTTACACATGGTGAGAATCAAACTCTTGACCTCCCAGCTTACCCTACTGAGTCAAGCTTCATTGGCCTCCTAAGAGTTTAGTCTTCATCATCTCGCAACGTGTCCATAATGTTTTTTTCTATAATTCTTTTCCGTCGCATACTATGTTGCACCTGTAGTGGTGACATATGTCGATGTGTGTTTGGGCAATGCACCATTTCATGTGAAAAACTTACTAACTCATGATATAAATGAAAGCTTGAAGTATTAAACATAAATCTACATGTAATTAAATCTACAAATAAAAGTAAAATCAACGTCGTGACATCATTCCCCATGAACACATAAAAAAGTTGTCCAAACAAAAGCAATAGTATATATTCATCATCCAAATTTACGTTCTTACATAACTTGCCTGAAAAATACCTTATATGAGTTTAAATTTTGGCATTAGGACACAAAGTTCTAATAGTGAACTAAAACAAAAACTAACTAATATGAAAACTAATATGTAAATGTCAATTCCCTGCGTAGTCATACATCTAATCCAGCTCCTTGTGGGTTTTTGCAATCAAGACGACCCGGGGTACCATCTACGTCTTGCAGTTGTTTAAAAAAATAATGGGTAAGAAAATACTCGGTGAGTGTTTCCCTTACAATAAATTTTCATAGTGTCTTTAAATTTTGCTTCATTATTAATCTTGTGTTTTCCTTTAATTCTCATTAAAACATTTTTTTTACTTACACGTTTTTTCTTTCATATTAGTGACTTGATTTTGGAATTTTTCTTGAAACTCTCACTTCAGTTGGTTACATGTAAAGTTCTTTAGGAGCAAAACTCATGATTAATCCTTGCGATTAGTTGAGATTTATTTAGTTCATGCATGATCTTTAGCTATGGTAAGGTAATCTTACCCCCTTAAGAGAAAAATGTGGTGAGAATATACCTCACCCATTTATGGCAATAACTATGGTGATGCATAGAGCCTCACCGCCCGAGGGTTTAACCCATCATGATCAGTTGAATCATGAAATAGATTTTGATGGAGCTTCATCTAACAGTGTCAAGGTAATTAATTATGCCCCTAAGGGTTTGCTCCTGAGTACAATTTATTGATATTTTACCTATATTTTTATTTCTCTTTTTCTCTCCCTTTCATTCATGTTCTTGCATTATGTTTCTTCCTTTCTTTCTTTAATTCTTTGTCACTTGAAACTTTTTTTATATGAAATTCTAATAATTTAATATTTAGACTAACCACCAAGAGTTTATGTAAGTAATTTGAGATTCCAACCGGACTAAAATAAATTCTAAATGATTTATACATTGTTGGTTGACTTTTCATTTATGTATTTTCCTCGAATATGAGATTTAGTAAGTTCACAAGGCTTAGAAAAACTCCAATCAACAACAATGATTGTTGATTGGTCTTTTAATTCATGGATTTTTCTCAAATATGAGGTTTAATAAGCTCATAGGCTAAAAACAAATTTCATAAGGCAACTGGTAAGTCTTTTAATAGTGAGTTTTTTATGTAAGATATAACTTTAATGTGTATTTAAAACTTCCAAATTTAATATAGGAATGTCATTCGGTTTATTTTTTACCATGATTTATGTTAACTTCATGACTTTTCAGTTCTTGTTATCTAACATTTATGTTAGCTTCATATATGGATTGTGAATATACATAACTAAGAGAATTATGGATAGTGCAAAAGATAAATAAGAGGCATACTATTAATAGTACAAAAGAGAGACATTTAACAATTAATTTCAAAAAAGGAAGATCTAAAACATTTTTTCAGATTAGTTTTTTTTCACCATTACTCTATGTACTTCCAAAATTTAAGCAAGGTAAAATTATCTGCATGGTTCATAATTTTGCTAATTGAGTAAACCATATTATCAGTTTAAGTGTATAAAATGGACTTTGAGATTTTAATTTAAGAGCTTCGAAGTTTTGAATACATAATTGCAAACTAAATTTTTTTCATGAATCATAACATAAATTCAATTTCTTTCATCATTGCAAGAGCATAAAAGAGGCATTCCTTCATTTTACTTCAAAAAGAAAGAAATTCTTAAAACATTTGGATGGTTAGGGCAAGATAAAGACTCGTATCCTCAACTATCATAGCTTTCCATTCCCTAAATATTTCCTTTGAATCCATGGAGGAGCTTTTGGAGGCATGATGATGCAAAAAAATTCTGGATTGGAGCTAGGACAAGAGGTTTTTCTCACGGTTTTGATAAAGGAACCCTTGAAAGGAAAAGTGGGAGGATTTAAAACGGGATGGAGAAGCTTGTAGAGGGTCGGACACCGCTCTTGAAAGCATTTCCACGCATCTTCTAGTGAGGGAGGAGTTGCAGAAAATCATCCATTCAAGCGCCAGGTAGGGAGAGGTGTCAGGCTGTTTGTTCCCGCATGAATAAATGAAGAGTAGTCGATTGTGTGAAGGCTAAGTGGATCAGTTGTTATTATGTATGGGAAAAATGGGTTCTATTAAAACCTAACTCATTTAAACCTTAGATTTGAGAAAAAAATGTAACGACCTAAAATAAAAATCTGTATAAATATTTTGAGTTATATCCCCGATGATGAAAAGACATATATTTTACGATTTCTTTTTTTCATGTTGGTTTAGATTTGCTGGGTTGCCTTTTAATTTCTTTGTGTTTGTTCCCTTTGATGTGGACTGATTTTTTTTGGGTTGTTTATATGCTTATGGGCTTTGACAAATGGGTTGAAATGGTTGTTGCAATTGGTGGACTGGCTGGAATAGTGTGTTGGCTATTTTGATGTGCTGGAGGTTGAGGTGTTGGCTGGGTATGTATTTGGCTTCGGTTAATTACACCTGGAGCGGTGCTTGGCACGATCTTACCGCTTAGTCGTTGATTTCACAGTATAAAATGAGCCCAGGCCACTATTTCGTTTCTCCCACACTGCCTTCTCGTCGTCTTTCTGCTTCTGCGATTTCCGGCGATTCTCCTTCTCCTTGCTCTGTGTCAATAGAGGAAAGTTTCTCCATCATATTCTTCTTCTTCTACTTCATCCCCTTCTCTGTGTCGAGCGACTTGTGTCGTCGTTGTCGTGCTCCCGTGTCGTCGCTGCTTTGCCGCCGATTTTCTAGGCTGACCGCTCTGCTGTGCCAAGTAGAGCTGTTGTTGTTGTTCTTCTGTTACTGCTTCAAGGTTTCTTCTTCTTCTTTCTCTGGCCGATTATTTCTCTGATCTTCTTCTTCTACTACTGTATTCGAGTACTGACCTATTTTTATCTGCTTCTCCCGACTTCTGCTATTCTTCAACTACTGTCTCTGATGCTGATTCAGGGTTTCTGCTACCCCTGAGCTGCTCCTTGTAGCTGCTCCCGAGCTGCTGCCTCCCTGCTACTGCCTCCAAGCCACTGCCTTCTTCTTCCTTTTGGCTAGTTTAGTTTAATTCATCTACTTTGTTACTTGCTTTAAGTTTTGAATTGTGGGGATACCAAAATCATACATTTAATTATGTTGTTAACCAAGTTATCTTTTGTATCTTGCTGGACAATACGTTTACAAGGACGGAAAGTCCATTTGCGGGCTGGTTTTTAGACCATTTTGAGGCATATTTATAGCTGTCCGACAAAGTATAAAATCAGATTTGGCCTTTGTCAATTTGATTGGAATTTGTCTTAGCTTTCCGATATTTTCTAAATCTTATACGCTCTATGTTATGTATAAACCGAGAAGCAACCCGAATTAAGATACATGTTATTTCAGTGGTTTTCAAAGCTTAGAACCTTGAGGATGGCGTCCCGTGATAATCGTGACATTCATGCGGAAAAGGATACGAATAAAGGCAAGGAAGGAGTGAGCATTTTATTTCTTGAAATTATGGGTATCCAATTATTTTGCAGTATCTAATTTATTATCTTTTAACAAAATTGTCTATGCATATGAATTTTGCCTTAGTGATATATCGCTAAATAATTAAAAGTGGGCGAGGGGACAATTAAGCGATACAGATTTCTGAGGGGATCAGTTTTATTCAAAACTTCTGTTTATACGGCAAGATAAAATTTAATTAAAACTCTGATAGGGAAATGTGATGGCTTCAAATCCTATGATGTAGAGGCATCTACTGATAGATTCCTCGGTAGGGGCGAGCCTACAATTACGCTCTACGAGGGCGGAGCCCAATTCAAGTTTGCATCATCAGAGCATTTTTCATTTTATGTAACTAAAATTAAGGGGTAATTTAAGGATTAGTGTTGAGAATAATCAAGTGATTGATTTATTGTACTGTATGCATATTGTTATTATCCCCTTTATTCGCATGTATAACTATTTCACGAGATATTGTTCTCACATAGTCATAATTTTTATGACTAACCCAAAATAGACATATTTTTTTAGGCAGCAAGACCAACGCCAAGCGGAACACACAAGATCTTGGCAGCTGAACTGACAAAGGTAATAGTTGAAGCTCGGGATTGACATAGAACTCGCAGTACTGGTTCCACGTGTATTTATTGTAAAAAGTCTATCTAGTTCTGTGTTATTTTGTTTTTGTACTGTGTATTTCCTTTCTACCATCCACTATTGAAAATCAATGCTGATCATTTTGGGAAGCCCAGAAAAAGGGTCTTCACAATTGGTATCAGAGATATGTTTATTTTCAATATGTGTGGTCGTAGGCAGTACAAAAATATGACACAAAATTTAATATGTAACCTTCGTTTATAGGAACTCATCCAAGTTTATTCTAGCTGTCGCATTCAACGTCGTCAGGAGAATCAAGAAGATCATGACCATCAAGCAGCCACCAGGTCCGAGGGAAGTGACAACGGGCATCAACACCATCGACGTCCTTCAGATTTCGTTCTATCCATAGGACCATAGCAGAAGCTATTAAGTTAGTTTTCTCGACGTTATCTGCTTTAGGACTCACACTTCTCCAAAAGAATCCTAATCCCCCACATCAACCACATCAACATCCAATGAACCCTCCTAATTTTACTCCAGGATTTAAAGTTCTGGCACCTCAATATCGTCAAATGGACTATGATCTTAAACAGTTTATGAAGTTAAAACCACCAACGTTCATAGGAGGCTTGTCTCCTTTGGAAACAGAAGATTGGATACCCCGCATCAAAACCATCTTTCAAGTCATGCGCTGTCCAGAGGACCGAAAGGTTGAGTTCGCATCGTTCTTACTAGAAGGCACACCGAAATGTTGGTGGAACAATATAATTACGAAAAAGTTTGCCGGACATGGAGTTGTAACGTGGGCAAACTTCCTCCAAGAATTCCCAACTGGTTCGTACCCTAATTCGAGAAACGAGTCCTACATGATAAATTCTTGCGACTCGTACATGGATCAAAAACTGTTCTCTAGTACGAGACAGAATTTTCCAACTTGGCGTACTATGTCGATTCCCTCGTGACAACCGAGGAAGATCGTTGTCGATAGTTTCAGCAAGGACTGCAGGACAACATCCACAATCTACTCGTACCCCTAGATATTCTAGACTACGAAAAGTTGGTCGAACGAGTGCAATTAGTGGAGATCGATCAAGGCAAAACACAAAAACATCGAGATAATGAGAAGTAGAAAGTCACGGAAACCCCAACTCAAAGTAAAGAACATGATAAGGATGTCAAATCAATCCAGACTGGTCCATTAACTAGTAACACACCTCAAGCAACCACAATGAAATGTGCCAAGTGTGGCAGATATCACCGAAGAGAATGCTTGATTGGCGCTTGTTATTACTGTCGTGAGCCGGGTCACACAAAGAAGAATTGCCCAAAGCTCCGGAATAAAACAATCAATTCACAACCTCCGCTGCAGCAATTATTATATCAAATGCTTACTGAATCATTCACATCAACACCATCACCAACATCTGCACCTACAGCTGCACAAGTACCTACACCTACAACTGCTCCTGCTCCCGCACCTTCTCCAACGCCACCTCAAGAAGGCCCAGCCGAACGATTAGTTTTTTCCCTGGCTTATACCTATGAGAAATAAGTTGTATTTATCATTCTCCAGATGAATAAAAGTGACATGTCTATTTTAGTTTTCGGGGATAAAAACTCCTAAAGGAGGGGAGGATTTGTAACGACCTAAAATAAAAATCCGTATAAATATTGAGTTATATCCCCGATGATGAAAAAACATATATTTTACAATTTCTTTTTTTATGATGGTTTGGATTTTCTGTGTTGTCTTTTAATTTATTTGGGTTTGCTGCCTTTGATGTGGGCTGATTTTCTGTGGGCTGTTTATATGCTTATGAGCTTTGACAAATGGGCTGAAATGGTTGTTACAATTGGTGGGCTGGCTGTAATAGTGTGTTGGCTGTTTTGATGTGTTGGAGGTTGAGGTGTTGGCTGGGTATGTATTTGACTTCGGTTAATTACACCTGGAGAGGTGCTTGGCATGATCTTACTGCTTAGCCGCTGATTTCACTGTATAAAATGAGCCCAGGCCGTTGTTTCGTTTCTCCCGCACTGCCTTCCCGTCGCCTTTCTACTTCTGCAATTTTCGGCGATTCTCCTTCTTCTTGCTCTGTGTCGACAGAGGAAAGTTTCTCCATCGTCTTCTCCTTCTTCTACTTCATCACCTTCTCTGTGCCGAGCGACTTGTGTCGTCATTATCGTGCTCCCGTGCCGACGCTATTTTGTCGCCGATCTTCTAGGCCGACGGCTCTGCTGTGTCAAGTAGAGCTGCTGCTGCCGTTCTTCTGCTACTGTTTCAAGGTTTTTTCTTCTTCTTTCTCTGGCCGAATACTTCTCTGCACTTCTTCTTCTACCACTGTATCTGAGTACTGCCCTAATTTTCTCTGCTTCTCCCGACTTCTACTGTTCTTCAGCTGCTATCTCTGCTGCTGATTCAGGGTTTCTACTGCCCTTGAGCTGCTCCTTATAGCTGCTCCCGAGCTGCTGCCTCCCCGCTTCTGCCTCTAAGCCACTGCCTTCTTCTTCCTTTTGGCTTGTTTGGTTTATTTCCTCTACTTGGTTACTTGCTTTGCGTTTTGAACTGCGGGGATACCAAAATCGTACATTTAATTATATTGTTAGCCAAGTTATCTTTTGTACCTTGCTGGACAATACGTTTACGAGGACGAGAAGATCATTTAGGGGCTGGTTTTTAGCCATTTTGAGGCATATTTATAGCTGTCCGGCAAAGTATAAAATTAGATTTGACCTTTGTCAATTTGATTGGAATTTGTCTTAGCTTCCGATGTTTTCGAAATCTTATACGCTTTATGCTATGTATAAACTGAGACGCAACCCGAATTAAGTTGCAAGTTATTTCAGTGGTTTCCAAAGCTTAGAACCTCGAGGATGACGTCTCGTGATAACCGTGACATTCATGCGGAAAAGGATATGAATAAAGGCAAGAAAAAGATGAGTATTTTATTTTTTGAAATTATGGGTATCCAATTATTTTGCAGTATCTAATTTATTGTTTTTTAACGAAATTGCGTGTGCATATGAATTTTGCCTTAATGATATATCGCTAAATAATTAAAAGTGGACGAGGAGACAATTAAGCGATACAAATTTCTGAGGAGATCAATTTTATTCAAAACTTCTGTTTATATGACAAGATAAAATTTAATTAAAACTCTGTATAAGGAAATTTGATGACTTCGAATCCTATGATGTAGAGACATCTACTGATGGATTCACCAGTAGGGGTGAGCCTACAATTACGCTCTTCAGGGACGGGGCCCAATTCAAGTTTGCATCACCGGAGTATTTCCCATTTTATGTAACTAAAATTAAGGTGTAATTTAAGGATTAGTGTTGAGAATAATCAAGTGATTGATTTATTATACTATATGCATATTGTTATTATCCCCCTTGTTCGCATGTATAACTATTTCACAAAATACTGTTATCACATAGTCATAATTTTTATGACTAACCCAGAGTGAACACATTTTTTTAGGCAGCAGGACCAATGCCAACCGGAACACACAAGATCTTGGCAGCTGAACTAGCAAAGGTAATAGTTGAAGCTTGGGATTGGCATAGAGCTCGCTGTACTGATTCCACGTGTATTTATTGCAAAAAGTCTATCTAGTATGTGTTAATTTGTCTATGATAAGCATGTAACGAATATAGTAACAAATGAAATAAAAAGTTTGGTGGATGTTCTTATACTTTACATTTCTGGTGAACTGTGACCCTTTTTATTCAAAACTGTTGTCCGATACTTGAATCAGTTGAAGAACACAGGATTTGGGTCTCTACAAAAAAATGGATGGCTAGGATTACTTTACTCGGCATCAATATATGAAGGTAAATAAAATTCCTCAAAATCTCCTATTAATAAAATATAAATTTATCATCATAGAGAATTTTTTTTATTAGACTTTTAATCATAAATATATTATATATATAATTGATGTTTTAAAATAAAATATTTTTTCCTTGATGAAAAATCTTAGAATACTTAAAAATTTGCAATAAAATTAAAGAAAATTTGTCAAAATTTAAGATGAAGTTTTCATAAAATAATTGGGTCATTAACTACCAAATCATTACTTAAGGGTCATAAGACTTTAATATGATAATTTTTGGTATGTCACAATATCTTAGAGCTTAGAGTTTAGGGTAAATACTGAATGATGCCTTGTGTTGAGATTGTCTCATGACCACGTTGTCGTGGTCGCACATTGCTTAATTGGAATCTATCTGGTCAAGGTTCAAGAAAGTACTAAATTGGGCTTTAAATTAAAATAGTACAAAAAAAAACTGATTTTACTTGATCTAATTTTCATGAAATCCTTTACTTTTAATGATAGCTCATACTCTTCATTCGACCATAATTCATTTTCATCTGATTTTATCCCTGATATAACAACATAAAAAATATTTAACAACATTTCATTTATATTTTTATCAGGAAAAATTAATCAATAAAAAAAGTTTTTATTAATCATTTTGTTTCACCCAACTACTTAGAAATACATGCATAGATGTTTGCTTCATAATCATTTTACTTAGAATCCGTTTGATACGATGCCAACGATCGTGAACACAACGGTTATGAACTGTCATTCTTGAACGCCTAACCTCACCTAAGAAACTTGAAGGGGTTCCCTTGAATTTTTTAAGTTAAGCCGGCAAGACTCGGACCTAGTACGTGCAAGCCCGACCAGACTGATTATGTACAGCAAAACCGCAATCCCCGGGAGCCCCCAAAGGAGATCAGGGGCGCGTGGAGCTTGAGGCGATCGCCTCCATCCGAAGGGTAGTGCTGTCGTCAACCTTCGATGCTCGTGGTGTTATCATTGAGGGGGATGCGACTAATGTCATTAATTTCTGCATCAAGCAAGCCAGACGGACTGCGAGGTCGGCCATGTCTCCGATGGCGGAGGACCTCGCTTTTTGGGGGGACTTCTTGGCGGTCAGATTTCAACATGTGGGGCGGAGGGCCAACCGGGCGGCTGATTACTGTGCCTAGCTTGCGGCCGGTGGCGATTTCCTTTGGGTGGCCGTGTGTGGCGCGGATGCGAGCTTTCAGACTCTGGTTGCTGAAGCTAGACGCGTCTTGCATGGGGTGTGAGCTGCCATCAGTCTCGCGCCCCCGCACGACCGTGGGGCCATGCCCTTGCGCGGTCGCAGTAACCATGACCGCACTGCGCCCCGCGCGCGGGCCGCACACAGCGCGCCGGCTCGCGCGGGCGTCCCATCGGAGGCCCCTTGCCGTCCCCAGCCACCTCCTTCGCCTTCGGCCGCCTCCGGGCACCTTGCCCGGGCCGCCCGAACCGTCCGGTAAAGAGGGGGCGCTCTCGTCATTTTGACAAAAATGGTGATCAAAACGGAGGAATGTCATTCGCTAGCACAAATCACTACTCGACACAATTATCAACATAACCCTCCAGAAAACTATAAATAGACCACCGGGCCTGCATTTGAAGACAAACAACTGCAGAGGCAAGAGAGAACTCTGAGATTTTCTGGCGAGATTGTGGACTTAGGCTGATTCTCCGCTTTGAAATTCTCTCCGCTCTCCTCATTGCGCTCAGGATTCAGCACACCCCAAGTCACGTCATCTGCCTCCGCGAGAGCGCTCCCATCAAGGCTCCACATCAACGAGAGCGCTCCCTCCAGAAGCTCCGTGGACTTAGAAAATTTTTCAGCCGAAACGCTCCCACTTAGGTTTCATGAGCTCAACAACTTCCCATGGCCAGAGTGCTTCCATCGAGGCTCTGAGGGCTTAGCAATTTTCCCTCATTTTCTGCACTTGTAACAGAGTAGAGGCATGTTGCCCTCCGAGATCAAATCAATCTTTATAAAACTCCAAGAAGCTAGTGGATTTTTGGTTCGGCACAACTCCAACTACGTGGTTTTTCACCCTTTCCGGGTTTTCCACGTAAAAAATGACCCTTGTCATTTGCTGTGGTTCATTTTGACTATTTGCGTGCCCTGTCCAATTTTGAGCTAAGGCGGTCAGATTTCTCCGGACCGGGGAAAGACCGGGAGACCCTCAATTGTTTGGCGCTGTCTTTGGGAAGGTGTTCCCTAAAGCTTTGACAAGTCTCAACATTCCTCAAGCTCACAATAATGACAAAGGGTATCGCGCACACTACCAGCCGACCGGCTCTCAAAGAGCTTAGTGATCAAGCGTCTAGCAACTCACCCGCTTGCTCAGCGCCACACCTCGAGGAAGTAATCGCCGCACTAACATCATCAGTGGAAGAGCGCATGCGCCAAATCGAAGAGCGACAGGCACAAGCGCTCACCTTGCTGAGGGAAATAAGAGCTTCCCAAACCTCGGGAGCATATCCCATGGAAAGCGGCCGAGCCTCATTCCCCTCAGGTCACATATCACTCAGTGCAGTAGCCTGTGCCGCGTGCCCCGCAAAGAATCGGGGAGCACCGCCCGACATAAGTTTGACTCCCGGGCAGTGAAACAAACCCCTCGACGAAACCTCGCAAGGCAGGGGCAACAACATTTCCCCGAACTTGACGCCTCTCTCATGGAGGTTCTAAACGCCCTCAGAAGCCACACACAACTCTGGAGGCCTAAGGTGCTCCCTCGGGGCAGGGGCAATCAGTCCCAGTACTGCCACTTTCACAAATGAAACAGACACAACACTGAAGACTGTATTCGCCTGAAGGGGGAAGTCGAACGACTCACACGCCACGGGCTCCTCAAAAAGTTACATAGAAAGGCTCTGGCCGCAACACCAACCACGAAAGAGCCCATAGAGAGGCAGCACCACGAGGGGACTTTGCTTATGGAGCCGCCAGAGTTGGCCCAACCAACTGTCATAGTCCTCCCAAGATCTGCTCCTCAGCACATCCGGGCAACCCTCAGGAGCCCGTCGGTCGAAGTACCCAGGATAATGATTGACGACGACGCATCAACCAACGTGTTATTCCTATCAACTCTTCTCCAGCTCAGAATCCCTGGGAGAGATGTCCAACTCAATTCAGGGGGCACATATGTCACAGGGCACCCAACGATCCCGATCGTTATCATCCTTCAAGTGACTTTGGGGGTCCCCCCAGTGCTAGCCACATATGACGTGTAGTTCATCATCATCCAGGCTGCTTCAACATGCGACACCATGCTCAGGGGACCATTGCTAAGGGTACTCCGCACCGACAAACTGGCTCAAGATATCATATTAGATAGCTGCCCGCAGGACGCCCTTCCAAGGGCCTTGGGACCGTAAAAGCACAAGCAGACCCCAGACCAACACCCCTTGACTCTCTACTACATTCTCTATTTTTTTCTTGAAGCGTAAGCCGCAAATGTGGACTCGCAGGCGCATGTATCTTCCTTTTCAACAATGCAATGTTTGTTTCCCCATCCACCACAAACGGGTTATCGCAAGGCAAGACTGGCAAAAGTCATTTTCACCTCCCAGACAAGATTGGTGAAAGCCTTTCTGCACCTCCCAGGCGAGATTGACGAAAGCCTTTCTGCACCTTCCATGCGAGATTGGCGAAAGCCTTCCTGCACCTTCTAGGTGAGATTGGCGAAAACATTTCTACACCTCAGGCGAGATCGGCAAAATCCCTTTTGCACCTTAGGCGAGATGGACAAATGTCTATCTGCACCTCCCAGGAGAGATGGACAAAGGTTCATTTGCACCTTCATTTGGACAAACCCCAGTTCTCTTGAGGAGCGAACGAATAAAGGTTCTTTGCCACCTCCACTTGGATGGACCCCGGTCCTCCCAAGGCGAGAACAAATAAAAGTTTTTCACCACCTACACTTGGGCGAACCCCGGTTCTCCCGTGACATGAACAAACAAAAGTTTTTCGCTACCTCTACCCGGATGGACCCCAGTCCTCCTGAGGCATGAACAAACAAAGGTTTTTCGCCACCTTTGCCCAGACAGACCCCGGTCCTCCTGCGACGCAAATGAACAAAGGTTATTTGTCACCTTCACCCGGACGGGCCCCTAGTCCTCCTAAGAAACAAACGAACGAAGATTCTTCGCCATCTTCGCATGGATGAACCTTGGTTCTCCTAAGGCGCAAACGAGCAACGATTCTTCAATATCTTTGCCACCTCTGTCCGAACGGACCCCGATCCTCTTAAGGCGCAAACAAATAAAGGTCCTTCACCGGCTCTACTCGGACGGACCTCGATCCTTCTAAGACACAAATGAATAAAGTGTCTTTTGTCATCTCCGCATGAACGAACCCCTGTTCTTCTAAGGTGTAAATGAGCAAAGATTCTTCATCATCTCTGTATTGATGAACCACGGTTCTCCTAAGCCGCAAATGAGCAAAGGTCTTCGCCACCTCCGCATAGACGAACTCCGGTTCTTCTAAGGCACAAACGAGGAAAGGTCCTTCGCCACCTCTGCATAGACGAACTTTGGTTCTTCTAAGATGCAAATGAGCAAAGGTCCTTTGCCACTTCCCCAAAGGCGAACTCTGATTCCCCTAAGGTGCAAACGAGCAAAGATTCCTTGCACCCTCGGCATGGACAAACTACGGTTCTCTTAAAGGTGCGAACAAAGGTTCTCCTCCATCCCCGCTTATGGAACGAGCCGGTAGGGGCACGTTGCCTACAAACCCTCAGCGGTCCACGACTCTCCCGAAAACACGAGTGAACAAGCAACACTCAAACAAAGTGCTGCTCTGTCAAAGAAAATATGCACGCCGAAACACAACCAAGGCAAACAGGTCCAAAGGCAAAATGGATCTTCACTTAAATGAAAAGTGCTGCATGAGATACATCATCATAAAAACAAAAAAATACAACGTCGCAAAAGAATGCCTACAATAAGGAAAAAGAAGAAAGCACGAATAAACTTGGGAATAAGAAGTTCCAAGGATCATCCCTCCAATGCAGTATCAGCGTCGGGCCCTCTGTAGGACCCCCCCAACTTTTAACCCGGGTAGGGCCGAAGAGGACCTTACGTGCCCAAGACGTCCACCTAGTGCTCCTTTAAGAGGTGACAACTCACTCTCCTAAGCACTAGTTGGTCGTCTTGCTGGGCTAGAATCATAACATTCACAACACATAAGAGAATTGTGGAAGCATTATCAAAAAAATATTAATGTATATATATATACATAACTGTATAATGTTTACATGGGTACAAGACATTAGCCTATATTCCAAAATAAGCCCGCAGGCTGTACGAGTTCTACCCCTAACACTCATTCTCCATCTTTATACTGCACACTGGTACTCACGTCTCGAAACTCTTGAGACGTCGGTGGTGCTTCGGCTTGAGTAGTCCTAACTTCTAACGCATTCTCCTGTGGTAGGGGATCACTACGGTGTACCATTTCCTGTGAATGGTCATTTAAATAACCGTTAGTCACAGGGCTAAGTAGAAACAAATCCCCTCCCCGGATCCATATCCTGTGGACGAGCACGCACGCACCCAACAGTATAAGATAGCCGAAGTATGAGAGGGTTAGCACAGTGTTTAATCTAGGAGCTATAATAAAAGAAAAGTAGCATAACTGAAATGACAGCAATGTTAACACCAGTTATGAAAATGGCTCTACTAGTATACCAACACACCAGAAATACGCCCTCTGTATCCTATCGCAGACATTCATAGTCGCGCACACACACCCTATGTCGACATAGTATGAACCGTTTTTGTTCCAGCAGCGTAGCGAGCCCGCGGGCCTCACCGATGCGGCCGTCGGTGATAGTGGCCAGTCCTGCCACTTCTGTGATGCGACATTTTGGCTGACTAGTGGAGGAAAGCCCGTCGGGGACGACATAACGGCTGGTCGCCCGCAGTACCCATCTCCCTGTCGCCTTGAGTCGTCGACCTTTCCGCACTGGTACGAACGGTCTGCGAAAGGGACTGACCAGCCATAATTTTTCCGAAAGCAATTCTCAAGAAATTAATCAAACATTTATGCTAACACGCACCGGGCCTACGACGGCCTGCCCTACTATACGTTAACCTTTAGGCAATGACGCTCGGCTCAACTTTCGACAAGGAGCGTGGGGGCACTTATTTGAGGCTACACCTGGAGGAACACTTCAACTCCGGTTATCCTCAACTAAGACTCAACCCTAACATACAACTGCTCGCCAAAGTAGGACTCGTGTCTTTTGTAGCAATTTAAACTATTGAAAATTAATGCTTCATAATGAAATGTGACCAGTACGAAACAAGAGTAGAACTGAATTGAAAGTACTGAAATGAGCTTGACCAGTACGAGACTGGAGTAGTACTGAATTGAAAGTACTGAAAAGAGCTTGACTAGTACGAGACTGGAGTAGTACTGAATTGAAAGTACTGAAAAGAGTTTGACCAGTACGAGACTGGAATAGTACTGAATCGAAAGTACTGAAATGAAATGAGCTTGACTAGTACGAGACTGAAGTAGTACTATATTGAAAGTACTGAAATGAAATGAGCCTGACCAATACGAGACTGGAGTAGTACTGAATTGAAAGTACTAAAATGAAATGAGCTTGACCAGTACGAGACTGAAGTAGTACTATATTGAAAGTACTAAAATGAAATGAGCCTGACCAGTGCGAGACTGGAGTAGTACTGAATTGAAAGTACTGAAATGAAATGAGCTTGACTAGTACTAGACTAGAGTAGTACTGAATTAAAGGTACTAAAAAGAGCTTGATCAGTACGAGACTGGAGTAATCATAAAGAAAGGGGTTAGTAGTCCAGTCACTCTATTTAGGAGGCTTCAGTTCCATCTCCATTTTCAAGAGGTAATTTTGTTCCTTCATGATTTTCGGAGGCATTTACAACTCCATCTTTGTCTTTAAAATTTCCTTGGTTTATAATTATGAGTCAGATCCGTTAATTTGGTTGCGCCTTTTAGATTACGGCTTAATCAGATCAAGATTTCTTTAGGAGTTCATCCTTTATTAATCGTTGAGAATGATTAGCAACACGCGACTCGTACTCTATTTTTCCGAGTCCGCCCAACTACCCGAGGGTCGTAGCGCTTAGTGGTTTCATGAAATCTCAGAATGTTCATGGCTTGGTCTCTAGCCTCGGCCATACTTGTTGGTAAGCAAATTAAATTTAATATCCAATTTAGAGAGGGTGGTCGCACGCTCTAACTTTCATTTCCGAGAAGGAAGAGCAAAACTTGATTGTGAGTGCGACCCTAGGATCCCAGAAATTGAAAATAATATCAATTCTTATCACCATGCTCCCAAATTTTAATACAACCTCTAATGGGGGTATAATGTAAGTCTAGAAAAATTTTCATAATTTTTCGAGCCATTTTGGGCTCTTATTGTTGCCAAATAAACTTTGTTTAAGCCTTTAAAAATACCAAATCATATTCAAAAATTCTCAAAGTTTTGTGGAGAAAGCCCTCATATGGGAAACATTTTCATGTTGACCACTTTGCCCCATGGGGTTCTGATTTGGCCCAGAAAAATCCACAACCTAACTGTGTATTTTGTTCTGCAAATAGCAGATCAGTAAAATTCCACGGCTGAGATTGAGCCGGTCGATGCCTTATGCTGTTATATCCCCATAACGAATCAGCTGTGTGTGTGTGTGTGGGGGGGGGGGGGGGCATAGAAATAGAGGCGGGGGGGGGGGGGGGGGGGAGGGGGGAGAGGAAATCCCCGCCGTACATCTTATCGTCGATGCTGGACGACGGCGATTTCATCCCGTCGCTAGGGGAGGTGGTGGCCTTTTTCCACCACTGGCCAACTACCGCTGGACGACGGCGCAGCCCTCGGCCGGCTCGCCGGGGACCGGCGAGTCCCTGGGTGGTGGTCTGGCGGCCTGCCGTTGCCGGCCACCGCCTGATTTAGCCAACCCGAGAGCGGGGTGGCGGTAGTTCTGCTCCCAGCGCCACCGCACCACCCCGCCTCTCCAGCGTTGAGCCCAGCCTTGAAACCACCCCCGGCCGGTGCGCCGGGGGTAGGGCTCTTCTCCGTTGGTGGTCCGACGACCAATCGCCGCCGGCTGCCGCTGGAGACAAAACAAAGATAAAAAGCTGATTTTGGGTGCCCCCAGAGCGGCGTTTTCCGACGGCACCCCGGCTTTGCGCCATCATGAAAAGTCATCCCGATGGGTTAGTCCTTCTCCAGCGCCACCCCCGGTGCTGGGAGGGGTTAGTCTTCCTGCGACAACCACCCGACCTGGAGCATGGGTCGGGTGGTGCCGGCGGCGCTCCGACCGCTGGGAGGCCCATGCAGATCGTCAAAAAGAAGGGGAAGGAGGAGGAGAGAGCTTCTACCTGTGCAGGAGGGGCTTAGGAGGGGCCGACTTGGTTGGCCATGCAAGGTGGCGAGGTGGTGAAGCTCGGGCTTGTTTTTCCGGCGAGCTAGGGTTCCGTTGAGGGCTATTTGGGCTCTGGTGGGTTGGTGTGGGGGAAGGCAAGCTGGGTAGGTCCTTATATTGGCAAGGGGGGAGGGTTTATTTGGTTTGGGAGATATGGTATTAATCCCATGGGGGAGGGGGGGGGGGGGAGGAGCTCCTCCTCTCCCTTCCACTTGGGCTGGCCAAGTGGCACCATTAGGGTGGCCCCAAGTGGCAGCAAGTAAAATAGGATGAGTGGGCTTGGGCTTGGGCCTTGCTCCTTAAGGGGAAGGAAGAGGGGGAAGGAGAATTGGGCCTAGCTTGGCCCATGGCCTTATTCCCTCATATGGCCAATCTTTGGTGGCCCAAAGTGTGATAGGGTAGGGCCTTAACCAATTAAAAAAGAGGAGGTGAACACCTCTTTGGGAAAATCCAAAAAAATGACTTTTAAGGGGGGTTTGATCAAAGTCAACCCTAGGGTGGGTCCCCCATGCTGGTCAAAGTCAAAGTGAGTCCACGACATCGGGGTCGGGTCAAAGTTGGGGTGTCATGTTATAATTTATGTGCGCACGCTTTTCGGTGCACGAACACGCTCGATTTGACCTAGAGTTGACCATTCGTCATTGAAATTGTCCGGGATGACTTCTGTTGACTTTGTATTGACCATACGAGTCTAGAGCCACTAACTGGGGTCGAATCGGAGTTCGTTTGTAAAAGTCCAAAATTTGCGCGTCGCGACGCATTAAATTGGTCAAAAAGTCTATATTCATCGTTATACCTCGGATTGTGACGTAACGAGTTTCGACGTGCTCGTATTGTCCATACGAGGCCATAGGAGCTGACAGAACTCAAATCAGAGTTCTCTAGATCGATATTCAAGATCTTATTTTTTGCGGCGTTTTACGAGGGATGGTCATATCCACTGCATGGCCTCGGGGTCCAATGGAATGAGTTCCGATGTGTTCGTACTATCTATACGATGCCAAAAGAACTGACAGAACTTAAGTCAGAGTTTTTTAGCTTCACTTCTTGCTTTGGGTTCCCTTTCTACCAGGTCATGGTAGGATTCAGGTCACTTTTATTGGGCCTACTAGGGCTCTGGTGGCCCAATAAAAGTCGGGATGTTACACCCTCCACACCCAAGATATCACGCTCCAGAAACCTCCGAGCCGCTCAAAATACCTTATCGAAGCCCAAAAAGTACGCAGCTTCGCGCTTATCCTCTATAAGTGGATTAACCTCTACCGTCATCATCTCAGAGCGCGCCTCCTCTATAAAACGGGATCACTCCACCTCAAAGTCATGTGAAGCTCTGTACTCAGCCACCGTGGCCGCACTTACGACCTCAACCTCCTCCCGCTCGGAAATCAGCCAAGAGTTCTCCTCCTTTAGCCACTCGACCACCCCCTCCTGCTGACACAACACAACATCAACTGCCTCGGTATGGCAGAACGCCTCCGCAAGAGTCAACTCAGCAGAAGCCAACCTCCCGCAAAGAGTCCCGATCTCGGAGTCGGTGGTAGTTAACTTGGCCTGAAGAGACTCCACCTCGGACTGAGAAGAAGACAGTTGGGACTCCACATTAACCAACCAAGAAGTGATCTCCTTCTTCTTCCTCCGGGCCTCCACCAGCGAATCCTCAGATGCGACCAGCTTTGCCCGCAGTGAAAAAAATCATCCTTCATGGTTGCATAAGTACCATTCCATGAGAGCACAATCTCGCGAACCTTATCAAGTTGTAAGCACAAAAATAAAGCTATTCTCATGCACAATGCAAGGCGAAAGAAGAAAAATACTGGGGGCAATCAACGTACCTTCCGGAGAAGCGCCTCGTAAGCAGAGCACTCATGTTCGTTCCCCATCCCCGTCTCCACGGCGGTTCAGGAACCACTTGTGAGGCCGCACGATTGCAGGAATCTCCAGAACATCCATAGTTGTCGTAGACGACGGATTAGTGACCAGATCATCTGAGTAATCGTCAACACCGTCAATAATAGCCTCGGGGGCAGCAGAAGACAGACCGCCTTCTCCATATCTCTGCAAAAATTCCATCTTCCTCTTTTTGCATCGCTCCAGAGGCACGAGACAGCTCCACTCCGTATTCGTCGAAAGGCCCGCAAGAACTCTCCGCTTCTAGACAATAAAGGTGTTGATCTTATAAAAAATAGCCCCCAGCTCGCAAGGATCCTCAAAGCCCAACAATGAAATAAAGTCATTAGGCTCATAAAGTAAGGCCACCAAACCCGTCAGATATTTCTTGCCCAATTTTCCATTCTCAAACAGACGGCGAATGAGCAACAATCTTTGAACGACATCCCGCAAAACGTGACAGATAATTTCTTGACGTTTGAAACACGCCGAAAGAAGCAAAAAATTTCTGCGCTTATCGCTTCACGGGTCATGACTCGCAAAAATTTGGGGGCATTTGATGGGGTTCCCTTTGAATTTCCTAAGTTAAACCGACAACACTCGGACCTAGTACGTCTCAGGGCGCCAGCCCTATAGCAGTGATGCTGCAGGCCGACTTCGGCGGCCCTACCCAGATGGGCGGGGTGTACGGTGCTAACAGCTTCAGAAAACCCGGAGTCCTTTTCCTGGTCATTCTCTAGGGCGTGATATGAAGGTGGATGAGGCATATTCACTTGGGCGAGGTGGGGAGGGGGGCACGAGATCCTGAGTTGCTCCTAAGTTTCTCAGGAGAGTCAGCATTTTAGCTAACTGCTCTTTTATTTTGATGACGCGCTCTGCTAGTTTATTCAAGGGCGCGATCACTGCCTCCTCTAGTTGAGGTGCGCTGATGAGAGAGTAGGAAGGATAGGGATCGATGTGTCCATCTCGAACCGATCCTTTGGTTGTGCGAGTGCTTCTTCTTTCATGGTCACTTGCCTACATTATCGTTGTGCAGAGGATACAGTCTTCTGGATCTTCAGAGCTTCATGGAACTAGCTTGCACAGATGACGCCAAACTATTGCGACCAAATCGAGACTCTTGTAGACTGGTCTATATTGCACAGTCTTAGCACGGAAGTGGTCGAGTGCATAAACAGTCACTGAGATTGAGATGGTTGACAAGAAGGGTTTTTTATGTGGAAAATCTCTGAAAGAGGTGAAAAATCACCCCGGTCGGGAATGTGTCGACCGAACTTCACTATTTGCTGGTTGTGTATATTGTTTTTTTTAGAGAAATCGAGGGCGACAGACCGCTTCTCATTACAGTTGCTGGGGGGGGGGGTTCTCGGAGGGTGACAAAACACTGCTTACAGAGCTAAGTATCTTTCTTGCTGCAGTGGGGAGCACTACGCTCTGGAAGCTTGCTGGTCGTTTGCTTTTGCTCAAAAGCTGAGTGGGAGTGCTCTGCACGTCTCAGCATATGTTGTTTGTCTTTTGTTGTTTGCAGTGGAGTCTGAAGCGGGGAGCTTGTTGTGGGCGCGAGGGCGCTGACCACGTTACGCGCGGGATGCCTACTGCGGTGTAAAGCGCATGGCGTACGAAGGTGGAAGAAGGTCTTCAAAGAGCGAAGGAGATTCCTGGTGGAGCTCTCACGTGCGTAGAAGGTGAAGTGGGAGGACGAAAATATGAAAATGAATGAGATCCTGGGGTCCTATTTATAGGCCCCAGAGGTGGATATGGTGATTATACGGTTATCCACAGAAAATAACCACCTTATTTATTATTCTTAGACCGATTTTCCATAGTTTATGATGCATATTTTTTAAAGATTTACTATGCGCACACCGAATATTAATTTCGGTCATGCGCACCCCCATGACGGGTGGTTACAAGAGGTGGTTACATGACGATTAAACAATGAAGATCGCGTGGTGGAGATCAGACGGTGAAGGATTGGCTGGCGAGAGGGTCGACCGGTGGCGAGACTCGGCCGGCGGGAGGCCGGCCGTGAGCCGTACGACACTGTTGTGACCGGCGGGAGGCCGACCACAGGCCGTGCGACCGTGTGTGAGCGGCCGCGCGATGGCGTCTGGCAGGAGGCCGGTCGCGGGCCAGGCCGCCACATGATGTGTAGGCAGTCAGCGGGACGCCGACCGTGGGTTGTGCGGCCGCATGCGGGTGGCCGCAGCGCAAAGGCGGCTAGCGGGAAGCCGGCTGCGGGCTGCGCGGTCGCGTGCGTGCGGCCACACTGCGCTGCATCGACTGGCGGAACGTGCGCCGCAGGCCGCGCTGCCTCATGGCGCGGCGACGAACGATAGGATGTCGGTCGCGTGCCGTGCGACCACGTGTGTGCGGCCATACGACGCGACGACAAATAGTGGGAGGCCGTCCGCGGGGTGTGATGGTGGTTGGCGTGGGGGATCAGGCACGCGGACTAGACATGTGGATTGGGCGTGCGGCGGTTTAGGTGGTTCCCTCCATGACCCATACTAAGTTAGTGGATGACATGAGAATTCCATTTATTTGCAGTCCGGAATCCCAATAAACTGAGGGAGACCCCATCACATACTAATTTTTCCCTCTTCGTCATTTTTGCTGTCCTGCCTTCTTTGAGTGCCTTTTGTTCTCGTTAGTTGGTCAACTTCATTAGTTCGACGTTTTGAGTGCATGAGCATTTCTAATGATCTTGCTGTTAGGTCGCTCGAAACATTTCGGGTGGTGCTTAAAGTCGAACTACCTCCCCGTTTCCCCCAGCTTGGGTTTTAAGAACAAATCCTAGGTTTAATACGAGTATCAGATATCCCGATATCCGAACCAAACCCGTTAAACCTTTGAGCCCGCTATATAACCAAATATACATTAGAGCTTCCACAGCCAGTCAGCTCTCAGACCTTGGATAAGTGGGCTCATTTTGAAGCTTTTCTAAGAAGGGTGTGTTAACTTTGTCACGAGACGATCTTCAACATTCTTCACCCTATAGATCTATTTTCTTATTATTTTTATTATTGTTTATTTAACATTTTCAATTTGATTATCAGTTCTTTGTTACTGTTAATATAATTCACCATACAATTTATATTGACCGTTAATTGTTTATGGTTGAGTTAGATTATCTGGTGGGAGGATATTATATATTTTTTTCAATAGTAATTGCTAACAGAACCCAAACGAAAGAGTAGTGGATAATTTATTGCCGTGTGAAAGTGTATAACTTCAACATTGAAACAAGACAATAAGACACTTAAAATTGCCCATGTAATAGCATATATGAATAATAAATGTATTGCATGTAACTTCACATATAAACAAATGAAGAAATGAGGTGGTGAAATGAAGTGTGAGGAGCATGAATGAGGGCTTGGAATTTTGTCATAAGTTGGCTATATTTGGTTCGGCGGTGGCGGGTGCATCCGGTGGGTCGAAACACCACTTTGGAACCAGAGGGGGAGAGGTGGGGGTCGAAACCGAGCGGATCGAGGCCATTTCCTTCCTTGCTGCGGGTGCAAACAAAGCAAACGCGGGCAGTTGCCGTTTGTTTACCCGCCGTCCGACGGCATTTGCTCCAAACGAAGGCGGCAAAATGCCGAACCAAACGAAGCCTTAAATAGTTGTGATAGGAATTTTATAACTTATTTGAATAGGCAATTGGCTGACTGTCTTGATTCAAAAATGCTCTAATATCTACTTTCAATATCACACATAGACTTCTTTCGGCGTAGGTTATTTGCTGAGATGGGTTTGGCCAAAAACACCATTATCGTAGATTGTATGTTTGGCAGAAAAACGTTATGACTTGTTGCTGGCCATGAACATAGCCAACCTTGGGCTGAACCACATAAGTCCTGTTTTGTGTCATTTTAAGTCTTATTATGCATGGTTCCTTAAGAAAATGTTTGGAGACCTTCAACTAATTAGTTCTATTGAGTTATTGTATTATGTAGGGATATGGTCTATGAGCCCAATTTCTCTATGAATATTGTAGAGGCAATGTTCAAACATTAAATTACATACTTTTCCTGGAATAATGAACCAAGTTTGCAATAAATATATCTTTAGTTATCCTCTATTTGCAAGCTCAAATTTCATGATGTTCTTTCACTAATTCTAAATTAAGAGAAAGAAAAATTAACCTATGCACAAATATGTCTATGAACAAACAACTCATAAACTTAGGAAATCACCGCAAACTATCCACAAATTTAATATAAAATAAATATAGATTCGTTGAACCAAATATCTTCATCAAAATGAAAAACATTCAACAACAAACTCTAAAAACAACGTACATTTTCTCGATAGCAAAACTTCGGAGAAAAAACACTACAAAGACAGGTGTGATATCTGCCAATAGAGGGAGAAGACTATATGTCACCATGGCACAAATTAAGCAATTTATCCACACCTAAAGATCAATAAGTGGTAATAGAGAAGAAAAAACCCCTCAAACCACCATAGTTGACATCACTCATGTCAAAAGTTATATATCCATGATTTGAAATCACACTTGATTCTAATAACGAAAAAAAACAAGAAATTGCACCTATGGCAACAATTTTGTTTATAAAAATCAACCAAATGCAAAACTAAGAGTGTTTGGTTGACAATCCATTCAAAGTATGACTTAAGAATCAATCCCAAGGATGCATCAAGATCGCATCGATCAATAAGATCAACTACACTGTATTTATGCCACAACCGTTGTCATGTAAAAAATATATATTTTGTGACGATGAAGTTTTTGTTCAAACTCACCAGAGCAAAAAAACACAACACCAAATAGAGCCAAAGTCTTGTGAATGACATTTGTAGAGATGATTAAGGAAAAAAAACTATTAAGGTCTTGTCGTTTGCTAGAGATAAGCATGTGATATATTAGCTATATGGAGAAGAAGAGCTACGATAGAGATAAGGATAAAAATGAGAGTGCTTAATAATATGAGGAAGGATACATGATCGGTGGTTAGATTTATTGCCATCGCATCATCGTAGATTGATGAAGTTTGTGTGTGTTTAAGAAGGATGACGATATGACGAATTGATCTTTTAGTGGTATAAATAGAATGGCCCCAAACTTAACATTGGGTTCAACCTCACTTGCCCACATCATTCATTACTATGTAAATTTTGAGTATCATCCATTGTTACTCACACTTTTTAATCATTTTTCAAACAAGATATCTGTGTGGAATTCTTTTTGGCACTATTCCCATTACATGATATAACTTATTTGCTATTTTCTTCATAAAATTTACAACTTGACAATTAGCTTAAGAACCACCAATGCATCTAATCCTAAAACCAAGTACAAAGATTAACACATAAATATGAACTAGCATCTTTACACATGGCCCCATTTTCTCTCCTTTTCTTTCTTGTTGACCCTTCTCTCTCACCCTCTATCATATATTTAGACACATGCTTAAGCGGTAAATGTTATAAAATAATGATAAAATGGCAAAATCACTATGCATAAGAGGCAAAAGCACTGACAGTGAGGATCAACTCATTGTTGCACAATTCTCTTTCAGCCAGCTATCTTCTTATGTTCTCGGCATCTAGAAGAAGTTAGCGTTTCACCAAAAAGTAGCCATGCATTCTTCACCATGTTTAAAAAGCTATAAAAACAAGAGTTCAAAATGAATTTATAACCAACATAAAATAACAATATTTGAGCATACAAAGGAGTACAAATTAAACTCAAAATCAAACCTTCTTATATGAAATTCTTCATACACCATCACACAGAAAAATCCTAGAATCTAGATTGGATTCTTGTGTTAAAAAACGGCAAAATGCGAAAGCAATTTTTTCCTGCTCAAGTTCATTTGTTCATACCACTCAAATCTTTATTTCCTTTTACTCACACAGCCTATTCTCAACAAAATTTAGTTTCAAGAGGCAGCACAAGTATTGTGCAACAATTAAAAAGCAACTATCCACTTAAGTATAAGACCCCGTTTGGTGCTGAGCTGCCGAATCCGCCAACGCAATCCGGGAGCTGCAAAAAAAAATAAAATCGACGAATTTTCCAGAATATTTCTGCACAAACAGTAGAACAACAGCAGGATGTCCGCGCCAAACATGGCCTAAATCCGCTATAACTATGGAATAACCTTTTCTAATGAGGTATATGCGCGAAGCACGGTTTTTTTTTAGATAGCGAATCAAAAGCATGAACCTGATCCCACAACAAAATTAGTTAATGGTCCGGGCAGAATGTGAGTCACAATTCAGATTTGCCCATCGTTCATAGAACAGGCATACCAGCCACAGCTTTGAAAGCATCAATGCTAAAACCAATAAGCAAATTTTACAACATTTTCTAACAAAATCATGTTCCAAGATCTCGATTACAAAAAAAAAAAAAAAACTGGAGAAGCGGCTCGCGCTTCGTTCCGAAAAAGTTTGCCGGGTTAGTAGTTGGCCGGCCCAACCTCGAGTCCATCAGCCATCGCCGGCGAATAATTACCCCAAAAATCTCACATGGAGACAACATTATGAGCAGAGTCTGCCATCCACCCACAAAAGAATTAATCATGAAGTACTTCGTTGCGCGCTTCAACCATTAAGCTCAATTTCCTCGGGTGCTTCAATCATCAAGCTCAATTTCCTCAGGTGCTGCTGCAGAAATTAGAGAAGCCGACTGGATCTTCCCGGCATGCTCCAGCCTCATGAGAATAACACCCCTGCAAGAATTACAGCAGCCTCAAACATAATTCTTCGCTCTATCAATAAATTCTCGCATCATGCTCGTGCGGGCAAACTATACAAAAAATAGTACAAACTTCTAAAGGTATAAAAATATTTTGTTAGGGGTCCCACGGTCGTTAGTTATCTATTAGCGCTTATATTACAAGTCTTTAACCAAACAAGTGGATACTTCACTATTTTCATTTCCATTATCTTCTCATTTTTTACAATCAATTTCCTCCGAGTACCGATTAAAAAATTCGATAGGAAACATGTCCCTTGCTCATAATAAATAAAAAGCTTAATAAAAAGAATTATCATGAAAGTATGGAGTTACCTGGCAGAGCGCGATTGGATTGAAATATCGCGAACCTTGATTCTGTTTACAGTTCCACTTTGACTGACTAGAACAATTTGTTCATCACTTTCCCCATCTTCTGCATAACCAGGAAACAAAATTCCAAGTGCTAAGAATAAATAATCACGAGCGTAAAAGCCCATTTTGGTAAGAAGTTAACACATCATTGAAGGTTTCAGTACCTTCAGACGAATATCCGACAACAAACATTGCGGCTAGCCGATCATCAGACTGAAGCTGTTCGCAAAAGTTATGAATGAGAGATCAGATTTATCTTTGCATGTATAAATCCAAACTTATCTAAATTTTATCTAAGGTATGATACAATACTAATATTTATAATTCCAAGTTAAAACTTAGGTGCAACTGCGGACAATCTCCCGATTTGCTATAGCCCGGGGACTGCTTTTAGTGGAAATTAATGGAGTGACATAAATAAAAAATTTTATTAGGTTTTATTAACCTCTTACATGCCTCCCTCCATCTGATCCATGTGCTAGTAGAACGATTAATTATTAGTCAGTGATAATTGGCATGCGTTGTATATCACGCGGTGATAACAATGGAAGACATCAGGGCCTTCCCATAGATCAATAGAAGAAGACAGGCGTTTCGATTATCACGTCTTCACGCCGCAGAAGCTTCTCTTCTATTGTTTGAAGAAACTCCTCGCCGATACACACAACTAAACATTTACTGCCGTATGCATTAATAGTTGCACTCTATCATGAACTCGAATTATTAGATTGAAGGAAAAACAAAGACACAAATGTCGAGATGAGCTTGACCTGAACTCTTGAGGGTTGGCTCCCCCTAAAAGCCTCTGTCACCTAGGAGAGCCTAAAACACAATCAACGAGAATAAACATAAAGAGACACTACCACTCCTACATATAGGGGATTGGGGCATCAAAGTACAATAATGCCCTTGGGCTACATATGCAGAGGGAGACGTGTGTCCAGGAGGCGGTATCTGTATCAACACTCCCATCCCAAAAAACGAACTTCTCCTCTAGGTCAAGGTCCGAAGGTGTCATCAACGAGTGTCAAAGGATCTAAGTCTCTGAAGTCAGAACCGTTGTCTTCAGATCCAACCAGTAAGCACGAGTCTTTGAGAGGGAGGACGTGGGTGGGCGAGTACGATTGCTGGCAGCAAAAGCAAAGGCCCTTGCGGTGAAGCTAGAGGTGCTGCCCGTGAGATAAGTGGTGTGGTTGTCGGAGTGTCGGTAGAGACGAGGATGGAGAAACTGGCGGTGGCAGGCCTAGCAGAGGGGGCCCATGCGGGGGCAGGTGATCCAAGCGAGGAAGAGGCAACAAAGTTTTCAACGGTAATGACGGTAGTGGCAATGACTGAAGGGGTGGGTGGAATGAGGTGGACGATGGGGCTGTGTATAGTTCCTTGTCGAGGCAACGAGCTTGATCAATGGCGTAGGAAAGAGTAGTCAGATCGTGTACCCGGAGGATAGCGCATAGGTGGGGTTGTAGGCCACCAAGGAATTATCCTAAGTAATGGTCAGGGACTAGGCAGGGTACGTGAGTGCCTGAGTGGCTACCTCGATGAACAAGTAAATTAGGGTGATCACGATGTCAGACTGAGGAACGCAGCAGAGGCGCTAGTAGGTATTGCCCGTCTGGAGGCCGTCATAGTGGCAGAAGAGTTCCTCCTTCAACGTGGACTAGGAAAGATCTAGAACCTGCAGACACGTCCAACACACCAAATGGATCGCCGAATCCTCCATATAGATAATGACTAGGGGAAACTTCGGGCTGGCGGGGGTGGACTGAAGGCAGAGGAACTGTTCGTGATCCAACTGAGGGGTCGGTTCCATCTAACACAAGGATCTCGATCCGACAGATATGGGCTGAGTGGATGTCCATAGCGGGGTGGAGAAATTCTATGTAGTCAAGGATGGGCCGAGGGGGTTACGATGGTGGTCGAGGAGGGTCCGTTGGGCGGTTTACAACCATGTACGAGATCTTTCAAAGGAGAAGAGTGACATTCTCAAGCAGCACTTCGAATTGAACCAAGTAATGGGAGTCAACAGAGGCAGAGGTAGAGGAATTCGGGGCATGGAACGGCAAAGGCGAAGGGAGACAATGGCTACGAGGTTGAACGAGGTGTGGATGTGGGAGGGGAAGGCATAGCCGGGGACGGTAAGCAACGATGAAGCGCATGAAATGAATCAAAGCTGCAAAATCAGAAACCAATGCGCGTGGAGTGGCTGGATGCGAGGCCGGACACGATGGAGGGTGGTTACGAGACTCTGGAAGGAGGCCACAGACTGTAGGAGTCGCTAGATGTCAATGGACGTGCAAAGAGCGCACAAAAATCAACGTACATTCAAGTGAAAATGAGCGGGGAAGCGTCTAGGGCCGATAGACTGACTGGAAGAACATGATCGAAGCAAACATGAGGGAGAAATCACGGCTGGTCGCTAGCATCGACAAGGTGCGTTGAGCACACAGAGTGGGCAGGTGAGAGCAGATACGCAAGAATCGTGCATGAAGTGGAGGCAAGACGAGTGCGGTTGTGCGGGAAGCAAGCGGTCGAGAAAAAACGTGTGAGATCGGGGTTGTGACAACGAGCGGAATGGGTGGGGTTGTCGCACATAAGATCGAGGGAACAAAAAGTAGGCGCGAGCAAGGCAGACGTCCAATTGCTACAGATAACAGTGAAGTAGATTTACATAGGGTTTCGACAGAATCCCTAAATGAGCGGCAATTCAGACCCATTGATAGCTGCACACTATCACGAACTGGAACTATAAGATTGAAGGTAAAAAAGAGACAAATGTCGACATGAGCTCGACCCGAACTCTTGAGGGCAGGTTCCTCCGAAGAGCTTCTCATACCTAGGAAAGCCTAACACTCACAAGATCACTAAGGATAAAAATAAAAACACTACCACTCCTATATATAGAGGGGTAGGGCATACAAAGTACGATAATGCCCATGAGCTACAAAAGCAGAGGGAGACGTGAGTCCAAGAGTCCATATCCATATCATGCATTGTTCTGCCAACTACTTCTCCTTCTAGAAGAAGCATAAATCTTTTCCCCCTTTTCTACCACAATTTTCCGCAAGACACTGGGTTCTCCGTCCGTCCATGCTTGACAAGGCCCACATATGCTCCCTTTTCACTACTGCACATCATCATAGTAATGCACAACCTCCCAAGAAGCGTGGTATATGCAGTGATGACATTGCAAATTTGAGAAGACAATTAAGAACCTTAAATGACACAATTTACGCACATATCATAGTTATGATGAATCATTGATCCGAGTCTTTCTTCAAAGATTTATCATCAAAGAATGAAAAATGTGAAGATGATGAATGTTACTGTTGAAAGGCAGGGGCATGGTGGCCAATTAACCCGCAGAGCTTGACTGCAGTCAGAGCTTCCCAACCAAATCACTCGAGGCTTAACCCTCGTCAGGACTTTGACCAATGGGCAGATTGTTGTGGCGGGGACTTGAAACCCCAACCTCCTTTATATGAGAGTGTTAACACATCATCTTATAAAGGAGGTCGGAGATTCAAGTCCCCTCCTTAACAACCTACCCATTGATCAAAGTCTCGACGAGGGTTAACCTTGGGTGATTTGGTTGGGATGCTCCGACTGCAGTCGGGCTGTGCGGGTTAATTGGCCACCATGACCCCACTTTTCAACAAAAGTTGCATCTTTTTCAAATGAAGCAATTGTTTTTTATCAATATTGTTTCTCAAATTTCCAATCAACAATAGGAAAGTCTATGGGAAATACACGAATACATACTTCACAAACAATACATTTATCAAATTCAAAGTGAATTCAACCACTAAAACGCTCTGATGTTATTGATTTTCATAAGAATATTGAATAGTGACAGGTAAATGATTTGTATGGATTAAGGTAATAATGAAACTTTGTCCAATGTACCTTGCAACTTGTAATTGTTTGTTTGCTATAATTCATGAACCCAGTAACCATAGGGAACATATTATAGATATCCATGAATAATTTATTTTTATTTTTCTTAGTTGAGATACGTTCTGTATTTAGTTGAGATAAGCTATGAATATAGAATATCATTATTGTTTTCTCTTCATTTCTTATTTTTTACAGCTTTATAGTGCAACAAGTTGAGAAGTTGTCAATAATAGATTACCTAGAGAAATAAGTAAAAGAAATTTCCATTGAGGACTTAATACGCTAAACAAATACGCTTTAGCTAATGTAATAAAGATACCAATTACTATTACAAAAACTCTAAACAATTAATTTATTACAAATAGTTCAGTAATAGATATGTATGGAATGGAAAAATTCCACCCACCTAAGTAAAGAATTGTTACAAATAATGAAGACAAAAATAGAATTAAGTAAAAAGCAAGATAAAAGAACCCATATTTTATATCTGAATATTTGGTTTTATAACCTGCTACTAATTCCTCTGCTTCTAGTAAATCAAAGGGTAATCTTTCACATTCTGCTAGAAAAGACATTGGAAAAACTAGAAACCCAATGGGCTGACGCCACAGATTCCACCCCCCAAACCATATGCACCTTATGGACCACTCCACACTTTAGCATACTTGAATAGCCTTACATTGCCTTGTCTTATGGTTAGAACCTATCATACACGCACAATATTGACTAGAAAATATAGCTGAATTCTTCCTCGTATATTTTTTTATTACACCGCATTTGCAATAGTGACGGGGAGCCTTGGCGCACCGGTTGAGGTGTTGCCGTGTGACCTTGAGGTCACGGGTTCGAGTCTTGGAAGCAGCCTCTTGCAAAAATGCACGGTAAGGTTTGCTTACATTTCACCCTTGTAGTGGGACCTTCTCCGGACCCTCGCTGCACGGGGATGTCTTTGTGCATGTCTGATAGGTTCTAACCGTATAACCATAAGACAAGGCAATGTAAGGCTATTCAAGTATGCTAAGGTGTGGATTGGATCTCCACGGGTAGGTTGTTGAGTTGGGTATAAGATGAATAGATGATGTGTTAACACTCATTTCTAAAGGAGGTTGGGGGTTCAAGTACTCACCTCAACAACCTACCCATTGGTCAAAGTCCCGACGAGGGTTAGCCTTGGGTGATTTGGTTGGGGTGCTCCGACTACAGTCGGGCTGTGCGGGTTAATTGGCCACCATGCCACCACCTTTCAACAGTTACAATGAAGAAATTGTGGTCAACTACATCAATCTCTAAAAAAGCTTTCTGAAAGGTAGGGTTTTTTCTCAACACTTAGGCTAGTTTTCTATGAGTACGGTGACAAGTATGCATGACAAATGTGATGATGATTTGCTATGAGATGATATATGGTTCCAAAAGATTTTTAAATCCATTACACCAGGGGATGAAGATTTTGAGTCAAATGATAATTGACTATGTGATAGAGATGGTGGAAGAAGAAAACATAAATGACTCTGATAGTGAAGATGAATGCGGACTTCATTTATATTATGAAAAGAATTTGTAGTACACAATTGTAAATATCATGAAAAATAGAAAAATAGAAAAATGGAAAGTTACAGAATTTGAGTGCACTAATTCTTGGTGCCCCAATGGTTTACGATATTGACACTCATGATAAACATGATATAATCGTTACAAGGGAAGACTTGTATATATATTTGATAATGAGAATTATGCTAAATAGAAGTCAAAATGCTAAATAAAAGTTGTAATGCTACACAAATGATATGATGCTAAAAGAAATCAAAACACATTTGTGGTGTTCTTGAATTAGAGTACTTTACGACACTTGACGATATATTGCCACACCATGAGGATAACAAAGTTGAAGCTAAGTAAAGGGTGAGTTCTCTCCAACCAGAAATATGATGGGGTATCTAAACCATCCGATTAGAAGAAACCTCGAGGCTAGTTTTCTAGAGGATAATCGAGTTGAATTTATATATCTGGCTTTGATTTCTGTATCCAATTTCGATTGAGTTGTTCAATGAATTTGGTGTCCATGATGACAACATTTCTCTCTGGATTTTTCATAATCGATATTTTTGGATCGTGGGACGGAAAACTACCCCGATTGCGACATACTTGATTTTTCCTAATTTTATGTATTTTCCTTTTATTTTAAGGTATATTTTGAGATGCATTAAACCTAATTCTCCCTCCTATATATACTTCTATTATGTTATTATCTAGGTATCTAGGTAACTAGGTTATCGAGAGTTGGCTTTTGAAAAAGACGCTTAGTCACGATCGTGGGTGCCGATGCCCGCATTTTGGAGGTGTTGACTCCTCCTGGTGTCAACATTGGGAGCCACTACCGCCGTTGCTACCGCCTTGTGTGCTAACACCTAAGATTCCTAGACCCACTGCAGCCAGTCCAACCTCCAGCAATCTTGAACTCAGCTTCCCAGATTTCTGTCCAATCCCCTTCGACATATTCTCCCTCTCCAGACCTCCCAATGACACAACCTCCTTCCCCAGCTTCAACAACAATCTTCCCTTCCTTCCTCAATCATACAATCACCTCCTACAACTAGATTTGCCTAGGGTTTCCTGCACGACATCAGATTCCGCCTCTTGCTAACGCTTTCGTTTCCCTTGCTCGACCCTCATCTCGATCTCTCTCCCAATCGCACCTCCGAATTCTCTCGCCGCTTCGATCCCACAGAAGAAGAGGCAGAGTTTCATTAGCTGCTACCCAGATACCTAAGTGGCGGGCTGTCATGTCTGTTGAGTAGCAAGTACACGAGCACACGCATACCTGGGAGTTTGTTCCTCTTCCACCCGGTGCTGTGCTTATTACCTGCAAGTAAGTGTTCAAGGTCAAGACTCGCTCAGATGGTTCTGTGAAGAGGTATAAGGCTCAACTTGTGGCACATGGTTTTCAGCAGAAGCAGGGACAACACTATGATGAGACCTTTGCTCTGGACGCCCACATGACTACAATTTGTACTCTTATTGCAGTTGCAGCTGTTCGCCACTGGTCTCTGCTCCAACTCGACGCAAAGAATGCCTTTCTTCACGACAACCTTCAGCAGGAGGTATACATGCTTCCTCGTGCCGACCTCTCCCCTCCTTCAGGTTTTGTATGCCACTTACGACGAGCTTTTTACGGGCTCAAGCAGTCGCCCTGCACATGATTTGCATGTTTTAGCTCAGCCATTACAGCCGTTGGTTTTCACCAGAGTCGACATGATCCAGCCTTGTTTGTGCACTCCTCTCTTGCAATTACTTTATGTGAATGATATAATTATTACTGCGGATGATCCTTCTTATATGGCCTTCGCCAAGAATTATCTTCATCAACAGTTTCAGATGACTGAACATGGACAATTGAGCTACTTCTTGGGCCCCGAGGTCACCTCTACAGACAGTGGTTTTCAGCTCTCTCAGCGGCGTTACACATCAGGTTTCTTAGCCCGAGCTTCTCTCTTTGACTCTCGCACCGTGGACACCCCTATGGAGCTTCACCTTCAGCTACGTCCGGATAATGGGGTTTCACTTTTTGATCCTACTCGATATCATCACCTTGTTGGGAGTCTCATCTACCTCACTATTACTCGGCCCAACATTGTCAATGCTGTTCATGTGTTGAGCCAGTTTGTTAATGTCCCTACCACTGTGCATTATGGTCACCTACTACGGCTCCTGCGCTATCTCCGGACGATGACATCACATGATCTTTTCTTCTCCAACTGTAGTTTTCTGCAGCTCCGTGCTTACTCGAATGCTACCTGGGTCAGTGATCCTGTTGACCGTCAATCTATTATTGATTTCTGTCTGTTTTTGAGTTCTTCACTTATTGCATGGAAGTGCAAGAAAAAGACCGGCGTTTCTCGTTCCAGCACTGCGACTGAGCTTCGGGCCATGGCTACCACCGATGAAGACATTATTTGGCTCCGCTGGCTTCTTGAGGACATTGGTGTGTCTTCTCCAGATCCCACTCCAATCCACTGTGATAACATGAGTGTCATATAGATTTCTCTGAGCCCGGTGAAGCACTCTATTTCCAAGCATATTGGGGTGGATGCTTCTTCCTACGTAAGCAGTACGTCGTTGTACTCTTACTCCTTACTTTGTTCCTTCTGAGCAGCAGCTTGCAGATTTGATGATTATGCCACAGACGCGGAACCTGCATACCTATCTATTGTCCAAACTCTCGATGCATGATCCCCCGTGATTTGGGGGGGGGGGGTTAGAGATAATGTAGTTAGAGAGACTGTATATGGTAGATATAGCTTAAGCTCACCTTGGATATTGTGAACAACCTCTCATGTGTATATATATATGTATACCCTATTGTTGAGTGTATGAATGACTTAATTCATTTTATCTATCATATAAATTCTTCCATTAAGATACCATCTATCACTCTCATTTCATCCATTGGAGAATTAAGAGCATTAGTAATAAAATCTTCCATTTTCTCCACTTTTTCAACCACATCACATACAAATTCTTTCATTCCGATATCATCAATCACTCTTATTTCGATTTTGATTCGATTAAAAATTCGAGAGAATGTCGAGTTTCAATTATTATGTTCAACCCTATTGATGTGTGTGTTAGTTCAGAACTCTAGACAATAAATATAGTTTATGAAGTCATAAATTGTGGTGTTTATACCAAGGCCGTAATTCAATGAACCTTTTGTCTATAATTTGAAATAATGGCAAGAAAATGACTCCAAGTAATATAGACTAGCCAAATTCCATATTAAAGTCTTTAGGGATCTGGTGCTATCAATGATGATACGTAGTTATCTAGCAATAGCCCTCAAGCCAGAGGGCGAGTTAGTGCCTCAATGTAAAGGCTCATATGAAGGTCCAGGACCTTTATTATTTTCTTCCTCTTTTTAGTCCCACACCTTTAATGGTGGTTTGAGGTCTCACCTCTTTGTGTATATATAGATATGTAATATTTATATTCCATATTAGAAATAATATATTTTCAAGTTCCATAGCAACACACTTATTCAACCTTCTCTCTTCATGCTTTTTTCCTATTGCATTTTTTCTCTCGCAATAGAAGGCGCCCTGTGCTTGTTAGTACGCCTGGATCGAACTCATTGTTCCTTCGTCGTTCCACAATTCACCATTAAGGCATGACTAACAAAATACATGCACAAACTCCGTCTGACGCAAGTGGGCTCTCGCTCTATGCTCTTGCCGATCTTTGTTCTTGTCTGGAGTTCGCGGCTTCTAGTTCTCGCGAATCTTCCGCAGATCTTAGCTCTGGCGAATCTTCCGCTGATCTTAGTTCTCACCTAGAGTTCTTTCGTGAAGCTTACTAGTCGCTTGAGCACTGCTTCGGTCTATCCAGTCGAGTGAGCATCAATATTGTATCTCCGCTCTACATCTTGCGCCTGGACCCTCTCGCATGAGCACTCTTTGGTCTATCAAGTTTTGTGCAACAATTTGGACTGTTGCGCATCGTTGCTGGACTCATGAGCATCGATCTCACATTTCCGCCCTAGCACACAATAAATTGACATTTGCTTATGTTGTTGCCGACACTTTAGTGAACAACGATCTCAAAATTTTCTCCCAATCACGTAATTTTCTGTTCTCACTGAGCATGTACTAATTTGATCTCGCAACAATTCCATCGTGCGAGTTTTGTCGCTGAGCAAATTCCTGCTCCCATATGAGTATCTGTATGGAGGGCTCCTCGGGTTCTAGAGTTCAAACATCATCTAACTCTAGGAACGCCCCAACAATGATCCATGGCAAAGTCATGGTACCTTCGACTCTTCGGATAACTATCGTTCTTTTGCACGACACAAATTATCTTGATCCCGTGCAATGTAACATGCCATTCAAAGTCATCACCTATTTGGTTATATTAGTGAGACTATTAGTGGAAAAAGTAGGACGCTTACAATTCCCTAGTGGTCTCCAGGATTTTCCACTTAATGTCTCCCTTTGTCTACCATAAGTACATGCTTATGGATATTTCCTTCGAAATTTGGACTTGAGAACAAGAGACTTATTCTTAAATTGGAAGCTCTAACCAGGTGTAAAAGCTTACTCGACTCCTTCCCTAAAACAAGGCCCATCGCCTCCTACTTCTCTGAGTTCGAATGTCTCTATCAAGAACTTGACTACTTTGAGTATTTCACACCATCAAGCACTGCCGACGCCCATGTGTTGAAGACAAAGGAGGACCACTATAGTTGTCATGTCTTCCCTATGAGAATCAATATGGAATTTCACACGGTTCACACTCATGTACTGAACCGCCAACCTCTTCCCCCCTCTTTAGGGAGCATTCAACACGGTCTTAGATTATGAGAATCATCGTTCTATTAATTCCGACAGGGTGACTAATCATTCAGCCCATGCTTGCAGAGGCTGAAGGCATCCTACTTTGGTCCCACCTATTTGTTTGTGCAATTACTGTTGAAAGCAAGGTCATGTCCAGGAAACTTGTTTTGTCTACATCCTCATATGGCTCCTTAGCGAAAAGAAAATGGTGGTCCTGGACGAGGTATTCCTCAAAAGCTATTTAATACTTCTACATCTCATATCGTGGAAGCTCATGGCAACAATACTAGTAAGATCCCCTCCAACAGTTATTTCACTAAAAGTTTGATGTCCTAAGACATTTTTGCACTCTCAGGGTACTTACACCTATGTCTTCGCGACCTTCGATACACAAAGCGCACAATCTTCTTCCACAATCCAATCTGAATTGATTATTAATTCTAATGCGACTGATCACATGACTGGCAAAAAAAGTATCACAACCAATGAGTCTTTTTCTTCCATAGTTGGTAAAGGAACCGTCTTATGTTTCCAGGACATTCCTCCCATATTGATTTTACATGTTCCATCATTTCCTCACAACTTGCTATCACTTTGTCACTTGACCACATCCTTAACCTGCTATATAACATTCCTCACAGATGGTTGTGTTTTTTAGAATCTAACAAAGAAATAACGTATTTACAGAGGTGGGAACTGCGGGGGCATATACATCTTGGACCAATCGGCTCACCAAGCTCTCTCAATTCACCAGTGCTCCTACTCTCTTATGTGGATGTGGAACAATGACATCGACACCTCAGACACCCTCCACCAGCTATCTTCTAAAAATGATTCCTATGTTTTTAGGCTCTATGAGCGATTTTATTTGTGATGTTTGTGAACTTTCAAAACATGTACGATATAGTTTGAATCATATTTCATCTCAAATAATTTCATCACATGGTATTTCATCTCATAGTGTGTTTCCTTTTGATGTTGTTCATTCAGATGTTTGCGGACCTTTCCCTATAATCTCTTTCTTTAGTCACCGTTGGTCTGTGACATTTATTGATTGTTTTCTCATTCTACTTGGATTTACTTATTAAAATGGAAGAGTAAGGTTCTTGACTATTTTAAACTTTTTCACAAAATAATGATGAAACAATTTGACAATACTATTCACATTTTTCGAAGTGACAATGGAAGGGAGTACAACAATAGTGGTGTTTTTAATATATATCTTGTTAATCATATTCATGACATACTCCAAATCACATGCGTATATACCTCCACACAAAATGGTGTCATTGAATGATAGAAAAAACACCCTTTGGATGTTACACAGTGGATTCTTATTACAATGAATCTTCCTAAGTCTTATTGGAGTGAAGTTGTCATCATTGCGATATACCCCATTAACTTCCTGCCGCATGCCTCTCCTATCTCTCACTTATCCACCAAATGCGTTGTCCATACATCCCATCTTCCTTGTCATGTGTTTGGGTGTCTATTTTGTCCATATTCATCAACCATACCGTGATATACTTGATGCTTGTTCCCATAAATGCATTATCGTTGGATACTCCTCCACGACGACATGATATTGTTGTTACCACCCTTCCTCTTGACGATTCTATTGTATCATAGATGTTACATTCCGTGAAGGGGAACAATTCTTCGGCACTTGTCAGGAGGAGAGGTGCAATGATGTTGATGCTTTCAATATGCCCTTTCCAATCGTGGACTCGTATATTCCTCCTCCCACTATTTCAAACAACACGATTAATCCTATCTCGATATCGATTCCGGCCGTCGGGAAGCACATTTCTCCTCTTCCTTGATTATATAAATAGAGGAATGCTGGTGATGAAATTGTACAAACCCCAGTAATTCCTACAGTATAAATACAAAATATCGAAACAAATCAAAATGAAGACCTCCATCAACCTCTCATACATCTTAAAAGTAAGGTAAAATCCATAAAGCATCTCACTGCCAAATATATCTCATATCATAATATAACCCTGACACAAAACTTCTATTTCTCTCTCCACGTTGTTAGTATTCATAAAACTTGGTAGAAAGCGATTGATCTATCAGAGAATGGAGAAAGACAATGGAGGAAGAGATGATCACATTGGAAAAGAACCAAACATCAGAACTACCTCCTCTTCCATTTGAGAAGAATTCGTTGGATCAAAATGAGTTTTTTCAGTTAAACAAAATCAGAATGGGTCGTAGAGAGATACAAGGCAAGGGGAGTCATCCAAAGATATACTCAAACGCCTAGAGTTAACTATTATGAAACACTTGTGCCTGCGACCAAGATGGATTTAATCTGAATTGTCTTATCGTATGATGCATGCCGAGGATGAGAACTACAGTAAGCAGACGCAAAAAAATATACATGACGATCTTAAAGACAAGGTATTCTTGAAGTTTTTTTTCAAACTTTCATAAAAAGAATCGAAAGGAAAAGTTTATCAACAAAAAAATCTCTTTATGGTTTGAAGTAGTCCCTCAGAGTTTGGTTAAAACGACATTTGATTCGTTGCATTCCGATGCATATTTATGAACATGGTTAAAACAGGTCGCCTCGAGCTACGCGGTGCCTCAAATATGACTTTTTGACCACATGACCTCAAATTCGATTTTAGTTAGCGTCATTAGACTCGTAAAGTCTATGAGTCCATCAAAGTCGACCACACTCAATTTCAACGAGTAACAGGGAATTTGGCGTGTCGACCCAACTTTAAGAAACAATTTCACCCTAAAAATAGAAATTGAGTAAATGACCTAAGAATCGATCTTGGCTAGCGTCGTTAGACTCATGAAGCCAATACAAGTTCAACGGAACTGTCCACATTTAATTCCGATGAGTATCATAGAAATTATCGCACAAACGCTAGTTTAAAGCTCCATTTGGCATGATGGCAGCGGTCATGAACACATGGGTTAAATTGTCATTTGTTAACGCCCACCTAAGGAACTTCATCCACTTTTATGTTCAAACGGATGATGTTTGTTTGGTGATCCTTAACAAATGACATTTTAATCCATGCATTTACGACCACCACCACCGTGCCAAACGGAGCCTAAATAACACAATTATCAAAAAAAGTGAAACGAGCAAATGACCTCAGAATTGTCCTTAGTCAGTTTCGTTAGACCTGTAACTATGATACGAGTCCAACAAAGTCGTCCGTTTGCGATTCCGACATTGTTTTGGCAATTTTTCAATTGCAAGTCAAATTGGGTCACAAATGCTCCAGGAAGCCTAAAATGAGAAAACGAATTTGGAATTGACATTGAATTGTTTTGGTGGATGCGTGCCAATGAGACGGACGTAACGAACACATCCAAGATAGATTTCGAGTTCTCTAGAGTAATCTACACGCATTTGAATGGATTTTTACACAGACCTTTGTTACGTACCTCTTTGGTGGTTCGTCGGATGACAACGAAGATGCGGATGGAGGTGGGAGATACAAGGGTGTTAACCCTAGAAATGGTGAAGGAGATGAGAGAAGACAAAACCCTAGAAGGGAGGGGGGTGACAATGGAAGAACTAGAGAGAGAGAGAGGAAGTTAAAGAGATAAAGAGAAACTTGATTCTATTTCTTGCATAAAGATTACATGACCCCAATGGCCCTATATGTAGGCGCCGATGACATAATAGTAAATAACACAAACATAAAACCAATATTGAAAACACTTAAATGCTACATGACTCGATACAACGACTCGACTGTCAACATATAACTCACCATATAAATAATAAACATAACATAATAGGGGATAACTGACGGAGGATCCGTAACACTATATGTTACAGATGGCTGAGGAGATCAGATGGAGGTGGGGATACAAGGGTTGTTAGCCCAAGAAATGACAGATGAGATGAGAGAAGATGAAAACCCTAGAAGGGAGGGGGGTGAGAAGAGAAAAACTAGAGAGAGAGAGGAAGTTAGTGAGATAAAGAGAACTTGATTAATATTTCTTGCATGAGTATTACATGACCCCATACCCTATATATAGGCGTCGATGACATAACTGTAAATAACATAAACATAAAATAAATATTGAAAACACCTAAATGCTACAAGACTCGATACAACGACTCGACTCAACATATAACTCAACATATAACTAAACATATAAATAATAATCATAACATAATACGAGATAACTGACGGAGGATCCGTAACACTCCATCCGTTCTTGACATCGAGCTTGACCTCAAGCTCGAATTCCACGTGGATGGTCGGAACATCTGACATCTTGATCTCCCGCCAGAACAAGGTCCGATAGCGTGTAGTGGTAACGACGGTGTCGGCGAGTAGCGGCGGCGGCGGCGGGAAGACGTGCAGCGGAAGTAATGGCTTCTGCATGGTCGATAGCGCGGTGGTGAGCAACAATCGCAAGGATGTCAGAGACGCGATGGCCGACAGCAAGAACAAATCTGTCGGGGTCAGCGGTTCACGGGGCGGCAGAAGAGGCGGCGATGTGGCTGGTGAAAGCGGCGAGGCAGGGGCCGACAGAGCAAGAGCCGGGAGAGGAGGCGGTGAAACGGCCGGAGGAGGCGGCAATGCCGGGGTCGGCAGAGCAAGAGTAGGTAGAGGAGGCGGCGAGATGACCGGAGGCGGCGGAGCGGGTGACCGGAGAGGAGGCGAAGCGGTGGATGGACGACCACCGTGGAGAGACGTGGTCGTCCATCCAAAAATTTGAAATCGAGCAAATTACTTCGAAATTGACCTTAGTCAGTTTTGTTAGACCTGTAACTATGATACGAGTCCAACAGAGTCGTCCGTTTGCGATTCCGACATCGTTTGGGCAATATTTCAACTGCAAGTCAAATTGGGTCGCAAGGAAGTAAAATGAGCAAACGAACTTGGAATTGACATTGAATTGTTCTGGTGGATGTGTGTCAATGAGACGGACGTAACGAACCCATCCAAGATAGATTCCGAGTTCTCTAGAGTGATCTATGCACATTTGAATGGACTTTTACACAGGCTTCCTAAATTCCTAGACTAATAATTATTAATATAAATACATGTTTATTATTAGGGTTAGAACCTTACCTCACGAGCAAACCTTGCAGCGCACACATCCTCTTTGCAGCCTAAGGAAAATGAAAGCCACTTCCACTTCTCTAACTCCTCCCTTCCTCCGATGAGATCCTCCGTCCAACGAGCCTCTTCAGTGAGTTGCAACCCCCCTTTGTCTTTATTTCTCTCTGAGCTCCAGCCGCCGACTAGCTCCCTCCAAACTGATATTGGCCTCCCCTCCACACGGTCGGTGGTAGCAACTCAGAGCATCTAGCCTTCTCTACAAACCTGATGAGATTTGGCCGCTGATGAGCATCTAGCCTTCTCCTCTACAAAACCGAGGAGAGCATCTAGCCTTCTCCTCAGAGCTCCATCCACCGATGAGCCTCCAAACTGATGAGCTTTGGCCGCCCCTCCGCACGGTTGATGGTAGCAACTCAGAGCATCGAGCCTTCTCCTTTACAAAAGGCTCGCAACCTCCCTTCGGTGAAGCCCGAGCCCCGACCGCCCTCCAAATCATGAAACCGATGAGCTCCTCCAATCCAAGCTCCTGCCGCTGATCCCTGCTGCTCCGGCCGAACACCAACACCGCAAACCGAGAGCCTTCCTCTCTATCTTCTCCAACGAAGTTAAGGCCGTTGAATCCTTCTCCAAGGCCCCAAGTAACACCACCTCCCAATAACCCGACAACAACTCTTCCATGCCTGCAACACCATCTTCTCTGGCAAGCTCGCAACTTGAATTTTCTCAGTTCCGTATCATTAAGGAATCTAAAATTCTGGTGTTTCCCTGAGTGTGGTTATAGGTTGTTGGTTGATGAAATACGTGGCAGGGAACCCAAATGAGGTTGTTATTAAATGGCTTGAATGGGTGAAGTCCTAAAGGTCTGGTTCAAGGACGAAGAGTCAATCAATTATGGAATCCACTTGTTTGTGTTATGCCTTTCTTGCATTTAGTAGTCCACCTACTTATGTCTCATCTTTGGACGAATTCTTACATCTTTCACTCAAACTTGGAGGTAATCAACACATCCAGATATGGATAGGAGCAGTAGTCAAATGACGCATCCGCGGTGATTGGGTAGCATGCTTGGGCTTCAGTGAAATCCTTCAAATCCCCCTGGATCTTAGATCTAGGTTTTCTTACATTTAGATTTGTCTACCGTTAATGACGTTTAGGGTTCGGTTCACCGACGACGAGAGAAACCTTGTTTACACAAGGCCCTGTCGACGTTGTAGAGGGTCTAAGAACCTATTGTCGGCGACCCATGAGCCATCCTCCCCAATTAAGGCGAATAATCATGCTAGTTGAGTTCTCAAAAGAGAAATGATTATAACAATATAAACCCTTAACCGTCACATTGATTATCGTAAATTAACATCGAACTATAGTAATCCATAAGATTAATTAATAGTGGAAAATAATATTCAATCGCGCGATCAAAATAACGACGATCTTGCGGCGAAAAATGATATGCAAACACGCGAACGAAATAACGACGATCGCACGACGAAAAACAATATTGAATCGTGCGATCAAAACAACGACAATCACGCAACAATAAATAATATTGAATCACGAGATCAAAAATAACGGTGATCACGCAGTGGAAAATAATATTGGTTTGCATGATCAAATCAATGATGTATCGAGCTACGAAGATCAATGAAGGATCATGATATGAAAATCAACGGAGAATCGTGCGATGAAAATCAACGGTGAGTCGTGCAACAAAAACCAATATTTAATCAATGATATGATGTCTTCCAAGGAAGTATCACCAATTTCAATAATATTTAATCAATGATATGATGTCTTCCAAGGACATTATCGTTCCCACCAATAATCGATGTTTATGAGGGAATAGTTTAGGGTCCTAGTTTAGAATTAGAGATTTTAACCCATGAAGTGCTCAGACATGTTTGATGCCTAAAACAAATAAAATGCACTTAGATTTTTGATGATCGTAGGTTTAGCCGATTATGATGAAACCAAGATTGAATGTAAATGATGATTATAGTCTCGAGGTTATGAATCTATAAGACCACTTCCATGAATTAAGAATAGAGTTCAATTAATGTGATTATCAATTGGGGTTGGATTGAGAAACTTGAGTGGATCTAATTTAGAGATAGATAAAGAGCTATATGCCTAATAAACAGGTAGTTCCTAAATCACTAAATCAATTCATTAGTTTTAGTTCAATAATTTTATGAGACCGAATCTAGATTGAAATATTATGTGTTTTTTTATCATACTTAGATCTAGTAGTGCATATGTAATGAATAACATGATTATGGATTGACAGATATGAAGATGATAAGTTCTCCTGAGAGGGTCGAGTAGTTGGTTGATCACCTCCCCGAGTTGTAATGAATTATATTGTACTATGCCTGTATAAAATGTTAATGCGCGTGCATGTATATGGCGGGTGGACTGGGCCGGCCGGCGACACACACTGGAGGGTTAAGACAGTGAATCATGGATAACGTCATGGTTGAACGATAGCATGCGCCCTAGCCTAGTTGTTGTTTGTTCAGATGTTAGCCACCCGGAGTTTGACATGAGCTATACCTCAATTCTTTTATTTATACCGCAAGTAGGGCAAAGAATGAGTACGGGCTCGGGCAGCCATATGTAAGGCCTAGGGATGATTGTGCTAAAATACCCTGGAAATGGCAAGGACGGGCCACTTCCACCGTTTGATCACGACGATGGTGCCTGTGGGATTAGCTACCCCACAAATAAGAGATCCCAGTCATTAGTTTGCACTCGATTACAATCAAGTGCCGACGTCTCTACACATTGCATAATAAATTTATGTCGATATAGTGTGTGTATGTGCATGCTTGGATGTTATGATAGCGATATAAGTATTTGCATAGCGTGACAATAGACCATAGTGGTGTGTATACTTGATTATTTAATAAGACACTCTATACTTATAGCACTTAATGCGCATATGAGAGTGCGTGCGTTGTGGACACCACTAAGGTAGAAACAATGTTGCGATTTATTTATTGTCATTATTTATTACCGCACTTCTTTATAGTCTATACTGTATTTCTTAAAATATGCAATTATTCATACTGCTTCATATTTATATATGTATATATATTGCACTGTGCTGAAACATACTGCATGACAGCTTACCGCCTCTCTTGAGCACATATGTGGCTTAGGGGAGAGGCGGAAACCGACTTAGTATATACAACTATTATTTGCTAACCCTCACCATTGGATAACTCCCCTAGGAGTTCCAGGAGCTATGACATGGACATGGCGTGCACTTAACGTGGAGATAGAAGGCTTACAAATGCCAGTTGCTACCCTTAGCGACATCATTCGTCCTATAGTTAGCTCAATAGATTCAAAGTTTGACAACATTTTATATATTAACATTTAACCGGCTTGACATGTTACTTGTGAGCCCCCAGATTTTCTATAAAATGTTGTACTTAGACTGTAGGGTCATCGTGTCGTTGTTGTGGTTGTTTTCTGTCTTATCTTATTACTGATATATTTCTGTGATCTACTGCGTGACTGTTAGTTTTCCGCTAGTTCATCTTCCGCTACTGCTTATAGCATACCCTGATTGTGATGTGGTAGTATTCGCACAACACCACCGTCAATTTGTAGCATTAAGAGAGAATGACGGGAGAGGGTTAAGACGTTCATAACTCTACTCTTCTGTGATTCCATTTTTGGTTGTGGTTTGGCAGTGGCGTGTGAAAAGATCCTCTTGCCGTGCCTAATTTCTGGGGGTGGGTGGGTGGGGAGTCTTACAAGGACCATCTGGAGAAAGATAACTGCACACCGTTCGTCTAATTCCAAGATCAACTGGCAGTATCTTTACCAAGAACTTGAGTTGTGACACTTTCACTGATAATATTTTCAAGCTAAGAATGATCAATAACTACTCCCATCTTGAGGGAGAGAGTTGAATTGTATAAGCCCAATGTAAAAGGCCTATATGAAGGCCCATGATCTTTATTATTTTTCCTCCTCTTTTTAGTCCCACACCTCTAATGGTGGTTTGAGGTCTCTCCTCTTTGCGTATACATAAAGGTATAATATAATATTTATATTTTAATTGGAAATAAAATATTTTCAAGTTCAACTTTAATAGTCTTAGGTTCCAAGTGGCGCGGCAATGGCGGTCGTGAACGCGGTGGCTATGAACCGTCATTCATGAACGTCCAACCTCATCCAAGGATATTCATTCGCTTTTATGTTCAAAACTAGTTTTATTCTTTCTGGTGGCAGTCATAATTGTTGTCATGCCAAACATCCATTCTATGATGGTGGCTTTTTTGTCCAAACTCACTAGAGTAAAAATGCCACGCCAAACGGAGCCTTGGGTTATGACACTGATAGCTCCAGATCCGTTATAGTCCAGAGATATGAACATAAATGTAGTACCAATATACACAAAAAAGGAAGTTGCTCTTTGTTAGGACAAAATCATTAAAAGTATCACTTTCATTTTCCATTTTCTTCAGTTCTTTGTATTCACAGCAATAGTACATCTGGGCACTTAATTATTTGTTAGTGTTCCCAAGCTAAGGAAAGGTGAGTGAAAAACACACAAATATGGACCATACTGCAGGGCCACTGACCAAAAAGTATCAATACATGTATATATTGGTGTCTTGCTACATTAATTAATAAATAACAATAACTGTCAATTAGCAGTAACTCGTACCTTATAACCTCTCAAACCCACTGATCTAAATTTTGATAGGCGGAAATCACTCAGAGATACTCGCTTCCCATAACCATTTTCAGATACAAAGAGCAGCCATGGAGGACTTGTATCTCTGTCCCTGCTAAAAGAACTAAAAAACGTTACAAGAGAAACAATTCTGCTGTTGAAGTGGATACACAGTGACAAAAACATGTCAGTCAAACATAAATTGTAGGAGAGAACAAACATGACAAATATAAGCTAATGTAGTTGTGTTCAAGGAATAATCACACACACACACACAATTAATGCCCAAATATTCTTCTCAGTCCGACCCCTCCATGCCCTAGCTCATGATCCCCACCTTGCCGATCCTCTCCTCGTCGCCACCTCAACCACCGTGCCAAAAACGCAGTCCCAACACCGTTCCCAACCTCGCTGAATCCGACATGTTTGCTGAACAACCTCGCTGGCACCAACCGAGTGGAAGGTCCTTTGCGTGCTCCAGTTGAGGGAGATAGCCATCTGTTCGTCTCCAACACGTTGCTCCACAACCGAAACACAGTCAAAGGTACCACCCCTACAACGCGATTCGCCCATGCAGCTCCATTCTACCTGAGGAAGCCCAATTCTTTCACTGCAGCGCCATTCTACCCGAAGCAGCCCAATTTCTTCCATGTAACACGATTCAACCCTATGTTGTTAAAGGCGCCCCTAAGATTCCAAGCTCATAGGTGTGCGCCTTCGTGCTTTTTTTGCGCCTTGAGACATTAAAGACGCGTTTTGGTGTGATTTTTTCTGTAATTTTTTTTTTTCAAAATAATAAAAAAAATAATGCAAGAACTCAATAATTTTTATATGATTTAATGTTTTTGAAACATAATCGATCGTTAAGACATAGATATAATGCAAACGACTATATTGATTTTATTTTTTAAGATATTTAAATGATAGTAATAAATGATTAATGAGTAAAATATACAAAAAATCCTTTCAAAATGATGAACTGATGTTTGATGTTGATTATTTGAAATGAATGTGATTGCGCATTGCCTTCTTCGGGAGCGCGCCTCCGCTTTGAGTCTTGCACCTAGGCTCCAAGATTCCTTTGCGCGTTGGTGCGCCGTGCGCCTTTGATAAATAAGATTCAACCCGAAGCAGCCCGATTCATTCCCACGTTGCTTTCTTCATCCTGCAGCCAGACAAATCCCCTGCTGCCTGATTCCACAATGTTGCCAGATTTTAGGACTCCTCCCCTCGAGAGCGACAACTTACCCGAAGCTATCCCCCTTTGCTTGAATTTACCGGAGGTTGCCCATCCTTCGCCGGACCAATTAACCAATTGGTTGACATCAACTATTTTCTCGGAAACTATGATGTAAAACATAATAGGTCTTTGATCAGATGGTGAATTTTTTGGTGTCACAATGGAGATTGCTCTCAAAATTCCATCCTCCCAAAGGTACCGTTAACCCTTAAATACTTGCAAAACATTAATTCTAGAATGAATGGTGCTAACGGAATGTTGCATTTAGAAGCACATGCTATAGCGGGGCAGTAGGATTGCCTAGAAAAGAATGTAGTACAAGATATGCATGCCTCCAATGTTAAACTTAGAAAAAATTTAGCAACCAAAAAGAGGAATGTAGATAACCATATTGTGATGGGCACAATCCATAATGAGAGGTGTAAGTTGTAGAAGAAAGAACTTGATAGTACCACACGGTCCACACTCGTACAATTTCTATACAAATGCTTAACAATTAGAAATAAATACTTTGATCGGGTCCGTCGACAACTACCCTCTTATATTTCAGATCACTTGGTTGATGTTTTTATTGTCCCGTGGATTCCATGTGGTCAGTGAATCAATAGACATGAGTGATAGTGAGATCAATTTAGACAAAATTTAATGAATGAATTGGGGAAAAGAGAACTATTGTATGATGCAATTTTTTAAAGTGTTGGAAGAAAAAAATTACTCATTACTCTAGACTGCAAAACTTTGTCCGCACCATTGGAAAAGTGGATGTCCATGTCTAATATGTGCTTAGTTATTTCATCTTGCTACAATATTGGCATGGTTGAAGTATCAAATTAACAAAGCCTCACGTTTTTACCATTGAATTCACATCTTCGTCCCCCAAAATAATTTTCATTGGATTTGTTAATGATAATTATTTCGTCGGATTTGTAAAACCACTACTTTAGTTTATATATTAAGTAAGTAGTGTGGGGTGCCATTAGAGGCTGAAACCGGCTAAAAATCAAGTGAACCGGCACTTTCCGGTTTTTAGCATGCGTGGCGTGCGGGTATTAAGCGGCGCCGATAGGAATAAAGCAAAGGAAAACCGATGTTCCTCCTATTTTCTCTCCCGATCCCGCACAGTAGCGCAGCAGGCGGAAATCAGCCGCACGCCGACGGACGCTCCCGAGCGCTCGATCTTCCTCCGTTCTTCGTTATTTTTCCTCCGATTGAAAGGTAATCACTTCCTCTCCACTCCTCTTGCTTCTTTCATGAAATTTTTGCATGGATTGTAGATGGTAGAAACTTTAGATTTTAGGGTTTTCGAAAATCTTTGTTTATTTTCATTGGAAAAGTTTCTATAACGATTTCTCTAGCTAAACCCATGAATTTGGGGGAAACCCTAGTAAAGGCTAACTTGATTTTGGTGTTAGGATTGAAATAGGTGAAACCCTAAATATCCTTAGCATGAATATTATGCTGCCCTTTCTCTAAACCAGTGAAAGTTCACTACGTTGAACCTAGGGCAGCAAAACCCTAAGGGTTTAAAGAGGTCTTTGACCTAATTAGGTCAAGTAGAACCCTCAAAGGGGATTATAATTTGAGATATTACAAATGAATAAATCTTGTTGTAATAATTAGGACAGCAATCTCTTAAAGGATGTTGAGCTAGGGAAGCAAAATTGGCTAGAGCGTAATGTTCCCTCGCCAATTGGACCAGAAGCCCCTTGATTTCTAGATAGAATAACCAACAATTAACACCCTAAATAACTCCTTGACCTAATTAGGTCAAGTGGAGCCCGTCAAAACCATCTTGAAGTGGTTGACCAACTTATGTGTCTTTAACAATATTCTCAATGTAGGATATGGCTTCACGAGGTAGTGGAAAGCAAAATGACGATGGTGGACGCAGGGATAAAGGAAAAGGGGTAGAAAAAGTGAGTTCTTACCCTTTGTAATCACTTAATTTTCATGTTTATTTTTCATGCTTATATTTTTATGTGTATGCTATATGAAAAGAACAATGAAAATTAAATATATGTAAAGTAGAGGAAATAAAGAAAAGACAAAATAAAAGAACAAAGAAATGAAATGGGCTAAGTTAGGGGTCAACCCAACAGTGGAGGTGGGGTGAATGTCCTCCCAATGATGATGAAATGAAAGGAACGTGCGAATATGAAAATGCACGTTAAGAAATGTGTGCGAATATGAAAAGGCACGCAAGCGCGCTATATAAATGAAATGAAAGGTTAATATTCCCTTAACACTGCCCAATAACAACATGAAAAATCTAAAAGAGACTAAGAGAGTCCAACCCACGAAAAAATATATGTATGAGTAAAAGATAAACCAGAGAAGAAAAAGATTCATAATAAGAAGATGAGGAAACGATTAATGTAATATAACGAGAGAGAACGTAATCAATATAAAGTATGAAATCCGTAAAATGCAAATAAGACATCATAGTAAAAAGGGAATAATGAGAATTCATTTAGTCTTTGACTAATAGAAAATGTAACTAAACAGGTAAAGACGGAGGTTCACCTGCTAGCTCTAGCAGGCCCCCTACACGTCGGGAAAAGATGTACAAGATCTGGGTAGATGTCATCACAGCCGTCTTCGAAGTCATGGATGCCCACAAGGCGTCTTGTCGCGACCCCGACTGCCCCCACGACGAGTTTCAGTTTTATTTCAAATAGTTACTTATGGTTTTCACATGTTACAGTATAGCTTTTGGTTCTGAGTTACATGTATAGTTTTGAGCTGATGTGATAGTATCTGTATAGTTGTAGCTCAGATATTTTGGTGACTCCTTTTTGTTATATATATATGTATCCAGTCACCTGTACTATACTGTATCAGATGTATGATAAATAAGATGGGATGTACTTTCAGCACTTCTTTTACTCTGTCATGATACTTATTTATATATATAAGCAGTGATGATTATATAACTGCCATACTCTGAATTGCCTAGGAAATATAGAAGATGAATGAAAATTGCGACGGTAGCCTAGTAAGAGGGGCCGTAACAGGATTGTGCATAACAAAGTCCACTACCACAACTCTACTACCCTTAGAATAGATATTATACACAAATAACAAGTTCACGAGAATGCATATTCAAGTTCAAGGAATGACATGTAAATTTTTCTTTCAAATTTCCATAATTTATTCACTTACATAACAAAGTTGACTATTACCATAATTTTCTTCAGAACACATCAATGTGGGTGCATTTGAAGATAATTTTAGGAGCTTCTAAAGATAATTGCAATAGCATTTGTAGGCTTTAAGAACAATTAAAATTATTTTGTAATACTAAAAAATAGTACAATAATATAGCACATTATATGGTGAGATTCTTTTTTTATAATTTTCTGCATGTTGGTTGATCCGATTCTAGCGGGTACACGTCGCGAGGGATTGCGTCGTGAGGGAACGTCGAAGTGAGGATTATCCCCGACAGCCCGTCTGTTGATTAGTCCCAAAACCATCTGTTGGGAATATTGCCCTCAATGTTCCCTACACTTGATTTGAAGAGACATCACTATCAACACTAAGAGCATAGTTGTATTTGATGTTGGTTAAACTCATCATGTGCAGGATGTTCTTTGGAACAAGGTTAGATATATTGTCTAAGTGATGGTGACAGGTGGTCACAAGGTAGGCAGGTGGAGAGACAAAAAATCTGTCCAAGTCCACAGACATTGAGTGAGGACAACTCACTCAATGCCAGATGCAAAGAAATGTGGCCAAGTCCACAGACGTTGAGTGAGGACAACTCACTCAATGCCAGATGCAAAGAAATATGGTTAAGTCCACATGCGTTGAGTGAAGCAAACTCACTCAACACCAGATGCAAAGAAATGTGACTAAGTTCACAGGCGTTGAGTGAAGAAAGCTCACTCAACGCCAGATGCCAAAAAGCTTTGACTGTGTGAGCTTGTGTCAACGCTTTCCAATACCAAAAGAAGAAAGACAAAAAAATCTGTTTAAGTACAAAAGCGTTGAGTGAGGAAGGCTCACTCAACGCTCTTAATGCTTCCATAACAGAATTGTTGGCTAAGTGTTTTGGCGTTGAGTGATGAAAACTCACTCAACGCCTACTGGTACAGAAAGATTGGCTAAGGCAAAAAGAGTTGAGTGATGAAGGCTCACTCAACGCTCTCAACGCCTGAGATGCAGAAATGTTGGCTAAGACTAAAAGCGTTGAGTGAAACTTGTTCACTCAACGCTCTCAACGTCTGAGTAAGACAAAAATCTATTTAAGTGTTTTGACGTTGAGTGAAGCTTGTTCACTTAACGCTTATACTAAATAGCTTGAATTTGACTAAGTCCACAGATGCTGACGTCACCAAAAGTCAACAAAGTCAACAAAATTCAAAATGAGGCGGGATGACTACGGTACGCGACAAACGGCGCCACATGCCTACTGTACGACTTTTGGCTGTTAAAGTAAAGTTGCATCTGTCAATCTTAGTGGGGCCCACTGGTAAAAATAGACGTTGATCGGCGGAATAAAAAAGGCAGAGATTAGATCGAAGAAATCAACTTTCGGGAAACTGCTGGACTTCATCTTCTTCCTCGGCCATTGTTGCAGAGCTTTGAAGAACAAGTTCTAGCCATCGAATCTGGAAGTTCTAGAGTTAGGTGTTGACATCCTCATCATTAACAATAAGTTCAGAGACATTTCTCTGAAAAAGCAGCAAGGTCTAACCGAGCTGAAGCTGATTTGAAAGCCGATCCAAGTTGCTGTAGCTATCTTCACCTGCTACAGCATGTTCAGAAGAAATTTATGAGGTAAAAAAAGGAGCAGCAAGGTTTACTCTTGCTACAGTAACTAGTAACAAATAAAAGATAGTTGTTGTCATCTTCACTGTCAACAGCAAGTTCAGAGTGAATCTCTGAGATAGGAGGTACAACAAAGGCTAACCCTAGCTGCAGCCACTTCACAGTTCCAGTTGAACATTTCTGAAGAACATATTCCGGAAACTGTGAAGAAGTCAAAGTTAGGTCTGAAACCACACAGTCCAGGAAGGGAAGAAGCAGAGCAGTTGTTCTGCAAAATACTTCCAACACAAGCAAAGATCCACACTTATAGCTATAAAGAAGAAAGGGCTGAGTTTATCTCAGCTCAAGAAGCAGCAAAGGGTCAACCCTAACTGCAACACTTCCACCACAAGCCAAGTCAACTTGAAGATCAGTTACTTGTTGCTGTGAAGAAGGTAGGGCTGAGTTTGTCTCAGCTCAGGAAGGCAGGCTCAAAGAACATTTTCTCTGGAGTCAAATATTAACAACAAACTCTTTCTACTGTAGGATCCTTTGGATCTGAGTTATAAGCCTGAATATATAAAGGCTGAGTGTACGATCCTTGTGTGGATCTGAGAAGTAGGGCTTTGGCCTGAGTGGTAGGATTCTCTAGAGAATCTGAGGTAGGGCTTTGGCCTGAGAGTAGGATCCAATTTGGATCTGAGGTAAGGCTTTTGAGCTTGAGGTAGGAGAGTCATTCTCTCTGAGTTGTAGGATCCTTTGGATCTGAGGTAGGGCCTTTGTGCCTGAGCTGTAGGAGAGTCATTCTCTCTGAGATAGGACTGTCCTCCCAGCTTGAGTTGTAGGGCCTTTAGGCCTGAGGTAGGTGATCTTTGGATCACTGAGTTGTAGGGCTTTGTGCCTGAGCTGTAAGTTTTGGAGGAGACTGAGTGGTCCTGCGGGATCGTGTTGTAAGCTCCTAGGAGCCGAGATTGGAGAAGTGCCTTGTCTAACAAGTGTTAGAAAAGTGAAAGGGAAAATGGACGTACCCATAATCTGGGAAACCACTATAAACATTGTGTGTTGTGTTGTGTTCTTGAAAGCAAGCTAACTAAGCTAACTCAACACATCTAAAACACAAAAAAAATTAAAGAAAGTCACAAGAGACTAAGAAACCTATTCACCCCCCCTCTAGGTAATTTAACTATCCTTGAAACTAAAGACTTTCACCATCTCCTACCGTGCATCACTCGTATGTACTTATAGGCTCCGTTGCACTCCTCCTATCACTTCGGAGGTTTGGGATGGAAGTGTGGGTTTTTTACATGGTATCAGAGCACTAGTTTGACCCACTGCAGGGACGTGTTGGTTGACCTGATTCTAGCGGATTCATGTTGTGTGGGACCAAATTGTGTGATTAGTTATTAAAGGCTCACGACGAATCAAGGCGCAAATGGATCTTAGAGCCTAGGCGCATGGCTCAAGGCGCAACAACGCGTCTGACGAGCACAGGATACAACCACATCCATTTTAGATAAGTAACATCAAACATCAGTTCAACTTCGGGATGAGAATTTTTATTTATTCTACTCAATAATCATTTATTATTAGTATCAATTATCTCTTAAAAAAGAATTAATGTGGTGACTAGTGTCATATTTAAGTCTTAATGCTCGATTATGTTTCACAAAGATTAGGTTATGTAACAATTATTGAGTTCTTACATTATTTATTTCTTAATTTAAAACAAAAATGTGCAACAAAAATTTCACTCATGCGCGCTTTTTATGCTCCAAAGGGTTAAAAAATTCGCACAAAGGCGCAAACCTCTGAGCCTGGTGAGCCTCGAGCCTTAGATACGCCTTTAACAACATAGATTGCGTGGGAGCACCCATAAGTGGATTATTCCCGACAATGTTTTAAAAATCGGATATCAGGGACATATAAGATTTAGTTTTTAAATATCAGATGTCGGAAATCGGAGACATGCTAGGGATATTTTAAAATATTGGATTTCCAGGTCATATAAATATTTTTTTTATTTGTATATATTCTAACTATAATTAAATGTTATAAAAAAATAATATAATAAATAGATAAAAAATGAGCTATGTATATTACAAAATAAAATAGAATAATATCTAAGATGAAACATTATTAACAAATACAAAATGATACATTCTAAAATATATTTAATAGTTTGCAAAAATTTTATTTTAATAACAATAAATTTATTGCAAATAAAGAATATTTAAAAGTTAAAAATCTCTGATTGATTATAAGTCTTTTCAAACTTATAAATTTATATTAAAAACATGCAAACAATCAACTAATAAATGTATTAAATGTTTTCATATTTTTTGTAATATGAAATTTAAAATTTGTGAAACAATTTTACAAATTGGTTGTGAGAATAAAATGTTAAAAAAATCGAAACAATAAGTTTAATCGATTTAAACATAATACAATATAATATATATAGAAGATTTAAATATATGTTGCTAATCTGCAAATGTAACATAATATAAAATAACAGGTGATATATTTAAAAGTTGCGTCGGCCAATATATTGAAAAAAATCGAACATGTCAGTCTATATTTTACAAAAGAACATTATTTATTTTAGAAAACATATTGTTTTTGGGAGACATGTCAGAGGACATTTAAAACAATGATCCACAGTGACCCGTCTGTTGATTAGTCCCAGATTGCAACTCATGGAGAGAAGTACAACTACACAGGAGGGATAAAAGATTAACGGGAGAACAAGAGAGTAAGAACAACAAGAACACGAGACGATATTAGAATACTCGAAGAACACTCAAACTTTATATCTTAGAAATATTTGCGAAGGTTGAGAATATGAGATGCCTCAAACCATTACAATGGATCCTTATTTATAGTAGTCATGGAGGGGGCAACTTACATCACATGTTACCATATCTTAAGGGATTAGATTCTTTTCTTATAATATAAGATTTTTCAAAATGGGCAGGTTTCTGCGAAGTACCATATGACCATGTAGGCTTCTATAATATAAGATCATAGTAAAATTCTTCCCTACATTCAGGTATGGTTAGAAAAGAAAACCCAAAATGTAACGAAAAGCTTACAATATGACCTTCATTCAAGCCCTATCATCTGATATAGATTCTCTAGAAAGCAAGCAGGTAAGGCGGGAATCTTTTTTGGAGGACCAAATAAAGTAATTTGTCCTTAATGTTTTTGTCTAAGGTAGTAGATGATTTTATACTTTAGCCTTACCTTGTTCCATGAGATTCTCTTCACAGAGTGCAAAATGTCAAACCCGATGAGTAGGTCTTTCGCAGGGAGTTTGGATCCGCAAACTTGATGTTTGATAATGTATCATGGAAAGATTTGAATGTTGATGGGCATGCCAATCAGAGTGATCGTGAAAGAGTCTCAGTTGGATGCTCAAAATGATCTATAACAAGAGTATATCTATAATAAGAGTTCCAACATTCCTTTGGTAGAATATTTGGCTTCATGAAGGAAGATGTGTCTCCCTTATCGAAGAATGCTATAACTGGAATAAGTCTATCCCATTTCCTAGTGAAAATGTGGATCTTTGAAGGAGTTTTCTGGCAAAGAAGATTGTCTTCAGTCGTGAGAGTGTATATATCATCATCAAAGTGAACCACATCATAATCAGATAAAAAAGAGTAACTCAATATCATCATTGTCTATGTCTTCAACTTGAGAAAACTTTGCAATAAGTCGCGATCTCTTCTCATTGGCAAAATGCCTTTTTTTTCGTCTTATAAAGCACCTTGATTTCATATTCCCCATCTTTTTTCTAAGGAATTTCCATTTCTTCTTATTCCTTTTAGAAAAATAATCATTTTCTCCATCCTTCTTGAGTTTGAAAAATCTATCCTTTTCTTTTTGCATGCACAACACTTGTTTTTTCCGCATTTAATCTGGAGATCATCACCATTACAAGCCGATCTGAGGTTCTTACTTTGGTCTTCAATATGCTTGAGGAATCTCTTTTGGTTGCACAACTTTTCAAATGAAAGTAATACGTTCTGGTATAGTTCACTAAAAGATGTATAACTGATCAGAATGTTCTTCCCTTGGAGTAGTGAGGATGTTTCATTTCAAAGAGGCTCTGGAAGCGAATTCAAAAAAGTCTGCTTCAAGTCGATCCTATTGATGACATAGAACCATTTAGACATTTTTTCATAATGAGTTTTTAGATCTTTTCTTTTGATGGAGTAACACCTCATGCTTAAGTATTCTTCTCTGGCTTGATTTGTATGATGATCACATACTCCTAAGAATTCATTGTGGGCATGCATAATCAGGGCATCAACATTTAGACTTTGTTTGACCATCTATTGTCTCTACGCTCCTAAAGCGATCCACCATTACCTTAGTTTGCCATGAAACATTGTCACGAATCTGTCTACGACAGCAGACACTGTCGTTCTTGGCTGTAGTAGTTCTGCAGTGCACCAAATAGGCATTTCATAGATTCTATCTCGACATTTTGATGGTGGAATATTGTCAAACGAGAAGCCATTAGAGGGGTCAATCTGGAACTGGACTGATTGCACAAGTCCTTGATGGAATGCTTGACCATGCTTGTATGCTTCTTCATTACAACAGTTGGATCTTTTGTAGGTGAATCAATCATTAGAATGCCGAGGGACATGCTTTCACCATCTGAATCTTCAAAACACTTCTCCCTTGAGGCTGATGGTTATTCTGAAGATTGTGGCAATGTAGCTATCTGCTTCAGTAACGAGGATATTGAATTTTCAACCATAAGATGAGAAGATCGTTGGGTTGTAGGTAACTCTTGAGGAGAAGATTCTTTAGATAGTAATTTCTCTGGCTTTCTCTTTGAAGATTGAGGTTCTTCATAGCGCGTCCTTGGGAGAAATGTCGCACTAATGCACTATTGAAGGGATTATGATCAAATGAGAAGAAAGTTGATAGTGGTTGAGAGTATGTTGGAAGTGAAGGTAACTAAGAGAAGCAATATGGGGCTTCATAATATCCAGGGGAATGATATTGCTCTTGGGTTTGGATAGAATGAAGTTGGGCTATGAGACCTTTAACTCTGCCTCCTTTTGGGCCAGAATTGGTGAATTGAAAAAGGCAGTATTGACCAACTAGGGTAATTCATGATGCACGGTAGCTATCTCATCTAGCTGCATTATGACTCAGGTGATAGTTGAAAGCCTGTGGTTGAGTCTTTTCTCTATTGAAAGAGACAATTCTGCGCCATTATATTTTTAGATTGTCAATTCAACGTAGCTTCTGCAAGAGATACATGCTTAGTTATTCCATCTGAAATTTTAGTTGCAATGCAAACATGGTTGTATTGTTGAAACCATGTGTCCAGTAGAGCTAGTCTAGCAACTATTGAGAGGCCTTTCCTTGCGTGCAGAGTGAGGTCCATTCTAATTTCTAGAAAATGGATATGGTAATAACCATGACAATGACTCATTCAATTGTATAAGGAAGATCTGTTCAGCTTCCGTAGCAGGAATTGATACTTGTTCTAGCCTTGAAGCTAAGACAAGTTCCTTTGCAGTGAGTGTCTTGCTGGAAGAAAGAGCTTGCCTGAAAACCCGAGAAACATGATAATGCTTTTTAGTGAAGGTTTTGTACTAACTCAACAAAGGAAGGTGAGTTATTGGAATTCGACTATCTTCAGAGAAGTAATTGACCTTATAGAGCAAATCAGAATTTTTTTATGTAGAGGATGAATTAAAGGAATTACGAGGATAAGAAAAAGAAGAGGAACATGTAACTAGATCCCAGAGTAGGAATGACTCGATTTGGGTGATCGTGGATCGACTGTCCAAGGTTGCACATTTTATTCCCAACAAGAGAACCAATCAGGGTCCAAGGGTGGCTCAGTTGTATGTGGATAGGATAGTCCGTCTTCATGGTGTGCCGAAGTCTATTGTGTCAGATAGAGAAGGTAGATTTACCGCCAGAGATTAGAGATATGTTCAGGAGCGTCTGGGTACTCAGTCGAAGTTCAACACAACATTTCATCCTAGACTGATGGGCAGATAGAGCGTACAAATAGAACCATGGAAGACATGCTTGACATGCGTATCTTGGACTTTGGGGGTAAATGGGAGAAGTATGCCACGTTGGTGGAATTTTCCTATAATAATAGTTTTCAGGTGAGTATCAGCATGACACCTTTCGAGGCCTTGTATGGCAAACGCTGTCAGACACCTTTATGTTGGACAAAAGTGAAGAGAGAGCTTCTAGCAAGGAATCTTGGATAGATAAGACCACAGATCTGAGGCATAGAGCAGATGAATTCAAGGTTGGGGACCACATTTATCTGAAGGTTAGACCAGTCAAGTGAGTCTCTAGGATTAAGCGAACGAAGAAGTTGAGTCCCAGATTTGTCGGTCCATTCGAGGTACTGGAGCGCATAAGTGAGGTTGCATATTTGTTGGACTTACCCTAGGATATGAGTGGATTGCATGATGTATTCCACGTCTCCTATTTGAGGAGAACAGTCAGAGATTCTAATTAGGTGATCAGACTAAGGATGCGCCGATTGAGTCAAATCTGAGTATCAATATTTTGCCAGTCAGGATTGTGGACTCGAGGGTTCAGAAGCTCAGAAACAAAGAGATCGGCTTTGTTAAAGTCCTTTGGATGAATTGTGGCCGTCCAGAATATACTTGAGAAAGAGAGGACGAACTCCGTGGCAACGAAGAATATGCGTTCCTCTTCGATTCAGGTATGATTGTAATTTTCAAGGACAAAAGTTTTTTTTTAGGAGGGAAGATTTGCATCATCCAAAGCTGACGTCGCGAATAATTTTAAATTCAGGGCCAGATCGCGAGCAAAATTAGTCAAGCAGGCAAAGTTTGGAGGTAACATTCATTTTAATTAATACTTCTTAGTGGTAGTACTAGCACACAAGGATATATATATATATATATATATATATATATAAAGCCAATTTTCATTTCTCCCCCTTGATCCACAGTTAATATAACCGCATGAGGGCAGAACCCCCGCACGCCAGTTCAATTATTAAAACCTCTTACCCCGATAACCCCACTCACATAACCCTTTCTTTCCAGCCGAGCGGAAATCATTCCGCACTCCAACATTCGGCGCCTCTTTGTCTCCCGTAACTATTCGCAGAGAAGAAGTCGGGAGCCTCTCTGACTTCTCCGCTGGGAACCAGCGCCGACCGACCTCTTCTCCTCCCTAAGCTGCCCTTGGCAGCCTCCTCTCCCTCTTCCCAAGTGCCGTAGGAGTTTCAGTTTCAACCTTAGCCGACGGGAATAGTTTCTAAAGCGCCGTTTTTGGTTCCGGTGAGTGTGTTTTGTCATTTCTCCTTCTATTCTAGGGTTTCTTCACTTCTATATCATGATTTTACCCTAATGCCTTTGCGATTTTAGAAATTGTCAGGGTTTACATTTCCGGTTGTTAAGGCTTGTTCGATCTTGGTGTAAACCCTTGCCTTGAGGTCAAGGTAACGAACTTTCGGTTGGTTTTCCTTTCAATTCAGTTTTGTCTGGCTCACTTTGACAAGTTTTAAAGTAACCGTAATTTTTGTGGGATCTAATTTCTTAGATATTTTCACTTAGTTTCAGATTAGTTGAAGTGTTGGTGCTGCGAATCGGAGAAGTTTCGCAATTTACCAACGATTTGTGGTGAGATCTTTATCTCTGATTTCCTTTGCATTCAACGAGACTCTAATTAGTGGGTTAAACTCAATTATGAATAGATTCTAATCCTAAAAATTATATGGATTTTACTTTAGGATTTTCTAGCATTTAAAAAAGGTTTATTTTGTCTCTAATTGGTGAAGTTCGTCGTGATCAGACCTCTTGAAAGAAGAATCATGTCACCCCGCCGCGTGTACAAGCATCAAAACACTACAGTAAGAAACTCGAATCATTTTAGTCTAACAGTTCAAATTATTTTTAATTCACGTATTAACTATGTTGGTATATGCACTTAGAAATTACAAGTTCCTATGGTCAAAACCAAGTCATGAAAATCCTAAGCCCCATGTATTTAACTAGAGCGCTACTCCATATTTATTTCACTGAATACTAGTCTAAATTTATTCAGAAAAGTTGCGAGGAAGGTTCACCCTCGTGTTTCTGGTGGAGGCACACCATCGTGTTCTCAGGGCCAGTAGGCCACCACTCGAACTGCAAGCTCAGGGTCGATGTCCCTTGTGACAGATATGGACTCGTCAGATAAGAGTCTGTGTTCCACTTGAGGGACACTCAGTTCAGGGCACCATCAGGTTTGTCACTCAGACTGCAATATCTAGTCGTGCACAGTCGTCCATAGCGACACAAGTTAATAAGAAATTAATGAAACTGGTTGAAACCTACAACGGATATAACTCCAAAACTTTAGAAATCAACGATTAATACAATTAAAAAAAGATTGTGCCAGATCACACGATAGGTTGGTTCTATGCCAGACCATGATCTCAGATGACACGTATAACGTTAGAAAATTATGCAAATTTTATATTCAAGTAATATGCACTTATAATATATTTTTTAAAAACGTGTTGCTTGAGGGAGTAGTTTTTCTTACTCTCCAGTGAGCCTGACTTATTTGGAACTTATTTTTACAGGGGGCTTAAGTCAGGAGATCCGCTTATGATAGGCGGCGCAGTCTTCACATTCGTCTATTTTGTTCACTTGAACCACACTGTTGTTGTACTTGTTTTTATTTGCAGACATTATGTATATGTTGTACTTCACCCATATTTTGATGTTTCAGGTTATTTCAGACAGACAGTATATCTGTTTCATAGTGTTATATTCTGTTCTAGTTGGCTCTGCGTATTCAGTTTTGTGAGATAAACTTTTACCCATAGATTTTCTTACTCTACTTTCGTGTAAGTTTCTTTTTAACACTTTTAATTTACTTGCTTTATACCAGTTTATATACCGTTACTTAGTTTACTTTTTATCGAGTGCTCGGACAGAGTGCTGATTTCCTGTTAAACTAGGCTGGGGTGTTTCAATTGGTATCAAAGCTAGGTTTAAGATCCCTGGACCCAGAAAATTCACATAGCCATAGGATTATGTCAAAATCAGACTCGCGTCAGTAGAGTCATCGAGTTAGTCAAACTCTTATTTTCGCGGGTGTATGAAAATAACTTCAGTAACAGATTTTTAAGATATATTCTTCGTAGTAATAATTCCTTTTTCTATGTCCTTTAGGCACCTCGAGCCAGTGAAGCGGGGAACCCTTATGTCAGAACAGTGCTTCTGATATCGTCATGAGTGATGCTAATGCGCCACCTGCGCCACCTACACCATCAGCATCAGAACCGATTGATTTGGCAACCCAGATTGGCAAGGCAGTAGTAGTAGCCTTGTTGGAATTTCAGAAAGGACAGCCTGCAGGGATCCCAGCCCCAGCCCCAACACCAGTCCCTGCACTTGTAGCTGTTGAGGTCAGCATGAATCGTTACTTAAGGGATTTTACAGACCTCCACCCTTCCAACTATAGTGGAGATGGAACCCCAATAGATACAGACGATTGGATTGCAAACACCAGAGATTTGCTGAATGTTATGGAGTGTCCAGAAAATAAAAAGATTCCATTGACAACTTTCCTCCTTCGGGGTGAGGCGAAAATTTGGTGGACTAAGTATATATCAAATGATCCTGCCGGTAAGACATCAAGTTAAATTCCCTATTTTATTAGAAATTATTATCGTTAGTGTGGCGTAATGTGACATTTACCTTGTCAGGTCGTACATCAGATATGTTTACTTGGGGCGATTTTTTAGGGCTCTTGCGAACTTGTTCGTGCCCGCTTCCGCTCGTCGAGGTCTCCAAGAGAAGTATCTCAGACACTTCCAATGTGATAAGATAGTTACCGAGTACGAGCGAGAACCTACTCACTTATCTCGCTATGCGGGCTCGATGCAGGGAGATGAAGCTAAGAAGTGCAACCGCTTTGTTGATCGTTTGCGAGACTCTTTGAGACAGTCGTTGATGACCATGGTCAACGCCGATTACAGAAGTCTGGTGGACACGACAAGAAGATTAGAGGATGACCAGCAGCGAGTGCAAAGGAGCGATAGTTTCCGCCCCAAGCGGCCTCATGGTGGGCCACTGTTTTAGCAGGACAAGAACCAATCAGGGGACCGCTGGAGTAAGAAGCAGAAGACGTATTTTAAGCAGGACAATCAGTCTGAGATCAAGCCCAGAGACTATCATCATCATTGTGAAGAATGTTTGGCTGCATCAGATGTCTGTTACAAGTGTCAAAGAGTGGAACACATTGCGCGGAATTGCCCAGAGTCTGTGGGTAATCATGTAATTTGACCTTATGCTTGGTGAATTGCTTTTAACCAGGACCTTTTCTTGTAAGTTTAACATATGTACGGTATCATGACTTTCAGTCGAAATTCGAGCATGGCGGTTCTAGTGGGATCAATATAGGGAAGGCAGTGGTGGTCGCTGACCTGAAGCCAGCTCCAGGACGTGGTTTGGTTCAGCCTCAAGCTTATGGTCTTGGCTAGCAGGAGGATGTTGTGACATGTTTGAAACTTTAGTATTTAAAATGTTTATTTCTCATCCTCCCATCAACACTTAATTAAAATAACATAACTTTGAATATGGGTATCCTCTTAGTTCAGTGCATACCGTCTAAGGTCCTCTTTGATACGGATGCATCACACTCATTCATAGCGAAATCTTTTGCACGTAAGCTTGACTTAGAAGTCATTACCAACCCGACTACGTTAGATGTCATAATGCCTAACGGTTCAGTGATGCAAACCAGTTGTAAGTGTAGGGCACCAGTGTTATTTGGAGAAACAGAAATCGTGGTGGATGCGTCCCTTTTACCTATTGCGGAATTTGATCTTATATTGGACATGGATTGACTGACTGCTGTGAATGCTAAAATAGATTGCAAAAGTAAGAAGATTTAGTTAAAAGGATCCGATCAGTCTCACATTACTTTTCAAGGCTTGAAAGGAGTCTCCAAGTTGATCATCTCGTCTGTAAAAGCTATGAGACATGTTAGTAAACGGTGTCCCGTCTTCTTGGTACTGTTGCATGCAGAAGCGAAAGCTATTTTGCAGAAGGTACCAGTGGTCTGTGAGTTTCCCGATGTCTTTCCCGAGGAAACTCAGTGGGAGACTCCTGATTGGCTGAGTTCTTTCGGTTGCAGAAGGTACCAGTGGTTTGTAAGTTTCCCATAAGCTATGAGACCCCTCGAGTTGGCTGAGTTCTTCCAGTTGCATGAGTTGCTTGATCTGGGATTCATCAGACCCAGTACGTCGCCGTGGAGAGCTCCGGTCCTTTTTGTGAAGAAAAAGCATGATAATTTGAGGTTGTGTATTGACTACCGAGACTTGAATAAGCTTACTATTAAGAACAAGTATTCTCTTCCAAAAATAGATGACTTGTTTGATCAACTCGAGGGGTCTTGCACATACTCCAAGTTAGAACTGAGGTCGGGACACCATCAGTTGAGGATTCAAGATGAGGATATCTAGAAGACAGCGTTTAGTACCAGATATGGACAATTCGAGTTTGTGGTCATGCAATTTGGGTTGACCAATGCCCCATCTGTATTTATGGATCTGATGAACAGAGTGTTCAAAGAGTTCTTGGACCGATTCGTGATTGTTTTTATTGATGATATCCTAGTGTATTCCAGGAGCAAGGAGGAGCATGTCGCGCATCTCAGGACAGTTTTGAGCACTCTTAGGCAGAATCAGTTATATGCTAAGTTTTCTAAGTGCGAGTTTTGACTCTCAGAAGTGACATTCTTGGGTCACATGGTTAGTAGAGATGGACTTGCCGACGACCCAAATAAAATTGAGGCGATCAGAGATAGGCCAAGGTCGAAGACAGTTGCATTGGTTCGTAGTTTTCTGGGTTTGGTAGGCTACTACAAAAGATTTATTAAGGATTTTTCGAGGATAGCCCTTTCGTTGACTTCGCTTACCTGGAAGAGAAGAGCATTTAGTTGGACCTTAGAGTGCGAGTCTGCTTTTGAGGAGTTGAAGACCAGGTTGTCAGGAGCGCCAATACTATGTCTACCTTCAGATGTAGATGACTTTCAGATTTACAGTGATGCTTCAGGCCAGGGTCTGAGATGTGTTCTCATGCAACATGAGAAGGTTATAGCTTTTGCGTCCAGTCAACTGAAGAATCATGAGATAAATTATCTTGTGCACGACTTGGAGTTAGCAGTCATCATCCACGCATTTAAGAATTGGAGACACTACCTCTACGGTGTACGGTGTGAGGTCTTCACAGATCACAAGAGACTCAAGTACATCTTTGATCAACATGAGCTCAATATAAGGCAGTATAGGTGGCTCGAGTTTTTAGCAGACTATGATGTAATTATTCAGTACCATCCGGGAAATGCTGATGTTGTAGCAGATGCTCTCAGTAGGAGTTCTAGTTATTCTCTCATCACCCAACATGAAGAGTTGGTGCGAGTCTTAGAAGGCTAGAGATCAATGTGGTATCACACACTAATTTTAGCCTTGTCAGTTTGGGTTGGATTGAGATTAAGTACGACATCAAGGAGAGAATCCATGATGCTTTACCCTTAGATCCCATGATGGCTGAGATTGTGGAGTTGTCTCGGGATAGGTCAGAGAGATGATTTCATGATCCGTGATGGGTTGTTGTTGTTGTTTAAGGGCAGAGTGCACATTCCTGACGTCGGTCATCTTCGTGAGGATATTTTAGTTGAGTCTCATAACTCCAAGTATTCCAAACATTCGGGCAGCACAAAGATGAATGCAGATCTCAAGAAGTCAGTATAGTGGCCAGGACTTAAGGGACATGTCTCAGACTATGTAGGAAAGTGCGAGACTTGCAAGTTGGTTAAGGCGGAGTGTCAAAGGTCTGTAGGCAAGCTGCATCCTCTTCCTATTCCAGAGTGAAATTTCGAATACATCTCTATGAATTTTGTGCATGGCCTCCCTAGATCCCATAGTGGCAACGACTCGGTTTGGGTGATCGTGGATCGACTGCAAAAGGTTGCACATTTTATTCCCAACAAGAGGACCGATCAGGGTCCAAGGTTGGCTCAGTTGTATGTGGATGAGATAGTCCGTCTTCATGGTGTGTCGAAGTCTATTGTGTCAGATAGAGATGGTAGATTTACCGCTAGAAATTGGAGATATGTTCAGGAGCGTCTGGGTACTCAGTTAAAGTTTAGCATAGTATTTCATCCCCAAACTGATAGACAGACAAAGCGTACAAATGGAATCATGGAAGACATGCTTCACATGTGCATTTTGGACTTTGGGGGTAAATGAGAAAAGTATGTCTCGTTGGTAGAATTTTCCAATAATAATAGTTTTCAGGCGAGTATCGACATACACCTTTCGAGGCCTTGTACGTTGTCGGACACCTTTATGTCTGGCAGAAAGTGAAGAGAGAGCTTCTAATAAGGAATCTTGGATAGATAAGACCACGGATCGAGTCAGACTCATCTAGGAGCGAATGAAGATCGCTCAGGACAGACAAGTCTAGTATTATGATCTGAGGCATAGAGCAGTTGAATTCAAGGTTGGAGACCACGCTTATCTGAAGGTTAAGCCAGTCAAGGTAACGAACTTTCGGTTGGTTTTCCTTCCAATTCACTTTTGTCTCGCTCACTTTGACAAGTTTTAAAGTAACCCGAATTTTTGTGGGATCTAATTTATTAGGGATTTCCACTTAATTTCAGATTAGTTGAAGTGTTGGTGTTGCGAATCGGAGAAGTTTCGCAATTTACCACTAATTCGTGGTGAGATCTTTATCTCTAATTTCCTTTGCATTCAGCGAGATTCTAATTAGTGGGTTAAACTCACTTTGGAATCGATTCTAATCCTAAGAATTATATGGACTTTATTTTAGGATTTTCAAGCAATCAGAAAGAGTTTATTTTGTCTCAAATTGGTGAAGTTAGTCGTGGTCAAACCTCTAAAAAGAAGAATCATGTCATCCCGCCGCGTGTACGAGCGTCGAAACACTACGGTAAGAAACTTGACTCCTTTTAGTCTAAATTTATTCATAAAAGTAGCGAGGAAGGTTCACCCTCGTGTTTCAGGTGGAGGCACACCACCGTGTTCTCAGGGCCAGTAGGCAACCACTCGAGCTACAAGCTCAGGGTCAATGACCCTTGTTACAGATATGGAACTCCTCAGATAGGAGTCTGTGATCCACTTGAGGGACACCCAGTTCAGGGCACCATCAGGTTTGTCACTCAGGCTGCAGTTTCTAGTTGTGCACAATCGTCATTAGTGACATGAGTTAATAAGAAATTAATGAAACTGATTGAAAATTACAAAGGATATAACTCCAAAACTTCAGAAATCAACGATTGATACAGTTAAGAAAAGAGTGTGTCAGATCACACGATAGGTCAATTTTATGACAGACCATGATCTCCGGTGCCACGTATAATGTTAGAAAATTATGCAAATTTTATATTCAAGTAATATGCACTTATAATATTTTTTTTAAAAAAAGTGTTGCTGGAGGAAGTAGTTTTTCTTATTCTCCAATGGGCCCCACCCATTTGGAACTTGTTTTTACAGGTGGCTCAGGTCATGCGATCCACTTAGGATAGGTGACGAAGTATTCACAGTCGTCAGTTTTGTTCAGTTGTATAACACTGTTGTTGTACTTGTTTTTATTTGCAGACATTATGTATATGTTGTACTTCACCCATGTTTTGATGTTTCAGGTTATTTCAGACAGACAATATATCAGTTTTATGGTGTTATATTATATTTTAGTTGACTCTGTGAATTCACCTTTATAAGGTACACTTTTACACATAAATTTTTCTTACTCTACTTCCGTGTAAGTTTCCTTTTAACACTTTTAATTTACCTGCTTTATACTAATTTATATACTGTTACTTAGTTTATTTTTTATCACGGGCCCGATCGGACTGCTAATTTTCTGTTAAACTAGGTTGGAGTATTTCAAGAAACCATTACAATGAACCCTTATTTATAAGTCCTGGAGAGGACAACTTACAAACCACACTATCTTATCTTAAGGGATAAGATTCCTTTTTTACAATACATGATATTCGTTTCTTGACTTCTAAGACACGCTAGAATAAATTTATATCTTATCGTAAGGGATAAGATTTCTTAACTTTTACAATACTCAACATATAATTATATCTTATCTTAAGAGATAAGATTCCTTCTACTTTACACAACATTTTAAGACAAACATACACCACATTATAACATATATTCTTTTCTTGCACCAAAAGTGACACATATTCTTTTGTATATAACATAATTACATATATTCTTTAACCCTACCACGTATCGCCCGTCTATGCTTATAAAATCCATCCCACTCCAATCACTTCAGAGATTTGGAATGGGAGTGCGGGTTTCTTACACTGTAGTTTGTTAATAACAAATGGTTTATGAATAGTCCTTTTCAGAATTCATGGTTTACTTTTAGTAATGATTTGTTAGAAACCAAATGTAATTTGCTAGTAACACTGCCCAAAAAAATATTAGCTATGCGCCCCCAAAAAACAACATAAGTTAAATTGTGAATGTACAAATAGAAATGTAAAGTCCACCTGCTACCAGGGATCGGTAATCTTGGAAAATCTTTCCGCATCACAGCAGGTATTATGTTCATGGATGCTACCTTATCTCCTTCCTTTAATCTCATGGAATTCACACCCCTGGTGTTTCTCCCAAGAACACGAAGCTGGTACAGTGATAACAAAATCATTAGGTGGGGATTGAACAAAACTATTACATAACATTATAAGAATATGAATTTAGCAAATTTTATGAAATTAAGGTATAATTATTTTATCGACCTTCGACACAAGCTTTTCAAATTCAAGAAAAACTAAAAATCAGTTTTCAAGGTATAAGGATGGCTTCTGGTGCCAATTATGAATGCAGTGTGAAATTAATACAAAAGTTCTGAATAGGGATGATAATTAGGTCCGAAATTTTTAACTAGCTAAATAATAAATCAAATTATAAATGGCTCAAAATAAAACTGGACTTGCTCCAACAGTCCAACTAGAAGATGACTCCCTCAAAATTAGTTCGATTTAAAGTCAAATTAACTTCATAAATGATATCACATATATACACAAAATTCTACATATATTTATAATTAATAACACAATAACTATACAAATATTTGTTGGGAGTATAATCACACATTAGGAAACACACGAAGCCTTATATATTGACCTTGGGCACACCTACAACCAATTATTTTTAAGTTGGATGCCTAAGTTCTAACAATATACATACACCTATACACATTATAATTCACAATATAATTTTATCAAATGGTTTAATGCAATTCTATATAGATGACAATCTTGATTACTAATTTCAAATTTTTTTTTTTCAAATTTCATTTCCAGATGACACTCTTTGGGAGCCTGCATGAATTGACTAATCCACCCAACAACATAGGAGATGTTAGGACTGTTTACGGTAAAGTAAATGAGTTCACCGACTAGAAGCATGTATCTAGTAGTGTCATGTAGAAGAGGGGATGTCTCATCCCAAAGTTGGTCGGCGCTCATAAACATAGGATTTCGAGTAGGTTCAAGCCAAGGAGAACGATTTCATTAAGTTAATCTTGGGCATACTTGCATTGGAAGAGAACTATTGGGTTATTGTGTCTCATAATTTCAATTCCTAATAAATATCTTAGAGAGCCCATATCTTCAGTAACAAAATGCTCCCAAAAATTTTACTTTGTTTTCTCTATTCCAGAGGAGTCATCTACGATAAGAAGAATATCATCAATGTAGACAATGAGAATAACCAGGCCATGGTTGATCTTCCGTATAAATAAAGAGCGATCAACATTGCTTCTGGAGAAACCAATGCGACCTGATTGAATTTTTCCAGCCATGCTCAAGGGCTATTATTTGATACCAATAATAATCTTTCAAAGCTTACACACTCCTAAGACCCCCCGAGTAATATAACCAAGACGTTACTCCATATAGACTTTTTCACGTAAGTCACAATAAAGAGATATTTTTGACAACAAGCTAAGACATTTGCTAATTTTTGTTGCATACAACAGAGAAGAGGAGTTAGATAGTACTAATATGGGCAGCCGGAGAAAAGATGTCAAAGAAATCAACACCATAAGTTTGAGTGAATTCATTGGTAACTAGGCGAGCCTTGTATCAATCCCCAATGCCGTCTGAGATAAACTTGATGAGAAAGACCCATCAACAACCAATATCACTCCCAGATGGGGTACGAACAAAAGTCCACGTACCTCGTGATGTCAAGGAAAAGATTCCATCATCCATAGCCGCTTTCCGACAAGGTATACGAAGAGTCACCTGATATATAATAGGAAGGACGGTGGTAGAGAGTGCACAGACAAACTTGTTGTAGGAAAGACTGAGATTGACATATGAGATAACATTAGTTAGAGGATGTTTTTAAATTTCCCCTCAACCCCTTCTTCCACAGAGGAATGGTAACATTCACGCCTAAATCTACTGCGGTGAAGGAATCTTCCGAAGAGGAGAGCGCTGGTCTGGGAGCAAACAGTGGGATCTCTGAATTAGGAACGAGGACAGCTGGGTGAGCAAGACAGTGAGGATAATGATAACGAAAGAGGTGAGAGAGGATGTATATGTTCAGGAGTTGGCGTAAGTTGTGGGATATCTGGTGAAAGAACATGAATGATAAGGAATGATGAAACAAAGATATGAAGAGAAGACGTGGTAGAGGGAGGAGGGATCTCAAGATTAAGAATCCTTCTGTCCTTGAAAAAATAAGGGATAGATTCAAAGAAGATAACATCAACAAAGAACATTGACCTTTGGAGAAAAAGTTGAAACAACAATATCCCATCTAAGTCTACGTTTGCTTAAGCGTTTGGACTCCGAACCGTTTTGGTGAAAATAGAGTTTAGTATTTTACTTATTCAGGAGAGCGGATAAACTAAAACACTGTTTTAAAAAACGCGTATAACCAAAATTTCGACCGCATCTGGGAGCTACTTTTCTTGCGGTCCAGACGTGCGACTTTAGAAAGGCTAAAGGCGGAAAGGAGGAAGGTCCTTGCTTCTACCTTGCTCATATTTCTTTTCCATCATCCCTACTGTTCCAGAGTAGATCCCGTTCTTCTATTGTGAAATCGTGGGCCTCGTGGCGTTGGGCAACGACATATCGATCACATCGTCGCTTGTCGTCCTCTTCTCTCGAAGCAGGCACTGTGCTTGGTGATTTATGATGTCTTCAATATGAAGCTAGAAGGCGCCTTCTTGGATGAAATCTCCAGGATCAAGTCTTGACTGCAATGGAAGATGATCCTTAGATCCCACGAAATTGGCAGGATCAATATCGTTGCTTATCAGGTCTCTTCAGGTCTCTTCACTCCCATGGACGATGCTTTCCTTAACCACATTTTGGGAAAATAATCAGAGTTATAATCGGTTTTTTTTAGCAAGAAAATTTGATTTCATATTTTGTCCATTAATAAAAGTTGTTCTTTGATGACATGTTTTTGAGGGTTTTTTCCTCACTAAAACGATTATAACAATTTGTTAATTTATTTTTTACAGAAACTCTATATTTACCAAACTATTTTTTGAAGTCTCTTTTCAAACAGCTTTGCAAACTCTATTTTACACAAACAATTTTATACTGTAAACTCCATTTTCCACAAAGAACTCATTTTTCAAACTCCATTTATGCCAGCTACTTTTCGACCAACAATAAAAAATAAACCGATCCTAGATTGGAGAGTACCCCACAAAGATATACACTTGGTGGCATGGGCGGAGAGTTTATTACGACCAGATGCAAGAGTGTGGAGCAAACTTGTACAACCAAATAAACACGGGGCGAGGAGAAAGTGTACTGGTCGGATATAGAAAAAAAATGTGTATTACCATGAAGAGTAGAAGAAAGTAGATGGTTAATGAGAAGACAAGAAATGAGAATCACACAACCTCAATAATAGCGAAGATCATTCATCTGATATAGAAGTGTTCGAGCAACATTGAGGAGATGAAATTTTTTACTTTTCGTCACCCTATTTTGTATGCACACAACTAGTCTAATGAATAAAACAATTGAAAGTGCAGAAAGATAAGAACTACTAGTTCATGTATTCCTTCGCATTATCGCTCTGAAGAATTTTGAATGGGAAACTAAAGTCAGTGTGATTTTTATTATAAATTTTGAGAATGCAGAAGAAAGTTCAGAGCGTTTCTTCAAAAGATACAAGTAACTACATCTAAAAAAATCATCAATAAAAGTTACAAAGCACAAACTACCTCCATAACCATACTTGCTAAGACTAGGACCCTAGATGCCCAAATGAACAAGGTCAAAAGGATGAACAAAACTTTTACCAAGTTAAGCAGGGAAAGTAGTATAATGATGCTTGTCATATTGGCAAGCCACATATTCTAAAGTGGAGTCGATTTTGAAGATGACAAGAGCTGGCAAAGGAGACGTAGCAGAGGATGACGAGGACGATGATGACACTGAAGTAGAGAAGTGGAGACAAAAAATGTAGAGAAAGGGGCAAAAAAATCAAGGTAGTGGAGGCATCCACTTTCAGTCCCTATAACAATCGTCCTCTGCGGATGAAGGTCCTGAAAATAACACGCAATAGAAGAAAATGAGATAGAACATTGGAATTGTCATGAAAGAGCACTAACAGACAACAAATTGCACATAAAATTTGGGACATATTGAGTGTCATCCATATGAATAAGACTATAAGAGAGTCGAAAATCACAACTCCAGATCCATAAACTGGAGTAGAGGCATCAACCACAAAGAACAGTGGTAACCAGTGATGCTTCTTGATGCGAGAGAAGTCAAGATAGTTCCCATTCATATGATTAGTGACACCAGAGTTGATGAACCACTCACCATGAGTAGCAACATGAGTGCTACCTGAAGAAGTGGCAATGGGGGCATATGGTTAGGAGCCTTAATATCTATCGAAGTTAACCAACACACCGACTCTAGCAGCAAGGTGAAAGAGGATGTAAAAGGATAGGTGCAGTAGTACTAACATAAGCCTGAAAATAGAGGTGAGGATGCTTCACAAAGCATTTCTTCACAAGATGACCAATCTGTCCACAATGAGAACAACGAGAGCAAGGTCCTCCACGATCCCTGGTGCACCCTCCATGACCAAAGTGAGTTCCATGACCGGCCACATGAAAAAAATTGAAGGGGACACAATCGGAGGTCGCTGCAGAAGGTTGGAAACAACAAAGATACGAGAGACGACATCTAAATTGGAAGTGTCACGTTCTCCTAAGATTTGTTGGAGTATCAACTCCTAGGAATCTGGAAGACGAATAAGACATCAAATCACAAGAAGTTTCAAAAATTGTTTCTGCCAAGTGACAAGGCCTGCATAGAAGGCATGATGATGGAGAAGTTCTGTGCCGAGAGATTGAACTTCCTAATACACAGCATCGAGAGAGAGTGTTGGCCGAGCAAAAAGATCTGAATAGAGGGTGTAGAGGCGAGAAGTTTTGGCACCCTTGGAGTAAAGGGCAACAAAATGATCTCACAGCCTCACAGTGTCGTCATGATGAATGATGGGCAAACATGCATCAGAAAGACTGTTTGCAAGCCAGATGTGAGCAAGAGCATCACCAGTGCCTCAAAGAGCATTTGTGGGAGATGCGAGGTTAGGAGGAGCGTCAACAAGATAATTTTGTTTGCGTTGAGATCGCAAAATGAAGGTGAAAGAGAAATTCCAATCTGGATAATTTAGTCCCATTAATTTGAAAACAGTCCCGAGATTTCCAAACTCCCTGGAAACGTTCATGGGTGTGGCCTGTGGGAGCCCAAGTGGGCGGAGGTGTCGCCATATATTATCAAGAGGAGCTGGGCGAGAGCAGAAGAATTTGATGGCCAAAAAACTAGGTAAGAGAAGTCGATGTGCAAGGTAAGGGATTTCTTGCAGGAAAGAGCTAGCTAAAATGTCATGTGCAAGAAGATGCAACTATAACAACCTCGCAGGAGGTGAAGCGTGAAGGATGTCACGTGCACGAGTGCGGCAAGGAGTTTGCGAGCTCGCATTGTGACAACCCAAAATTTCACACACGCAATTTACTTTATTTTCCCCGATGATGAAAAAGGCAGTACGATATTTTCTTCTCGAGATTTACTTTTTTTTCGCATTTTTCGTTTCATTTAATTTTATTTATTGTGTGCCAATAGTAATTTCAAGTGGGCTTATATATTTATATGGGCTAGTTTTTTTTCCTTTGGGCTGATTTAAATATGTGGGCTGGATGTTTTGCTGGCTGGTTATGATGGGCTGGCTGATATGTATGCTGGCTATGGATAGTGCTGGCTGAGATTTGGCTTGTGTTGGATGAGATGTTGACACTTGGTTGTTTGAGGTTTGACTTTTGGCTGTTGTGGTTTAGTTACTTTGACACTTGGCTTCTGTTTGGACACATGGCTGTTGGCTTAATTGTTATGTGACACCTATTTGAGTTAGCCACTCCATTTTGTCCTCTTGCTGCCTCTTCACCGCCTATCCACCTGTATAAATATGGATGGATTCTCCTCTCTTCTCTCATTTTTCTGGTTGCTCTCTCTCTCTTCCCTGCTGCCTATACCATTGTTCCCTGATAACGTGCTGTTGTCTGACTGCTTCTTGCTGCTGTCCTGAGCGGCTATTCCCTGCTTGCCCCTCTTCTCTGCTGCTCCTTGCTGCCCAGAGCTGCTGTTCTCTGCTGTCTTGCTGCAGCACCGCCCCCTAACTGTTACTCTTGGCTGCTGCTCCCGAGCTCCTTGACTAACTGAACAGTGCTCTCTCTCCTCCTCCCTCTTTCTCCTCTTTTTGCTGGTTAGTTTATTACTTTTATGATTATTTTGAAACTATGTTTCGTGCTTATTTTAGGCCGCCTTGTCACTGTTGTTATGACTGTTTTATGTCCTGTTTGGGTTGATTTGTTTCACGGTTTATACATTAGTTTTGGGGCTGTTTTGGGGCTGTTTTGGGGCTGAAAAGTGACTGTTTTCGTGCTGTTTTTGAGCTGCTGTAAAGCTATTTATTGGCTTACTTTTTTGTATATTGCTGGACATCCCTTTATGGGGACGGGACGTCCATTTGGGGGGCTGGTTTTAGCCCATTTCGAGGCATATTTATGGCTGTCCGGCAAAATATAAAATCAGATTTTGTCCTTTCCGGTTTATCGTTTCTGTTTTCCGATGATTTTGCGAATCTTTCTAAATCATTTGTGCTTTTCGCTACGAATTCCAAGTGACGCAACCCAATAAACGTGCGTATAATTTCAGTGGTTCCCAAGACTTCAAAAACAGAGTATGACGTCGCAAGGAAATCGTGACGGAAATACGAACAAAGGCAAAGTTGTTGTGAGTTTCTTATTTCTTGAATTAGTTATTCACTTACTTTCTTATTCTTTGCATTTTATGAAATACACAAGTGCCTGTGCATATGAGTTTAACTCATTAAGATATCACTGTGGGATAAAATGTGGGCAAGGGAAAAATATGAAATGAAAGCGATATATTTATTTCTGAGGGGATCAGTTTATTATAAACTCCTGTTCATGACAAGATAAAATTCATTTAAAACTCTGCATGAGGAAATGTGATGGTTTCGAATCCAATGATGTGGAGGCATCCACTGATGGATTCACCAGTAGGGGTGAGCCTACAATTACGTCCTTCGGGGGCGGGGCCCAATTTATGTTTGCATCACCAGAGCATTTCCTATTTTATGTAACTCAAGTTAAGGGGTAAATTAAGAGTTTCGCTTTGAGAACGAAATTATTAATTATTGTACTGTATGCATATTGATAGTATTCTCATTGTTTGCATGTACAACATTTCACGAAATATTTATCTCACCTAGTCATATTTTTATGACTAACCCAGAGTGGACACATTTTTTTAGACAGCAGGACCAACTCCAAGCAGAACATGCAGGATCTTGGCAGCTGAACTGGTAAAAGCAATACTTGAAGCCCGGGATTGACATAGAGCTCGTTGTACTGGACTTTCGTGTATCTATTGTAACAAGCATATCTAGTATATGTGTAAATGATCGTGTAATAAATGCAGAAATGAAATAAAAAGCTTGCTGTATGTTCTTTGTACTTTGCATTATGATGTTCTGTGACACTTTTATTCAAAACTGTTGTCCGATCCTTGATTCAGTTGAGGAGCCCAGGATTTGGGTGTCTACAAATTGGTATCAGAGGGGCAGGTTTTCTATAAATTGTGTCACAGATAGTACAAAGACATTACACGAATAACCCGCAATTCAAGCATATTCCAGTTGACGCCGACAGGCAAATTACGACGACCGTAACACTCTCAAGTTACTTTTCGGGGACGAAAACTCTTTTAGTGGGGACGATTTATGACAACCCAAAATTTCACGCACGCAATTTACTTTATTTTCCCCGATGATGAAAAAGGCAGTACGATATTTTCTTCTCGAGATTTAATTTTTTTTGCATTTTTCGTTTCATTTAATTTTATTTATTGTGTGCCAATAGTAATTTCAAGTGGGCTTATATATTTATATGGGCTAGTTTTTTTCCTTTGGGCTTATTTAAATATGTGGGCTGGATGTTTTGCTGGCTGGTTATGATGGGCTGGCTGATATGTATGCTGGCTATGGATAGTGCTGGGTGAGATTTGGCTTGTGTTGGATGAGATGTTGACACTTGGTTGTTTGAGGTTTGACTTTTGACTATTGTGGTTTAGTTACTTTGACACTTGGCTTGTGTTTGGACACATGGCTGTTGGCTTAATTGTTATGTGACACCTATTTGAGTTAGCCACTCCATTTTGTCCTCTTGCTGCCTCTTCACCGCCTATCCACCTGTATAAATATGGAAGGATTCTCCTCTCTTCTCTCATTTTTCTGGTTGCTCTCTCTCCCTTCCCTGCTGCCTATACCATTGTTCCCTGATAACGTGCTGCTGTCCTGAGCAGCTACTCCCTACTTGCCCCTCTTCTCTGCTGCTCCTTGCTGCCCCGAGATGCTGTTCTCTGCTGTCTTGCTGCAGCACCGCCCCCTAACCGTTACTCTTGGCTGCTGCTCCCGAGCTCCTTGACTAACTGAACAGTGCTCTCTCTCCTCCTCCCTCTTTCTCCTCTTTTTGCTGGTTAGTTTATTACTTTTATGATTATTTTGAAACTATGTTTCGTGCTGATTTTAGGCCGCCTTGTCACTGTTGTTATGGCTGTTTTATGTCCTGTTTGGGTTGATTTGTTTCACGGTTTATACATTAGTTTTGGGGCTGTTTTGGGGTTGAAAAGTGACTGTTTTCGTGCTGTTTTTGAGCTGCTGTAAAGCTGTTTATTGGCTTACTTTTTTGTATATTGCTGGACATCACTTTATGGGGACGGGACGTCCATTTTGGGGGCTGGTTTTAGCCCATTTCGAGACATATTTATGGCTGTCCGGCAAGATATAAAATCAGATTTTGGCCTTTCCGGTTTATCGTTTCTGTTTTCGATGATTTTGCGAATCTTTCTAAATCTTTTGCGCTTTTCGCTACGAATTCCAAGTGACGCAACCCAATAAACGTGCGTATAATTTCAGTGGTTCCCAAGACTTCAAAAACAGAGGATGGCGTCACAAAGCAATCATGACGGAAATACGAACAAAGGCAAAGTTGTTGTGAGTTTCTTATTTCTTGAATTAGTTATTCACTTACTTTCCTATTCTGTGCATTTTATGAAATACACAAGTGCCCGTGCATATGAGTTTAACTCATTAAGATATCGCTGTGGGATAAAATGTGGGCAAGAGAAAAATATGAAATGAAAGCGATATATTTATTTCTGAGCGGATCAGTTTATTATAAACTCCTATTCATGACAAAATAAAATTCATTTAAAACTCTGCATGGGGAAATGTGATGGTTTCGAATCCAATGATGTGCATGCATCCACTGATGGATTCACCAGTAGGGGTGAGCCTACAATTACGTCCTTCGGGGGCGGGGCCCAATTTATGTTTGTATCACCGGAGCATTTCCTATTTTATGTAACTCAAATTAAGGGGTAAATTAAGAGTTCCGCTTTGAGAACGAAATTATTAATTATTGTACTGTATGCATATTGATAGTATTCTCACCTAGTCATAGTTTTATGACTAACACAGAGTGAACACATTGTTTTTAGACAGCAGGACCAACTCCAAGCAGAACATGCAGGATCTTGGCAGCTGAACTGGTAAAAACAATACTTGAAGCCCGGGATTGGCATAGAGCTCGTTGTACTGGACTTTCGTGTATCTATTGTAACAAGCATATCTAGTATATGTGTAAATGATCGTGTAATAAATGCAGAAATGAAATAAAAAGCTTGGTGTATGTTCTTTGTACTTTGCATTGTGATGTTCTGTGACACTTTTATTCAAAACTGTTGTCCGATCATTGATTTAGTTGAGGAGCCCAGGATTTGGGTCTCTACACGCATGATGAGTCCGTAGTCATAGTCGCATAATGAGGTTGCAACGGAGCGAGCTCGATGTCTGATGATCGGCGAGCTCGATGACTGTGGAAGCAGAGGATCGGCGAGACCGACAGAGAGTGTGCGGGAGTTCGACGTAAGAGTTCGGCGAGAAGTCTATGAGCTCACATGATATGGTCGCAGGCCGCACGCAAAAATCATGACAGGAGTGAGGAAGACTCGCGGTAGGGGCTCGCAGACGGTCGCGTGGAGCTTGCGGGTTCCAAGTACATGATCGGAATATACAAATATCTCAAAGGGGTGGGGGTGGCTTGGTTTAGTTGATCCCGATCGGCGCGAGAGCAGAGAATGAAGAGCTCAATTTGATTGCTCGGCGAGCTCTGCGTGCTGAGGAGGCGAGTTCTTCCGGGGAAGAATCGTGAGACGTGTTTTGATAGAGGCAGGAGTGTTGAGATGAAATTGTCTAGACATGATTTAAGTGAGTGAAGGGAGTGCGTGAGTTCGCAGGAGCAACGGGTCGGCACAGGAGCTTTCGTGTGATGTCGGGAGTGTTCAAGTGGGATTGAAAAAGATTTGTGAGGCTGGGAATGTTCCTGCGACAATAGAACATTGAATGATTTCGCCTTGCTCTGATACCATACGAGAGTTTGAAATATAAATTAATATTATTCCAAAGAACCTAACTTATTAAATGAAAGTTCCCCTCTTTATAGAAAGCAGAGAAAGAAATTGCAATAGGAGATGTGAGATTAAATACAAAGAGTGAGAAAAGCACATCCAAATTGTATAGTTTCAAACTATTTATATCATACTGCATACATAATTTGCATATATTAGAACTTCTTGCACTGAAACTTTTAGTTTTGCCAATCCACCATGATATTTTCTAAATGAGATCTGTTCTACCCATATCAGTCATGCCACCAAACATTACCATATTACAGGAGGAAATAGCAACCATCCCGCTTTGTGAAGCGATTGCAACAAGGTCATCATGCACACAGTTATGGACCCATTTAAGCTCGTCACCGGGTACCTGCCATTTTTAGATAGATGAATGAGCAAAAACTGCATTAATGAACAATACTACAAAAAAAAAACAAAAAGGAATGAACCAGTTGGATTGCAATAATCCCTGTTGATCTGATCGCGGAAAAAGCATTCAGAGAGACTTTCTTGATATAGCCTTTCACAGTCAGCATAAGTAGGCATTGATCTTCAGCAAACTCACTAACAGGAACAACTGAGGTTATTCTTTCTCCCTCATCCAACGATAGTAGCTAGCAAACACAAAATGAATCATAGTATTGATAATATTTATCACTAAAGAATGATAAATTTCAGAGATTTATATTCCAGTTTAATGCACCTGTACTAAAGGTGTCCCAGCAGCAGTCCGAGTGCACTCTGAAATTCTGTAGGCAGGTGCCGAGTAAACTATACCTTGATCACTGCAACACAATATTACTAATTAGAGCTCATCAGCTTAGGGGTGAGCATAATAATCGAAGCTCGATAGTCGCTCGAAAATCGCTCGAATTTTTAGTCGAATCGAACTCGAAATAAAACGTTTGAATCAAATTGAATCAAATCAAAATTGACTCGAAATTAATTTCGAGTCGATTTCGAGCCTCACTTGAGTCACTCAATTTTTTATTCGAGTCGACTCGATTTAAACTTTTGATTCAAATCTTCCGGCACAGTTTTTCATTTACCAAGGTCATAGCTGCTAGACCTAGAGCAATGAGTACGCCTACCCTTGACCCTTCTAATGGAAGCTGTTTCCCAATCTAGAAAACAGCGAAGCTTTGGGAAATTCTTATCAATTGAATGCTGGAGAAAGGTGATTCTAAAATCACCTTTTTATTATTTTAAAATAAAAAGGCTTATTCCATTGACCCATAAAATAATGAGTACGTCTACCTGTTAAAAACCGAACAGAAAACAAACCGAAATGGTTTTAACTGAAACTTTATTATCCGAAAAAGGTATCTATTACAATGGTATAGCCTTCCTTTTATAGAATGGAGGAGATGAGAGAGATTACAAATAATCAATGTGGGACTAAAAATTTACAAGTGTATGCGGCTTTACAAAAGACAATCCGGACAAGCCGTGCGGTTAGACAAACCGGCTAACCGCCCGACTACCAACAGGAAGAGAGATCAAACCACCACAGGAGACCGCTAGACCGCTCGGTCTCCTAGTCGTCTGAGACAAGCCGCCTGACCGCTGGGATACCAAACAGCAACAGCCTGGCACACAGGCCGGCTAGGAGAAACTGCCAGACCGCCCGGTCTCCTAACAGCAACAGACCGCACGGTCACCAACTTGCAACACTCCCCCTCAAGCTGGAGCATAGATATCAATCATGCCTAGCTTGTCGCAGATGTGGAAAAAGAAAGCGGACACCGGCTTGGTGAAGACATCTGCCAACTCGTTGTCGGAAGTGACAAATGAGTGCAAATCTGTTTCTTCAATATTTCTTCCCGAATAAAATGACAGTCGACTTCTATGTGTTTTGTTCTCTCATGAAAGACCGGATTTTTGGAAATGTATATCGCGGCCTTATTGTCACAGAACATAGGAAGAGGATAGTTGTAAACCTCTCCTAAGTCAAGCATGAGAGCCCACAACCACTTCAACTCACATGTACTCGATGTCATGCTGCGATATTCCGCCTCTGCACTAGACCTGGAAACTACAGACTGTTTCTTGCTCTTCCAACTCACAAGATTGCCTCCAACAAACGTGCAGAAACCTGATGTCGATTTGCGGTCCCCTTTGTCATCCACATAGCTTGAATCAGAGTAAGCTTCAACCTTTAGGTGACCATTCTTCTGAAATAGGAGTCCTTTCCCTGGAGCAGCTTTAATATACTCTAATATCCTGAGAGCAGATTGTAGATGACACTCCCTCGAAGCTTGCATGAACTGGCTCACCTTGCCAACAACATAAGAGATGTCGGGTCTGATTACCGTGAGATATATGAGCTTGCCCACCAGACGCCGGTATCTCGTAAGATCGGAGAGAAGAGGCGAGTCATCTGTCCAAGTTTTGTCTTCTCCAGCAGCCATAGGACAACGTGCATGTTTAGCACCAGTCAGTCCTGCCTCCTTTAAAAGATCAAGAGCATACTTCCGTTGGGAAAGGACCATGGAGTTGGGCTTTCTAGAGATTTCAATCCCCAGAAAGTATTTGGGGGAGCCCATGTCCTTTGTGACCAGATGTTGACGAAGGTGTTTCTTGGTCATCAATACCCCATCCTGGTCATCGTCAGTAAGAAGAATGTCATCAACATAAACCGCAAGAACAACAAGACCAGAGGCGGTTTTCCGAACAAACAAGGAGTGATCTGCTGAGCTTCTTGTAAAACCAATGGCCGCAACAATGCCACTGAACTTGTCAAACCAGGCACGAGGACTCAGCTTGAGGCCATAGATAGCCGTCTTTAGCCGGCATACCCGTGTCTCCCCCTGAGCAACATACCCAGGAGGTTGCTATATGTAAACATCTTCCTGCAGAGCACCATAGATGAAAGCATTCTTAACATCGAGCAGCGAGATGAGCCAATCCCTGTTGACAGCCACAGAGAGAAGAACCCTAATAGTGCTGAGACGAGCCACTGGAGAGGAAGTGTCAAAGTAATCAACGCCATAAGTTTGGGTAAAACCCTTGGCAAGCAGGCGAGCCTTATAACGATCCACACTGCCATCCGGGAGAAACTTCACCACGAAGACCCATCGACAACCAACAACATCTGTGCCGAAAGGAGGAGGAACAAGGGTCCAGGTACCCCGTTCAGTGAGAGTAGCAATCTCCTCATCCATGACAACTTTCCAATGAGGAATATTAAGGGCCTCCTGGTAGGAACGGGGGGGTGGCAGTGGCCGAGATAGCTAGTGCAAATGCTCTGCGAGAAGGGGTAAGACGATCGTAGGAAACAACTGCAGCAAGCGGGTGTTGGGTACATGCCCGAACCCCTTTGCGAAGAGCAATGGGGAGATCCAGGTCAGGAGGTGCCTCAGTATCCGGAGTATCCGTGGTGGAGAGAGCTGGCCCGGGAGTAGAGAGAGATGGCAGCGGAGTGGAGGGAGAAAGCGGAGTAGAGGGCGGAGATGATGGGGATGGTGAAGATGGAGGAGAGGGTGGAGATGGCGGAACATCAGTGGGAGCAGAGGGAATGGATAGGTTGGTAGGAGAAGTAGGATCAGGAGGAGAGGAGGAAGCGGGAGAGAAGTAAGATGCATTGGCAAAGAAGGTGACATCCGCAGAGACAAATTGCTTGCGGGTAACGGGGTCAAAGCAACAATAACCTTTCTGAGTGGGAGAGTACCCCAGAAAGACACATTTAGTGGCACGTGGTGAGAGTTTATCACGGGTGGCAGCGGGAGAGTGCACAAAGGCGGTGCACCCAAAGATGTGCAGAGGAAGAGGAAAGAGATCCTTGTCCGGATAAAGAATGGAGAGGGGGGTAGCACCGTGGAGAACTGTGGAGGGAAAGCGATTGATGAGATAGCAGGAGAGTAGGACAGCATAGCCCCAATAGGAGCGAGGAACATGCATTTGAGTCATCATAGTGCGAGCGACATCAAGGAGGTGACGGTTTTTGCGTTCCGCCACCCCATTTTGTTGTGAGGTGTAGACACAGCTTGTTTGACGAATAACACCATGGTGAATACAAAAAGAGGAGAAGTCTTGACTAAGATACTCCTTAGCATTGTCAGAACGAAGGATTTTAATAGACGTATCAAACTGAGTCTTAACCATAGAATAAAATGAGGTCCAAACAGAGAACAGCTCGGAGCGATCTTTGAGAAGATACACCCACGTACACCGAGAGAAATCATCAATGAAGGTGACAAAATATGAACTACCCCAACCGATGGTGAGGTTAGGAGCGGGACCCCATATGTCAGAGTGAACGAGGTCGAACGGACGGGAAGAGCCCCGACTTTGCGTTGGTGGGAAGGATGAGCGGTGATGTTTGCCAAGTTGACAGGCATCACAGTTTAGAGGAGGATGATGAAGAGGGAGGTGCGGCAGGAGCTGGCGTAGAATTCTGGGAGGAGCATGTCCAAGGCGAAGATGCCATTGGAGAAGATCTATAGAGGAGGAGGAGAAGGCGGATAGAGCAGAAACGTTGTCGAGGAAGTAGAGGCCACCACTCTCAGTCCCGGTAGCAATCGTCCGTTGGGAGTCCGGATCCTGAAAAGCACAAGAGGTAGGGGTGAATATGACAGAACACCGTAGTTGCTTGCATAAAGAAGTAACCGATAATAAATTGCACGGAAACTTGGGCACATAGAGGGTATCAGCCAAGCAGAGAGATGGAGTGACTTGAACCATGCCCGTCCCATGGACCGGTGAGGGAGATCCATCCGCAACAATGACCGGGGGCAACTGAGCATGTGTTTCAAGAAGAGAGAAACATTGAGGATTGCCTGTCATATGATTTGTTGCACCAGAGTCGATTAGCCATCTTCCGCGAGTAACAACGTGAGCACTACCAGAAGAGGTGACCACCGAGGCGGACAGGCTGGAGGAGGGGAAAGCCATGGAAGCAAGAGAGGAGCAAACCGCGACGATAAGAACAAGCCGCGAGAAGAGAAAGAAGCCGAACGGTTAAGCGAAGAAGAGAAAAGAGCACCAAGCCGGGCGAACAGAAAACAGGTCGTGCGGCTAGGAAGGCCTCTACCAAGAAGCAGAGCAAAGCAATGGGAAAGAAGTCGCACGGCTTGAAAAAGTCGGGCGAACAGAGGAGAACAAGTCGCACGGCTAAAGATGAGGCCGGGGCGACTAGCAAGCAGGAGCGGGTAAAAGGCAACAAGAAGTGGAGCGTGGCGAATACAGGTCGCAAAAACAGGTCGCGAAAAAGAAGGAGCAAGCCGCGCGGACAGGTCGCGCGGACAGACGGGGAATCAAGCCGCGAAAGCAGAGAGAGCGCACACAATCAGGAGGAATAGATCGAGTCCTCTGATACCATGTTAAAAACCGAACAGAAAACAAACCGAAATGATTTTAACTGAAACTTTATTATCCGAAAAAGGTATCTATTACAATGGTATAGCCTCCCTTTTATAGAATGGAGTAGATGAGAGAGATTACAAATAATCAATGTGAGACTAAAAATTTACAAGTGTATGCGGCTTTACAAAAGACAATCCGGACAAGCCGTGCGGTTAGACAAACCGGCTAAACGCCCGACTACCAACAGGAAGAGAGATCAAACCACCACAGGAGACCGCTAGACCGCTCGGTCTCCTAGTCGTCTGAGACAAGCCGCCTGACCGCTGGGATACCAAACAGCAACAGCCTGGCACACAGGCCGGCTAGGAGAAACCGCCAGACCGCCCGGTCTCCTAACAGCAACAGACCGCGCGGTCTCCAACTTGCAACACTACCCTTGACCAATTCAAATTTTTGCAATTAATTTCTGCCTCCTGGCCCTACTCTTTTTCTCAGCGCCTTTTCATAATTTCACTGTGCTGCTCTGCCTTTTCATAATTTCCCATTTGACATTCACATTTCACGGTGCTGTTAAGGCGGCTCTTATAACAACCAAGAATTTTACAAAAAAATAAGAAATTAAATTTGATCAATTTTTTTGGAATGACGTTTTGTAATTACCAAAGAAGTTCCCTCTTGTAAAGAGAGCAGGAAAAGAGAGAGACATCCAACCTTGTATATACTTCTTGAATGAATAATTACAAGTACGAATACATTTATATAGGAAGAGAGGGAGAAGAGAAGATCCCAATCCAAGATGTGGGACAAATACAAGGAAAAAAGGGGCCTCTTAAATGGGCCTTTACAAGGGCTTTTCTAACACTCCCCTGCAAGCTGGAGCGTACAAGTCGTAGGCGCCAAGCTTGGATAAAAATTGGTAGTATAGCGGTCGGGAGAGAGTTTTGGTCAGGATATCAGCACCTTGATTTGTAGCAGAGACATGCTCCAGATCTACCTTCTTTGACTGTACTTTTTCCCGAATAAAGTGACAGTCAACTTCAATATGCTTTGTGCGTTCGTGAAAGACCGGGTTCTTGGCAATATGTATTGCTGCTTGACTATCACAAAATAGGATCGCCGGTGATGAGAGACAAACACCCAAGTCTCCCAGAAGGCTCTCAAGCCATGTTAACTCGGAAACTACAGCAGCCATGGCCCGGTACTCAGCTTCAGCAGAAGAGCGAGCAACCACATTTTGTTTCTTGCTACGTCAGGTTATGAGATGACCACCGAAGTAGGTACAGAAACCAGATGTAGAGCGCTTATCATCAATGGATCTTGCATAGTCAGCGTCCGAGTATGCAACAAGAGATAGAGATGTGGATGGCTCGTACACAAGCCCTTGTCCTGGAGCGTTCTTGAGATACCGAAAAATGCCCTCGACAGCTTGAAGATGAGATGTCCGAGGAGCATGCATAAATCGACTCACGACTCCTACGGTAAAGGAGATGTCTGGTCGAGTAACTGTAAGGTAGATCAGTTTCCCAACCAAGCGTCTGTAGTATTCCGGATTCGTAAGCAGCTTATCGGAGTCAGAGCTACGGGCCGAGAGCCTGTGATTAGCGTTCATTGGAGTATCCGTAGGTTTGCATCCCGAATAGCCAGCATCATGAAGGAGGTCCATACAATACTTCCTTTGGGATAATACAAGACCATCAGGCCGTCGTGCAACCTCAAGCCCGAGAAAATACCGTAGGTTACTAAGATCTTTGGTCTGAAAGGCGGAGTTCAACTGTTACTTGGTATGTTGTATCCCTGTAGTATCGTCGCCAGTAATGAGGATATCGTCAACATAGACAAGTAGAATCACAGTTCCGGTTGGCCTGTGTTGAGTGAAGAGAGAGAAGTCAGTCGAACTCCGAGTGAAGCCAATATCGCGGACTACCTTGCTGAATTTGTCAAACCAAGCGCGCGGGGACTGTATGAGACCATAAATAGATTTTCGAAGATGACAAACACGAGACTACCCCGTGGTCTCAAACACGGGAGGTTGATGCATATAAACAGTCTCCTGCAGATCACCATTGAGGAAGGCGTTCTTAACATCCACCTGATAAAGAGGCCGATGAAGGTGAACAACCAAGGAGAGAAGAACTCGGACCGTGTTCAATTTGGCCACTGGAGAGAAAATTTCCTCATAATCAAGGCTTTGTTGCTGAGTAAAACCCCGGGCCACGAGGCGGGCCTTCAGACGCTCAACGGTACCATCCGCGAGATGTTTAACAACAAAGACCCACTTGCAGCTGACACAGTGTTCGCCTGCAGGAAGGGGAACCAGATCCCAAGTCCAGTTAGCCCAAAGAGCCCTCATTTCATCCTCCATGGCCGCCCGCCACCCCGGGTGTTGAAGCGTCTCATGCCCTGCCACGGCCGCCCTCTACCAACGTGCTTTCGCGGCCTGCGGATCCGGTGCCTCTCTCCACGGCCCATCCCCTGGCCAACTACCTTTCTCTCCATCGGCTCACTCCACCTCTCTACGCCTTTGTCACTTCACTTTCCTCTATGATAGACGGCGTAGGGCGGATTGGCGGGGGGGGGGGGGGGGGTAGGTGTTGGAAGTAGAGGACACCACAGGCCGAATTATAGGAGGAAGAAACGGATCTGTAGAGATGGTATGGAAGGGTTGATCTTCCCAAAAAGTGACATCAGCAGAGATGATTAGTTTACCATTGACCGGAGAATAGCAAACATATCCTTTTTGGGTGCCGAGAGTAGCCAACAAACATCATCTTGGTTGCTCGGGGAGCGAGCTTGTCAGTGGGCGGAGCCAGGTTATGAACATAGCATGTGCACCCAAAGACTCTGGGCGTGAGAGAGAACAGAGCCTGTGAAGGAAAGAGAAGAGTGATAGGAGCCACGAAGTGCAAGGTGGAGGAAGACATGCGGTTGATGAGATGCCAGACAGTAGAGATGACAAAGTTCCAATAGAGAGGCGGAACCTGCATCTGAAACATGATAGAGCGGGCGACCTCGAGAAGGTGCCGATTCTTCCGCTCGGCGACGCCGTTCTGTTGAGGAGTATAGGCACACGAGGTCTGATGAACAATACCAAACTCTGTGCAGATATTGGAGAAGGTGCGGCCCGTATACTCGCGCGCATTATCGGTACGAAGAATTTTGACGCAGGTAGAAAACTGAGTACGAATCTCGACCAGAAAGACACGAAAAGTCGAGGGAAGTTCAGTACGATCCCGAAGTAAATATAACCAGGTAACACGGGAGTAGTCATCGATAAATGTGACAAAATATCGATAGCCAAAAACACTCGGGAGCTTATAGGGCCCCCAAATATCAGAATGGACTAAGGAGAAGGGGGCATCGCACCGAGTACTAGGTGAGGAAAAGGAGACACGATGTTGTTTGCCATAAATGCAAGACTCACACCAAAACTCAGAAAGAGAAACATCAGGAAGAGCTTTCTGGAGAATGGGAAGAGGAGCATGCCCAAGACGACGATGTCAGTCAACAGAAGAGAGGGTGGAGAGAGCGGTGGGAGAAGAGGAAACGAAAATGTAGAGCCCATTGGACAGCCGCCCAGTACCGAGGATGTTCCGCGTCCTGCGATCCTGCACAACACAAGAGGTTGAAGAAGGTTATGTCGCAGTTAAGGTCGTAAATGAGACGACTAATAGAGAGAAGATTAAAAGGAGAGCCAGGAACATGAAGAACAGATCGAAGGGTAATAGAGGGAGTAAGAGGGATGTCAGCGGATCCAGAGACGGGAGTGGTATCCCCATTTGCAACAGTGATGAACTTAGGATGCACATAGGCCAGGTATTGCAGAGGCTGTATGGGGGTAATGTGGTGTGTCGCACTGGAGTCCAAAATCCAGGAGAAACTGTGTACAAGAGAGGAGCTCCCGCTATCAGAGATAGACACCACAGAGCCCAGTGGTGGGGCGATTAGCGCGGAAGAGGCACACATCCTGATAGGGGCCGCCAAAGACCAGGCCGCAGAGGCCGCAATAGGAGGACCAAGCAGAGAAGAGACCAGGCCGCAGAGGCCGCAGCAGGAGCACAAAGCAGAGGAAAGGCCAGGCCGCAGAGGCCACAGCAGGAGCACGAAGCAGAGGTGGCAACAAGGACCAGGCCGCAACTGGGACCAGTGACGAGAGAGAACCAGCGACCAGCGATAAGAACTGGCAAGAAGCCGAGGCCGCAGCGAGAACCAGGCCACAACAAGAACCAGAGTAGTCTGCAGCGCGTAGAGAGGGGAGGCCGCAATTGCAGGAAGGGAGCTCGCCGATTGAAGAATGGCAGCAGACGGAGCAGTCAGCGAGCAGAGAGACCGCAGCGGATAGAAGCAGTGAGCAGGCCGCAGCGGATTGAAGTAGACGGCGGAGATCGCAGCGAACTGGAGGACAGCCCACGCAGCGGACGGAGCAGGTCGCAGCAGACTATAGCAGCGAACAGTCCGCAGCGAACCCGTGGCGGGCTGAGGCAGGATCACGCAGCAGACAGGAGACCGGTCCGCAAGAGAGAGGAGCCCGCAGCGGTTAGGACAGGAGCAGTCCACAAGGAGATTGGCGCGAGTAGAACTCAAGCACCAGGAGGAAGCGGGAAGGAGAAGTCCGCGAGTAAAGAAGCTCGGGCGGACAAAAGAAGAGACCGCGAGGATGAAGAACCCAAGCAGCAAGGGAGAAGGGAAGCATGCAGCGGACAGGAAAAGAAGCCGCAGCGGATAAGAGAGGCGGGCCCCACGGGACAGAGCAAAAGAGCGCTATAAGAAGCCTGAGGGGGAGGGGGGGGGGGTGGAACCACGGAGAGAGAGACGCAGAGAGGCAGTCCGCAGAAGCCGCGAAAAGACAGGCAGGCCGCAGGAGAGCGGACAGGAGAAACAGGCCGCAGGAGAGCAGAGCAGATAGACAGGCAGTCCGCAGGAGAGGAGAAGGGATGACGGGTTGGGCGGTTAGACAAACTGAAACCGCAGGTATAAGACCGCTGGCTCTGATACCATGTAAAGAGAGCAGAAAAAGAGAGAGACCTCCGACCTTGTATATACTTCTTGAATGAATAATTACAAGTATGAATACATTTATATAAGAAGAGAGGGAGAAGAGAAGATCCCAATCCAAGATGTGGGACAAATACAAGGAAAAAAAGGAGCCTCTTAAATGGGCCTTTACAAGAGCTTTTCTAACACCTCTCATATCTAACTGATTCCCCTCTTTATTTCTCCCGTAAGCGAACCCGCCGGCCTAGGTTATCTTCCCGATCCCTCTATTCTCCCGCAGATCGTCCCGGTTCCGCCTCCCGCACCCGCACCGACTCCCAATTCCGCCTGCGTCTGTCGATCCCGCCTCCTCCTCCTTCCCAAGCCGCCGACACCTCCTGCGCCTTTTCCTCCTCTGGCCGATGCATCTCCTCATTCCTCCTCTCCAAGTGTCGGCAACTTCTCCTCCCCAAGCCGCAGCAGACATGCTCTCCTCCAAGGGGAAGCAGCGCCATTTTCCCCTTTCTCTTCCGCGAGGACAACGACCCCCTTCTCCGGAAGCACTAATTTCTTCAATTTATTCTTCGTTTTGGCCGGGAATTTGCGAGAGAGACGCATAGGGTTTCATTCCCTCACCTCCTTGGGCTCAGATTTGACTACCTTTGGGTAAGATTACTCCTCCATCACCTCTATTCAGTTTTCCCTAACTTCCTTTGAAATAATTTGCCTCTAAAATTGCGTACAACTTGTGTTTCAGATTTTTGTCCCCTTTGCGATCGTCTAACCGTGGTTTGTTCGTCATTTTCCGGCTCCGCTCCTCGATTTCAAGTGATGGAATCTCTCCAAGTCTCTCCAAATTAGGATTTCCCCAAGCCTAAGCGCAGCCAAGTCTTCATCTTCGTGTGGTGTCTCTTCTCCTGTTTAGGTTATTCGATGATGATTTCATGTGCTAGCGTAAGTTTTCTGTTATGTCAGGTATCAATTTCGTTGTTTTTAAATAGGTCCAAATAGAGTTTTTGTTTTTTGCTTGCGCCGCTTAGCCGCCGCCAGTTTCAGCCACACCTTAAGGCAAGTAGATCTCTCTCTCTCTTGTAATCATTGAACTTAAAGGAATGTTTGTTCTTATGATTTTACGACTCTGCTATTGAGTATATGATTCGTCAAATGAATTTAGAACTTGAATGTCTAACATGACATGCTAATAGTTTGAGGTTTAAAATGTTTGGAGTGACATGAGTTGGGGATCATGAATGATTTATATATATATATATAGATGAGTTTTCACTTAGATGAATGAATCTCTTATTTGTGGTATAATTCAAAGAATGGTAGATTGTTGAGCACGAGCAACAAGTGTCATGATAATAATTGTAATGAATTCTGGTTAACAAATATATGATTGGTGTTTTTATATCATGCTCGTAACATACATATTTTACTTGGGAGATAATCATGTCTTAGAATGAATTAATTTAGAAGAGTCCTTGATGTCTCAGAATCGATTCATATCAAACTTACATCTGCGATTTGCTTGAAAAATCTTCTTGTTATTATGACTTTAATCTCTCGAACCCGCAAGATTTAAAATTCTCTGTTTAGTTTCTTTTGTGTCATCGAATCTGGTTTCTTATGTCTGTCTAATTGCAAGACCCGAGTAGATTTGTTTTTGATCTGATTCTTCCCTTTAAGTGAATCTGTTCCTGCTAGGGATCTTTAAATCATGAATATTTTAATTCATTAATGTCATGAGCAATCACTGAAAGACAATGTTGAATTGATGTGACACTTTGACTCGAGTTTCCGCTTAACTTAGAAACGGGAACCAATAAATGACCATAGCAAACAATTTTTCTGATAAGCCTTGTATTTAGACTCATATTAGAATCATATGCATCAAATTGAAACACTTCCACCTTTCACTGATTACAGTTTATGTCATTATGTGATCGATTCTATGTTTCACTCCGGGGTAAGCTAATAATTCAGGTTATTTTCTGTTTAACCCTCTTACTTGTCTGTTTTGTTTGTTTTGCTTTATGAAAACTGGTACTCATACATTTCTGCTTCGCTTACTGTTCTGTACTTTACTCTGCTCACTCTGTTTATTTCAATGTTCTGAGACTTTTCCTTCTTGTTTTAGATTTGTCATAACGTTTGTGACTGTGCCGCCAGGTTGTTGATCTCGGTCTGCGTCAAGCCTCTACTTCCAGAGATTTATCTTCTCGCCATGTCAGGTTTTATGCATTTTATTTCTTTACTGTCGGATATTTCTTTTATGTAATAATTATGCTCAGTCATTTTCTCTGTTATCATGGACAACTGCTAGACTAATATTACGTATTAGAATTTGATATTTTTGGATGTTCATTTCATCTGAGATCTTCATTGCATGAAAAGTTGTATCAGCACCTTGAAACATGAATTTTACTAAATACATGTGCATTTAAATTTTCACTGTCATAACTCTAAAAGCTTCCGCATAAAAAAATCAAACTATTTTCTTTCAAAATAATTATTTTAAAACTATTTTCAGTATCTCAACTTCCGCCTTAACATGCATGGTTTTCTTTCGGCCCATGTCTGTGACATCACGACCCGCCCAAAACGCACTCTGACTTTTGTTGAGACGGGTCGTGACAACTCTTCATTCTTATTTGTTATCATTGGTAATTGTTATAATTAATGATCTTAGAGACTGAGATTATCTGAATATAAGAGTAATTGATGATTTGAAATTTATTCATTAACTGAAGCAAGTTCCCAAATTTATTGCGCTAATTTTAAAAGTTTTTCCCTTTTTGTTTTACATTAATGAAGCATGATCCTCTTTTCATATATGTTAATTTGTGAGTACAAAATATTTTGTCAGCGAATTTATATTTTTAAAATTTAATTTCTAATAAAAAAAAATTTAATTTCGTGTCGGCTCAAAATTGATTCGAGCTGGCTCGGAATTGAGTTGATTTCGATTCGAGCCGGCTCGACTCGAAATCGATTTTAATTTTGAGCCGATTTTGAGTTCGAGTCGACTCCAAGTCGAAAAATTCAATTTCGAGCCGAGCCTAACTCGATCGAAATCGACTCGATATCACCCTTACATCAGCTCTCCAAATCTTCAGTTCGGATCCAATCGTTTGAAAAGAATTGATTTTCTGGATTGGCAATGGAGATTAAAAATTCAATTCTCATGTTCGGGGCAACTAAATTTATGTCGATATTGGCTTTGAAGCGAAAACCCATGACTTGTGATTTGAACTAAAAAACCAAATTGCCAATTCTTACCTTTGCCCAAGGGTTTTCAGCAGAATTGAGTGATTCCAAGCACATATGAGTTTTCGCTCAGGCAGGAATTTTCGCGCGAGTGTGTTTTTTCGATCGAGCAAGTCATATCACGGGAGCACATTTTTAACTTAGGCTTGTTTTTTCGCCTAAGCACACGTTTTTCGCCCGAGGGTGAGTTTTTCAGCATGAATGTGAGTTTTTCGCCCAGATGGTTGTTTTTTGGCCCAGACGCGATGTTTTCGCCCGTGCGTGATTTTTTCGGCCTTGGCGGGTTTTTTTTTAAAAAACGCAATATTTCTCCCGGACACGAAGTTTTTGCTCGTACGAGATTTTTTTGCTCAGACAAGATTTTTTTGCACAAAATTTTTTTTGGCACGAACGCAAATTTTACGCCCGAACGGGAGTTTTTGCGTAGAGGTGATTTTTTGCGCGAGAGCGAATTTTCACCCCGAAGCGATTTTTTCGTCTTGGACTCGATTTTTTCGGTCCGGATACTCGCTTTTTCGTGCGGGGGGCGATAATTTTGCTTGGGTGCAAATTTTTCGCCGAAAAGAAATTTTTTCTCCTGAACGCGATTTTATCGATTTTTTTCCCTGAACGCGAAATTTTCGACGGACACCAATTTTTCGCCGGGAAGAGATTTTTTTGCCCATGCGCAATTTTTTTGCTCGGACACAATATTTTCGCCCGAAATCAGGTTTTTTGTCCCAAACACGGGTTTTTTACCCGGAAGCAAATTTTTCGTCGGATCGCACGTTTTTTTTGCTCGGACTCGTTTTTTTCGCACGAACCCGATTTTTTGCCTTAGCGCAGGTTTTTGGGCAGGGCACACGATTTTCGCTAGGCATGAGTTTTTTCTCGGAAGCACATTTTTCGGCTTGAAGTCGAAAAATTGCGTTCGGGTGAAAAAAATTGTGTCCGGGCGAAAAATCGCACGTGGGAGAAAAAATTGTGTCCGCGCTGAAAAATTTGCGTCCAGTCGAAAAAATCGTGTCCGGGTCAAAAAAATTGCGACCGGGCCACAAAAATCAAATGTGGGAAAAAATAAATGGGCCCGGGCTAAAAAATCGTGTCTGGGCAAAAAAAATAATGTACGAGCCGAAAATTTGCGTTTGGGATGAAGAATCGCGTCGGAGCCAAAAAAACGCATCGAGGCAAAAAAAAACACGTTTGGGCGAAAAAATATGTTCGGGCCAAAAAAATTGTGTACGGGATGATGAATCGAGTCTGGGCCAAAAAATTGTGCAGGAACGAAAATCGAGTATGGGCCAAATAATACACTCCATGCGAAATTCGTCTGCTCGAGGGAAAAACGTATCCTAGTGCAAAAAATTTGCGTTCTGGCGGTAAACGTGTCTTTGTGGCTGAAAAATGCGAGATCCGGCGAAAAATGCATTCACTGGTGAAAAAAGCGCCCCTGGGTGAAAAATTCACGTTCAGGCCGAAAAACGTGTGCCCTGCCTGAAAAATCACGTGCGGTCAAAAAACGCGTGATCGGGTGAACAACACGCGCTCGAGATGACAGGTTTACCTCCAAGGAATGGAGATACGTTCAAGCGGATGAAGAAATTGAGTCCAAGGTTCGTTGGTCCATTCGAGGTACTGGAGCGCATTTGAGGTTGCATATATGTTGGTCTTACCCCAAAGAAATGAGTGGTCTACATGATATATTTCACGTCTCTTATCTAAGGAGATCAGTCAGATAACCTAGCAAGATAATCAGTACCGAGAAAGTACCAATTGAATCAAATCTTAATATTAATATCAAACCAGTCAGAATAGCGGACTCAAGGATTCAGAAGCTAAGGAACAGAGAGATCCATTTTGTAAAAGCCTAATAGGTGAATTGTGGTCAACCAGAGTATACATAGGAAAAAGAAGACGAACTCCAGAGAAATAAAGACCATACCTTCCTTTTTGACTCATGTATGATTATAATTTTTGATGACGAAAGGAAGCGAGATTTGTAACATCCGCAATTTTATTACGAAAAATTAATTTGATTGCAGGGCCCATTCACGAGCGAAATAGACCGAGCAAGTGTCATGTCGAGGTACAATGTTGTTTTGATTAATTGTCACGCATAAACAAGGTTGTAGATGTCAGATATCGGGGACACGTCGGTTTAGGTTTTTCATGTCGGTTTTAATATGTCGGGGATATTTTACATATCGGATTTTAATATTTAATTATTTATATGGGTAATTATTTATAAATTTAATCCTTTTTAAATTTATATACAATAATATATTAATAATTTGATATTTATTGAAATATTAACTTTATCAAAAAAATATAAATATTTTTTGTTACACAAGTAATAGCTGTATAACGCGTGAAATAAAACAAGTGGAAGCAGAATGTTACGAAGTTGTCGATTATAATGGAAGATAAATAATTTTTAGTTCATAATTCATATACCATGCATAATTGAAGTTGATGACGGTCTATTGTTTATTGAATCATAGACACTAATTAAAATAAATTGAAAAAAAGTCGATAAAATGTCGGGATATATCGGCCAATATATCGGCCAATATATCAGTCAATAACAAACATATCGGGGGATATATTACAAAAGGATATTTTGCAAAAAAATATCGGAAACATGTCGTTTTGTCCATGAAACCTTTATGTCGGCCGACATGTCGGCCATGTCAGATGATATCCACAACAGTGCGCATAAATAAATAAATAAAGTGTAGCTACTATAGTTTATTCGACGAGTGTTAGTACTTGTACGAGAGCACAAGGGGCAGATCTTTAAGCACTAGAGAGGTATGACATTATTAAAATAAAGCCTAAGATTTTATTTTCCCTATTTTATAAAGCATAATCATATTTTTACCCCCGACCCACATTCTCATTTTCGCGCCGGTTGCTCCAGTCGCAAGCCAAAACCGCACACGCGCTCGATAAAAAGGAAATAATCGCACGCTCTATTCCATTTCAATCTCATGTGAAAGATTTTAGGGTTTTCTCCCGTTCCGCGCTCGATAGAAAGAGTAACCGCCACTCAGTTCTCTCTCGCAAGCCGTCTCCCTCGTTAAAATCTCACGCAAGTTCCACCGTCTTTCACACTGGTCGAGTTCGACAACCCTCTCCTTCCCTCTCTGGTAAGCAGTCAACGGAAGGGGTGCTCTCAGTTGAGGACATCGACTCATGTAGGAGATCTCTCTCTCGTGGCAACCGATCATCGATTCCACAGTTTTCATCCTCTCTCGCAGCCGACGACTTCTCTATTCTGCTTTTCGGTAAGATCAAAAACTTCTCTCACACTGGGAGAAACTTTTGACTCCCATTCTCATAGACGATTGATCCCGACCTATTTCCCGGGGCATTGCAACGCACAACACATATGGATTAAGGCTATGTTTAGATCATCGCCTAACATCCCATCTATTACAATAAGTTGCAAACTTTTCCCTTAGCCGAATTACTTTTTTTAAAACTCTGGTACTCGATTGTAATTTCCGTAACTTCAGGATTTGTAGATTTTGATCTTTCACTCCACGTTGACCCATCAAAATTCGTGGTAATCGGTGGGAAGAGGTAAAAGCCTGCAACATCTTCTTTGAAACTTTCTTGTCCACTTTTATTCCACTTCTATTCTACTCGGAGAAATGACACCCCTCTTTTAGAAGATTAGTTGATGTGAGTTTGTGTCCGCGAGACACTAGAACACCTGAGATTGTAAGTAGGGACTCAGAACGTTAGATGAGAATTGCGCATCAAAAACTACTCTGCCTAGAATTTAAAGAAGGATAAACATAAGCCACCTAAAACTCCAGTATAGACCAAAATTTAGAAATCCTATTCGTTAACAATTTTTCAAAACTTGAGTAATATGTTTAATATGATTAAACTAGAACAGACATTTATATTGTCCATATTTTTTTGGAAAAACATGTATAGTATACTAACATATAATTTTTTTATGATATAAAAAGTATATATTTTTAAAAGCATGCATTAATATTCCTTCAACATATTTTTAGTGTCACTGTGAAAAATAATTTTTCTTACTCTCCGATGGGCTGACTCATTTTCACGAATATTTTTACAGGGACACGGGTGAGAAGTTGCGCCTACGATGAGCGTGTTTGTGGAGTTCCTCTTATAGTTCGTTTTCATTCTGTAACAACCCTTGTTTTAAATCAAATAATAAATGAGGGGTTAAATTTAGTGGCAAATTTGTAAATAAAAAAACCTAATACTCTGATACAAAACCCGAGCCAGCCCCCTCCCCCTCTAATTCCCGATCTCGCTTCCTGAAAGTTCCCCGTGCACCGCACCTGCTCCCGATTCTGCCCAGCCCGCCTTTGCCAAATCCGTGCCTTCCACTCTTGTTCTCGCAAAGCCGCAGGCGCCGCTTCCGTTCACTGCCTCCCTGCACTCTGCCGACTTCACATGCCCTCTTACTCTTTCTCTTGCCCTAGCCGCTGGTTTCTCCTCCCTCCCCAAGCCGCAACAAGAGTTCATTCCCCTCCTTCATTCATTCAGGGCATCAACTTCTTCTCCTTCCTTAAGGGTCGACAATCCTTCTTCTTCCTCCTAGAGGGCCGACAACAACCAACATCTCCTCCAAGGGCCGACAACCCTAATTCCTCCAATTCTTCTTTGTTTTGGTCGGAGATTTGCGAGAAGAGTACCTAGTGTTGGAACCGAGATTCGGCCCAACGAGGAGTTCTGACCCAAAAGTTGCAGCTTGCACTTATTTCTCCTGAGGAAGAATGTTTGGCTGAAGGTTTAGAACTAGAAGCAAACCTTGGGCAACAGCACGGAGGTCCCACCTGACACCCGGAAGATCTTAGAGCACTTCCCCTCTCACACCAATGCTGAAACTGGGCACCTTGGTGTGCCTTTGAAGCCAACCAAAATTGACTAGAGGAGGAAGAAGCCAAAAAACTGGATCTCCCCAAAGGTGTCCTTCAAGGTCTATTTATAGTTTTTCCTAGCGGGGTCTGCCAATAGCGCAATCCCGCCTTTTGGTTTTACTAAATGCACCTCAAATTGGTCTGCCAACAGTCAAACTCCGTTGTCTGTAATGGCTATCACCAGACAAATAAATATAACATTGCACGAAGAATATTCCTGGATGGAGAGTGCCCCGATGGAGCTGGAACCCGCCAACCTCCGGCTCGCCTCGCTTTCTATGGCGAGTGCCTGATGCAACTGGCACTCGCCCGCCTCTTCGGCGAGTTCCGGAGCACTCGCCTACCTCCCTTCTTGCGCCTGGGGCGAGCGTGGTCCTTCTCGACTCGCCCCGCTGACTAGGTGCTCGCCGCTTTAGGCGAGCACGAGCCCGCCTCCTCAGATCGCCTGGATCTGTGGGGCCGCTCTGGTTCGTCATCTCGGCGAACACGAGGTTGTACAGAATCCTCACTCTTTGCGAGATTGTCTGAAGCTCAAAAAGAAAAGTCCAACCCCTATTGTTTGGAGAGTGCCTGCTGACCTGGACGGAATCTTTTGGTGGGCCCCTACTTCTGTACTATAAATACCTCCAACAACGAGGAGTGAGGAGTTTCTTAACTTCTTCCCTTTTATCTGTCTCATTCTACTGTAGCTGCACAATGCCAATTTCAAAATAAATCCAAGGTTGCCTCGAAGCCGCGAAGGAGGAGAACAAGTCTTTCACTATAGAGTTCGTGCTCTGGCTTGCCTGGCGGGCTCCGAGCTTGCCTTTCAAGCAGAAGAAGGCGAAGATGGTCAAGCGCAAGCAGGGGGAGGGTGAATCCTCCTCTCCGAATCCGCCGCTTGACACTGAGCTAGCTCCCCTGGTATGCCAGCCAACCATTTAACTTGCCAACAATTTAGATAGATTGGCAATGCCTTGATTACTCGCAGGGGACACTCCCCGAGAAGGATGTCGCAAATGAAGGCATGACGAATGCCCAACCACACTCGTCCGAAGGAGGGCTAGGCGCGGTGGCCATGGAGACTAATCTCCAAGTGGTCCAGAGTGACATCCCGCCGCGCCTGGTAAGCCACGTGTCGCGCTCTTGCCCCGACTTTTTTTGGACCATGGCTTTTACCCAATGTTGATTCTCGCAGTCACCACCTTTGGAATTACAGGGCTGCATATTCCGCCTATGAAATCGTCGGTTCGCCCGAACACACTCACTGCTACCCCGGGATCAGGCTTTCCGACCGAAGGAGCTCTCAACGACGCAACACCTGTCACCTACCAGATTGCTGATCACACGCCAGCCCGCCCCAGATTGGGGAAATCCTTCACACTCACCTTCAGTGAACCCTTCCAAGGGCGGCCCGACACCTCCCGCAAACGCCCCAACAAGGGGATTGTACCTTCACCAGGTTAACATGAGTACTTGTTGTTCTCTTCTCCCCAAGCTTGGCTAATAATCTCTCTCGTAGGCTACCGAGAGGCCTCATCCATCGAACTTGATGTGGGCGAGGAAGAATTCCCGCCTCCTCCCTCCCCAGATAAAATCGTTGACTTCTTGGGCGACCCGACGGACGTTGTGGTGCAGAAGAGCCGAATGACTGAGTTGTTCAGAAAGCACGGCCTGATGATGCGTGAGATCTACAGTCAGGTCCAAGAGAATAGGGACGCCGCTGAGCAGCGACTCTCAAATCTCGAGAGAGACTATGCACAACTTCTCGGCGAGATGCAGCGAGTAGCTAGAAGCGAGGCGACCTCCCCGGTGGTCGCCCACTATATCATTATCCTTGCGCTCCGCCGAATTTGGGAGTGCGAGGCCGGGGTAGATGGAAATGACTCCAATACTGAGTCTGTCGGCACTCGCAATCCCCACTCTTCCTCTTGGTCCATACTTCGATCTTTTATAATCTTTTGAATTCTGTAATATTTAACAATAGACTTGCTCAAATATTCGCAATTAGGACTTTGTTACTCTCGCCCCGTATGGGTTTTATTCTATTCGCATTGTGTGTCACTTCGTTTTTCGCGCCTCTTTTTCTTTCTTGGGATCGTAATCGGAAAATTAATCTTGATTTGATGGCTAATGAGAGGGGAACTGGGACGACCCGGGAATCGAGGCGTGTGATAACGTTTTGCTATTCGCACACCTTCCGCCTTGATTTCTTCTCGACCATTCCATTTCCTATAAATAGTCCCTCTCTTTTCCTTTCATCTACCACATTTAATATCGCTCATTCTCCTGCCGTCTTCGTCCCAGAGCACTCGCCTTCAAGTTCTCGTGCAAGCACTCGCACGATGGGCGGTGGTGGTGGTGATGCTGAGGGTAGATCGAAAAGTGCGCGGGCTTTCTCAGATTACACCTTCCTACATTGCAACCTTACCGAGAGCGAGTACCTCCCGATGGTCGCACACTACATCTCGCCCGGGTTCATCGCCCGCCTCCCGGGGGAGTTCAAGTCGATCAACGACCTCCACCCCGACGAACTCGCGATCCCCATCTCACACTTCAAGGTGGGGTTGCGACTGCCGCTCTGGCCACTCGAGCGACCTGCAGGCCCTGCCAGCTAGTAGAAGCCTGGTCAGTGGGATCCAATCGAGAGCTTTCTCAATCCTTTTCTTTCATAACCACCCACCACCCGAGCGAACTGCCGGCCCTACCAGCTAGTGAGAGCCTGGTCAGCGGGATCCAATCGGGGGTGTAGCCACTCGAGCAACCTGCCTGCCCTACCAGCTAGTAGGAGTCTGGTCAACGGGATCCAATCGAGGGTTTTGCCAAACTTTCTTTCTTTCACAACCACCCACCACCCGAGCGACCTGCCGGCCCCGTCAGCTAGTGAGAGCCTGGTCAGCGGGATCCAATCGGGGGTGTTCACATGCCATGCTCATCACGTAAACCTACAATCAGACAAGGTTATGAAAGAAATCATCAATATATTAAAAATAGCTTTGTCAAGGGTAGAAACATTTCAAGTCATCACCGCTCCATGTGCGGTCAAGGGGTATCCCTTCCACATCCCGGAGGTGGTACCCCTCGACTTCAGAACTTCTTCTACAATATAAGGGCCTTCCCAATTGGGATTAAGCTTCCAGACCGTTGCCCCCCTTCCGTCCGCATCAACCTTCTTAAGGACTAAATCCCCCTTCTTGAATTGCTTGACTCGAATGTGCTTGTCGAAATACCTAGTCATTTGTCATTTGACCTCTTCTTGTCGAATAGCTGCCTGGTCCCGAAGTTCTTCTATAATGTCAAGCGAGAGCTTTTGCTCTTCCTCATTCTCCACCTGTCATTCCTCGTCTTCGTCTCCTGCAACGACAACCCTTGGGGACCTCACTACGAACTCGACTGACAACACGTCTTCGGACCCGTGAGAAACTTTAAAGGGGGTCTCCCCCGTGGCAGTGTTTGGTGTAGTTCTTAAGGCCCAAAAGACCGAGGGGAGTTGCTCCACTCAGTTGCCCCTCAGATTCTCGACCTTCTTTTTAAGCAGGTTCACGATTATCATATTTGTCGCTTCCACTTGCCCATTACTTCTAGGGTCGTGGACTGATGCAAAACGGAGATCTATACCAAGCTTGTACAACCCATATTCGTCTAGGGTGCACTCCTCCAGAGCCAGGTCAGCAAGAGTCAAAGTCAGCAAGTCAAGACAGCAGTCAGAGTCAACGCGCCAGGCAGCAGAAGGTCTGGGCGAGTATGACGAGCTCCCCTCGCATACTCGTCAGGAAGGCGACTAGGTCATCGACTCGTACAGTCGTGCGAGCTCCCCCAGGAAGTCGCCTAGTCGATGGGAGGCGGGCTATAAATAAGATCCAGCCCGCCTCCCTTTGGATTGGCCTATAAATAGGACCCCAGGGGTACTAAGAGACAAACTTCAGAATCTCGCAAAGATCTTGAGATCTCTTTTTTCTTGGACATCAGCTGAGCCTTTGGATTCCTTTTTCAGAGAGACTTGGCCGCGATCTTGCGACTATCTGTCTTAGTCGTCGTGACTTAGTTACCAGTTAGTCTTCCTCGTACCCTGCTCGACCATTTTTGGTTGCGGAGGGGTTGTTTCTTCTAAGCTTCTAGGTACATGGTGAGACTGAGGTCCAGTTCATTGTTCGGCAGTTTCTGTGTCTTTAGCCCGTTGACCGTCGAGCCCAACCGTTGAGCCGGTAACCTTAGGCTACCTTGATCCAATTATTAGAGTTGAGATTTTTCTGGCTTCAACACTTTGGTGCAGTAAGCGTGGATCATAGTCGCGGAAGAAATTTTGGCGAGAATACTTCAAAGCTTAAGATGGCGAGCTGGAGACCAAAGGCAGCAACTCGCGAGCATTCGACAAAGTGGCGAATTCTCGACAAGGTGGGCGAGTTTTCTAGTTACTCGCCCAAAGGCGACTTTCAAGCTCGACGGCTTCATGGGGCGAGCTACCCCATTACTCGCTCATAAGCGAGTTTCAAATTGCGACCTCCTTAGGCGGGTTCCAAAGGATGACTTCAGTTAGCGAGTATATGCGAACGAGTTCATGTAGACGAGTTGCAGATGACGATATGCTTTGGCGAGCTCCATATAGCGAGGTCCAAATCAACTCGCAGGTGTCCTACTCGCAGGTTGGCGGGATTGGCGACTTTGAAGAGGGAAGCTTCCTTGTTACTCGCTCATAGGCGAGTATAGGCAGGATAGACGAGTTGAAGAGGCGAGTATCTTGGTTACTCGCCCATAGGCGAGTTCTGCAGGTGACTTACTCGCAAGGCCGAGCGTAGGGATTCTAATGTCAGAAGTGACACTTACCCTCCGCCTGGGTCATCTCCTTTTTCAATAGTGGTGTTTTTCATACATGTTCATACTTATGGGTGCTTTGGTAAAGCCCGTGCGTACTTTTTGTATGACTAACAAACATGACAAATCATGACGAGTTCGCCATCAGGGAAAAACATATAAGCTATGGTGTTCTCCTTTAATTCCGTGAGTCCACACTCGCGAGATCACTACTTCAGCAACTATGATGTTCGAATTCCTCGAGTTTATACGCGTGAGGTTATCGCTTCAGCAACCAGGCCGCTATGTTATGCATTTCATCCGCACAAACACCTGGAGCAGAGATTTCTTCTAGGACCTTTGGGACCTCCTATACTGATACACACCGGGCTAGAATCCCTGAGAGCGTTTTTCGATATAATCCCCCTTCATGTCGTAGGTAGTATGTCGACTTATGGCTGAACCGTCTCTTATCCAAGTCCCCCTCTCTGAACCTACCCGAGGTTAGGAAGGTGATGAAAAGTTCTGTCACCGTGCCCCCTATCCGAGGGACAAACTTGGCCAGATGGTCTGCTGGGGCACTCTTCTCCTGCGGCACGTGCTGGATTGAGAAAGTGCGGAACTGCCAGATGAGACCCTTGACCTTCACCAGGTAGCGTTGGAGAGTTGGCTCTCTTACTTCAAACTCCCCTTTGATCTGACAAGCTACCACCATTGAGTCGGTTAAGACCTTTACATCCTGTATCCCCAGCTCCTTGGCCAGGCGGAGTCCCGCAATCACTGACTCGTACTCGACCTGATTGTTGGTGAGAGAAAAATGAATGTCAATTGCTTGTTCGATCCTCGTTCCGGGGGGGGGGGGGGGGGGGTAACTAGAATCACCCCTCCCCCGAAGGAATGCTTCCCCGAAGCTACATCCGCTAGCATCTCACCCGCCCCTCCATCCTGGGCGCGGACCTCTCCTTCCTCTACCTCATCTGCCTCCTCCGCAACCTCTTCCATCTTCTCAGCGTCCGTCACTTCTACATCTCCCTCCAGCCCTGCTCGCTCTCCATCTCCCTCCCCATCTCCTCGGCCTCCGCCTGCCAGGAGATGTTGTTGACGACTATTACGTAGCATTGCCTCGCTACCTTCGGGTCTCCCTTCACCCTGATCTGGACTCCTCCCACGTTAAACTTCAAGCACTGGTGGAACGAGGATGGGACGCATCTAAAAGCACTTATGAGGGGTCGTCCGAAGATGACATTGTAGCTGCTCGGAGCGTCGACAATGACGAACCGGCAGTTCCGACACTATCCCCCCAAAGTCATATGAAGTCCAACCCCTCCTTCCACTTCTTTCCTCTCTCCTGAGAACCCAAACAATGGGCCGTCCGAGTCCAACATTCTCCTCAACTCTACCTTCATCTCATCGAACGTCTTCTTGAAAATGACGTTGACTGAGCTCCCATTATCGACGAGGATCCGTGAGACGGTGAAGTTCTCGATGACGGTTTGAATCACTAGCGCATCACAGAACGGATCCTTGTGATCTGGCATGTCTCTCCCGGAGAAGGTGATCTTCTCCTATAGGGGTGGAGCTTGAGACGTCGAAGCTACGCTCGGCCGATACATGGTATGGAGGCACGCCTTGCGGGTTGCCTCGATCCTCACCCCTCCATGGATCACTCTGATCGCTCCCTGGCTTCCCACATCGGCCCTGTCTACGCACCAATCTTCATCCTCTGCTCCTCCCGTCACCTCTTCTATCCTCACTGATGGCTGCTGCTCCCTTGGGCCTCTCTCCCTCCAGATCTCCAAGAAGCAGGTGGTCGTTGCGTGACCCTCCTCCTGATGGAAGTCACAGTATGACAACACCATCTTCTCTTTTCGACCCTCCGCGGGCTGATTCCTTCTTCTAACTCCTGCTCCTCTTCCTCTACCTCTATCCCAGAAGATCGTCATAGCTTGATGTGGCGGGGGTAGGAGTGGCCTCTGGCCTTGTATCCATCACGGGGGCTTTAACCTCCCCTGACCTCCATGAAAGTTTCCCCCTCCTTGGGCAAACCATCTTCCTTGGCCCCTCCTTGCTGTCTCCATCCCAGATCCCGAGCTCTTGGATCCTCCCTCCTTGCTTCTTGCTGCCTAGAACCTCTTTGTTCCCTCATCTCCAAGTTACTCAACATTGCCAACTTCTTAGCGAATGACGGGTTCGCCGCCTCTCCTTTAATCTCCTTTGTCGCCCTTTCCATCAGCTCTTCGAAGGACAACGGTAGCTTCTGATTCAATCTCATTTTAAAGAATCCCTCCCGCAGCCCCACGGTGAATGCAAGCTGGAGGGCGAATCCCGACACCTCCTGAATGAGCAAGATCTCCTCCTGGAACTTGTCTGTGTAGCTGGCCAGTGACTCATCTGCTATCTGTTGGATCTTGAAGAGTGCTTCAACACTTTTCTTCCTCTTCTTAGATGTTGAGAAACGCAATTGGAAACTTCAGCGCAAATCCTCGAACCCATAGATTGATGCCACGGGAAGCTGGTGAAACCAGTCCCTTGCTTTTTCCTTCAAAGTGATGGCGAAGAGAAGACACTTGAACGCGTCCAACATCGGCCTGATGGAAATCATGTCCTCGAACCACTGTAAGTGCTGGACAGGATCGTCCTTGCCAGTGTAATACGTCATCTCCGGCTCCCTGAACCCTTCCGAAATCGGCGCTGAAACTACTAGCTCGCAGAATGGGCTCCTGCCACCCGCCAATCTCGCAGGCTCCACTTGTGCAACTAGATCTCTGGATGGGACCGCACTCGTCGGACTGGGGAGGAGATCTCGCCCGACGAGATCTCGTTCTAACCCCCCACTCGGCACCTCCTTTCCCGGCCTCCTTCCCGGGGCATTCTCACCCAAACCTAGTGGCGTAAACTCCAGAGCGACTGGGGTCGAGCACTCGCCCCACACGGCGAATGCGAAGTGGATAGTCTCCAAGATTTCTCTCTTGAAGTCTTCAAGCATCTTAATTGTGGCGGGTATCGTGGGTGACGACGAGCTGTCGTGGTCGATACCTTGATTTTCATCTCCAGCCATAGAACGTTCTTGGGATTTTTCTTGTGTAAGCTGAGGTCCACGCTCACCGCAACAAAAATATTGGAACCGAGATTCGGCCCAACGAGGAGTTCTGACCCAAAGGGTACAGCTTGCACTTCTCCTGAGGAAGAACGTTTGGTTGAAGGTTTAGAACTAGACGCAAACCTTGAGCAATAACGCGGAGGTTTCACCTCTCACCCGAAAGATTTTAAAACGCTTCCCCTCCCACACCAATGTTGAAGCTGAGCACCTTGGAAAGCCTTTGAAGCCAACCAAAATTGACCAGAGGAGGAAGAAGCCAAAAAACTGGATCTCCCTAAAGGTGCCCTTCAAAGTCTATTTATAGTTTTTCCTAGCAGGGCCTGCCAATAGTGCAATCACGTCTTTTGGTTTTACTAAATGCACCCCAAATTGGTCTGCCAACAACCAAACTCCGATGTTTGGAATGACTATCACCAGACAAATAAATATAACATTGCACGAAGAATATTCCTGTATGGCGAGTGCCCTGATGGAGCTGACACCCGCCAACCTCCGGCTCGCCTCGCTTTCTATGGCGACTGCCTTTGTAAATGAGCACCTGCCCGGAGTGGCGAGTGCCTGATGAAACTGGCACCCGCCCGCCTTTACGACGAGTTCCGAAGCACTCGCCTACCTCCCATTCTTGCGCCTGGGGCGAGTGTGGTCCTTTCCGACTCACCCCGCTGACTACGTGCTTGCCACTTTAGGCGAGCATGAGCCCGCCTCCTCGGCTCACATGGATCTGTGGGGTCGCTCTGGTTCGTCCACTCGGCAAACACGAGGTTATACACCTAAGGTTTCCTCCCCCTCCTATTTGGGCTCGGATTTGACTTCCTTTGGGTAAGATTCCTCCTACATCACCTCTACTCAAATTTTCCTAACTTTCTTTGAAATTATTTGCCTCTAAATTGTGTATACTTGTGTTTCAAGAATTTTGCCCCCTTGCGATCCTCTAACTGTCATTGTGTTTGTGATTTCTGGCACCGCTCCTCGAAGCTATCAACAGGATCACTCAATTTCTCTCTGATTTAGGGTTTATCCTAGCCAAGCGCCGCCAACTCTTGGATTCTTCGTGGTAATCACCTCTCCCCTGCCTTTGAGAGAGGTAAATCTCTAAACTCACGCTTGATCAAGTCGTGCGATGAACCAATATCTGTGGTAGCATATGAAGTTCCTTTATGTCGACTATGTTTGTGCTTGAGCAGGTTTAAATAAGTTTCTCGATTTTGCTTACGTCGCTTAGCCGCCGCCGTCAAATTCAACCTCATATAAGGCAAGTAGAGGTCTCTCTATCAAACATTAAATTTAGATTAATGCTTCACTTCCTATGATAATGTGTCTGCACTCTTGAATATTTTGATCTTTCGAATGAATTTAATGCATCTGTTCTTTTGATTGCATGACTTCATTTTTGAATATATCGATCTGTCAAATGAATTGGAATCTTGAATGTCCAATATGATAAGTTAATAATTTAAGGTTTAATATGCTTGGAATTATATGAGCTTGTGATCGTGGATAAATTTTTTTGCTTGGATATTCACTTAGATGAGTGATTTGCTTAATTAAAATACAATTGGAAGAACGATAGATTTTTGGGTATGCGAAATAAATGTCACAATAATAGTTGTTAATATTCCTGACTAACAAATAAGTGAATTGTGTTCTATATAAAATGTTCAAATCATAGACATGTTTACTTGGAAGATAATCGTGTTTTGGAATTGATTAATCGAATTGAATACTTGTTATCCTAGAAATCGATGCATAATAATCTTACCACACGCGAATTTTTGAAACCGCAAAATTTTAAGCTCGCTACTTAGATTTGGGTGTCATCGGATATTTTTGCTTCTTAAGTATGTTTGGATGCAAGACTTGTGTAATTATTGTTCCATGGCTTGATTCCCCTCTTTCATGTTTATGAATTTTACTCTTGTATATCTGAATCGCTAAATTAGTATCATGTCTTGATATTCTAGGAATCACTAAATCATAAATTCTTAAATTCGTTAATGTCATAAGCAATCATTGCAAGATAGTGTTGAATTGATGTGACGCTTTGACTCGAGTTTCCGCTTGATTTGTAACGGAAACCAATGAATGCCATAACAAGCACAAATTTTATGATAAAAATTACATTTAGAATCGTATTAGAATCATGTGCATCAAATTGAAACACTTACACTTTTCACTGATTACAACTTATGACATTACGTGATCGAATTTATGTTATACTCCAGAGTAGTCTACTAATTCATGTTATTTCTGTTTGATTCTTTTACTTGTCTGTCTTGCTATATTTGCTTCATGAAAACTGGTACACGAATATTTATGTTTCCCTTGCCCGTACTTTATTTTTACTTTGCTTCTTTCAGTTTCAATGTTCTGAAACTTTTTCCTTCTTGTTTTGAAATTTGTCTTAGCGTTCACGATTATGCAGCCTGCTTCCTGCGCCTGATCTGCGTCAAGCTCCTGCTTCCAAAAGTTTTTTTCTTGTCGTGTCAGGTTCTATGTTTATATTTTATTTCATTTACTGTCGGATATTTTCTTTATGTAATAATTACAATCAGCCATTTTCTCTGTTATCATGGACAACTGTTACACTATTTAAGCTATGTAATAGAATATAACATTATTTGTATTTTCATTTATCTGAATTAGTTAGTGCATGAAAATCTATAGCATAACTTGTATCATGAGTTTTTATTAAAATGCATGTGCATCTAATTTTTTTGTCATATTGTAAAGCTTCTGCATAAAAAAAATCTATTTTACTCAAAGGTAATTATTTTAAAACAAATTATCAGTATCTCTGCTCCCGCCTTACAGACATGGATTTTCTTTCCGCCCATGTCTGTGACATCATGACTCGTCCCAAAACGCACTGTGGCTTTTGTTGAGACGGGTTGTAACACAATCAGTTGGTTTTTTCCTTTCAGTACTGAATTGTTTTCCTTTTATAAACATTGTATAACCCTGAAGTTTATGTTTTTTTATGTACCAAAGATTACATAGTATTTCAGATGTATAGTTCATTTTATAATCTAGTTGATTCTGTGAATTCAGAAAAGATGAGGTACACGTTTACCCTTATTTGCATTTTTTTACTTCCGTTGTAAGCTTCCTTTTAAAACTTTCTTATTTTTGTCTGCTATATACCGAGGTTATTACCGTAACTTAATTTACTTCTTATCGCAAGGCCCGGCCGGACTGCTAATTTGTGGTTAAACTAGGTTGGGGTGTTACACCTCCATTGACATTACTTCAAGTAATGTACATGTTGCTACTCAGAGTGAATGACTCATAAACTCTGCTGCCACCAATCATATGACGAGGAACTCCATTTTTCTCACCTTAAGAAGCCTAACCAGTTACCACCAGTTTTTGTAGCTAATGGCTCTCCTGCTCCAGTTTGTGGATATGAAGTTTTGACTATTGCCTCTCTTCTCCAATAGACGACACTCTATTTGTCCCAAATTTCCCTTGCAATTCGTTGTCGGTCAATGCTGTTCCACGACAATTTCAAAGATTTGTCTCATTTTATCCTACTGCTTGTTACTTTCAGGAGCTTCACATAAAGATAATGATTATTACTGGGACTGAACATCGCAGACTTAACTACCTCTACATCTGTCGTCTCCACTACATTGCCCTTGTAGCATCATCTTGGTCATCCGCCACAGCGTCTCCTCCGGACATCTTTCAAGACTGACACCACTTTAGAATTTGAGGCTTGCCAGCATAATAAGCATCATCCTACTACTTTCGCTAGTAAACTCTGTGAAAGTTTTGTTCGATCTTTTGAGTTTATTCATTCGAACATATGGGATCCTAGTCCTACCAAGTTTATTAGTGGAGGAAGTTTGTACTTTGTAAATTTTATTGGAGCGTTCTCTAAATGTACTTGAGCGTATCATTTGAAGAAATGCTCTCAACTTTTTTTGTATTGTCAAAATATTATAATGAAATTCTCACTCACTTCAGAATGTCACTCAAAATTATACGGACCAATAATGCAAAAAAATACATGGGAAAACATCTATCTTTCTACACCTCCAACGATATTACTAATCAAACCAGTGGTGTGCATACATACCCAAAAAATAGGGTGACAAAAAAGAAAAATCGTTATCTCCTCGATGTTACTCGAACACTCATATGTCAGATGAATGTTCCCCGCTCCTATTGGGGTTATCAGTTCACATTTCTTGTTTCGCCATTAAACAATTTACCCTCCACCTTTCAGGCTAAGACCCCTTTCTCTCAACTATATCCAACCAGCAAACCTTTTCCCCTTATCCCGTGTGTGTTTGGTTGTACTGCTTTCGCCCACACTCCTACATCAGATCGCGATAAACTTTATGCCTGCGCCACCAAATGTATTAGTAGGTGTAACAACCCGGTTATAATAGGGAATAATAATAATAAAAATAATAACAATAATAAAAAAAAACCCTATTCCTCTTAATACCGTACCAACGACCCCACGTTCTTTTATTCCCGCAAACCCGAACCCGTCGGCTAGGGATTCTCTCCCGAGCCTGTCTCCCACAATGTCGTGCGCTCCGCCGCCCCTGATCTCGTGCCGCTGCTGCTTGCCACTCTAGCGCCAGCGCCAACACCTCCTGCTGGCCACCGTCACCTCCGGCTTCTCCCTCTCGTGGACTCCTTTCTTTGCCCGACAACTCCAACACCGCCTCCTCCTCTTGTTCCTCCTCCGTCTCAGGCCGACGGTGCCTCCTCAGGCTCCCCGTCTTGTCCTGCACTCCCTCTTGCCCTGATTTGCAGCGGCAGCCGGCTCCTCTTCCACAGAGACGACGACCTGGAGCCCTCCTTTTCATTTCTTGAGGTCGGCAACAAGTTTCTCCTCCAAAAGGGCTATGACAGCCACCTTCCCTCCTCTCCTAGGGCGGAAAGCCCTCTTCTTCCTCAGTCTTGGCCTGGTATTTTAGGAGAGAGACGCCTAGGATTTCTCCCTCTCCTCCTTGAGCTCGGATTTGACTTCTGTGGGTAAGAATCTCCCTCCTCTCCCCGACTATTCAGATTTTCTCTATTGATTCTTGGAAATTTTTGCTCCAATTTGCATATTTTCGCTAATCCAAATTTGTGCCCTATTATAATCCCTAACTCTATTGTGTATTTGTGATTTCCGGCATCGTTCGTCGCGTCAATTGACAGTTCGTGAAGAATCCCTCTCCGAATTAGGATTTTCCTAAGCCTACGCGCCACCAAGTCTCCGTTTCCGCGTGGTAATCTCTTCTCCCCTCATCACGAGGGAGGAAAATCTCTTAGATGCCTCTGATTCAATTTTTGTAGCGAATAATTTACTATGTCGCTTTCATCGTCCTTGTACAGGCTCAAAATAGGATTTCTGATTTCGCTTGTTCCGCTTAGCCGCTGCCGCCAATTGCAGTTTCTTTCAGGCAAGTAGAGATCATTTTTCTCTTGCAAACATTGAACTTAATTGTTTTGTCTGATCTTATTTCTATATGAATCAACCCTTGATAGCTTGTTTCGGCAGATAAATTTAGACATCGAATTATTTATTAGACTTGTTATTAGTTTGAGGTTTACGCGATAGGATTAGCATGAGTTGTGAATGTAAATGATGATAATGAATAATTGGGAGACAAGTTAGTGAATGATAGCTAATTGGATATTCAATTTGGGGATTTGCATCTCGTTTGATGAATAATTTGAGGACGGTAATCTTGAACACGAGCATTAATAGATTTGAATGATCATTGTTAAGCATCCTGGTTAGGGATTTAAAGATGGTTGGGTTACGTCACGCTCGTACCGTACACACATTTGAATTGGAAGATCACACTTGTAACAAATTATGAATAACAAATATATGTTTGGTGCTTCTATATCATGCTCGGTAGTGAACGCATGGTTTTTTTGGAAGATAACTGTGCCCTATAATTGGTGTACACTAGGTGAGTACTCGATATCTCCGATCTGACACTTGTCAACTTACTTCTGTAATTTACTCGATAAATTCTCTTGATATTATGACCTTGACCTCTCGAATTCGCGAGACTTAAACTCACTGTTGGTTCATTCTGTGTCGTCGAATCTGGTTTCGTATGTCTGTCTGAGTAAAACCTATTTTTGGTCTGATCTCTTACTTTAAGTATTTTTCTTTCCGTTAAAAAACACATAAGTATGAAGTTCGAAAAATAAATCCGTAGTTATAAGCAAATCCTTGAACTGTAGCGTCTAACTGGGCATCTGTCTGCCGTCATGGTCACGACAAGCAGGATTACTTTTCCGACAAGACTTGCACGCAGATCTGATCGTGAACCATGGGCGCCCGCTATAGCACCTACACGCTTCATCGATCGCGGCTTACAACATATTACATGAATAATTTTAGGATATACTCTGGAAGTGTCTAATAAAACTAATTTGCTCTATTTAGCTCTTTTGTTTGCTGGTCATTAAACAGTTTTGCTTCATGAGATACTGGTACACTCATGTTTTTCTGCTTCTGTTACTGTCCTATACTTTACTTTGCTCACCCTATTTATTTCAATGTTCTGAGGTTTTTCTTTTGTGTTTTGGAATTGCCTTAGCTTTCGTGTCAGGGTCGCGAGGTCCCTGAGCCCGAACTGCATCAAGCTTCTGATTTTTGATGTTTGATCTTCTAGCCGTGTCAGGTTTGATATTTTGATTCATTTCTTTTACTGTCAGATGTTTTCTTTATCTGATAATTATGAACAGTAATACATGGACAACTGATAGACTATTAAATACTATGTACTAGGATTTGATGTTAACGCATGTGCACCCTTTTTGTATCATAATTGCATGAAATCTATAGTAGTACCCTGTAAAAACATGAATTTTACAAGACACATGTGCACACGAATGTTAAAACTATTTTCAGTATTCTCTGCATCTGACTTAGCAGACAAGGTTTTCCTTCCGCCCATGTCTGTGGAATCACGGTCCACCCGAAGCGCACTCTGATTTTTGTCGAGACGAGTCGTGACAGTTGATATCAGAGGGAGGTTAGTTACTAAAAATGAAGTATTTTGAAATTATCAAATATTTTGATCTTACTATATAAATATATGTGTATGCATCATTTCTTCACTCAGCTTGTCATTATCTATTGTTCGCGGCTGAAACACGCACACACTCACTCATAAACATGAGTAGTATGCACATGAATGTTAAGGGATTATGAGAAAACTTAACATTTTTGTGCATATGAATTTCCACCAGGATATACACCGCTTGCGAATATTAAATTGTATGAGTGATTTAATATTTTCAAGTGCGCTGACATTAAAGTCCTAATATGCATGACATGTTAAGTGATATGAGCGCTTAACATGACATGTGTATCCATTAATTTGCATTCCTATCATAAATTATCGCAAAAGTGTGAAACTAAGAACAACAATAGTGATTGTACACACATGAATTTTCTATTTTCTTGACATTGCACATGACCTCAGCATTGCACTTCCATGATTATTACCTAGAGTTGTCCAATGAAAATGATGTAATTATTACATAGTTTATGTACCTGACAGTAGGAAGTGTGTTAGAATATTTAATTTCAAGTTCTCGATATTCGTACTCAGGTCTCTCTTTTCTGCTTAGCTATCGATCTTATTTCGTCCTCTTGTTTTCCCTCTAGTTAGCTTCTATGTGTCAGCAAGAAATGAGATTATCCTTGTGAATCGCTCTGTCGAGTTACTTCAGCGTTGTCTTGTGATTCTCCAACTCCAGTTTGACTCGCTTCCGTCGATGCTCAATCGTCATTCAGCTTCTTTCCCCTGTTTATGTTCTATCTTCGCTCCGTGCAAAAATCCTTTCGCTCTCGAATTCTTGAGTCTTTCCGCTCAATTTCGAGCTAACCGAAGCAATTCCTGCGTTTCCTGAAGCCAATCTTTTGTATCTGGCCGAACCCGCTAAGTCCAAAGAGTTCTCCCGTGAACTTGAATCTGACCTGCGTTACAAGTATCTGCAATTTTTCTCTTAATTTTGATAAGTCTCCTCGTTTGTTCCCCTCTATGTTTCTTTGTATTCATAGTTAACTTCCATGCCTTGATTTGAGAACCTTGTTGGAATGAATGTTATCTGAATATTCGCATAAGAGTCCTCATTCAGAGAATTTCTCAGAAAATTTCGGGACGTAACTTCCTAAATGGTGGAGAATGTAACAACCCGGTTATAAAAGAGAATAATAATAATAATAATAATAACAATAAAAATAAAAAAACCCTATTCCTCTTAATACCGAACCAACGCCCCCCCATGCTTTCATTCCCGCAAACCCGAACCAGTCGGCAAGGGATTCTCTCCCGAGCCCGTCTCCCGCAATGTCGTGCGCTCCGCCACCCCTGATCTCGTGCCGCTGCTGCTCGCCACTCCAGCGCCAACGCCGACGCTTCCTGCTCGCCACCGTCATCTCTAACTTCTCCCTCTCGTGCACTCCTTTCTTTGCCCGACAACTCCAACACCGCCTCCTCCTCTTGTTCCTCCTCCGTCTCAGGCCGACGGTGCCTCCTCAAGCTCCCCCGCCTCGTCCTGCACTCTTGCCTTAATCTGCAGCGGCAGCCGGCTCCTCTTCCTCAGAGACGACGACCTGGAGCCCTCCTCTTCATTTCTCGAGGTCGGCAACAAGTTTTTCATCCAAAAAGGGCATGACAGCCACCTTCCCTCCTCTTCTAGGGCTAAAAGCCCTCTTCTTCCTCAGTCTTGGCCTGGTATTTTGCGAGAGAGACGCCTAGGGTTTCTCCCCTCCCCTCCTTGAGCTTGGATTTGACTTTTGTGGGTAAGAATCTCCCTCATATCACCGACTATTCAGATTTCCTCTACTTTTTTTTGGAAATTTTTGCTCCAATTTGCATATTTTTGCTAATCCAAATTTGTGCCCTATTATAATCTGTAACCCTATAATGTATTTGTGGTTTCCAGCATAGTTCGTCGCGTCAATTGACAGTTCGTGAAGAATCCCTCTCCGAATTAGGGTTTTCCCAAGCCTACGCACCGCCAAGTCTCCATTTCCGCGTGGTAATCTCTTCTCCCCTCATCACGAGGGAGGTAAATCTCTTAGCCGCCGCTGATTCAATTTTTGTAGCGAATAATTGCCGGTTAGCGTAGTGATTAATTTACTATGTCGCCTTCATCGTCCTTGTACATGTTCAAAATAAGATTTCTGATTTCGCTTGCTCCGCTTAGCCGTCGCCGCCAATTGCATTTTCTTTCAGGCAAGTAGAGATCATTTCTCTCTTGCAAACATTGAACTTAATTATTTTGTCTGATCTCATTTCTATATGAATCAACCCTTGATAGCTTGTTTCAACAGATAAATTTAGACATCAAATTCTTTATTAGACCTGTTACTAGTTTGAGGTTCACGCGATAGGATTAGCACGAGTTGTGAATGTAAATGATGATAATGAATAATTGGGATACGAGTTAGTGAATGATAGCTAATTGGATATTCAATTTGGGGATTTGCATTTCGTTTGATGAATAATTTGAGGACGGTAAGCTTGAGCACGCGCATTAATAGATTTGAATGATCATTGTTAAGGCTCCTGGTTAGGAATTTAAAGATGGTTGGGTTAAGTCACGCTTGTACCGTACACACATTTGAATTCGAAGATCACACTTTGAACGAATTACGAATAACAAATATATGTTTGGTGCTTCTATATCATGCTCGGTACTGAACGCATGTTTTTCTTGGAAGATAATTGTGCCCTAGAATTGGTTTACGCTAGATGAGTACTCGATATCTCCGATCCAACACTTGTCAACTTACCTTTGCAATTTACTCGATAAATCCTCTTGATATTATGACCTTGAGCTCTCGAATCCGCGAGCCTTAAACTCACTGTTGGTTCCTTCTGTGTCATCGAATCTGGTTTTGTATGTCTGTCTGAGTAAAACCTATTCTTGGTTCGATCGCTGACTTTAAGTATTCTCGTTTCAGTTAAAAGAACACCTAAGTATGAAGTTTGAAAAACAAATCTGTAGTTGTAAGCAAATCCTTCATGAGATACTGGTACACTAATGTTTTTCTGCTTCTGTTACTGTCCTATACTTTACTCTGTTCACCTTGTCTATTTCAATGTTCTGAGCCTTTTCCTTTGTGTTTTGGAATTGTCTTAGCTTTCGTGTCAGCGTCGCCAGGTCCCTGAGCCCGAACTGCATCAAGCTTTTGCTTTCCGATGTTTGATCTTTTAGCCGTGTCAGGTTTGATGTTTTGATTCATTTCTTTTACTGTCAGATGTTTTCTTTATATGATAATTATGAACAGTAATACATGGACAACTGCTAGACTATTAAATGTTATGCACTAGGATTTGATGTTAACGCATGTGTACCCTCTTTTGGATCATAATTGCATGAAATCTATAGTAGTACCCTGTAAAAACATGAATTTTACAAGACACATGTGTATTTAAAATTCACAATATTTAAATTCTCAAAAAGCTTCCGCAAATAACAAAACAACTTGTTTTTTCCAAAAAATTAACTATTTTAAAACTATTTTCAGTATTCTCTGCACCCGCCTTAGCAGACATGACTTTCCTTCCTCCCATGCCTGTGGCATCACGGCCCGCCCGAAGCGCACTCTGACTTTCGTCGAAACAGGTCGTGACAGTAGGGTACTCTCCTACTCGGAAAAATATCAATGTTTCAATCCCATCTCCAAACGTCAATGTCTTTGCTGACGTCACCTATTTTTTTAGTATATCCTTTATTTTTCAAAGGACAAAAGAACACATTCTTTAAAAAGTTAAATGTTATTTAAATCTCACAAATGTACGATATAATATCACAATCCCATGCAAATAAAAGCCAACAGAGCCCAACAAAATGTATGAAAAGCTAAAAGTTCACAATCAAGAAAGCAATAATATTCAATATTGTATTCAAATTTTTACGGAAAAGTTAATATAGATCCTTTGTTTTATTTACCTGAAATAAAGAATTCGATCATGTGTCTGGCAGACAATAAAATCCAACATATAATCATTTACTCTCATCTTTCCAACTGACTTTCCAATAGTTCCACGTCCTTGCAAATGGAAGGTGTTAGGCTTCATCCGCTTTAAATATCCTTTTTCACTTAGCGTCTGTTAAGGGTGATAAAAAATTGGAGAACATGAACACCAGGAAAAACGAAATCACTAAAATCTGGCTGAATATGTAAAGAATAAATATTTACCAGAAGCATTTCTTCATTTGCAACAATATCTATTTCCTTAAGTTGGCTCCCATCTCCTTCTTCCAATACTGATCTCCTTGGAGCTCCAAATTTGCTCTTCAACTCGAGCAACTCTTGTTCTATGAGCTGTAGCAGAACTTGAAAAGTTCAGAAGATTTCATGGTAACAATAGTTGTCAAGCAAACTAGCAAAAAACTTTCCATAGACTTCAGTTCAACAATAAATAAATCAAATGATAATTCTATTTCTTTCCAAAATTGAAGCAATTTAAAACAGTACTGGAGCAATTTGATACTGTTAGAAAAGCCCATGTAAAAAAGGCCTATTATTGGGCCCATGTATTTGATTCTTTTTCTCTTCTCTCATTAGTCCCACATCTTGTATAGGACTTTCCATCTCCTTTTCTCTCCTATATATTTGTATTCTCTCCTTGTATTTTAATACACAAGAAGTATATACAAGATTTTGAGCTCTTTCTACATGGTATCAGAGGGACTCGTTTCCTCCTACGGACTCCTTTCTTCTGTCCGCCTCTCCTGATCAACCTGCGGCTTTCTCTCCTTTCCGCTCCAATCCGCGACCTGCTTCTCTGTCCGCGACCTTCTTCTCCCTAAGACGCTAGGCTTCTGCGGCCTGCTTTCTCTGACTCTGCTTCCACTTCTCTTTGTGGTTCCACCCTCCTCCTCAAGCCTCTTATAACCTCCTTTACCTGACCCGTGGGGCCCACCAATCCCTCTATGCTTCTGTCCGCTGTGAGCTCACTCTATCCTGTCCGCTGCGAGTTCCTGCTTCAGTCCGCCACGGGGTATCTTCTCCCTGCTCTGTTTTTCTCCCTTGAGAGCTCGCTCTCCTATCTCGCGCGCCTCTACTCGCTGCTGTTTCTGTCCACTGCGAGCTCTCATCTGCTCTGTTGCGGCCTGCTCTCTGCTTCGGTCCGCTGCAGCCTGCTCTCTGCTTCATTTCGTTGTGACCTGCTACAGCACGCTGCGCGGGCTGTCATCCAGTCCCTGCGGGCTTTCCCTTCTCTACTTGCGAGCTTCTACCCCTGCCCAGACCGCGCTGACTCTTCTCGCTCGTGGTCTCTTGGTCTATCTCGCCGCGGACTACTCATATCCGCTACGGTCTCCCTGCTCGCTGACTGCTCCAGTCTGCTGCCTCTCCAATCGGCAAGCTCCCTTCCTGCACTTGCGGATTGCCCTCTCTACTCGCTACCGACTACACCGGTTCGCTGCGGACTGCCTCTCTACTCGCTGCGGACTTCCCCGGTTCGTTGCGGCCTGCCCCTCCTTACCTCTTGCCCAAGCCGCTGCGACTAGCCCCTCAGGGTCCTTGCTCGCTCACTTCCCCGCGGGCTCCTGTGTCAGTCCACTTCTGCAGTCCTCCGGCTCTGCTTCCTCTCCTCCATGACTTCTAGCGACTCCACTGCGGCCAGCCCTTCTACAGACCGCCCGACACCTGTTCCTGAAATCCGTGATGAGCTGCGGATTACAACTATCTCCCTCTCTGGGAAGAAGAATTTTCTCCCTTGGGTTCACTCTGTTCGCAGGGTTCTTCAGGCCAAGGGCCTCTTGCATCACCTCACTGAAGCTCCTCCTTCTCCTTCAACCGACGAATGGCTCCGCAATGATGGACGTGTTCAGACTTGGCTCCTGAATTACCTCGATGGCGAACCGTATCAGATGGCCATGTATCACGAAACGACCAAAGCTACGTGGGATGAATTGCACTCCCTGTACTCTGGTAAAGACAGCCTTCAACATCTCTATGCCAACCTCACCGATCTTTGGCTCTCGACACGGGGGGGGGGGGGGGGGGGGGAGGGGGGCTCGGACATGACCTCATTTGTCGCTCGTGCAAAGACTCTCGCTGAGGCATGAATTCAACATCAACCGTTTACCACTGACCATGATACTCAGCATGCTCAGAAAGAGGCCGTTTGTATTTCCATCATGATGACTCATCTCCCGCCTCACCTTCAGAATATTCGCACTCAGATTCTGGCTTCCTCCATTATACCCTCCTTATCTGATGTCTACTCTATACTCCTCCGGACTTCACCGCCTCCTGATACTCTTGCGCCTCCGCCCTCGGTCCACCTTCAGCACACCCCTTCTCCCTTACTGCCCACCCCTACTTCCGTTCGTGGTGGCCGTTCGGGTTCTCGGGGCCGCGGGCGCGGTTGTCGGGGTCGGCCGGCTTGTTCCTACTGCGGCAAGGACGGTCATTATGCGGCGACCTGCTACAAGAAGATTGGTTATCCTCCTCGTCCGACAGCCGCGGTTGCTACGGACACCTCCTCTGCCACTCCTTCTAACCTTGAGGTTGTTCGTCTCCAGCTCCAGCAACCACAAGGGCTGCTCAACCCGCCCTCTGCCTCCATCGCCACCGCCTCCGACGCAGGTACTGCTTGTTTATCCACCAGACCGCGATGGATTCTGGACTCGGGTGCCACTCATCATATTACCTCACAACAGCCACCCAAGTACATGGATTCTCCTCAACCCAAGTCTATCACTGTAGCAAATGGGGCAACGGTCCCCGTCTCCCCGTCTCCAGCGAGGCTGACCTTGTCCTCAGCCCCTCGCTTGTAACACCCTCATTTTTTCGCGCACTCAATTTCATTTATTTTCTCTCCCCAATGATGAAAAAGGCACATTTATATGGTCGCAATATTTTGACGAATTTTGTTTTTTCTTTTTTTGATATTTTTGGATGCGTTTGGGTTACCTTTGTTTTATTTATTTGGGTTTTCACCTTTGCTAGTTAAGTGGGCTTAATATATATAAATATTTGGCTAGTTTTTTTCCTTTGGGCTGATTTATGATGGGCTGGAAATGCTTGTTGGCTGATATGTTAGTGGGTTTATATTTAATGGTGGGCTGCCCTTGTGCTTATGGGCTATTTTTCGACTAGCTGGCTTGGTGTGTTGGCTGTGTTAATGATGTGCTGACTGTTTCATTTATGCTGGCTGCTTATATGTTGACTGCTGGATATGGATAAGTGCTGGCTGAGATTGGGCTTATGTTGGATGGTGTGTTGACATTTGGCTGTTGAGGTGTGACACTTGGCGTGTGTTTGGACACTTGGCTGTTGAATTAATGGATGTGGTGACACCTATTTGAGTTAGCCACTCCATTTTGTCCTCTTGCTGCCTCTTCACCGCCTATTCACCTGTATAAATATGGATGGATTCTTCTCTCATTTTCTGGTTGCTCTCTCTCCCTTCCCTTCAGCCAGCACTTGTTCCCTGATATCGTGCTGCTGTCTGACTGCTTCTTGCTGCTGTCCTGAGCGGCTACTCCCTACTTGCCCCTCTTCTCTGCCGGAATTGTTGCTGCTTCTTCTTCCTCTGCCGGAGCTGTTGCTGCCTTCTTCTTCTTCTTCTGCTAGGGCTGCTGCTTCTTCTTCCTCTGCCGCAGCTGCTGCTTGCTCCTCTTCTCTGCCGCTCCTTGCTGCCCCGAGCTGCTGTTCTCTGCTGTCTTGCTGCAACACCGCCCCTAGCTGTTGTCTCTTCTGCCGCTTTGCTGATCTGTGCTGGAAGCTTGCTGCTGCCCTCTCTCCTCCCACTTTCTCCTCTTTTGCTGGTTAGTTTATTACTTTTATGATTATTTTGAAACTATATTTCGTGCTGATTTTATGCCGCCTTATCACTATTTTTATGCTTGTTTATGGCATGTTTGAGCTGATTTTTTTCACGATTTATACATTAGTTTTGGGGCTGTTTTTGGGCTGAAAAGTGACTGTTTTCGTGCTGTTTTTGAGCTGCTGTAAGGTTGTTTATTGGCTTACTTTTTGTATATTGCTGGACATCCCTTTATGGGGACGGGACGTCCATTTTGGGGGCTGGTTTTAGCCCATTGCGAGGCATATTTATGGCTGTCCGGCAAGATATAAAATCAGATTTTGGCCTTTCCGGTTTATCGTTTCTGTTTTCCGATGATTTTGCGAATCTTTCTAAATCTTTTACACTTTTCGCTACGAATTCCAAGTGACGCAACCCAATAAACGTGCGTATAATTTCAGTTGTTCCCAAGACTTCAAAAACAAAGGATTGTGTCGCAAGGAAATCGTGACGGAAATGCAAACAAAGGCAAAGTTGTTGTGAGTTTCTTATTTCTTGAATTAGTTATTCACTTACTTTCCTATTCTGTTGCATTTTATGAAATACACAAGTGCCTGTGCATATGAGTTTAACTCATTAAGATATCGCTGTGGGATAAAATGTGGGCAAGGGAAAAATATGAAAGCGATATGTTTATTTCTGAGGGGATCAATTTATTATAAACTTCTATTCATGACATGATAAAATTCATTTAAAACTGTGCAAAGGGAAATGTAATGGTTTCGAATCCGATGATGTGGAGGCATCCACTGATGGATTCACCAGTAGGGGTGAGCCTACAATTACGTCCTTCGGGGGCGGGGCCCAATCCATGTTTGCATCACCGGAGCATTTCCTATTTTATGTAACTTAAATTAAGGGGTAATTAAGATTTCAGCTTTGAGAAGGATATTATTCATTATTGTACTGTATGCATATTGATAGTATTTCTATTGTTTGCATGTACTACATTTCACGAAATATTTATCTCACCTATTCATATTTTTATGACTAACCCTCAGTGGATTCATTTTTTTCAGACATCAGGTGGAACTCCAGATGTACGACGGAGGTTCGCACCAGAAGAGTTAGAGAATGTATGGTTGAACGTCTATAAATGAATCGAAGAGGGTTCTGAGAGTCACAAATTACTATGTTCAGAAGATTACTGTAAATTTTTAGCAGATTTCGAGTAAATGCCTGTATGATCATGTACATAAATAAAGGAATGAAAAAAAAGTTTTGTGTTACTTTTTTGTACTCTTTACTACAATACACTGGTGAAAATCACTGCCGATCATTTTGGGAAGTCCGAAAAAAGGATCTTCACAATTGGTATCAAAGCCAGGTTGATTTTCACTCGGTGTGGTCGTAGGCAGTACGAAAATATAACACAAAAGTTAATTTAATTAAATCACCTTCATATGTAGGAACCCGTTCAACTTTATTCTAGCAGCCGCAGTCAACGCCGTCGGGAGAATCAAGAAGATCATCAAGCAGCTACCAGGTCCGAGGAAAGTGACAACGGGCATCAACACCATCGGCGTCCTTCGGATATTGTGTTGTCAATAGCAAAAGCCTTTAAAGTTGGTTTTTCCTACGTTAGCTACTTTAGGACCCACACTTCCCCAAGAAAATCATAATCCACAACATCAACCTCATCAATCACAACAACATCCGATGAATCCTCCTCCAAATCTTCCCCCAAGAGTAGAAGCTCCGACGCTCCAATACCGTCAAATGGACTTCGATCTGAAACAATTTATGGAATTAAAACCACCAACTTTTGTAGGAGGCCTATCTCTCTTAGAAACAGAAGATTGGATACTCCGAATCGAAACTATTTTCCAAGTTATGCGCTGCCCAGAAGATCGGAAAGTTGAACTTGCGTCCTTTTTACTTGAAGGCACAGCAAAGCGTTGGTGGAACAATTTAGTCGCCACAAAATTTGTCCGACTTGACCTGGTAACCTGGCCAGATTTTATCCAGGAATTTACAAATTGGTTTGTGCCGCGATCGGAGAAAAGAGTCCTATACGATCAATTCCTGCGACTAGTTCAAGGGACAAAAACAGTTCTACAATACGAGATGGAATTCTCAAAATTAGCATATTATGCCGACTCTCTCGTAGCCTCAGAGGAAGATCGTTGCAGACAATTTCAACAAGGACTGCAGGACGACATACGCAATTTACTCGTACCTCTGGATATCCTAGAATATGGAAAATTAGTTGAGCGAGCTCGATTAATAGAAATCGATCAAAGCAAATCGCAGAAATATCGAGATAGTGGAAAGAGAAAAGCCACGGAAATCCCAACTCCAAGTGAAACACAAGGCAAGGATGTTGCTAAGACGATACAACCTAGTCCATCAACCAGTACTACGTCCCAAGCTAACTCGACGAAATGCGCCAAGTGTAACCGCTTTCATAAAGGAGAATGTTTAATTGGGGCATGCTATTATTGCCGTCAGCCAGGGCATACAAAGAAAATTTGTCCAAAGCTCTTGAATAAAGAAATCAATTCACAACCTCCTCTGCAGCGACAATTATATCAAATGATGGCTGAATCCTTAGCGTCCGCACCTGCACCGGTACCTGCTCCAGCGTCTGCTCCAATTCCTCCTCCAGAAGTACCGGAAGAACGTTTAATTATACCGCGAGCCTTTAATTTAGAACAATATCGTAAAAAATAAAAGTGTAATCTTTCGTTGATGTACATATTGTAAATGACACCTTACACATCTATATTATCTTTTCGGGGACGAAAAGGTCTTTTAGGAGAGAAGGATTGTAACACCCTCATTTTTTCGCGCACTCAATTTCATTTATTTTCTCTCCTCAATGATGAAAAAGGCACATTTATATTGTCGCAATATTTTGACGAATTTTGTTTTTCTTTTTTTGATATTTTTGGATGCGTTTGGGTTACCTTTTTTTTATTTATTTGGGCTTTCACCTTTGCTGGTTTAGTGGGCTTAATATATATAAATATTGGGCTAGTTTTTTTCCTTTGGGCTGATTTATGATGGGCTGGAAATGCTTGTTGGCTGATATGTTAGTGAGTTTATATTTAATGGTGGGCTGGCCTTGTGCTTATGGGCTATTTTTCGGCTAGCTGGCTTGGTGTGTTGGCTGTGTTAATGATGTGCTGGCTGTTTCATTTATGCTGGCTGCTTATATGTTGACTGCTGGATATGGATAAGTGCTGGCTGAGATTGGGCTTATGTTGGATGGTATGTTGACATTTGGGTGTTGAGGTGTGACACTTGGCTTGTATTTGGACACTTGGCTGTTGAATTAATGGATGTGGTGACACCTATTTGAGTTAGCCACTCCATTTTGTCCTCTTGCCGCCTCTTCACCACCTATTCACCTGTATAAATATGGATGGATTCTTCTCTCTTCTCTCATTTTTTGGTTGCTCTCTCTCCCTTCCCTTCAGCCAGCACTTGTTCCCTGATACCGTGCTGTTGTCTGACTGCTTCTTGCTGCTGTCTTGAGCGGCTACTCCCTACTTGCCCCTCTTCTCTGCCGGAATTGCTGCTGCTTCTTCTTCCTCTGCCGGAGCTGCTGCTGCCTTCTTCTTCTTCTGCTAGAGCTGCTGCTTCTTCTTCCTCTGCCGGAGCTGCTGCTTCCTCCTCTTCTCTGCTGCTCCTTGCTGCCCCGAGCTGCTGTTCTCTGCTGTCTTGCTGCAACACCGTTGTCTTGCTGCAACACCGCCTCCTAGCTGTTGTCTCTTCTGCCGCTTTGCTGATCTGTGCTAGAAGTTTGCTGCTGCCCTCTCTCCTCCTCCCTTTCTCCTCTTTTATTGGTTAGTTTATTATTTTTCTGATTATTTTGAAACAATGTTTCGTGCTGATTTTATGCCGCCTTATCACTGTTTTTATGGCTGTTTATGTCCTGTTTGAGCTGATTTTTTTCACGGTTTATACATTAGTTTTGGGGCTGTTTTTGGGCTGAAAAGTGACTGTTTTCGTGCTGTTTTTGAGCTGCTGTAAGGTTGTTTATTGGCTTACTTTTTGTATATTGCTGGACATCCATTTATGGGGACGAGACGTCCATTTTGGGGGCTGGTTTTAGCCCATTGCGAGGCATATTTATGGCTGTCCGACAAGATATAAAATCAGATTTTGGCATTTCCGATTTATCGTTTCTGTTTTCCGATGATTTTGCGAATCTTTCTAAATCTTTTGCACTTTTCGCTACGAATTCCAAGTGACGCAACCCAATAAACGTGCGTATAATTTCAGTGGTTCCCAAGACTTCAAAAACAGAGGATGGCGTCGCAAAGAAATCGTGACGGAAATGCGAACAAAGACAAATTTGTTGTGAGTTTCTTATTTCTTGAATTAGTTATTCACTTACTTTCCTATTCTGTTGCATTTTATGAAATACACAAGTGCCTGTGCATATGAGTTTAATTCATTAAGATATCGCTGTGGGATAAAATGTGGGCAAGGGAAAAATATGAAAGCGATATGTTTATTTCTGAGGGGATTAGTTTATTATAAACTCTTATTCATGACACGATAAAATTCATTTAAAACTCTGCATGGGGAAATGTGATGGTTTCGAATCCGACGATGTGGAGGCATCCACTGATGGATTCACCAGTAGGGGTGAGCCTACAATTACGTCCTTCGGGGGCGGGGCCCAATTCATGTTTGCATCACCAGAGCATTTCCTATTTTATGTAACTTAAATTAAAGGATAATTAAGATTTCATCTTTGAGAAGGATATTATTCATTATTGTACTGTATGCATATTGATAGTATTTCCATTGTTTGCATGTACTATATTTCACGAAATATTTATCTCACCTATTCATATTTTTATGACTAATCCTCAGTGGATTCATTTTTTTCAGACATCAGGTGGAACTCCAGATGTACGGCGGAGGTTCGCACCAGAAGATTTAGAGAAGGTATGGTTGAACGTCTATAAAGGAATCGAAGAGGATTCTGAGAGTCATAAATTACTATGTTCAGAAGATTACTGTAAATTTTTAGCAGATTTCGAGTAAATGCATGTATGATCATGTACATAAATAAAAGAATGAAATAAAAAGTTTTGTGTTACTCTTTTGTACTCTTTACTACAATACACTGGTGAAAATCACTGCCGATCATTTTGGGAAGCCCGGAAAAAGGGTCTTCACATCGCTCTCCCTTCGCTCGGCTCTTCATGTTCCGAGCTCTCCGTTCAATTTACTTTCTGTTGGTCGCATTACAAATGATCTAAAGTGCTCTGTCATATTCACCCTCTCTTCTTTTCTCATGTAAGATCAAGCGGGCTCTTGGTTTCTCTTCATCCTTTTCGTGTACTTGTATCTTCGGCCAGCCGCGTTCTTCTTTTTGGTAGCACTGCTCCTTTTTATTTAGGAACATTTTGGGTCCTGTTACAGTATTTCTGATTATCGCTATTTCCTTACGTTTATTGGACTACTCTCGAACAACCTTCTCGACGACAGCTTCCTCGTATCTTTCCCACTTGAAATACGCAATTCAACACTACCACCAAAACATTCGATAATGTTCGGGAATACACTAGCCATGACTTTGTGACCTTGTGCTCTGAATTTGGGATTCTTCATCAAACATCATGTGCTTACACACCGCAGCAAAACGGCGTTGCCGAACGGAAGAACCAGCACTTGTTTGATGTTGCCCGCTCTCTCATGCTTCAAATGAATGTCCCCAAAAGTTATTGGCACTTTGCGGTCTCTACTGTGTGCTTCTTGATCAACCGGCTCCCTTCCTCTGCACTCCACTATGCTACTCCGTTTAGCCTCTTCTTACACTCTACTCCGGCTTTCCCTCTCCAGCCTCAGGTTTTTGGCTCCACCTGCTATGTCCACCACCTGGGGCCATTCACGGACAAGTTGGACCCCCGGACCACTAAACATGTCTTTGTTGGTTATTCTCGTACACAAAAAGGCTATGTATGTTACTCTCCTACTACCCGCAAGCTTTCCGTTGCTGCTGATGTTACCTTCCGGGAAGATCAACCGTTCTTCTCTGCTCCTTTACCCACTCCTTCCACGCCAGCACTTCTACCACCACTCCTCCCACGGCCTGTTATTCCCGTTACTACCCCTCTCCCACTGGGACCACCAGCACCGACTCCTGCCCCCTCCAGTCCACCTGTCATCCATGTCTACTCTCGTCACCCGTCCAACTCTGTTGCCCATCTGCAGTCGGCCTCGACCTCGGCTACTCTGCGCCCTGCTGATCAGGTACCTGACTCCACTACTTATCGTCTGGCAAACTATGTATCTTTGCATCGCCTCTCTCCTCACCTCCACACATTTGCTATTTCTCTTTCTTCGATTTCGGTTGCTAACTCTGTGCAGGAGGCGTTACAACATCCTGGATGGCGGGCCGCCATGGAAGAAGAAATGACTGCTCTCTGGGCCAATCAGACATGAACACTTGTACCCCTTCCTCCGGGTCACACACCGGTTGGGTGTAAATGGGTTTATGTTATCAAACATGCTGCTGACGGAACGATTGACCGCCAAAAAGCTCGTCTAGTGGCTCGTGGCTTCACCCGACAACAGGGGCTGACTATGATGAAACTTTTTCTCCGGTTGCCAAACTAACACCGTTCGCGTCCTCATCTCTGTGGCTGTCCATCGCCGGTGGTCTTTATTCCAACTCGATATTAAGAACGCCTTTCTGAATGGCGATCTCCAAAAATGGTCCATATGCAGCAACCTCACGGGTTTGAGACCACGGGAGAGTTTCAGATCTGTCGACTGACGAAGGCTCTGTATGGTCTCAAACAATCCCCTCGGGCGTGGTTTGACAAATTCAGTAAGGCTCTTCGAGAGGTTGGTTTTACTCGCAGCTCGGCTGACTTCTCGCTATTCACTCGTCATCGAACAACGGGAACTGTTTTTCTGTTAGTTTATGTGGACGATATCATAATTACGGGAGACGACTCGAAAGGTATACAGGAGGTCAAACTACACTTGAGTACAGTTTTCCAAACAAAAGATTTGGGGCCCCTTCGGTACTTCTTGGGCCTTGAGGTTGCCAGACGGTCAGACAGTCTTGTTCTCTCTCCGCGGAAGTATTACCTCGACCTCCTTCGAGATGCTGGCTACTCAGGCTGTAAGCCAATTGACACACCAATGGATGCAAATCACAAGTTGTGCGCTCAAGCATCTGACTGCGATCTCCTACTCCGGGACGCAGAATACTATCGTCGTCTCGTTGGGAAGTTGATTTACCTCACGATAACCAGACAAAATATTTCTTTCGCTGTTGGTATTGTCAGTCAATACATGCATACCCTTCGAAAATCTCATCTTCAGGCTGTTGAACGCATTCTCAGATACATTAAAACAGCTCCGGGTCAAGGTCTGGTTTACAAAACCTCATCTTCAGCTCCAACGTTGGTGGCGTATTCCGATACCGATTATGCTGGTTCCCTTGATGATCGACAGTCAACCAGTGGTTTATGCACATATCTTGGAGGGACATTTGATTACTTGGCGAAGCAAGAAACAAGCAGTCGTTGCTCGATCATCCGCCGAGGCAGAATACCGGGCAATGACATCGGTGGTTTCTGAACTAACTTGGCTTGAAGGTCTTCTTACTGATCTGGGTGTAAAGCTCCATTCCCCAGCTCTCCTCCTATGTGACAGCCAGACTGTCATACATATTGCCAAGAACCCAGTATTTCACGTGAGAACCAAACACATTGAAGTCGACTGTCACTTCGTACAGGAAAAGGTTCAAATGAAGAAACTCGACCTGAAGCATGTTCCGGGGATGGAACAAGTTGCGGATACTCACAAAGGCCCTTCCTAGTACTCTCTTCTATCAGTGCTTGTCCAAGCTTGGCGCATACGATTTGTACGCTCCAGCTTGCGGGGGAGTGTTAGAAAAGCATATGTAAAAAGACCTATTATTGGGCCCATGTATTTGATTATTTTTCTCTTCTCTCATTAGTCCCACATCTTGTATAGGACTTTCCATCTCCTTTTCTCTCCTATATATTTGTATTCTCTCCTTGTATTTTAATACACAAGAAGTATATACAAGATTTTGAGCTCTTTCTACAGATACAAACTACATAGTTGCAGCAATTTTTTATTATAAGAGGAACATCCCATCAGTTAATTGAAGATGGGCGTGCACACCCAAATGAACAGGCAGGCTTAAAATTTAAACGTTTTTATGAAAGAAAGAAATTATATATAGTTCATTCAGAAGATTCAAACCAAATAGCTCAAGGGGCCTAAAAAGCCGTCCATAATTTGATAGATTTATTAATCCAATGGGGCCTAAATATCAAGAGTACGATAGCTGTTCAAATCAAAAGGATTGAATTATCCTGTGCAACATTCTCTTCTTATTGTATGCTGAATAGAAGTTTATTTTTTAAAAAAAAAACACCTAATTTTAGATGCTTATGAATAATACTTCCATTTTTTTAACTTGAAGTAACTGTGAAATAATAGTGTAATAATATGTCAAAATGTATACCAAAATTATATTTATAAAGTGCCTATAAATTTATGTTACGTGCCTTACGAATGTGCAGTGTTGTAGATATTAACCGACATGTCGGCTGACATAAAGGTTTAAGAGCTAAAACAACGAGTAACCGTTTTATTTTTTGACTGTAATGTTTAGAAAAAACGGACCAATATATCGGTCAAAAAAGTGGATTTTTTAATTTGTTTTTATTTATTTATTCAGCCCGCTGATTCTTTTATGCCCCCCCCCACGCTGTTCATTTCATTACGCGCTGCTCCTGCCCTAGCTCTCCCTCGCGCTCTCCGCTGGTGATCTCCCTCAACTCTCTCACGCTCGCTGGTTATTCTCTCTGTCGCGTGCGCGCTCTCGACACTCTAGTTCGCTGGTTGTTCTCTCCTGTTCATTCTTCTCCCAGGTGGTTGTTCTCCCTGGTGCTCGCTGGTTGTTCACTCTTCTCTCTGATGCTCTCAATGTCCTGGCTGGTGCTCTCAATCTTGCAGGCTCTTGACTCTATCTGTTGGTGATCTCACTCTCTCGGCTGGTGCATTTTTCTCCCTACCTCTCTCTCATTCTCTCACTCTGCACTTTTCACTTTCTCGTGCTTTGTTGGTTGCCTTGCAGGTTGTGGTTGAATTACTGGTTGTCGTTGCCCTACTGACTTAGTGCCCTGTTGCCTTGCTCCCTGCTGCCATATTGGTCGGCTATCTTGCTGGTGTGGTTGTTGTAGCATGGTGGGCTCGAGGCTGTTAGAATAGGCTGCCTTGCTACCCTGCTGCCCTGCTCCATGTTGCCATATTGGTCGGCTGCATTGCTGGTTGTGGTTGATGTGGCATGGTGGCTGTTAGAATTAGAATAGGTGTTTTGTTACTTGTTTCCTTGCTTCGCTACTGGTTGTTGTCTCGTTGTAGCTTGTGGTTGTAGCCAGTTAGCCGTGGATTGGTGTTTGCTCCTTGCTTGGTGGTTGTTTGTTATTTTTTTAGCCAGTTTATGGCTTTGTTAGTCAACAAATAATTTGAAATACCACTATTAGTAGTTATTTATCCAACTTCATTTTGCAATCGATGATTCATGTATATCAAACTTCAATTTATAGTTGCCTTACTGCTTTGTGCCTTTTTGATAAATAAAATGTTGGATACTTTGTTCTGATACTAGTACCGATACTTTGAATGATAATTGGGTAATAGTCTACTATGATGCATTGTTGGATAATTTGAATGCTTTGTTCCTTTTAATACTTGGGTTCTCTACTTTAAGTGATAGTTATAACTTTGTATACTAGTGATGATGCAAAATGTTGTTGGATAAATAAAATGTTGCATGGATAATTTGAAAGATGAGTGAAGATTTAACGATCTAATGAAGTTATAAGGGCTTTTTGATGTTGATTTTTTCAACTAATTAAGTAATTTGTATTTTTTCTCGTGATGTAATTATGTAAAATATTTATTTCATTTCATATAACTAATATTTCTTTCATTTCATATTCCCAAGAATGGCTTCTTCTACGAGATCTAGTGAGATACCCTATCATTGGTACCAATAGGTAGAGATTCGTTCTGAGTATTTGGTGAGAAGTTGGTTGCAAATAACAACAAACAAATCAAATGTAACTATTGCAAGTCTGCAAGCAAACAATGAATGGAGGAATTACATGTTTCAAGCATCGCTTGGCTGGGTAGAAGGGTAATGTCAAGTCATGCCCTTAGGTTCCCGACGACGTTAAAGCGAAGGCGGAGTCATCCCTAAACTCAAACTTGGAGAGTAAGAGAGCTAAGAGTGCAAGGTTACAAACAAGTTTGCATGAGGTGGTAGTTGGAGGAGTTCATTATGATGAATTAGAGGAGACTGTTATACGTGAGAGCACAAGTTCTAAGGGTCCAATGGACCAATTTGTTCATTCAATTATGGAGTCTAGCAAGAAAAAAGATTCTCAACAGAGCATGATAGAGAGCAAGTGCAAAAGAAAGCCAAGGATGTTGTTGTTGTGTACATAGGTAGATGAGCATATGAAAACGGGATCCCGTTTAATGTCAAATGTAAGTTCTTCCGGCAGATGGCTCATGCCATTGGGTTATGTGAACCTGGGATGAAGATCCCGATATTTTATGAGTTGCGAGAGAAAATTTTGTGAACGGAGGTGGAGAGGACGAAAGAGATGTTGGGCACATTCACGCAGACTTGCAAATTGAATGGCTGCACTTAGGCCTGTGCAAAAATAACGGAAGAACCGAGACCCGGACCAAAACCAATCCGAATCGGGTAGTTCGATTCGGTTCCCACGCAGATTGGTTAGGGTACGGTTCCTGCAAAAACTAGAACCGGCGGTTCAGTTCGGTTCTCAGGTCCCGTGGTCGGGTACCCGAGAACCGACCCGAACTGTATAAAATAGAATAAATTTGATTTGAATACATAGCGACCCACTGCCCTGCACGACCCGCAATTGCATCATTATAGAAGATCAAATATAAATTAAACTTAATAAAGATTAGAGTTAAATCATTTAATATATTAACATAATGACATTTTAACTTTTTTTATTAAATCTCATTTCTCAAATCTCATTCAGCCATTCTCCCCCTCAGTCCAGTGAAGTTCCGCTTCCGCCTTCCAATCCTAGCGGCTAGCGATGCTGCCCCTGCGCCCTGTTCCCGTCCCTGTCTCGGCGTCTCCCGTCTCAGCATAACACAACATTCCGGCGGTATCAAACGCTCGAAGCCTCCCGCCGACGTTGATTAAGGACAATCCTCAAGATTTTGCAAGTCTTCCTTCGCCATCTTCCCCCTTCAATCTTCCTCATCTCCTTGTCATTTCTATGTTATGATCAACCGATTAAATCTGGTTAATCCTCCAGATTTCTGTGTTACGATCACTCGTCGCTCTTCCTTCCCCGACTGTGCCCTACATTCCGACCTCCGACTCTGATTTGGGGGTTTGTGGAATTGTTTTGTTGCGGCTTCCCGCTTCTACTTCCATATTTGCATAGTAAGTCTTCTTCCCTCTAGCTTCTCTCTATTTTTTCCTTCTTTTGAGTGAACATGCAGTTTTAGTTTTCAGATAATCAATTAAGCAACAATGCATACAGTGCATTTAATTTTAGTTTTGTTTTCAGATAATCAGTTTTAGTTTTACTTGGATACTTAACATATCATAACAGTACATTTACTTGAATAAATTGAAACGGTTTTGTCATGCATGTATGTGCTGTAATGTTGTGTGTATATGTGCTCAGATTTTCTCTTTTTGTAATGTTGTAATATGTCAAGTATTCAAGTAAATGCATACACAAATGTCAAGTATTCAACAATGCATCTAAACTAAAACTGATGTAGTGTCGTAATGTTGTGTGTATATGTGCTCAGATTTTATCTTTTTGTTTACAAATTAGGCCCTTAAAATGTCTAGTGTGGGAGACACAAATAAAGTTATTGTCGCAGCATGTGCTCCGATTGTTACAGATGAGCCCACTACAATTGTAGATGGGAGTACTGTGCCTAGCACATCTAATGCGAAGAAAAGAGATTACACGTGTAAGTAAAATATATGAGGTCATTTTCTAAGATTAAGGAGGGTGAGAAGTCTGAGAAAGCCGCATGTAACTATTGCAGTAAAGCATATAGATGCACAAGTGTTAATGGTATTAGTAATATGTGGAAACATCTAAAGAATTGCAGCAAATATTTGTATAATGCAATCGACAAAAAACAAAATTTGATAAGCTTTGAGATGAAATGCGGGGAAGAGGGAAATGACATAACTTCTATTGAGTATTTACATTCTTGGAAGTTCGACCAGGAGTCATGTTGAATGGCCCTAACTAGATGGGTTATCACAGATGAGTTGCCTTTTAAAATTATCGAAACAAAAAGATTTCTTTATCTTATGAGAATGTTGCAACCAAGGTTTAAGTTGATCTCTCGCACTACACTAACAAGAGATTGCATGAAATTATATGCTGATGAGTATCATCAAGTTCAATAGCAATAGAAATTGGAGTGATGAGTGTTTATGATTTGCTGTTTTTTGAATCTTTGTTTGTTTTATCAACCTTTTCTAATTTCTATCAGTGGATTAGTTCAGCCATGAGTGATGGGTGTTTATGATTTGCTGCTCTTTGAAACTTTGTTTGATCTGCAATTTTTGTTTTCTATGTTCTGGACTAGATCAAAGTTTCTGTGATTGATGCATGTGTTGCAATTTATGCTCTGGACTAGTTCAGCCCTGAAATTGATGGATTATGTTGTAGTTTGTATGATTTTAGAGTCTAGAGGGATTGCTTTTGGCTTTCTACATCTCATTTTCTTTTTAAAACAATGTGCGATTTTGATTAAAATATCTTTGTTATTGTTAGGGAAATACAGGAAGGCTGTAAAGTGATTCTTTTATAAGACAATTGATATCTCTCCAATGATAATAGTCCATTTTCATTCAGTCATCTAATAAAATGAGAAGGAAACCTGTTGATATCTCATGGGGATGCGATGGCTGCTACTTCTACTCACATTCTCGGCAGCTTGGGGCAACGAAGGTATGATTCAAATATCTTTGATTTTGATACAAATTCCTTTAAAATTCTGTTCGAGTCTACTTTTAGTTTATCAACGCGCCTTATGCTCATCTAGTAATCCACCCAATCTTAATTTCGTAGAAGTCTAGCTCCTCTTCACCAATTATAAACCAGTCTTTGACTTTTATTGAAGGCAATTTGTTGTCCATGAAACATAATTTAAGGAACCGAGAACCAAACCGGAACCGAACCAGAACCGAACCGATATTTCTGGTTCGGTTCCGGTTCTATATTGTAGAACCGTGGGTCGGTTTCGGTTCCAAAAATTTGGAACCGAACCTATACGGGTCGTTTTTTGGTTCTGAGTGGAACCGAGCCGAACTGATCCGAGTTACACCCCTAACTGCACTATCAAGACCAATGCATGGATAGATCGGAAGAGTAGAAGCATAATGAACATCATGATACATTGTAGTTCTGAAAAAGCATTTTGGCTTTCGAAGAACTCCTCCAAACATGATGGAAAATTCATCTTTGACCTCTTGTATGAGGCGATTGATAGCCCTGAGAGCCCAAGAGAGGACAATATCTTGCATATTATGATGGATAGCGCATCCAATAATATGGCTGCAGCAAACTTCTGATTTTGAAAAGGCCTAAGCTTTTTTGGAGTAGTTGTGCAGTTCACACAATTAATCTACTATTACAAGATATAAGAAAATTGAAGCCAACAAAGAGTGCAATTTCCATGGGTCGCAAACTCTCTGTATTCATCTATGACCACACCATCTCACTCGACATATTTAGAGAGTCGATGAAGGACTTGGACTCTCATAAGCTTATTCGATCAGGTGTGACTAGATTCGCCACAACGTTTATATCTTTAGAGAGTATCTTAGAAAAGAAGAATCAGTTGAGAGGCATATTCACATTTGTAAAGGGGTTGCAATAAAGTTATTCAGTAGTGTCGGGGGAAAGCAGGTAAAACTATTGCATATTATTCATTTTATTTAAAATATATGTTTGCAACTGATGCTTTATAATATTTTCTTATTTATTTTGCATATGGTAGGCTGCAATGATAGTGATGAATGATAGATTTTGGGCGAACGTCGAGTGGGTTGTTGGTATATTCACACCATTTGTGAAGGTTTTGAGAAGAGTCCACAGAGATACACCTTCCATGAGGAGGTTATATGAGGATATAAAAAAACTAAGAAAGAGGTTGTTGTTTTCGATCACCAAGAAAGTTGATAGATAACAGATGAGAAAAGATGAGTAGCCCACTGCACCTTGCAGACAATTACTTAAACTCATATTTTTATTATTCCAGTCGAGTGGATATTGTGGCTGCGGAAGGTTTATGAGTGGTTTTGTTGAGTGTCTCTCAAGGATATATAGGTAAGATCCTTCTACAAATGATCATATCAGTGTTGAGCTTGATCCTTACCAATACCAACAAGGATTATTTGAAAAAGAGATGACAGAGAGATAACTACAAAATCACAACTTAAATCCAGGTACACTTTGATATATTTTTTTATTAACTTTAATTTTTACTGATGTATTATGTATAATTGAAAGTATTGACATTTTAATTTTCACAATACATTGGTGGAGGCTTAACGGTACTGATACGCCACACCTTAAAACTATGGTTATAAAAATTTTGAGTCTGACTACTTCATCTTATGGCTGTGAGAGGAACTGGTGCACCTTTGAGATGGTATGCATTAATTCGATTATTTAGTTAAACATAAATATCTTATTATATGATTGTATGCATTATTTAATATTTTTTAAAATTTTATAGATATATACTAATAAGAGGAATAAACTCGACAACAAAAGATTGAACAATCTTGTATTTGTAAAGTTCAATGCTTTACAGAAGGCGAAATATTCAGACGCATCTCGAGATCCAATATCAGCTAAGAATTTAGATTCTGGGAAGTAACAAGAGTGGATGATGAATGTTGATCATGAGGAGGACGAAAATGAATATACCGATGATGAAGTATTTTCTGGAGAGGGGTTGATATGAGCGCAGATTGACAATATAGTCGACACTTATCATGATGAAAGTAGGCCTCCAAGACTAGTTACAAACAAAGAAGTGACAATTAGTTATCAAATAAAGGGAAAGAGAAAAATATCTAAGGTGGATAAGACAGATCTAGAGGGTTCATTAGATAATGACCATATTCTATCTACTCTATCGATTATAGTTGAGTCTGTAAGTGATTTAAAAAAAAGTATGTTTGAAATTTAATTTTGAAATTTTATGTCATAGAAATAATGTATAGTTGCAAGTTTCTTAAATTACAAGTTTTACAAATTTTGTATCATTAAAGTATTGTATGGTAAATATTACATATAATTTTTAGTATTTAGAAATCCAATAGGTTGTAAAATACAAAATATTGTGGCATGTATAAAAAATAACATTTAATTATATATATAATAAATTAAATATTAAAACCCTAGATATGAAATATCTCCGATATATCCCCTGATACATAAAAAACTGACATGAAAACGCAAATCGACATGTCCCTGACATCCGATATTTGTAATCTTGTGTATGAGTCATGTTTAAAAATATGTAGTCTTTATTTTGAGTCTTATTGAGTCATTTTATCGCATGTCTTTTTAAGTTGTATTTTATGTGTCCCTATATTAGTTTACTTGGAGTCTTTTAGGTATTTTAAATAACCCAAGTGTAAGAAGGGGCTCTTTGTAATTAGGTCATTGTAATTTTATTTAAATCCCTTTGGGCAATAAAGAAAGCCAAAAAGTTATCTCTTAGTTTAATTTTATTCTTCCACTTCTCATACTTGGGTACCCCAGTCCCGAGGTAATGGTCGGGGGCGAGCCCGTAGGTGGGGTTATAGGCCCCCAAGGAAGTACCCCAAGTAATGGTCAGGAGCTAGGTTGGGTATGTGTGTGACACCAGGGGCGGATCCAAGGGGGGGCCCATGGGGCCCGGGCCCCCCCAAATTTTTTAAAACAAGTTTATGGATATAAGTGTTGGGGGTATTTTAGTCTTGCTGCCAGCTCATGCCAAAAATCCTCATTAAAAGCCTCATTAAAACATGATGTAGACTTGACTTTTTTACACAGCACTCCTATCCGGCCACCTTATCTATCCCGCTCCCCCATGCATTTTCATCATTTTAGCAAATCCTTGCTTTTATCCAGCAGGTTATTCAGGCATCCAGCGTGGCAGCATTTATCAGCAGGTTATAATCCAGCGACTAAGGCATTGCTGTCTTCTCCAGCGGGTTTTCCAGCGCAAAATCCTGCCTTTGTCCTGCGTTTATACGATATCTCCTCTCTTTTTCCCTCAACTCCTCCCGCCAGTAGGCTCTCCTCAGCTCCTCGACTGCCACCCACGCTGAAAGCGCATTTCTTCCCCTTCGACGCAAGCACTGTCCAGCAAGTTTTCTCCCCATTCCGTCGTCTTCTCCCGCCATCATATATCCAGCAGGAAGGCCTCACTCCTTAGCTCCTCGCCAGCATATATCCAGCAGGCAGCAGACATGCGATCTCCTCCTCTCCGCCAGCCTCAGTCAGCTACAAACCGTGCTTCTGGTAAGCTCATTCCTTCTTCAGTTCTTCTTGCAAAGCTCGCTTAGAAGCTGTTTTCTTTAGTTCAGTTTTACCTCTTTTTTCTTTAGATCATTACTGCTTCAACTGTATGCTAAAACTATTTTTGAGTTCAGTTTTTGAGTTCAGTTTTTCTTTAGATCATTACTGATCCAACTAATTACTGTGATGTATGCTAAAATTGTATGCTAAAACTGTATGCTAAGAGTCTCGCTACATGATTGCACTCTTGCTGCAAGTCAATAAATTGTGTCAAAGTAATCTTCTTTCAAACTCTGCACCATTTAGCTCTGCGGCTCTGCCTCCTCTCCATTGGGCTTTGGAATCACCAACAGAGGCAACCGAGATCTGTAGAGTGTAGACAGAAGCAGTGGATCAAAAATTATCAAATGTATAAATGCATAATGTCATTTACATTGTTAAATTTGGTGAATGAAAATGACCAAATCTGTAGATTCATCATTCATGTACATTGAATATCAAAAAAATCTATTATATCACCAAATGCCCAAATGCAAATCAATAACCGAGATCATGGTTTTACCTCTGAATATTTAGCTGAATATCTGCTGTGAAATCCATTAGTAAGGTGAAATCGCAATAATTTCTTCTTTTGCTGAATATACAATTTCTTCTGTTTGTGCCCGGCGGCCGGCAACATCGTAAAGTGGATAACTTAACCATTCAAAAACACTCAATAACCGAGATCATGGTTATATTTTGTCGATTTAAAATTTTATTTCAAAATTTATTTGCCTTCGCTTGGTGACTGGGCCCCCCCTAACTAAAATTCCTGGATCCGCCCCTGTGTGTGTGGCTATGCCGATGAACTCGTTAATGTAGGTGGTCACGATGTCGGACTGACACACAGAGTTGAGGCGCTGGTAGACATTGCCTGTATGGCGACCATCATAGTGTCAGAGGAGTTCCTCTTTTAGCGACCAGGAGAAGTCGGGAACCTACTGGCGTGGCCAACGCACCCAATGGAGCGTCGAACCCCCCATATAGATAGTGGACGGGGAACCTTCTGGTTGGCGGGGAGGGGACTAAATGTCGAAAAACTATTCAGCGCGGGTGATCCAACCGAGGGGCTCGGTGCCGTGGAACACAAGGATCACGATCTGATGGGGATGAGCCCAGCAGATTTCCATAACGAGATGGAGAACACTCGTGCAATTAAGGATGAGCTGAGGGGGTTGCGGCGGGGGTGGCAGATGGGACGGTCGGCGATTTACGGTCGTGGCCAAGAGCTCTCGAAAAAGGAGAGTGAGATGCTCAAGCTGTGTTTCGAGTTGATTCAAATGATGGGAGTCAGCAGAGATAGATGAAGCAGCATCCTTGTCGGCATGCATAGCCATTGAACGTGTCCAAGGAATAGAACGACATGAATGAAGGGAGACAGCGACCAACGTTTTGAAAACCGGATCGGACAACGAATCAGCGGAGGAAAAGGTTCAAGGTTGAACCGGTCCAACCGGTTGAACCGTTATATATATATATATATATATTAAATAAAAATAATTAACATTATATTAAAAATCTGCATATAAATTGGTAATTTATTATAATTTTTTGTGATACAAATAAAAATTATGTATCTATTATCACTATATTCGTATACTTTAAGGCTCTGTTTGGCGCGACATTTTTGCTCTAGTGAGTTTGGATAAAAACGCCATCGTGTTAGAATAAATGTTTGACATGACAATGGTTAAGACCACAATCAAGAAAATAAAATTAGTTTTGATTTTTGAACATAAAAGTGGATGAAGTTTCTTTGATAAGGTCGAGCGTTCAAGACCAGTTCAAAACCACCGTATTCATGACCGCCACCGTCGTGCCAAATGGAACCTAAATTTTATCTGAAGGATAGATGAACGTATATATTACAAATATATTAAAAACTTCAACTTTTAAAAGGTTATTTAATATGTTAATATTATAAGATATCTAAAAAAATTAAATTCTATTTATATAAATATGTATACCTATTATATATGTATATTTTTTTATATACATTAATATTTATATGTATATAATATATCTCAGCAGAAAACCGTGAGAACAAATTGGCTTGGTGGTCCAGTCTTCTCAAAATCTGAAAAAGGACATGGGTTCGAATCCAGCCGATTATTATTTTTATGCTATTAAAATTTTGGGTCTTGGCCCACCTGGTTACATATAACCGTACCTGATTTCTGGCCCACCGGTCCGCTCGCCCGGTTAAGCGGTTCCTAAGAGGTCCGCGGATGGTGTTGGTTACTTACCTGGACCGGACCGTCCGGACGTCCGATCGGCGGTCCGACCGGTCGGTCCGATTTTCAAAACCTTCACAGCGAATACGAAGATGAACAATGCCCAGGGGTTGGAGGGGAAGCCCAGGACAATGGGTGATGATGAAGCATAGGAAATGCACCGAGGCCACCGAATTAGCCGTCACTAACATGGCACGGCTAGCTGTGAGGATGGAGACGGCGGAGATTGGGCACAAGCCATTGGAAATAGGTCGCAGGCTGGAAGAGTCATTGGATGTCGATGGACGCGCAGAGAGCACGCAGGAACCGGCGTACATTCGGGTGGCAGTGAATAAAGAAGAGGCTAGGGCCGATAAAGTGATTGGAAGAAGCACTAGATCGAAGCAAACGCGAGGAGAAGACACATATGGCAGCTGGCATCAGCGAGAAAGTGCGTCAAGCACGCAAAGCAGGCACGTGAGAGCAAGAAGTGAAGGCGAGACGAGTTCGATTGTGCGGGAAGCAGGCGGTCGACGTAAGACGTGCGGGATTAGAGTCGCGACAACAAGCGGAACGGCCGAAGTTGTCACGCAGAAGATTGAGCGAACAAGAAGTAGGCGCGGGCGTGGCAAGTAGGTATTGCTACTGGTAACAGTGAAGGAGATCCACTTAGGGTTCCAATAGAAACCATAAACGAGCGGCGGGTCGGACCAATTGATAGTTTTGCACAATATCACGATCTGAAAATGTAAGATTGAACATAAAATTGAGATACGAATATCGATACATAAAATCTTGAGGGTCGGTTCCCCTTAAGAGCCTCTCTCACCTAGGAGAGTCTAACATTCACATGATCTCAAAGATAAACATAAAGAGACACTACCATTATGTGTAACATATGTAATATGGTACGAAAGTTAAATCTGATTGTAGGGCACGATCGCGAGGAAAATTGATCGAACATTTATCATGTTGAGGTATGATGTTCTAATTATTTGTCGCGCATAATTAGATAATTAAGTAGTCGTTACTATAATGTTTTGACTCGTTCCGACACAAGGGCATAACATAAATTCTAAGTGTTGGAGTCTAGTGTCAATTTTTGTAATAACGTTAAAATGTCTTTTTTCTTCTTCCAGGTCTAACGGTGTCAAACCCTTTTCCCTCACTCCAGCGGGTATCATAACCGCATTTCGCCGCACGGGGTTAAAACCCGTAAACCCCCGCGTAACTTCTTCACGCTATATTGTCGCATGTTTCTTTGTTTTCCCGCAAGGATCTCTTTCTCTCCCTTAACGACGGGTTTAGATGTGTTATTCTTAACCGGAAGAAGAAGGCGAGGCCTCCTTTCCCTTCCTCCTCCGCAATCGGCGACTCTGCCCTCCTAAGAAACCTTAGTCGAGCCTTTCCTGTCAGGATTCACGGCCGATCGTCGGCCTTCCCCGTTTTCCTGCACAGGTAAGTAGTGACCTATTTTTGTTTTGTTAAGTCTTGTTCTATCTGCTGATAAACGACATTCTCCTCCCTCTAGTGATAGTAATGTTCCATCTACCCTTTTCAGATTCTTGTAACCCTTGGTCGTTGTTTTGGTTGTAGATTTTTTGGAGCCCTCATCGAGATCTTCAATGGAGATTTGCGGACTATCAACCATATCTCCTTAGTTTGCACAGGTATTATGCAGTCCATTCTTTGGTATTCTAATCAATATGTGTTTATCTTCTCAATTAGAATTTCTGTGTATGCCTTGCGAAGTTTTGGTTAGGATTTTCTTAGTCTGTGGTGGGATCAGAAATTACAAAACTCCACTAATAGAGAAGTGGTAACTTTTTCCTCCTCTCGTAATGAATTAGAAATCCTAAAGTTTAGAAAGCCTTGTGATGGATAATTTCTGTTAGGATTTTGGGGGAGTGTTGAGGTTAAACCTCCTTAGCAATCGGTGATAAGATCAGTGATTCAAAATATTTTCCCTAAGGAAGTATGCCTCCGCGTCAGATGTACAAGGGACGCAACACCACGGTAATAAACACTCAATCTTTCTAGTAAGACATAACAATAGCTTGCATAGAATGTTCTTATAGTTCAGAAAAATCATTATAAATGCTCAGAATTATTATCATTGTTAGAGCTTGGTGATACAGTTTTCTTCCAATTGGAATATGTAGAAAATTATCAATTTTTAAATGACCTAAGTAGTTCTACCATCAGAAATAGTTCAATCTACATAACTTTTACACTTGAATAGATGTACGAACATGAAATATTAAATTTCTTAATATGATAACTCGTCGCTTAGATCGATATAATAAACTCCCTTTTTCATGCACATATGTTCACAATCAGAGTAACACTAGATAGAATATGTTTAGTAGGCACGGTTGAGACCTCCTCCAGTGTTGGATAGAGGCGCACTATCTTTCTCATGAGTTGTAGTATACTTATAGTTTCAATGTTTGGCAAATGTTATCCCGTTTTAGTAGATTAGTAGATTCGAGTATGTGTTCGTGTGACACTAGAACACTTGAATTCGTTAGTAGAACTTGGATCGTTAGACTAGTATTGCATGGTAGTAGCTACTCTGCCTAGAACTTTGTTGAAGGACAGCCATAAGTGAAATTAGAACTCAAGTTTAGACCGAACCCTAAAAACTCCCAGTTAACCAAATTATTCGGAACTTGAGTAAACTACACACAAAACGAGTAATTAGAACAGTTATTTATTTTCCTAATTTTATTTTAGAAAATCATGCATAACACACTAGCATACAGTTTTTCTATAGCATAAAAATTATTTTCTAAATCATGTATACATTTCTTTCAAAACAGTTTTAGTGTCACTATGAGAAATAGTTTTTCTTACTCTCCCTTTGCCCTGACCCATGTTTGAGCATGTTTTTACAGGGGACTCAGGTGGGAAACTGCGCCTAGGATGAGCGTGTTGTTGGAATTGCTCATATAGTTTGTTTTTCCCTTTCAATTGTGGTCTTTATTTGTACTATTTATTATTGGATATTTGTAATGTAATGTTTAAAAATTTCTTTTTGTGTCAGACATGTTACAGTATTTCTGATATTCAATTATTTGGTTTTTCATCTTTCTAGTGACTCTGTGAATTCAGCTTGATGAGTTACACTAGTTCTATATTCAACTTTCGTTGCAAGCTTATATTTTAGTTTTTTCATTTGTGCTTGTTATGTATCAGTTTTAATACTGTTTCTTAGTTTACTTCTTATCGCTGGACCCGACCGGACGGCTGATTGGTTGTTAAACTAGGTTGGGGTGTTACATTATGTGGCTGGTTCCATTAGAGCTATTCGATGTTTTTTGCAATCCATTATCCTCCAATATCTTGGAACTTGTAGTGTAGTGGATGGGGCTTATTACTTTTAGGCCCTTTGTGGATTTGTGTTGGATTAAGATGGACCATTGGATAAAATCCAAGAGAGGAGCTTTGGGGCTCGGCTGGAATTTGATGTTTTACGTGAAATTTGATGCTCTTTTCCCTTCTTTTAATGTCATCTGTCTTCTTTGCTGAGCACACTTTCTTCTGGAGTTAGAAAAGCCGCTCTCTCTATCCCCTTCTGAACTCAGGAACATTTTTCGGCTAGTACTTTTGGGTCCTCACCTGGGCAGTTTTGTGGCTGCTGCCGTGAGCTTGGGGGATTGTTTTGTTGCGTTTTGTGGCCGGAATTTCTGTTAACTTGTGCTGCACTCATAGCTTAAGCCGCTTTTATGTCTTCCAAATTTTGGTGGCAAAACTCTGAATCTAAGCTCCTTTATACGGGGTTCACGATGTCAGCTTATGTTTTTTTAAAGAAGCTTGCCTTAACTTTCTATGGGAATTCCTTTATGCACTAGTCTTAAATCACATTTTAAGTTTAATTTTGTTACAAAGAAGGCTGCTGTATTAGGCTTAATCTGGATTTTTACAAGCATCCTAGTATCAGATTTAGTGGGCTGCTGTCTTACAGTATTTAGAGGGCATCATCTTGAGTTTTAAATGAATTTCAGCGGGCTGCTGTATTTTGCTTTAGTGGGCTGCTGTATTATAGTATTTAGAGGGTTTCATTTTGAGTTTTAAATGAAATTGAGTGGCTGCAGTCTTCTGTTATTTAGGAAATACTCTCTTAAATTGTGGGATTACGAGCTTGTTTTCTCGGGCTCTTTATGGTTGTTATGGATTGTCCTCTTTGGTTTGTTTTGAGTCAATCATATGGATGATAAATTTCTTACTTTTCCAAGGTCTTAAGTTCATGTCGTTCTTTCGTGATTAATACAACTAGTGTATAAATATGTTGGCTTTAGAAAATAAAAATGAATGTATTAATTGAATAGGTCGAAATTACAAACTTTTGTGACTTCTGTTTTAAAATACACAACATTTGAGATGACATCTCGGGAGGGGAGAGACACTAATCCTAGTCGAGATTAAGGAAAAAGGAAGATGAATGAGAGTTTCTGTTTCTTTAATTTATGCTTTATTTTAGTACTTTTTGAATTAAAATTTATTATGTTTTAAAGCGGGTAAAAGATATTTTATTGCATGCAAGTCATTCATGTCTATGCAAATTTCAATATGAAGAATTTCGATGATTTCAGCTCAATGGATTTACGCATTTTACTTGAAAGATTTTATTCGATGTTTCAAAGCTTTGATCTCCTTTTGTATGATGTTCGTTGTAGATTTAATTTCATGCAGGAAGAAAAATACTTATGATCCAATTAAAGCAGAACGTCAACAGTAAATTTAAATATCAGAAAATTACCTGAAGTACATGCTTCCCACTCGACAATAGCTCATTTATTTTTGATATTTGTTCCGATAAAGATTTACTTTCATCTACAAACTTCTTTCTCTACAAGTGTTACAAAAATATTCAACAATAAGATGCATGAAATAACATATTTGGCAATTTACAGAAGAGAAAAAGGGGCGCAGGATAGGAAATACACAACATACCTCTAGTAAAGTAAGTTTCCTCAAAGTTATATCTAATAAGGCTTCAGCTTGCTTTTGAGATAACAAATATTCTGGATGAAATAAAGAGAAGTTAGTTTGATCATTCAAGTAATTCAGCACAGAAAAATCATTACTGTAACCACCATCTTTAATTCCATAATACTTTAAAATCCCCCTGCACTAGTTAGAATAACTAATCCTTATTATCTTAAATTATAAAATTGGTTTATTGACTGCTCTGGTGGTAGCTGAACTTTAATCCTGAGTATATTGAAATAATATCAGAAAGCTAGAGTTCTAACAGCATTCTGAGGCAGAGTTTTTTTTTGTTATCATAACAATAAATATCATTGAACCACATGAAATGTACAATAGCCCGATTGAACTTTAATCCTGAGTATATTGAAATAATATCAGAAAGCTAGAGTTCTAACAGCATTCTGAGGCAGTTTTTTGTTATCATAACAATAAATATCATTGAACCACATGAAATGTACAATAGCCCGATTGCAACAAGGTTGCAGAAGTCGAATGTCGGGTTTATGTTGGTTTGGGTTTTAATGTAGGATTATGGGAAAAATATCGGGAATGTTTTACAATATCGGATTTTAATATTCAAATAAATTTATTCAAATATACACATTTTTTTGCACATAATTTAAATTATGCAGCAATGAATGTTTATAAATTACGCAATAAACATAACTATATGATTATAGTGAAGTATTGAACACAATAAACATAATTTTGCATTTAGAGGAGTTGATTTAATGATTAATAGCAGAATAACATGTTTACAGAATATAGGCCACCATTAGAAAAGCAAAAGAGTACATAGAGGAGCAGAAATCTAGAGAAAATGAAAATAGCAGAATAACAGAATAGAACCAGAGCTGGGAGGATATCAGAAGAAAGTTAAAGAAGCTTACAAAATAAACTCATAGTGCAATACTGATATTAAAAATTTAGAAGAGCGGAGAAGACGATGAATCCAAACAAAGAACCAAGAAATTTTCCAGCAAGCCGTAAATATAAGAAGCCAGAAAACGGGGTCGTCGAAGCTAAGGTAGGAAAAAGTGGCGTTGAAGCTAAGGAAAATATGGCAAGACAAATAGACATCAAAGCTAGGGCAATCGACGACACAGAATACCAAAAGGGAGCGAGACGATAGAGTCATCGTAGGTAAGAAAGCGGTGGAGAGTGATCGAATACGAGAATACTTATTATACGACACAATGAGACAAAATGATGACTTCGTTGGGTTTTCTACCCAAAACCTTTTTGTCGGCCGATATGTCCGACATTTACAACACTGGATAGCAATGATTTCCAAGGCAAAGCCCCTAATGGCCGAGGAGAATACCAAAGAAACTCAAATGACTTCCGAGGAAACTCGCTGTCAGTGTGCCGCCCTCTTCCCCGCTGATGAGTCCGATTTAAATAGTATTTTTCGGACTCATCCGGGCCAGTTTTCACGCACGTACACTACACTTTAGGCTCATTATTGCTTATATTTCATTTAATTTGTGTTTGTACACAAAGTGCACTTTTTAGACCTGTTGTGGTGTGCAACTGCACACTTCTTTGTTGGGGGTAAGCATTTGGTGCTCCTCATCGTTTTCCTTTGTTGTTGTGATTTTTTGTGTGTGATGGAGGTCTGTGCCCCAGCTGTGGTTCTCCTGTGCAGGTGAGCAGAGCCCCATTCTAGTCCAGATCTTTCCTGCAGGAATCGCACGGTCGTGCGTTTTTCTTCACGCACGGTTGATGTAATCGTGCGATGCCTACAACCTTTTTGGTTCTCTGCCCCGGGCTGTGCAATTTACTCTCGCACGGGCTGTTTTTCCCGTGCATGACCAAATCACACGACCACCTCTTTTTGTCAAAATATTTTATGAAATTATTGCACGTGTTTTCAACCGTGAGCGAAGGAAATCACACGATCTCTATCTTTGCCTGGATTTTCAGCATTCTATCCCCGCCCGGGCATTTTGTTCTCGCCTGGGCTGTTTTGCCCGTGTGTGTTCAAAATCGCACGGTTGGCTTTTCTTTCAGGGTGATTCTATGCTGTCAAAATCACACGATGAACGGACGGTCGTGCGTTTGACCGTGCGTTCCTTATTTTTTGACTTGGTACTATTTAAGTCCCAGGTTTCACCCTATTTTGGATCTGACTTTCATTTTCCTCTCGAGAGCTCCTGTTTCGCGCCAGTCTGCAGCTCCACCACCGCCCATCATCCCGAGGTGCTCTGACCACATTTTCCTTGCAAATCTCAAGCTAGAGTTTCCTCTCGGTCCCACTCCATCATTCGCAAGCATCCAAGCCTTGTTCCGTTGGATTTCTCGCTGCATTCGAAGAGTTCTCCGGTGAAAAACGTGACCGGAGACTATTGACGAAAATGACGGGTAATGTGGAAGAAGGTGACAGCTCTTCTGAATCCTGAACGGCAGTCAAAGCCAAGCTCAGAGGAGGATTGACAACCCTCGACTCCGACCGTGAACCTTTGATGAGTCTCCGTGCATCGGTTGTATTCTTCCCTCCTCGCTTATAGTGAACTTCTCTTTGTCTATTTGGGTGTTTTGTGGATGATTGTATAAACCCTAACTCGTTAATGCTATCTTACATGTCTATGTATTTGCTCTATGATTTATGCGTGTGAGGAGTGCCACCATTCAATTTCATTGCCCCCGCCATCGTGCGTGTGCCGCTCTAGCAATTGCTAGTTGTGTGCGAAGAGGTGCTCTCGACCCTCACCGATCTCATTCCATTCCGCAAGCATGCCCAGCTAGGCATCCACCCTAGCGAGGCAGTGAAGGCGACCAACACTTTTAATTTAGTTGCTCTCGTTCGAATCACTCTTCAAAACCAAGCCCTTGTTTTCTTCAACCTGTTATAATTAATTTTCTAAACAATCGATTCACACACTCACTCTGCGTTTCTCAAGAGATCGATACTTGGGGGGAGTTATTCCTATTTTATATTACTTGTGTGACTAATGCACTTGCCGTCTGCGCATCAAGTTTTTGGCGTCGTTGTCGGGAACACAATCGTATGAGTTTCTGGAGAGAGTCGTGAGATAGAAATCCTTTCCATTGTAAATTGCTTTCATTTTGTTTAATTTATATTTTTCCTTGCTGTTGTTTGTTTTAAATATAGGTAGTTGCAGTGAATTTTAGTTGGATATAGTATTATACACAAGTTTTTATTTGTGAATCTGGCGAATTTCACACAATGTGGGCTGAATTTAATATCCGCTGCCGTTGGTGTGGAGATGTCTCCCACGCTAGTGATAGATGCTCAATGGGAGATAGTAGCACTAGTTCGCGAGGCTCAGCGTATAGTATACCGACATCGTACGGTACCTCATACAATGTACCTAAGTCCTATGGCTACTCATCTGCACCGCATGTACCGTTTCTGAATTCTTCTTTGGCCCTATTCAGATCGAAGAAAAATTCAAAATAGTGTTTGTTTTGTCGGAGCACAGATCATGCTCTGAAGAATTGTGCTGAATACCTTCGCCAGTTAGAGGAGGATGACGAGCCGGATATCTGGATCGTCCAAACTCCCACCTCTGTCAGCACACCTTCTACCTATGCTTACGTGTTTGTGTCACCTTCGTGTTTTGAAGGGAATGATGTGGATATGCCTATCAGAGTTGTGGCGGATCTCTATGCAGACATGGTTGTGCCCGTCTCCCTTGTTCATGCATCACATAGTGTGGATTCGATTCTTTGTGAGGAATCGGTGCTTGGTTTTTCTACGAGCACTATTTCTCCCCCCTCTTGTGCATACTACTACATTTGTTTCTGACAACGTTGTTAAGATTGCTTTGCATGATGAGGCAGGTGATTCATGTATTGTGCCCAGTCCTTTGGATGAAGACATTTTCCAAGGTGAAGAGGATTCAACCTCAACACCGATGGAGGAAGTTCATATCGTGGAGGGGGCCACTGTTGATCCTACTGAGCCCTGCAACATTATCGATGATGTCGACGATATCCTATTATTCCAACCTGTTGGGAGTGAGACCGGGACCACTCCCCCTATTTCTGATTATTTATGTATTTCTTCTAGTTTATTTCATAATCCGCCTTCTTTATCTGAGCATGTGCAGGTTGACTTGTCACAGGTATTTCTGGAGGACATTGAGCCATGTGCTCAAGTCAATGTTGTGAGTATTCCCTTTTATGAGGAGGTTGATTCCTCCTACATAGTGGAGGCTCCATTCATTGTCTTCTCCTCTTGCATTCCTCCTATTGACAATGACACATTACCAAGCAAGGATTTATTTTGTGGTAAGATTAGTGGGGAGGATTCCTCTTCTTCTTACATTCTTTTCCCTCTGCTTGTGAGGAGCAGGTACAATTATTCAGGTAGAGGGGTAATTGTTTTATCATCGTATCGATACCCGCTACCGATATTATTATTAGAACAGTTGTCTGTTCATTTTTCTTTTCATAGGACCATTAGCTAGAACTCCCAAAATTTTGAATAAGTCGTACTGGGAGGACAATAACCCCATTAGTTATCTTATTTTTTCCTGCATTTTTTATTTTAACTAGTTTGGTTTAGCTAGTTGTATTTCATTTTAGTTTGTCTATTTCCTTATGCTCTGGTGGATCTCACCCCTGCAGGTGCCTTTTGTGGTTCGCGGATGTTGCAGCTTTATCTTGATTTACACACCAATCTTCTGGTATGCTCAATTTTGAGCATTGGGTAATTTCACTCCAAGCATCTTCTTTAATTTTTACTGTTATATCAGTTGATTACGTGTATAAATTAAGTCTAGGGGAGAGCCGCTCGTCGTTACCCGTGCACGTGCACATTGCTAGCATACTAGAAGTGCATGTTTTTTTTTTATTATTTTTAGTTCATTTTCACCGCGCACCACAACACCCACGTGAGCGCTCGCTTAACCGTTAGCACGTTGTGAGTTAAAGTCATTTATTTTGTGTGATTTGGAAAAATGTTTGTGCTGACTTAGGATTGTGAAATGGAGTAAAATGTTGACTCTTGCAGTGCTACTAGTCAAGTGTTCGTGTCTTGCGTAAAAATAAGAGAAGGATTAATTTTTCTTTATGCATTTAATTTATACTTTTTCTAGCTGCATAAATATTATTTATTCTACTCAAAAATTGGTGAATCCAGGGTGAATCAAATGGTAGTTTAGAATTGTGTGCAGGCGTTCGGTAGCCTCGTATTGCTCGAGTTAGAAGGAAGGTTAATTTCTCTCGGTGGCTAAGAACCGTCCCCAAGCTACTCTCGGCGCATTGGTACACAGTTAGTCAAGCGCGCGAGTGTGATGTAGGTCATCATTTTGGCCAGGTTGAGCTTTGTACCATTCTTATCCTCGCTAGCCCTTTGTGTCTACCCCGTCTTTTGATTCAGCTCCACCGATATCTCACCAAAGCCTAAAAACCAATCCTAGTCGCAAACCCAAATTTGAGCTCTAGTATGTTTTTCATTTTCATTTTGGGATGCTGATGTGGTGTTTATATTTCAGAATATGTGGATGTGCTCCATTGAATATATGTGCTAAAAAGTTGTGTAAAAGAAAACTGAAAACAAAATTGTGATTGATGAAAATGTTTAAAAAGAAAATAAAAATGGTGAAAATAAAAGTGAAATGAGAAAAAGCTTAACTGAAAATCTATGTACGATGTTCTATGTTGGGAGTAGGCAGTGCACACACCCATGTAGTCGAGTCTATGTCTGGGGGTGTGGTACACCAACATGTATATTGTGGCGTGTGGATAGTTTCTTGTTGTGCTAGCACATTTGGGTTAGGTGCGTAGCCATTGTGCTTATCATTGTAAACCCCACCTAAACCCAAGCCCGCTTTAACCTAAAGTTCTATTGATTTACGCGCTTGAGTCAGATTAGTGTCGTGGAGAGTGTGAACGGGCAAGCGTATGACCATCGACATTGATGGATTTTTTTGGAGATTTTCCCGAGACCCGATCTTTGACAATGTTGACCTGATCGTTCAACCTGCTTTCGTCCTAGGAGTGACCCGACAATTCACCGTGATTCCAATTTTGAGTAGAAATAATATATTTATATGCTCCTAGAAATTATAAACCACTATGTATAGCTAGAAAATTTTTCTACTGCTTCTCTGTGTTTGAGCATGCGAATTCACACGGTACTCCGTTCTTGCAACTTCTTTGCCAGCTAGTTCGTTATATTTCCGCCGAGAGATGATTTGCTCGGGACGAGCAAATGGTTAAGTCTGCGGAGGTGATGAGTCTGATTTATATAGTGTTTTTCGGACTCATCCGGGCTAGTTTTCATGCACGTGCACTACACTTTAGGCTCATTATTGCTTATATTTCATTTAATCTGTGTTCGTACACAAAGTGCACATTTTAGCACGTTGTGGTGTGCAATTGCGCACTATTTTGTTGGGGGTAAGCATATGGTGCTCCCCATATATTTATTTGTTGTTGTTGGCTATTTCTGTGTGCTAATGGTATGTGCCCCAGTTTGTTGGCTTTCAATGCAGGTGGGCAGATCCCCATTCGATTGGAAATGTAACCTGGAGAAATCGCATGATCGTGCATTTTCTTGACCCCCAATTTTTGCGACCGTGCGATTCCTACAACGCCTAAAATTAGTGATCTACCCCGTCTCGTGCATTTTGTCTAAAATTTTATGATATTTTGCAATTTTCCAGATCGCACGATCGTGCGTTTACCTTCACGCACGTTCTGATCGACCGTGCGTCTTCATTTCTCTCAAAATCATGTAAATTTGTCGTTCTATTTCTGCCAGTGTGTTTTCTTCATGCACGGGCGGTTTTGCCCGTGCGTGAGTAAAACGCACGAGCAAACTGTTTTTGTCTAAAAATTTATGTTTTGTTCCGCCCGTGCGATTCCTTCTCGCACGGTTGGCTCCACCCGTGCGTTAGGTCATGCGTGGAGAATTTTCTGACATGTTTTCTATTTAAGTCACGATTTTTAGGTCATTTGGAACCCCGAACCAGTTCGCGATTTCTTCCGCCGAAGGAGGCGAGTCCACCACTTTCTTCCACCTTCTATGAGGGCTTTGCCCTGGCCACTTCACATCATCCAAGCAGTTCAAGTAGAGGATTCTACACTCATCTTCATCGCCAAGCAAGGAGATCTTCGCATTGGAGGTGGTCGGATTGTAGTTTACCAGAGAAGACGGGTCTATTGGGAGGAAGTGACAACCCTCCTCTACCCCGGATGATAGTTGGGACTGAGCTAGGACGTGGATTGACGACCCGACGATTTCTACCGTGAATTTACAACAAGCATCCGGATTCGGTTGTATCTCTTGCCTTTTTCTTCTCTTGATTTGATGATGTTGAATGTAATCTTCTATATTTTGATGATGTAAGCCTCTAAACATTGATTTGTAATGTTGATTTCATGTTTATGAAACTAGTTTTGTGTTTAGTGTGCTTGAAGTGCGCCGGTACCTCCACTCCACTACGCAAGCCCACTCGTCCATTCCGTGAGCCTACTCTTCCATCCGCCAAGCTAAGCGGTGCTAGCGGCCCGTGTAACCATCCTGCCATCGTGAGTGTTGTCGCACTAGCAATTGCTAGTGGCGTGCGTAGCGAAGAGGTGCTTTTGACCCTCAATCTGTTGGTGCGAACCATTCTATTCGCTTGCCTACTCGTCCATCCATCTTGCGAAGCAGTGCATAGCGGCCTGCATAGTTTCCATCCCGTCAAGCGAAGCAGTGCATAGCGGCCTGCATAGTAGTTGTTAATTTAGTTTGTTTTCGCAAATTAAACCAAGCCCCCCTTCATAAACCCCGACCTTGAGAACTTCAATCTCAAGTCCTCCTCGATAGTTACTTCATCTTACTGTGTTTCTTGAGAGATCGATACTTGGGGATTTGCTCTCACATTTTATATTACTTGAGCGACCGGTGCACTTGCCGAACGCGCATCACCTGCCTGTAAGACCCAAACTCTATGTATGACAAAGTATTTTACTTATGATATGAGAATAATTCCCCAATGATGAAAACAAAATTCAGTGTTGATTCGACGTCGCATATTTATTTTTGAAGTTCAAGATTTTTGACATTTTTGGACGATCGTCTTGTATTTTATTATTCAATGCACTTTATGTACATGCTTGAATAGTGGTTGATTTGAGTTCACTTTAAGTGGTTGGACATTAGGCAGGAAGGGCTAATGGTTGAATTGGAAGTAAATGATGTGGCTGAATTAGTGGGATGGCCTGTTATTCATTTTATTTGGCTGAGTTGGGTCCTTAGTTGGTTGGCTGATTCCATTATCTGATTGGGATATTGGCTTTGTATTTCTTTAATACGTGGTTGGGTGATTCCTTTTGGATGGATGATGGCAGCTGGATGGCTCACTGGGTATATTATATTATATCCTATTATATTCCTTTATCCTTCCCCTGGATATCTCTCTCCCGATAGTTCCATTTTCGCCTCCAGCAGCTCTCGACCTGCTGGTTTATGTTTAGGGCTGCTTCGATTCTCCTTCCCCAGGCTTGATTCCCTCTATTCCTTAGTCGTCGATGCTAGGCGAGGTTGAGACCTGCAACTGCCTCCTTCCTGCGCTTCATCTGCCTCCTTCCTGCACCTCTGTTGCCGCCTTGCTGCAGTTTTCTGCAGTGTTGTGCTACTCGTGGGCTGGATTTGACCTTTACCGGCTATTTTGGGCTATAACTCCTCACTGCGAGCCTCCTTCCTCTCTCCCCTCACCTCTTACTTCCTAAATTTTGAAATTTAAGAGAATATATTTTGGACTTGGCCGGTTATGGTTCCTCATGAGGGATTTTCTGATTTAAGGATTTCTGAATTAGGGATTTTCTCCCTCTCCCTCATATGGTTTTGCCTTGATTTCCAATATGGAATTGATGGGGGTGTTGTTGTGGTTATGTTGACCTGCTGTTTTCGTGGGGTTTTCCTTGGAATTGGATTGCTATTGGCTGCTCGTGGTAGCTGTTTTCAGTGGGGGTTTGCTTTAGAATAGTGCCGAAATTATTGCGGGTTGTGCTAGCTGTTTTACTTGTGCTGGCCGGATGTTTTTGGTGGGGGTTTGCCTTGGATTTGGTGCTTCTTGTGGGCAGCCCTTGGTGTCGTCGTTGGCAGCACTTCGTGTTGCGGTTAGCAGCCCTTTATACTGTTGTTGGCTGCCCGAAATGCGGTTTTTTGTCACTTTTGTTGGTTTGTTATTGGCTAACTCTTTTGATTTTTGATTGGGTTTAGTTGTGGATGAAATTTGAAGTGTTGATTGGCCCTTGTTAAAGTCATTAGTGGCAAAATTTTGATTTGAGTTTGCTTTTGTTTTGAGTCACTTAAGCGAAAACTATTATAGGTCATAATTGTGACCGTATTAGAAGTCTGCTTGTATCTATTTAAAAGACGCAACTGTAAGTAAATGATTTACTTGATACTGTAGAGGATGACTTCCAGTGATAGACACGACGAGAACCCTATTAAGCACAAGGGCAAAGGAAAAGTTGTGGTGAGTCATTACTGCTTTGATTACGTATTCATTAGAATTATTTAGAATTACAAACATGTAGAATACTTTACTCTGAGCTACTTCCTTGCATGAACATTGAATATGAATTGAATTGAAGAAATTCAAAGATTCGAAATCACTAAAAATATGAAATGACTAAAAAGTTAAACATGAATTAGCAAGTGATAGAAACTCTGAGGGGAAATATATATAATTATTTCCTATATTTAGAAAATGAATATGAATTGATCATGAAAAGAATAAGAAATTGAGAGTGTGTCGAAGCATTGAAAAGCTAAGGGTCAACCTTGTAGGGGGTAGAGAAACAGACTCCTACACCTTATGATACAAAAATGTCTAATTTAGGAGGCACAGAAGCCAGTTGCGTTAATGAGCGCCCTAGAGCGGGCATTGATACGATGGGCCCAGATATTTGAGAAAATTGAAATTGACCTTCAACATTTCGAAAGAATGAACTATGATATGAATTCTGAACTGAAGACATAAATGAATAAGAATGAACTATGATAAGAATTCTGAACTAAATACAAAAATGAACAAATTATGACATGCATTATGAACTGAATACATAAATAAATACGAACGAATTATGATATCTGAATTGAATACAAAAATAAATAAGAAGGAAAGCAATAAGTTACTATCAAAAATAGTTTATTTTTGTTGTACTAGCTCACTGTACAGTACCTCACCTGCTTACATCATGTATGGTTCTACTATATAAGTTCACATAGAAATATATAAATGCATACTGATGCTGATTTTTCGTGTTTCCCTGTAGTGCGGTTGAAGAGAAAAGAAATTCACTTAGTTTTCTAAACTAACTAGTTGATGATTTCACTTTTAGGGTTCAGACCATCATTATACCAAGCCCTGCTAAGAGGTACCTGCGGAAGCAAAAAGGAAGCAAAAGAGGATGTGCTTCGAACCTGGGTTAGATTTTTTGTGATAAGATGTATATGATGTATCGAATGGTGTAATGAATGGAAAAGTTCTTTTAAGCCGTCTCTTAGTACCGCTATGGTATTATTTATTAGAATTATTATGTTATTTAATTGTGAAAAACCGCACAAAATAAAGATTTATATTGTGGCGGACTCTGGGTCGTTACACCGCCTGACTGACCTTCCCAAAACTCGTAGTAGACGCTGACGAGCTAGAGTTGTTCAAAGAGAACTACGTTCCACCAGGGTACTCGGCGAGGCATCAGGTGTTAGGCGAATGCCTTAACATAGTTGTTGAGGGAGAGTTTATGTTCTCCCAGGACTATTTTACTCATGGGTTGTGGCTTCCGCCATGGCCCGAAGATAAGGAGATCCTCCGACACTTCAGGCTAGTGCCTGCCCAGGTAAACCCGAATGGGGCCGCTGCGGTGATTTTGTTTGTGACCATCTTGCGGGAATTGTGAGGCCATTGGGACTTCACAGACTTCTACAATCTCTTTCAGTCCCAGAATGGAATTTTTAAGATACCTCGATGAATTTTGTTCACAGGTTCCCAGATCTCGAAGTGGAAATGATTCTCTTTGGGTAATCATGTATCATCCTAAGATTGCTCATTTCATTCCCAATAAATGGACTGATAAAAGTTTGAGATTAGCCTAACATTATGTAGACGTGATAGTTTGATTACATGGTGTTTCGAAGTCTATCATTTCAAATAGAGATGATAGATTTACTTCTATGGACTGGAAATATGTTCCTGAGTGATTGGTAAGTTGAAATTTAGCACAACGTTCCACCCTCGTACAAAAGGGAAAATGGAGAGCACAAATAAAACTATGTAAGATATGCTCCGTACGCGTATTTTGAAATTTGGAGGTAAGTAGGAAAAATATGTCACCTTAATAGAATTCTCTTATAATAACAGCTTTCAGATAAGTATTGGGATGGCTCTTTTGAGGCTCTTAATGACAAATGCTATCAAACACCTTTTGTGTTGTGTTAAAAGTTAAGAGAGACCTACCAACAAAAAATCATAGATTGATAAGACCACAGCTAGAGACAGGCTCATCTAGGAGCGTATTAAAATAACACAAGATAAACAAACAAAGCATTATGATCTGCGACACGAAACATTGAAATCCAACGTTGAAGATTATGTTTACCTGAAGGTCGGACCAGTTAAGGGTGTCTGAAGAATTAAGAGAATTAAGAAACTGAGCAATAAGTTCGTAGGTCCATTCAAAGTACTTGAATGTATTGGTGAGGTTGTCTACATGTCAGCCTTGCCTCAGAAAATAGTGTATTACATGATGTATTTCATGTCTCCTATTTGAAGAGAGCAGTCAAAGATCGCAACCAGGTGATTAGTATTGAGGATACACCAATTGAATCAAATCTTAGTATCAGTATAAAATCAGTGAAGATTGTTGACTCAAGGATTCCGAAGCTCGGGAATAAAGAGATATGTTTTGCGAAAGTCATTTTGATAAACTGTAGTCGGCCTGAATATACATGTTAAAGAGAAGATGAATTAGGGAACAATGAAGAATACGTTTTTCTTTTTGACTCAAGGTATGATTGTAAATTTCAAGAACGAAAATTTTATGAGGAGAGATTTATTACATCCGAAAACAAATTATGCATCGCCTCTCATGATCACAGATCCAATCACGAAGGGTAAGAACAGAGGTATCGCAAATCGTGGTATTTATCTCATATATGGTTAATTTTATGTGTTAAGGGATAAATTAAATAATGTCATTTAATAAGTAATGATTTCACAGCGATTTCTAAGGTGCACGAGAGTGAAATACATTGAATTAGCAAGAGTTAGAGTGCAATGACAATTTTCTAATTAAAAAAAACATATTTGCGTCCTTCAGTCATAACTCCCTCGTAATAAGAACAAAGCAACGTTTTCACCCATTTTGTGTCTCATTTGAGAATCGAGTGAGTCATGTTTCTCCTTTCCCACATAAGACTTGCGCTCCCTTCTTGTTTTCATTTTCCAATCGAGTGCTCAATATTAAAACCGCTATCTCCTCTCTCTCTTGTCGACGACTCCAACCGGCGAGTTCTCCTTTGTTCTGCAACCGACGATGCCTCCTTGTGACAATAACAGCCTCGACGATCCCTCCTCTAAATTCAAGTGGTCGCGGCAGGGTTTTTTTCTCAACCCGAGTCGGCAGGTAATCGCTAGAATCAATTTTTTCCTTGAGATCTATGCCCCCCCCCATTTCGCAGCTTCAGACAATAAGACCTACAAGTCCTCCTGCAGAAATTTCAACAGCCCTCGACGACACTTATTAGCGGAGTTCCAACAGCAATCGACTCCTTTTTGTTGACTTTCGGTAGGAGATGATCTTCCATCATTCCTAACAGATAACCGCCAAATCTCCTCATGCAAGTGAGTTTTCCCACTAGCCTTGGTGGTTCCTTTAATTCCTAACAAGATTTTCACCCCCTCGTTCAAAAAATAAGGGATAATTTCAGTTTCCTTTTGCTGAGAACCTCTTAGGACAAGGTGAGATTTTTACCTTTCAATTCATTTTTTCTCCTCTCCATGTTCCTACTGATTCACTAATAGTAGTTTGTAGCATTTCAAGAAATTGTGGGAGGGAAATATGGCTGTTGTGTTATACATTGGAGAAGCCTTGTGTATTCTCCGAATCAAGGTGAGAACCCCTTCCCAGCTCAAGTGAATAAATTTCCTTTACTACTATTTAAGAAAAAAAATCCCATAAATTCAAGGAAAAAATCCCTAGCAGTGGTAAAGAGGGACTGCATAGAGTACTCAAGGGAGGTCTCCAATTTTACATTCAACGTAAAGAAATCATGTTGTCGCGCCGTGTAAGAAATTTTACTAAAACATTCTACTCCTCAATAGTTAGACATATCATGTAGTTTTATGTGTATTATATTTTAAGATAAATAGTTGTGCGTAGAAATATAAAAGGATCATGATATTATGAACACTGAATCTCAGAAATATAGAAGGCTAGTAACTCATAACTTAATCATTTTGTCACAATAATATGACTAGTAATTTGGAATGCAAGAAATGATTATAATTAGATATTGATATTGTGAACCTTAAGAATAAAAATCATGAGCGACCTGATATCGCTTTATAAACATAAACAATAAAGGCTATAAATAAATGAACATAAATAGTACGTGATTAGACACTAGTAGAAAGTGAATTACCTTTATATAGTTATTTAATTGCATTAATATTAGAAAAAGTAATAACACACAGAAGGCATAAAGACGATAAAAATACATAGTTTATGAAAGTAATATTATGTGAATGATCCCCTAAGATTAATTGAAAAAAATGGTTAATGGATCATTTCAAATTAGTTTCTTTAAGCGGGTCTTTTTCATGAACATGTCGGCCACTATATGAAGATAAATAGGAGGCACGACCGAGTGTTATTCCCTTTCGTAATTGATAGATGCACATTATCATACTCATATGGTATAGCATGTCATGTAAGCCTCAAATGGGGGAGTCGACAACACATGACAACACTAGAGATGAGACACTTGGCACCTATGTTCGCCCTTAGTGACTCAAACTTCAGAATGTGCAAAAGAATCCTTGCAATTAAGAATAAATTAAAAAGTGTTTAAGATACCTCAAATTGAATTACTAGTCAAAATTTAGAACCCTACACGATAATAATTAGGAACTCAGATTAAATCTAGAATAAGATCAAATCAGAGATAAGATGATTTATTTTCAAAGGTACTTTTATAGAAAAACTTGCATAGAGTTATACTATATTTTCCATTGTTTAGAATCTATGAAGCATCGATACTTCCTTGAGGTCGCGTACCCGTACCGGATACGTATCTGGTACCGGTACATACAGGGTACTCAGCGGATACACATGTTACTCTAGTATGTAGATACACTTGAACTTACCAGATCGTTCTGCATATTGTGATAGAGTATGTTTTTCTAAAGTAAACAGAAGACTTATGTGTCTTTCAGAAAAGAAAAATGAGATATATGTACATATTTATTATATTTAATATAATGTATCCCGATGCACCAGTATCCTTGTTTTTAAAATTTTGTCGTGCCGCCGTAACGGATACGAATCGTACCGGGTACTCGTACCCGTACCGGTGCTTCCTATTTTAGAATACAATTTTAAATCATGCATGAATATTATTTTATGTAAATTTTAGTGTCATTAAGGAGAATAGTCTTTCTTACTTTCCAGTTGGACTAACGCCGTCTTCAGACATTTCTCTTCAGGGAGCATAGGTCGGGAGATCCACTTAAGATAAGCTCTCAAGGATTTCTGCACCTTAGTTTGTTTTCTTTCAGTTGTCTTTCCATTCATTTGATGTATTAATTATATATGATCTTAATGTATCAGACAAAAAAATTTAAGTGTTTCAGACAATGTTTAAGATTTTCATTCTTTCAGATATTTTCGTTTACTCCTGCTATGTATCAGTTTTATTACCATTGCTTAGTTTGCTTCATATCACAGGTGTCGATCGGGATTATGAATTGATGTTAAACTAGGTAAAGGTGTTACACATACACTTGTGGCTCATCTCAAAGAATTATGTCATATCACTGAATATAATACTGATTTTGCAAAGAAAATTTCAAGATTGAACATAAATTGAAAAATATGCCAAAATAGATTTAGGTTAAACTATAATCAAACAACACACATCCTTACTCTTCATCAAAGTGTTCATAGCCACTGCATTATTTGATGTTTCCCGAATTGTTTGGATCACACCATCCAAGTTGTCAAGTCCCACAACAATTCCCTAAAGGAATAGGGTAAATCCCGTCAATGATTAAAAGCGTACATCACAACATTTATTTTGATATCAAGCCAAACTTCTAACAAAATTAAATAATTTGTAATAACCTCTACAATATGCTTCCTCTCTTTTGCTTGAGAAAGCTGAAATTTGGCACGCCTTTCAATAACAGAGCATCTAAAATGGAGGAAGGCCTGAAAATCTAAATATCAATAACTATACAACTGTTTCTTTTAAAATTGTACATGACAAGAAATACCATCTGATACAGTGAGGGCATTAGCACACTTGTAAAATGGGAAAATTTTACTAAAAATAAATTAATATCCAAGCTAAACTTGTTCAAATTCAATAACTGTCAGGTGTCAATTAATTTGTCGTGAACTAACAACAAGAATATTCTACACATAACCAGGCAAACAAATATTTTAAGTTTACTTCACATCAACATTCCTAGTTCTTTTATAAATTATTTAAAATATGAACATCCATATTGAAAACAGGCAACAAGATTAATTATAGTAATGCAAAAATATCAAATTGGAATTAAAATTCAGTACATAGTAAGCATAGAATTGAACACGGAACATGGACAGGATAGTAGGATTGTGGCGCTCTACTACTAAAAAAACATAGCACACCACACACATAGAAGACCAAAATTAATCTATATGTATATTAACTGAAAAAGTAGTTTTTTAAATATAAGGAAATTATTACAGGCTTGCCATAGCATGTCAATGTGGTCGCCGGAGAGGTGGTCGGAGGTGGAGATGATGGTGGAGGAGAACACTCCGGAGCCGAAAGCACGGTTGTCTAAGAGGGGAGTGTTCGGAGAGAGAAATAACCCTAAATAGAAGGTTTTTGCATATTGCACCCTAAATATTTAATTTTGGCACTTTGCACCTCCCAAGTACTTTAATATTGGCATTTTGCACCCTCCTAAATGAATATTTAGGGTGCAAAATGTCAATATTAAATTCTTTGGGGGTGCAAAGTGTCAAAATTAAATATTTAGAGTGCAATGTGCAAAACTCCCTAATTGGAGGGTGGTTAGTGTCAAAATGTTTTTAATTTTACTTTGGTCTTAGGGCAGAAAAATTACATTGCTTGAATTGCATGCATAATTTCTTTAAGGATGCACGTAATGGAGAATAACGCATACACATTATGGTAGTTGTTCTAGACAAGTATTTCATGTGGCGGATTTGGGCCGTTACACGTTAAGCAATGGGTGATCTCTTTCTTCCACTTTTGGACGAGGACACCCAAGGTAAATTATTATCCTTGAAGCAAATATGAGAATTATCCATCTTAATCATCTCTCCGAGAAACTTTGGCATAGAAGGCCTTGTTGTCGAGTGAGAAAAAGCGGCGTACCTTTCTAGGGTTCACGATCTGATCTTCATTCACCCGATCGAACTCTACTTAAGCCGATCAGCCACATTTAGGTTTATAGTCATCACCCGGTGAGCATAAGTTAGCTTGTATCTTAACACCCCCACACCCCCTTAAGCTAACATCATAAGCATCTAGCATCTCGAGCCTGAGGGAATAAGAATGAAGAGATATACGATATACAACTTTGGTGAGAATGTCAGCAAGTTGGTCTTCAAATGGCACAAACACCATAGTAACAATCTAATCCTAAATTTTGTCTCGCACAAAGTGGAAATCAATTTCAATGTGTCTTGTCCTCTCATGAAAGACATGATTGTTGGCGATATGAATAGCAGCTTGATTATCACAGTGAAGGTGCATAGCCTCGAGAACAGGGAAGCTCATTTCCCCCAAGATAGATTTAACCCAGATGAGTTCATAAGTAGTGACAACAATGGCGCGGTATTCAGCTTCAGTAGAGGAACGAGCAACCACATTTTGTTTCTTACTTCTCAGGAAATAAGGTTGTCACCAACAAAGATAGAATACCCACTCGTAGATCTTCTGTCCATGGAAAAGCTCGCCCAATCAGCATCACAGTACCCGTGGACCTTAAGGTGACCATGAACTTGATAGATAATGCCCATTTTGGGGTACTTTTTTATGTATTTGAAAATCCAAACAACAACTTGATAGTGATGAACTTTAGGGTTGTGCATGAATTGACTGACTAAACTAACAACAAAGGAGATAGCTGATAATTGTCAGATAAATCAACTTTGCCACAATGCGTCAAAATTCTACCTTCCTCTCAAGATCAGGAGACGTCTCCTTATGAATTTCATAATTAGGGTCCACCGGGCTATCCACGGGTTTGACTCCTAAATATCCAACATCACTGAGCAAGTCTAAGACAAATTTGAGCTGAGAAATCATAATCTCCTCGGCAGATCGAGCGATCTCAATTCCCAGAAAATACCGAAGAAGACTCCAATCATTGATTTCAAAGGCAGATGTCAATTCCCCTTTCACCAGAGTAATGTGATGTTCATCAGTACCAGTAATAATGATATCATCCACATAAACTATGAGAATAGTTGTGCATTTCTCATTTATGTAGACAAAGACTAAGTGATCAGAAGTACAACAAGTTAAGTTTAGATCTAAGAGTTTCACTTAGCTTGGCAAACCAAGCACGAGGAGACTGTTTGAGACCATACAAGATTTTCTTAAGGCGGCACCCATGTCCTTTAGGAACATTCATGCCAGGAGGTGGAGTCATATAGATTTCTTCCTCCAATTCACCATGGAGGAAGACATTTTTAACATCAAGCTAGTGTAGATTCCAAGACTTGAGTGAAGCTTTTGGCAAGCAATCTTGCTTTATATCCATTTGCATCCAACTGGGTGACGCTCATGTGGGATTAAGACAATTTCCCAAGTCTTTTGACGTTGGAGAGCATCCATCTCCTCCTCCATAGTCTTTAACTACTGAGGATTCAAGCTAGCTGCTGAAAAATTGTTAGGAATAAAAATAGAGGAAACAAAAGCAAGATATGCTTGCAAAGAGTGAGAGATAGAGTGATACCCAACACACTTATCGATAGGATATCTAGTACGACCACTATGAATTTGAAGCGCAAAGGTGGTCTCCGGAGTGGTGTTATTGCTTGGATCTGGCAGAGTAGTGGTGGGTGGTGGAGCATGATTGCAACATTCTTGTCCAATATTTTTGTTTTACCTTCTCTGGTAGACTTGAAGATCCTTCCTCCTTCTGTACACACGAAGGTCATTGGTTGGAGCTTCCTTTCTAACTGGAGTATCATCACTACCCGGAGTCAGCACATCAACCAGAGCATAGGCAGGGGTGGCATCGTAGCACTCTCATCTTTGTTTCTCCTAAAATATAACAGTTTTACCCTCATCAGAGTTATAGAGTGTGTTTTCAAAAAAAGTAACATCTTTTGATATAAACATTCTTCTAAGAGTAGGAGAATAACACTTATACCCATTTTGGTTGGCAGCATATCCCACAAAGACGCATTTTATCGCTTGTGGACCTAATTTATCCTTATGAGGCCACACACTATGAACAAAAGTAACACATCCGAATATCTTAGGAGGAAGATTGAATAGAGGCATATTCGGGCAAAGAAGTTTTAGGGGGTACTTTCTCTCAAAGTACCAGTAGTCATTCGATTAATTAGAGAGACGGACGCAAGGACACCTTCATCTCATAATCGCTTAGGAACGTGCATCTCTGGCAACAGACAACGAGTGGTCTCCATGTTATGGCGATTCTTCCTTTCGACTACCCCATTCTGCTGAGAAGTCACTAGACAAGAAGTTTGAAAAAATAATGTCATGATCTCTCAGGAACCTCTAAAGATCACTACATGTGTATTCACCTCCGTTATCACTCCTAAAGATTTTAATTTTAGTTCTGAACTAAATCTGCACATCATGATAAAATAACTGAAATATTTTTGAAATCTCATTTTTCTTTTTCATAAGATACACACAAGTAAAGCGTGAGTAACCGACAATAAACAAAATATTAAAAACATTTATAAAGCAAATAGGAGAAGTCCAGACATCAGAATGTATCAAATCAAAACATTCCACACTTCGACTCTGGCTAGGGGCATAGCTGGTTCTACAGTGCTTAGCCAATTCACAAGACTAACAATCAAAAATAGTTTTGTTAACATTAAAAAAATGCAGAAAAGAATTTTTTAAGTCTTCAAACTAGCATGCTCAAATCTCTTATGCCACAACATTAACTGATCAACATTGACAAACTTCTGAGCACCAAGGGCTTGACGGTAGTCCATGACATACACACTTCCTGACTCATGCCCACCACCAATCGTCTTCCCACTCATCAGATCCTGAAAAACACAATGAAAGGAGAAAAAATCGATAGAACAGTTAAGTTGTTTAGTTAAACTGCTCACAGATAACAAATTTGTGAGGAATGAGAGAACAATAACCACATATTTGAGAGAACCAGATGGAGAAAGATGAATAACTCCTTTACCAGTCACTTAAGCCGAGGATCCATCAATGAGTTTCACACTGCCAGAGGCAGAAGAAATAGAAGAAACCCCCACAGAAGACCCGATCATACGGTCGGATGCCCCCGAGTCAATGATCCAAGGAGCGGATGATCATTTAGAGGACACATAAGTAGTAGGAACATGAGCAGTCATACTCGCCAAGTAACCATCTAAAGGTCTTCCAGAAGCATTTGCTCTCAGAGCATTGAGCTCTCTAGTTAAACTTTTGTTTTCAGCAAGAAGATACCCAACATTCTCTAGATTGTCAAACACAGCAGTTTGGGATCTCACATGTTTCCCATCAGAACCACGAATCCAATCTGAAGGAACCAAGTGAGGATGAAGATCCTATCATTTTTCTTTCCCATGTCCTTTCTTCCCAAAGTGAGGGCACTTCATTTTACTCTTATTTTCTTGTCTCATATTTCATGAATGTCACTTCTTCTGCTCAGCCGCTAGAGCAGATTTCTCATGACCAACATGAGCATCTGAACGAATGGAGTTTATACGGCTTGCCTCCCCTCGAATATAGTGGGCCACTGTCTTTAAATCAGGCACAGAATCTCTTCTTAATATCTGAACTCTCTGAAATTCAAGTTCAGGATGAAGACCGAAAAGCATTTCAAATACCCTCTGTTGTGTAAGTTCAGTCTTGTGGTCCTCTATCGCCTAGATAGCAGAATATTGATATATTTTTGCCCACTTATAGGTCAGTTTGCTATAACATTCCTAAAAATCACCTATCCCTATCATGTGGATCTGCTCAGTCTGGAGTTGATATATTTTAACGAAGTCTTTCTTTTTTGAATAATTTTGTTCGATCAGCTCCTACGTTTCTTTCGCAGTTTGACAAAAGAGAAAGTGACTTGCAATCTTAGGTTCCATAGAATTGACGAGCCAATTGATCGCAATGAGATTTTCACCTTCCCATTCCTCATAAAGAGGATCAGCCTTGCTTGGGGCCGGCTTGGATCTAGTGATAAACCCAAGTCTCCGACGGATCCTAATGAATATCCGCATAAATTGAGCACATAGGAGGTAATTTCTCTCATTCAGTTTGATGTGAGTCACCCCCCGATTGAAGTCCATGTGAGAACTTCCTCCACTATAATGTTTAGGTTAATCTCCCACCCCTTCAGGGGCATTGACACCCTTCCATTTGTCCTCCATAAGAACAAATGCCAAGAAGAAAAAGAACAGGGCCGACTTCAGCCTCCAACACAGCAGGATCTGAGGCAGGGCTCTGAAACATTCGAAAAAAAAGCTGGGTCTGATACAACAGAGACTGAAACAGGAGGCCCTCCACAGCATCAGCAAGACACGGACGGCTTCAGCCTCTCCAACACAGCCGCAGCAACAAGACACGGTGTTGATGCAGCAGGGACTGAAACAGCAGACCCTCCCCCAGCAGCAGCAAGACACAGACGGCTTCATCCCCTCCAACAACGGCCACAAGAAGCAGCCCGACCGACAAGAATGTCGACAGACGCAGCGGAGGGAAGAAACACGGCGAGCGGCGCAGGGCAATGACAAAGGAGGGAGCACGGGGAATGGCAACGAAAGGGAAAGGAACCCACGGGTAAGCCTTCAGGTTGACGTCGAGGAACGCACCTCCTCTGATACCATGTCGAGTGAGAAAAAGCAGCGTACCTTTCTAGGGTTTCACGATCTGATCTTCATTCACCCGGCCTAATTCTAACTGAAGCCGATCAGCAACATTTAGGTTTATAGTCACCACTCGGTGAGCATAAGTTAGCTTGTATCTTAACACTTGTTTGGCACGATGGTCGGGAGGCACGCTTATTTATGCTAATATAGCGGCGGGCCGGATCCCCACCGTCCTGCCAAATGAGCGGAACCCGCGGCCGGGCTATGTCGTCCGCGTGACCGGTGCGGATCAGCCCCACCAAGCGGAGCCTTAGACCATATTGGAGATAACAGCCCTGGAACTGAGTAAAACTAAGTAGGGTGATTGAAGATTGTAGGTCATTGATATCGATCATATTTTGTTGACACTTGATTATGTACACCTGTAGAGATCATATGACTCTTAAACTGTTAGGAGTACTTGTGAGATGTTTTTCCGCTTCTTTGCACTTGTGAACAGAGTGATGAGTAGCATCTTAAAGTCAGTAAAGCTCGTAATAAATACAAGAGGAAGATTGAAATTTTATTTTAGGGTGCTGTAATTAAGAGCAGAAAAGAGAAATCAACACTTGATGATCATGTTAAGATTTCAAAAAAAGATTGTCAAATCTAGGTGGGGTTTAACTTTGATGATACAAACTTGTTAAAGATCTTCCACTATTTCTTTCTTAATCCTCTATTTCTTTCTTCCTCTACATTTGTTTTTATCGAATATATAATTGTGCCCGTTGGAAAAGCCCACGTAAATAATCACATTTATTTGTATTTCTTCTTTTCTCCTCTTTAGTCTCACATCTTGTATAGGACTCTCTTCTCTCTTTCTCCCTCCTATAAATGTGTATTCATACATTGTATTTCATTATTGAGATAATATATACAAGGTTGAGTTTTTCTCTACATGGTATCAGAGGGATACGGTCCGGCCTGTCTTTTTTGAAACCGCCTGTTCTTCCGGCTTATCGGGCGGCTTCCCCTCTCCTGCTTAGCCACAGTGTCGTGTGATCGGCCTCTTTCTAGCCGCAGTCTTTGTTACCGCGGCTTCCCGTGCGGACAACGTCATTCTAACCGCTTCTTCTGTTGTCTCTCTCGTGGCTTCCACCTCTTCTCCTCCTCCTCCCTCCCTTTATAACCTTTCTCACAGGTGGGAACCTCCCTTCCTAGTTTTTCCTCTGCCCGTGTGATCTCCTTATCTATCCGCGCGGTCTCCCTCTCAGTTCTCACCACAGCTCTACCCGCTTTCCTACTTCCCGCTCGTCTCGACTTGTCTAACGTCGTCGCGACTTGACTTTGTCGTCGCGGTCTCTCATCTCGCCGCGAGTTGCGCATCTTACTTGTTGCGGTCTTCTAGTCTACCCATCGAGATCTTCCTTCTCGTTGCTCTGCTCTCTGCTCGTTGTAGCTTAACTTAGTCGCTGCGGCTTCTCTTCTCGTCGTGCTTCGCCTCTCTTGTCGATGCGGCTTCTCCTCATCTCGGCAAGCTACGCATCTAGGTCGTGACATCTCTCCTTGCCGATGGTGTACTCACCTTGATCGTGCGGACTTCTCGTCTGACCTCCTCACCGCCTAGTCGTTGCGACTTGTCTTGTCGCTAGAGGTTTCTCCTCTCTGATGCGGGCTCCGCATACTGATCATGACATCCTCCTTGCCGCTGGTGTTTTAACACTGTGGCCGTGCGGCTTCTACCAGCTATCCGCTCTGCATTCTAGTTGTGGCGGCCTCATTGCCTTGTCGCTGGTGGATTGCCACTCAAACCGTGCGGTCTCCTGTCTGGTCGTTGTTCTTCTTGTCCGCCGGCCTAGCCTCCTGCTCGCCTAGCCACGACGACCTCTCCAGAGTCAACCAGACAGACTGCTTCTTCCTCTGCAGACTGCCCGACATTTGCCCCTGAACTCCATGATGAGTTGTGGATTACAACCATTTCGCTAGCCGGGAAGAAGAACTTCGTGGAGTGGGTGCACTCTGTTCGCCGCGTACTACAATCCAAAGGTTTTCAAAATCACTTGACCCAAGCGCCTCCTGCTGCTCCTACTGACGATTGGTTGCGCAACGATGGTCGGGTTCAGACATGGCTCCTCAACTCCCTTGATACTGAACCCTACTGCATGACCATGTATCACGAAACGGCCAAGGCAATGTGGTATGAGCTCCAGTCTCTATATTCCGGAAAAGATAGTCTCCGGTATCTTTATTACATTATTGCACGGGCCAAGACTTTAGTTTAAGCATGAATCCAACATCAACCTCCTACGTTGGATCTCGCTGCACAACGGGCTCAGAAAGAAGTCGTCAGTGTGGTCATGATGATGGCTCGTGTTCCACCTCATCTTCACAGCGTTCGGGCACAGATCCTCTCCTCGGTTGCTACTCCCTCAATATCAGATGTGTGTTCTATGCTGCTCAAGGTCTCACCGCCTCCTGATAGTTCTGCTCCTCCGTCCCCGGCTCTCCTGCAGCATACATCTGCACCCCTGTTGTCTTCCCCCCTCCTCGCTGGGGACGTTCTAACTCTCGGGGCCGCGGACGGGGAGGCCGGCCTCGCCCAAAGTGTTCCTTCTGCGGTAAGGACGGTCACCTTGAGGCCACATACTATCGCAAGCATGGGTATCCTCCTCGTCCACAGGACACTGTTGTTGCTACCGACTCCTCTGCTCGTACTGACCTTGAAGAGGTCCGCCTTCAGCTCCAACAACTCCATGGTCTGCTCAGTCGCCCACCTGCTTCTGTTGCCTCTGCTGTCTCCATCTCCCAAGAAGGTATCGTTTGTCTCACCACTAGTCCGCGCTGCATAGTGGACTCAGGTGACACCCATCACATCACCTCCTTGTGGCCACATCAATACCTAGATTCTCCTCATCCTAAGTGTATCACTGTGGCCAATGGGGACACTGTTGCTGTCTCTGGCTCGACTGACATCCCTCTCACTTCTTCTCTCTCTCTCTCTACACTTGTCTCTTCATGTTTTGTGCTCCCCGTTTAATTTGTTTTATGTTGGTCGTCTGACTAATGATTTGAATTGCTCTGTAACCTTCACCTCTTCTTCTATTTTGATACAGGATCACAGGACGTGGACTATCATTGGTAAGGGGTGACTGCAGAACGGGCTCTACCCACTTGATGAATCTCTAGCTATCATCTATTCAGTTTCCTCTGTCGATTAGCATCGGCGTTTTGGTCATGCCCCTCTACCAGTCCTCCAGAAGGCTCTCCCAGATGTATTTGTACCTTCTTTTCAATGTGAATCATGTGTGTTAGGCAAGCAGCCTCATTCATCTTTTTCATCTCATTGTACTGGGAGAACTGTGTAACGACAAAGCACACATAGGAACCAACACAAAACAAAACCAACCGGTCACCATTTAAAAAGCCATCGGAAAGCCAAACGATCGTCGCAAAAGCCATCGAAAAGCTCGAACACAAAACAAAACCAACCGATTAGCATCGGCGCTAAAATTTTCATCATCGGGGAATTCTTTTTTATAACAAAATTAATAACCATTTATTTATATTATTCAGGTTCAAATCTTACACACTGCTCCTTTTATTTTAGTACACTCTAATATTTGGGATCCGTACAAAGTTACTAGCATTTCTGATTATCGTTATTTTCTAACGTTTATTGATGATTATTCGCAAATGACGTGGCTATACCTAGTTCGTGATCGCTCCGAGTTTCCTCGTGTCTTTCGGGCGTTCCTTCTGGAGACCCAAACGCAATTCTCCACGAACATCAAAACTCTCCGCACGGATAATGCCCATGAATACACTAGCCACGAATTTGCGACTCTTTGCTCTGACTTTGGGGTTATTCACCAAATCTCATGTGCTTATACCCCCCAACAAAACGGGGTCGCTGAGCGGAAGAATTGACATCTTCTCGATGTGGCCCGCTCCATCATGCTCCAAATGCACGTTCCCAAAACTTATTGGAACTTTGTTCTTTCGACGGCTTGCTATATGATTAACTGTCTTCCTTCCCTCATCCTCCACAATGACACTCCATTCAGCCTCGTGTTCGCTTCTACTCTGGCATTCTCTCTCACACCCGCATCTTTGTGTGCACTTGCTATGTTTACACCCTTGGTCCATCCTTGGACAAATTGGATCCCCGAGCAGCCAAACACATCTGTTTTGGCTACACACGGACACAGAAAGGCTACGTATGCTACTCACCGGCTACCCGAAAGGTGACAGTTTCTGCTGATGTTACCTTTCGGGAGGATCTTCCTTTCTTCTCTGCTTTAGATCATACACCTCCACCATCAACTGTCTTACGTCTTATCATTCTCGTTACCACTCATCCACCACCAAGACCTCTAGCCCAGGCCCCCTTGTTTCCAAGCAACCTATTATTTGTGTCTACACTTGTCGCCATCCAGCCTCCAGTGCCCCACTGCAGTCTGCCTCGCCCACTGATGCTCCGAGTCCCGCTGATCCAGGACCGGAATCTACAGCTCATCTCATGGCGAATTATGTATCCTTACATCACCTATCTCCACAACTTCAGACTTTCCCACTTCATTATCCTTGATTTCTATACGTAACTCTGTGCAGGAGGCTCTCCAACATCCTGGCTGGCGGGCGGTCATGGAAGAAATGACGGCTCTCTGGGCTAACCAGACCTGGACCTTGGTACCATTACCTACCGGTCAGACACTTGTTGGGTGTAAATGGATCTTTGTGATCAAGCATGCCCCTGATGGGACGATTGACCATCTGAAGGCCCGCCTGGTAGCTCGTGGTTTCACCCAACAGCAAGGCCTCGATTATGAGGAAACATTCTCTCTTGTGTCCAAGCTGAACATCGTTCGTGTTCTTCTCTCGGTGGTTGTGCATCGCCAATGACCATTACAACAACTGGACATCAAAATGCTTTTCTCAACGGCGACCTCCAGGAAACGGTTTTCATGCAGCAACCGCCCGGTTTGAGACCACGGGGGAGCCCCGAGTTTGTCATCTTAAGAAGTCCATCTATGGTCTCAAACAATCCCCTCGGGCATGATTTGACACGCTCAGTAAGGTCGTCTGACAAGTCGGCTTTACTCGGAGTTCAACTGATTTCTCAATGTTCACACGTCATCAGGCAATGAGAACTATTCTTCTGTTGGTTTATGTTGATGATATCTTAATCACTGGAGACGATTCAAAGAGCATCCAACCAGTCAAATAACACCTCAGCTCTGTCTTTCAGACCAAGGATCTGAGACATGTTCGTTACTTTCTTGGTCTTGAGGTCGCAAGACGACGGGATGGACTTGTCATCTCCCAAAGGAAGTACTGCCTAGATCTCTTTCAAGATGCTGGTTGCTCGGGATGCAAGACTACTACTACTCCAATGGATGCAAATCATAAGTTGTGTGCACATTCTTCGGATACAGATCTTCCTCTTCAAAATCCGGAATACTATCGATGGCTTATTGGAAAATTGATCTGTCTAACGGTCACAAGACCGGATATTTCCTTTGTTGTTGGGGTGGTCAGCAGGTTTATGCATGCTCCGCGAACATCTCGCCTTCAAGCTGTTTAGCGCATCCTTAGATATCTTAAAACAGCCTCGGGTCAAGGATTGGTATACAAAACCTCATCCTTTACTCCAACATTGGTTTCGTACTCTGATGCAGACTATGCCGGTTCCTTGGATGATCATCGGTCAACCAGTGGTTTTTGTACATATTTTGGAGGTCATCTCGTGACCTGACGAAGTAAGAAACAAACAGTGGTTGCTCGATCATCAGCTGAAGCAGAATATCGTTCGATGACATTTGTTGTCTCTGAGCTTACCTAGTATCTTGAAAGTCTCCTGGCCGATCTAGGGGTAAAACTTCCCTCACATGTCATCTTGTTATGCGACAGCCAAGCTGCAATACATATTGAGAAGAATTCAGTCTTTCATGAAAGAACAAAACATATTGAAGTAGACTGTCACTTTATCCGGGAGAAAGTCTAAATGAAGAAGATAGAATTGAAGCATGTTCCTGCTACTGAACAAGTGGTTGATATCCTCACAAAGGCTCTACCTAGCGCCCTAATTCTACAAGTGTCTGTCCAAGCTTGGTGCATATGACTTTACGCTCCAGCTTGCGGGGGAGTGTTGGAAAAGCTCATGTAAATAGGCTCATTTATTTGTATTTCTTCTTTTCTCCTCTTTAGTCTCACATCTTGTATAGGACTCTCTTCTCTCTTTCTCCCTCCTATAAATGTGTATTCATACATTGTATTTCATTATTGAGATAGTATATACAAGGTTGAGTTTTTCTCTACAGTGCCGAATATTATATACATAGTTATTAAAGTCTTAAGGCATACCAAAGTGAAAAGAGGTCTTGGAACCTAGGCGCGAGTGCGCTCCTAACGAGAGAAAGGCGAAACCACTTCCATTTTAAATAATAAGCATCAAATACCAGTTCAACTTCTTGATCAGCTCTTCATCTATTATACTCATTAATCATTCATTACTACCATTTATCTCTCTAAAAAATAGAATCAATGTGGTCATTGCATCATATCTAAATCTCAATGCTAGATTATCTTTCACAGTCACTAAGTCATGCAAAAAATATTGAGTTATGTTGCGGAAAAGAGGAATAATGCTTGATGATTAATTCGGGACTCCCGTATAAATATAAATTCATACACGGGATTACATCACACACTCTAATACAGGAAAACATAAAATATAAAAAACATAATATTCCAACACTCCCCCTCAAATTGAGTGTGTATGTCTGGCATGCCCAACTTGCCCAGTATTCTGTCAAACGAGTTCTGTCTTGACCCTTTGGTAAGCACATCTGCGAGCTGTTGGTTTGATGGAACAAAAGGGGTACTCACAATCTTACTAACTATGTTTTCTTTGATGAAGTGTCTGTCGATCTCAATGTGTTTGGTGTGATCGTGTTGGACCGTATTGTGGGCAATGCTGATAGCGACTTTATTATCACAATAGATCCTAATTGGGCCATCACGCTCCACGCCAAGGTCCTTCATGACCGACTGAATCCACAACCCTTCGCATATCCCCTGTGTCATGGCACGAAACTCTGTCTTCGTGCTGGATCTGGCCACGACATGATGTTTCTTGCTTCTCCAGGTTGCTAAATTTCCCCCAACAAGTGAACAATACCCTGATGTTGACCTTCGGTCATTGACTGAACCTGCCCAGTCCGCATGAATATAGACCTATATGGTCAATGCCTCGTTGGGTGAGAACAGTATTCCCTTGCCGGTAGAAGATTTGAGATACCTCAGGACTCTGTACACAGCATCCAGGTGATAAGATCTAGATTTAGCCTCTAGGTGAGTTCATGTACTGACTAAGGACCACCACAACATAAGATATGTCCGGACAAGTGTAAGAGAGATAGATAAGCTTCCTCACCAGTCGTTGGAAGCCTGGTATGTCATCAACAACTTCTCCTTCATCTCTTCCTAGTTTGTGAATGACTTCAATTGGTGTATCTGTCGGCCTGCACTCGAGCATTTCAGTTGCCTCAAGCAAGTCCAGAACATACTTCCTTTGAGATATAAAGATCTCACGTTTGGATCTGGTCACCTCAATATCAAGACAATACTTGAGGGGACCAAGGTTTTTCACTTTAAATTCCTTAGCCAATCACATCTTTAGAAGTTCAACCTCATATGTATCATCGCCGGTTATTACTATATCATCCACATAGACAAAAAGAACAACCACTTTGCCCTCCCTATGCTTCACAAACAAGGTGTGATCAGCATTGCTCGGTTTGTATACGAAAGAAATCATAGCCCAGTGAAATCTCCTAAACCACGCACGTGGAGATTGCTTCAGGCCATACAGAGCTTTCTTCAACCTGCAAACTTTCCTTGTCGACCCTTCTTGGATAACACCAGGAGGTAGGGACATTTAGACTTCCTCCTCAAGGTCACCGTGGAGAAATGCATTCTTCACATCCAACTGAAGGAGACTTCATCATTTACACACAGCACATGAAAGTAAAATTCTGATGGAGTTCATTTTTGCAACCGGAGTAAATGTCTCCAGATAGTCGATACCAGCTGTCTGCGTATATCATTTAGCTACCAACCTGGCTTTGTATCGTTCCAAAAGGCCTTGAGAGTTTTGCTTCAAAGAGAAAACTCACTTGCATCCCACAATCGTTTTTCCCTTAGGAAGATGAACCAGCTCCCAAGTATGGTTCTTGTCAAGAGCTCTCATTTCTCCAACATGGCTTACTTCCACTCATTATGCTCAAGTGCTTCCTGCCAATACTGTGGGATAGAAATGGAGGCCAAGGAGGTGACAAATGTTTTATGTGTAAGAAATAAGGAGTCATAAGTCACAAAGTGAGAAAGAGGTTGCTGGGTAGAAGCAGAACTACCTCTGTTAGTACCTGACGAGGGATCGAGTGATCGCACGGGTTGAATAGCAAGAGCCTGAGTGGTCGTGTCACTCCTACATCGCGTGTAGACCTGCAATAAAGGAGCAGGAATCATCGGGTACCCAGAAGTAAGTGGGAGCAGGAGAGCAGCGAAGGAGTAGAGACATGAGTGGGAACCATAGATGGAGTAGTGGACGGAGGAGGAATTGGCAGAGGAACAGAGGGAGGGGAACTCACTTCCGTAGCAATAGTCTCCCCCTGGAGAGAGGTCCATAATAGGTTTCAGATTCCTGAAAGGTGACATCCATAATAACGAATATCCGCTTGGTAGCAGGATGAAAGCACTTATAGACTTTCTGAGTAAGAGAGTAGTCAATAAATACACACTTCACGGCGTGGGGATCAATTTTGGGCTTAGGATGAGTATTGACAAAACATACACATCCAATGACACGAGAAGAGAGAGAAGTGAGACGGACCCCTGAGATAGTGAGAGGGGTATGAAACCCAAGAACCCGCGTAGGAAGACGATTGATGAGGTAGGCAGCGGTGAGTACATCATCACCCCAGTAATACTTTCGGAGATGCATCTGAAGGAGGCATCTAGCCACATTAAGGAAGTGTTGATTCTTGCGCTTAGTCACCCCATTCTGAGCAGGGGTATAAACACAGGAGGTTTGATGAATAATACCAAGGTCACTCAGGTATTTCTCAAGGCGGGTGTCAATATACTCACGACCATTGTCACTACGCAGAATTTTAACGATGACACTATATTGAGTATTTACCATCTTGTGAAAGCGTTGAAAAATAAAGAACACCTCACTTTTATGTTTCATTAAGTAAACTCGGGTACAACGAGAGTAACAATCGATAAAAGAAACAAACAAAGTGCAACCAGAAATTGAAGCAGTGGGGCTACGTCCCCAAACATCAGTATGAATAACAACAAACAAAACAGAGTTACGAGGAGACATAAGAGGAAGGGTACTACGATGACGTTTAATCAGTTCACATAAATTACAATGAAAATCATTAAATAAAGTAGAAGACATAGTAGGAAACAACTTCATAATAGAGATAGGAAGATGTCCTAGCCGACAGTGCCAGAAATCCAACTCAGAGGGACGAGCAACATGAAGAGCTTTGGGAGGCCGAGCAATGAAGGATGAAGTGGAGGCAGAGGGGTCGAACACATAAAGCTCGTTGCACAGTCTACCAGAGCCAATCACCGTCCCTGTCTTCAGGTCCTTAAAAGCACAAGAGGTGGGAAAGAAGGACATTGAGCAATTCATAAAGATACTCAGATGACTGATAGACAGAAGATTGTGACTGAAAGCAGGAACGTGAAGAACAGAGGAGAGAGTAAGGGAGAAGCATGGAATGGATCCTTTCCCAGCAACGGGAGATAGCGATCCATCATCAATGCTCACTTTGTCTCTGTTGGACAGAGGGGTATATGATACAAAACCTGTGGCAGATCCTGTCATGGGATCTATAGCCTCGGAATCAATGATACACTGAGAGGATTGGTGGGAGGAAGCAGAGTGAGCACCTGCCGGGCCCTGATGAGCATAGAAAGAGGAGGCAGAGCTGGACGACTAAGCAGGAGGTCTGAGCATCATCCGGCGGAAAGCCGAAATTTTTTCAGCCGAAAGAGCGGGGGGACCTGCATTGGAAGGCAGAGAATGATGAACATAGGTTTCTTCCACAACGTCTGACAAGTGGGCAGATCTGGGCGGAGAGGGCTGGTGTGAGGAGCAACTACCTCCACGACCACCACGAGACGTAGGCCCGACTCGAGGAGGAAAACAATGTAGCTTGAAGCAGGTGTCTCTAGTATGGCGGGCCTTCTCGCAATAATCACAAACTAGATGATATTTCTCTGCAGCCCGCAATCGAGTGTCACGAGTATGATGAGCACCAGGCTGAGAAAGAGTGACAAGAGCAGATCCCTCAGAAGCTGAGTCTGGAAGAAAAGTCAGGCGGCAGTCAAATTCATGTTGGACCAGGTTGTACACCTCGGGCAAAGAAGGAAGAGGGGAGCGTCCAAGGATCTGAATGCTGATTGAATCGAAATCATGATGTAAGCCGTTAATGAACTCAAAGATATGATTGTGTTCTTCTCTTGCTCGGATCAGTACCTCATCTTCAGGAGAGACAAGGGTCAGAGAATCAAAATGATCGTAGTTCTGATAAAGTTGGGTGAACTCCGAGTAGTAAGCCGAGGGAGGATGATCACCCTGTCGCAGGAGGAACAACCAGCGATGTAGTTGGTAGATATGAGCTACATTGCTACGACACGAGTAGGTAGTCTTAGCGCGCTTCCAAATATCAGCTGCAGTATCCAGGAACAGATAGTTCTGAGCGATGGGTTCCGTCATAGAGTTCAGCAGTCACAACATCACCAGGGAGTTCTCAGACTATCACTGAAGCCACTCAGGGGAGTTAGAATCGGACAGAGGAGCCTTCATCGTGCCACTGACATACCCAAACAACCGGCGGCTTTTGAGGGCAAGAACGATAGAGCAAGCCCGCGGGAGGTAATTGGAACCATCCAACTTCATAATGTAAAAAAATAATGCAAGAAATCAATAATTTTTATATGATTTAGTATTTTTGAAACATAATCGATCATTAAGACATAAATATGATGCAAGCGACCATATTGATTTTATTTTTTAAGAGATATAAATGATAGTAATGAATGATTAATGAGTAAAATATATGAAAAATCCGTTCAAAATGATGAACTGATGTTTGATGTTGATTATTTGAAATGAATGTGATTACGCATTGTCTTCTTCGGGCGTGCGCCTCCGCTTTGAGCCTTGCGTCTAGGCTCCAAGATTCTTTTGCGCCTTGGTGCGCTTTGCACCTTTTATAACTAAGGATAGGGTACTACTTGCATGCAATCGTAGTTTACATTAAGCATATCTTATTGACTAATGGATCATTAGTGTTATCACAGTAATGAAAAAATATGAGGTTATTTTGGAATTTTGAATAATGGAATATGGCTGTTTTTTACAATCGAAATATCATTGTCTTTCACGTGATGCAATATAAAATATTTCTAATGTTGCAAAATTAATGTTGAGCCTTGGGTGATTATAATGATCAATGATCATTGATGAATGATGACACCGAAGTTGCGAGAATCGAGATATAACTATATCCTTGATGTTGTTTTTATTTATTTATTTTTATTTTATTTGTTCAATTTTTATAACTATTTTTTTGTATAGAATGAATTCATCAAAAGTTCTAGCAAAACTCCCAACGCTTCTTCGCTATTAGGTAGAGATCCATGTTGGGCATTTGGTTAGAAGCTGAATCCAAATGACACCAATCAGATATATTGCATATTTGCAAGCAAATTGTGAATAATGAAATTATCCGCTTAAAGAAAACTTTGCGGGGATAAGGGGCAACTTTAATGCATGCCCAACGATATCATCTAATGTTAAAAAGGAAGGTTGACAAATATTTAAATTCTACACAAACAACAAAAAATTCTAAATACTGAAAAGAGTAATTTGATCCATCTAGAGACACATTGTCTGCAAAGAGTATTGATGAAGAAAATGTTATTCAATGATTAGCGGGTCATGTTCATGATGTTGTGTATGATGATGACGAAGTGTTTCCTATAGAAGGGATGACTTAGGCTTAGATTGCCGACATTGTCGATGCAGATGTGGGTTTTAGGATAAGTGTAAGGCCGGCTTTAAAACAGACATGTTTGGAAAAAGCGAAGGGAAAACGGCCTTTGTCGGAAAGGGACGAGGATGAGAATTCTAAGGAGAACATTGTTGATGGAATAATGTCTTACACTTCTTGATAGTTAAATGACTAGTATTTAGTTGATTCTTTTTGTCATGTTCATTAATTTTTAATATAATTCTTACTTATATGGAGTAGCAGATTTTATGGAGCACTCACATTTTTGTAATAAGCTGAGATATGACTATTTTTTCATTTTAATATTATTTTGTGATGTTGTATTACATGATTGAAAGTATGTAACATTTTTATTTATTATAAAATTAGTTATACATATGTTAGTAGTTTAATTTTCTTAAATGAATTTTATTTTAAACTTAATTAGACAAAATAATTATCATCTAATTAATAAATGAAAAATATTTATACATATAATTATAAATTACAATCCAACATTTTGCAAAATCCCTGATATATCCCCATAATTCGACATCCTGCAAAAAGAACTCAAACCGACAATCAGTTTGTCATCCAGCATCTGCAATCTTGGATGAGAGAGGTAACCGCATATGTATACAAAGAAATAAGACGTCTGTTCATCTTTTAAAATTCATTTGCAATGATGAATCTCTCCCTAAAAGTACTTTCAAGGATGTTAAAATTTTATGGCATGTCTGCCAAACTATTTTGATATTTAAACTAGAGTGCATGCTCATCACATCTTTCAAGACTTTGAATCTAGTTTATCTATAAAGAATTCTAGTATAATGACATGGAAGGAGTAAAACTGAAAGTAATACTTTTGATTTTGGAGAATTTATAAAAATATTTCAGATTTAGAATATGCCTTTCAGTGTAAAAATTCCAAAAAAAAAAAATTTATATTATACACCATTGCAATTTTTTTTACAAAATACCATCTCAGAGAAGCTACAACAAGTAGCGTCTGAGGATGATACCTCCCCTCCCATAAAGTAGGTGTCAGCTCCAATATCGGCCAACTTGACCCACATGACATAAAAAGTTTCATGCACAAAATGATATAATTTTAATACTATTTTTAAAATATCCTTTTGGAATATTTCGATCGATATATCATTTCTCGGACGATATTACCTCGGCGATGCATCGACTGAGTTCTGTAATTGATGTTATTTAGCTCCTATGGTATAATAGACAACGAAGAGAAACTATTTCATTATCTGGGTTGTATTATATCTTAGCCCTCGACTCTCTTGTTGCTTCCTCTGCCTTTCTACTGTGCGTCCGTCTGTCGTGGAGAGTGATTTCGTTTATCCTCTGGATTTTGGATTGAGCGTTTCTTACTTTCCCTTGTCGACGACGACAACTTGGTGGTTTCCTATTTCCTTAATTTTCTTCCTTGCGTAACTATCATTACTTGTGTAACATAAATGTTCATAATAGTTTGTGTAGAGGAGCAAGAAAGTGAGAGAATATAAAGATGATTTTATTTAATTCTCAAAAATGTCTTACATTATAATACATGTATGCATACACTTATAAAGAAAGAGAGAGGAGAGGATTCTCAATCCTAAGATGTGGGACTAAACTAAATTACAAGTGGGCTTTTATTTGGGCCTCAACATTGGGCCATTTATGTGACGACGCCATCTATTCAGGTATTAATTAACGCTGCAAATACAAATTATATTTCAAAAATTAGTGTTACATGTTTTAATAATACATGTGATACGAAGATATAAGAGGGCTAAGATAAGAAGTGACCGGATACAAGTTTTGGACCGGCGGCTTCCAGTTAAAAGAGAATAGAGGCGTGTGTGTCCTGTTTAGACAAAGCGGCGCCCGATAAAAAGGAATAAAATAGCGTCCGTCGTTCATTCACCCAGTCCCGCACGTGGGAGCCGCTGAAGGCCGACGGAAGCCGCACGCCGCCGCTAGCTCCTGAGAGCTCGTTTCTCCTCCGATTCTGTGATTTTTCCTTCGATTGAGAGGTAATCGCTTTCTCTCCATTCCTCTTGTTTCACTCATGAAGTTTTAGCATGCATTGAAGAGGGAAGGAAAATTAGGGTATGAGATTTGGAGATTTCTTTCACTTATTTTCATGTGAAAAGTTTCTGTAAAGCATTCTCATGCCCTAATCCCTAATTTCAAGTCACTTTGAAAAAACCACAAGTGATATACTATGAATTTCGAATTTCCTAAGTTGTTAGAAGGATGGAAAAAGGATTCCCATTATATAAACCTTCTAATATGAGTATAAACTCACGTCTATAGCATTAGCATAGCAATTATATTTGGAATAATTACCCTTTTTGCTCTCAATCAGGAAGATGAGACTAAGGATTTCTGTTCTCTCACTTAATTGGTGAGAAATTTCCTTGTTAGAATTTAGGGCAGCAAAATCCTAAAATTCCTTTGACCTAATTAGGTCAAGTGGAACCCATCAAAGAGAATTTTGATGTGTTTGACCTTGATGGAAACATCAACTTATGTTCTTAAAATGTTTACAATCTTGGTCATGACATCCTGAGGCGATGAGATGCGTAATGATGATGGTGGAAGTGATAAAGGCAAAGGGAAGGCCACTGTGAGTTCTTACCCTTTTTATAATTACCCTCATTTCCGTTGCATGATTATTATTTCTAAGATTATTTCATGTTGTAAAAAAAGAAACATAAATAATCATGTAATCATGTAAATGAATAAGAAAAATAAAAGTTAATAATGTGATGAAATGGGCTAGGTTAAGGGTGAACCCAACTAGGGAGGTGGGGTGAATGTCCTCCCAATGCATAATAGAATGAAAGTAAACGTATGTGCGAATAAGAAAAGGCACATGAATGAAAGTGTGCGAATAAGAAAGAGCACACAAGCACGTTATATAAATGTAAAGAAATGTTAATATACCCTTAACGTGCTTGATAACAAAACGAGAGTATAAGAAGAAAGGAAACAAGTACCAAAAAATAGATATATGAGGACAAATGCAAACAACATGAAAATAAATACAAGTAAAATGTATAAAGAATGAAATAATAAGAAGAAGATGAATAAGAAACAATATGAAGAAGATGAATGAGAGACAACGTAAGAAGTAATAAATCCGTAAAATATAAATAAGGCACTATAGTAATCAAGGGAACAAAAAAAATTCATTTAGTCTTTTGACTAATAGAAAATGTAACCAAAACAGATCAAGGAGGAAGCCACTCCCGGCAGCTCTAGCCTCCCCCCCCCCCTCACATCGCGAGAAGATGTACAAGATATGGGTCGAGGTCGTCACCGCTATCTTAGGAGTTCTGGATGCCCACAAGGCTGCCTGTCGTGATCCCGATTGCCCTCACGACGAGTTTCAGTTCCGTTTTCCAGTAGTTTGTAGTATGAGTCATAAAGTATAGTTTTGATATGTGTCCATGTATATATTTCTGATGTAGTCCACTCATACTTGCGACACAGTTTTGAGATAACCTTTTTTTGTATACATATATGTTGGGTTATTTGTTGTCTCTATGATGTACTATATAACATTATGTTGGATTGTATCTGTTCATAAATAAAAAACATGTATTACTTTCTTGCATTTTTTCTTTTGTACTTTGCGGTTTTAATTGTTGAATGTTCAAATACCTGACGCCTCTGAAAATGAGAATTATGAAAATTGTGATGGTAGCCTAGAAAGTGGGACCGTTATAATTTACATGTTATTTTTTAACGCTCTCCCGCAAGCTGCAGCACACAAATTGTAAGCACCAAACTTGGACAAGAATTGATGATATAATGGTCGTGGTAAGCCTTTGGTGAGAATGTCAGCAACTTGCTCGTCAGCAGTTGTTGAGTGATCCCCGAGCCACAAGTCGAGCTTTTAGGCGTTCAACAGTCCCGTCTGGCGTATGTTTGATTGCAAAGACCCACTTATAACCAACACAAGTCTGACCAGGAGGAAGAAGGACAAGATCTCACGTTTGGTTAGCCCAAAAGGAAGTCATTTCCTCATCCATGGTCGCACGCCACCCAGGATGCTAGAGAGCTGATGTGAACCGAAACCTAGGGCTCTAGTTTTAAAATATAAAAGAGCAATCTCTTTAAATAAATGTGGCGCGAGAAGACTATGCAGGCTATTTTAAGCGGATAAAACGACCTATACGTCACTCGCAATCGCAAGGCTACCGCGCAAACGTAATAACGTCGCAAGTTATAATTCCACGGGAACAGGAATACGGTGGAGAGTATACATGGCAATGGAAAACAAACGGTAATCTGGAGATCGGATTAACTTGGCAAGCTCTAACTAATTAACCATTCATTTTAAAATATAAGCATAACACAATACTAATGTCACGAGCGAGGAAAATGGAGATGTATACCAAAGGGGTAGAGGCAGCGATGGTATTGTCTTACGGGAAGAAAGAAAAGGATGCAGGGACTGCTGTGCTTGGACTGTTAGGAAGTTGCTGGAATTGTTGGAGACTGGCGGTGAGAGCTCGATGGAAGTCGACCGAGCAAGGAAGGGTTTGGGAGACGCAAAAGATGGCCACCTAAGATGAGGGCCTCATCACCAACCAACTCCTCTGGGAGAAGGGAGAGTGATGATGTGTCATCCGAGGTGAGTCACACATCACTAGTAAGTTCTCCCTGGGGTGGGCCTCAGGAAAAAACTCGGCAACTAACAATTGTGATTCTGTGTGAGCAAGGGGACACACCACTTCAATCGAGATGGAGGACTGAGGAGGGAAAAACTTTTCCTCTTGGAGTTGGGGCTCAGGAAGAAACTTAGTTGCTAAAATAAGTGTTGTCCTGGGGGCAAGTGGTTCCACGACTTCCGTTAGAGTGATAAAAGTAGGAGAAAACTCTTCTTCCTAGAGCAGGGGATTGGGAAGAAACTCCTCGATGGAAGGGAATGATACGGTGGAGACACGTGAAGCCACGACTTCAACCGGAGTGATAAAAATAGGAGGAAGCTTTTTTCCTTGAGCAGGGGCTCAGGAAGAATCTCCTTGATTGAAGTGAGTGTCACGGTGGGGGTGGGTGGGACCAAAGTGCTCGTCGTGAAACTAACGAGGCGAGGAAGAGGGCTATCTAAAGACCTAGCATCGGGTTCCACTATGTGATATGAAGTGAAGAGGTATGTAGGAGCAGCATAATGCGTGCGCATTGACACCTCAAGATTGTGAACAGAGGTGCACAACCCACTCAGATTCTGCTTGAGTTCTACAGTGACGTACTCAATGTCTTTCCGCAAAGCTTTAATACGCGCATCTAAATCACTCATTTTTAAAGCGTAAAATCCTAAAATTAGAATTTAAAAACGACCGGCACTCGGCTATCCCACGATAGGAGTGAGATATCTCAGCAGCCACAACAAACTGATGTGAACCGAAACCTAGGGCTGTAAGTTTAAAATATAAAAGAGCGATCTTTTTAAATAAATGTGGCGCGAGTAGACTACGCGGGCTATTTTAAATGGATAAAATGACCGAGGAGACGTTCGCGATCGCAAGGCTATCGCACAAACGTAATAACGTCACAAGCCATAATTCCACGGGCACATGAATACAGTGGAGAGTATACATGGCAATGGAAAACAAACGATAATCAGGAGATATGATTAACTTGGCAAGCTCTAAATAATTAAGCATTCATTTTAAAATATATGCATAACACAATACTAATGTTCACGAGCGAGGAAAGTGGAGAGGTATACCAAAGGGGTAGAGGCAGCGACAGTAGTGTCTTCCGGGAAGACGGAGAAGGATGCAGGGACTGCTGTGCTCGGATTGCTAGGAAGTTGCCAGTGGAGAGCTCGCTGGAAGTCGGTCGAGCAAGGAAGGGTTTGGGAGTCGCAAAAGATGGCGGCCTTGATGTAAATACTGCTAGATGAAGGACCACCGGAACCCTAAGAAGGTTCCTGCGACAGAACGACGGGGCTTCCGGAGAGGGCGTCGTCAAGGGAGCAGAGTGTTGGACGGCGCGAGCTTCAGGGTGTTCTTTGTCGACGAAAGGTGTGCGCCGGAAAGAGCGGAGCAGCTGAAGACTTTCGTTGGGGGGATGAAGATCGCTGGAAGGAGTGGGGAGGTTGTCAGAGGATCCAACGGAGGGGGAGGCGCGAGACGGAAGTCGTGATACGCGGACGGCGGGATTTACCTAGAGACAACGAGTCGATCTCGATAAACTTTCCCAGCCGGCTCAAACAGAGGGGAGGGATTTCTTTTACACACAAACTTAGGGTTAGAGGTGTTATTGGCAGCCACCTCTTAATAACATAGGAATGTATTTTCTTCTTTTTTAAAGCATTAATGGGCCTTGGAAGTGGACTTTGAATAGAACCGGTTGAAACATAGAAGGGATTTTATGGGCTGACTGGTGGCATTGGCATAAGATTGGATAAAAAGGAATGGGGCAACACTTGGGTATTTCCATTTAGAACAACAACACTCAAGCCTTTATCCCACTATAGTGGGGTTGGCTATATGGATCCTTTATCGCCATTGTGTCCTACCTTTTGTCATAATCACACTAATGCCTAAGTACATCATGTCTTTCCTTAAAGTTACATTCCAAGTCTTTATTGCTCTACCCCTCCCTCGTTTAACATGCCTAGTAACAAGACTCTCACAACTCCTAACAGGTGCCTCTAATGGACTACGTTGTACGTGTCCAAACAATCTTAGACGAGCTTCTCGCATCTTCTCTGCAATTGGTGCAGCTCATGTCTTATCCCTGATAAATTTATTCCTAATTTTATCCAATCTCATGTGTACAGACATCCATCTAAGCATTCTCATCTCCGCAACTCCCATTTTTTGCTCACGTACACAATTCACAGCCCAACACTCTGAACCATAGAGTATCGCGGGTCTAATTGCAGTACGGTAAAATTTGCCCTTCAGTTTTAGTGGTACTTTACGATCACATAAGATCCATGACGCGCCTCTCCACTTCAACCAAACTGTTTGGATTCTATGTCACATCTTTATCAATACCTCCGTCGTTTTGAACTATCGATCCAAGATATTTAAAACACTCACTACGGGAAATATCTTGATCACCCAACTTAATAACGAAGTCATCCGTCCTTCTTATACTGCTAAATTTAAACTTCATATACTCCGTCTTTGCCCTGCTCAACCTAAAACCCTTCTTTTCTAAAGTATCTCGCCAAAATTCAAGTTTTGTGTTTACACCCTCGAGCGTCTCATCAACCAAAACAATATCGTATGCAAACAATAAACATCAAGGTATTGCTTGTTGCATATGTCTGGTGAGCTCATCTAAGATAAGGGTAAAGAGAAAAGGGCTTAAAGCTGAACACTGATGTAAGCCAACAGTGATAGGAAATTCATATGTTAATCATGCAGATGTCCTCACCCTTGTCACTGAATTTGTATACAAATCTTTGATTATGTCAGTATAAGAAGTATTTACACCTTTCTTTTCTAAGACTCTCCATAAGATTTCTTTTGGAACTCTATCATAAGCCTTATAAAGATCAATAAACAACATATGCAAATAATGTTTTCTTTCTTAATAGTTGACAATGAGTCTCCTCAAGAGATGTATAGCTTCCATGGTCGACCTCACTAGCATGAATCCAAATTGATTATTTGAGATGTTAGTCTCTCGTCTTACTTTTCTTCCTATTACTCGTTCTCATAGTTTCATGGTATGACTCGTCAATTTAAATACTCTGTAATTAACAAAATTTTGAATATCCCTTTTATTTGTATACAAAGCTACCAAGATACTCTCTTCATTGATCGGACATCTTTTTTGACTTCAATATTTTATTGAAAAAACATGTAAACCACAAAATTCTTTCATTTCCTAGACATTTTCATACTTCGATGGGTATATCGTCTGGCTCAACCGTCTTTTCATTTTTCATCTTATTTAGAGCATCTTTTACCTTTGATAATTGAATTTTACGATAAAACGTTATGTTCATATATTTCTCTGATTTAATTACTATTTGAAGTTCAATTCATTATCATTTGTTTCATTATAGAGTTGATAAAAATATCTTTTTCATCGCTCTTTAATATTCACATCATCCGTCAAAACTATATCTGTCTCATCATTTATGCATTTTACTTGAATTAAATATCTTGTCTTTCTTTCTCTTGCTCGAACAATTTTATATATGTCACGCTCTTCATCTTTAATATCTAGTCGATTATAAAATTATACATAAACTTGACTTCTTGTTTTACTTACTGTCTGTTTAGCTTTTTTGACGACGTTATCTTGCTAAATTTTCATCATTCTTACAAGCGTAGAGTAATTTATAGTTAGCCCTCTTTGTCCTCACTTTGTCTTATTGTTCCTCTTTCAACTATCAAGATTCTTCATTTGAGGGCGCACGACCTTTTGATACTCCAATTACGGTCTTTCCACTTATCATTAAATGTGAAGACATAACTTCTCATGAGACATTAGTTTCAACATATGGGTCATCAACAAGTTATTCCATAACTGTCGTCTTGAAAGCAATATGTTTTTCCGTCTTCAAGTTCCACCACCGAATTTTTTGCAACATTTTTGTTCTTGTCTTAAATTTATTATATTTAATTTGTACATCGAACATCACTGACCTATGTTGTGTTGTCAAACTTTCTCCTAGTATGAATTTGCAATCCTTACAAATCATTTTATCCATTTCCATTTAAAACAATTATGAAAAATAGTTAATTAATTTGAGCTTGCCCTAATTAACATATCCCCTAAATTACCGGACCTTTGCATTTAAGGTCTCGTTGGCCAATCACACCAACGAGCCAAACAAAAATTGCGCGAACAACATGCGCGATACAAAATTACACAAAAGCGCTAAAAACATGCGTGTACAACTCAACACAAAAAATGAAACCAAATGCGCCAAGACATGCGCTACACAAATAAAACAGGTACAAATAAAAATAAAGATGCGTTGCGGGTTACATCAAGAGCCTTCTGCAATGAGTTAGGTATAGAAATGGAGGATAGAGATAACGCAAATTTTAGGAGAGGCGGAGAGAGGCGATGTAAGGATACATAATTCACAAAGGGGTAAGTCGTAGAGATTGAGGCCGGATCAACAGGCCGCGAAATAACGCTGGTAGAGGGTAACTACTATAGGGCATCAGATTTGTGAGGACGGCGAGTGTATACACAAAGAGGTGGTTTGGGTAGCACTGTTGTTGGGGTTAGTGTGGGAAGAAGTGGTGGAAGAGGAGACGTGACAGGAACAGTAAGATGAGGTACAAGAGGAGGGGAAAGAGGAGTTGAAGGAGAAGAGTGAAACGGTTGGTCCTCGAGAAAGGTTACATCGGCCGAAACGATTTGTTTTCCATCGGTAGGAGAGCAATACACATAACCCTTCCGAGTACGAGAGTATCCAACGAACATGAATTTGGTAGCACGAGGAGCAAACTTGTCAGTAGACGGACCAAGATTGTGGACATAACATGTGCATCCAAAAACACAAGACGTGAGGGAGAAAGGAGTCTTTGAAAGAAAAGAAGGCCAAATAGAGTCGAAAAATTGAGCATGGAAGAGGGAGGGCATGTGATTTATGAGATGTCATGCAGTAGAAACAACAAAGTCCCAGTATAGTGTAGGTACCTGCATTTGAAACATAAGTGACCGGGCGACGTCTAAAAGGTGACGATTTTTTTGCTCGGCCACACCATTTTGTTGAGAAGTATAAACACACGTAGTTTGATGAATAATGTCAAACTCAGTACATAAATTTGAGAAGGTACGGCTGGTATATTTACGCGCATTATCTGTGCGAATTACTTTTAAGGTGTGGAAAACTGAGTATGAATCTCAGTAATAAAGTCACGAAATATAGAAGTCATTTCAGCACGATCGCGAAGTAAATACAACCAGGTTACGTGCGATTAATCATTAATAAAAGTAAAAAAGTAACGATACTCATAAACACTAGAGATCTTATACAGTCCTCATATATCAGAATGCACTAAAGAGAAAGGAGCATTATTTCGAGTACAAGCAGGACTAAAAGATGTACGATGTTGTTTGTCAAAGATACAAGATTCACAAGTAAACTCATGAAGAGAAACATCAGAAAGAGCTTTCTTGAGAATCTGGAGGGGGCATGCCCAAGACGACGATGCCAATCAACAGAGAAGACCGTGGAGAGAACAGTGGGTGGAACATCCAAGAGATAAAGCTCATTAGACAACCGCGCCCTACCAATGATATTTTGCGTTCGTCGATCCTGCACAACAAAGGAGGAAGGTGAGAGGGTTACAGAACAATCAAGTTCTTGAGTAAGACGGCTAACAGAAAGCATGTTAAAATGGTGATCCTGAAACATGAAGGACCGAGGACAGAGAGTTGGAGTGAGAGGCAAATTTGCAGCACCGAAAATCGGGGTGGTGTCACCATTGGCCACGGTAATGTACTTGAGATATGCAGATTGCAAGTACTGAGCCGATTTCTGCTGAGTAATATGATGTGTGGCACCCGAGTTGACAATCCTGTGGGATCTTTGGGAGAGACAGGATATACCTTCATTGGAGGTTGATGCAACGGATCCATAGGAGCGACTAATCACACCTTGTAATTGTTGGAGCTAGGTGCGCAAAGCATCAATGTCATTACGGGTGGAGGAGTCAGTAGTAGAGGAAGCAGTAAGATGTGGAGGAAGACCATGCTTGCGATAGCAGGTAGTCTCAAGATGACCATCTTGACCGCAATGAGCACATTTAAAGAGAGGTCTTCCAAAACGTCCCCGTCCCCGAGAAGAGGTGCGACCTCCACGAACCAAGGGAGAAAGGGGAGCAGAGAGAGGCTCAAGGAGGAGAGCCGGAGATAGATTCCTAGGAACATTCGGTGGTGGTGTAACCTTCAAGAGCATAGAACACACATCTGACAGAGAGGGAGTTGTAGAGAAAGAAAGAATCTGACCCCGAACACTGTGAAAATGGGGAGGAATACGGACAATCATCATGGCAATCTCAATTGCTTCCTTCTGTGCTTGTTGCACAACCAGATCCGTCGTGGGAGGCTGATGCTACATCCATACCTCAACAAGAGTCTTGGCCTTTGCAACTGTTGGAGGAGAAAAGTTAATTGAGTTTATTCATCCACATGAGGGTATTTATACAAATACAACGATATGACACGTCACTGATCCGTGTGCTCTCATATTTCCTAAATAGGAATCGATCTATTTAGGAAACAAATAACGTAATTAATACAAAGATTATATGTAATACAAAGATTATATGCAATCAATGCAATATCATGCAATCAATGCAATATCCAACACCCCCCCTCAAGTTGGGTGTGTGATGTCTGCCATGCCGAACTTGCCAATAAGATCTGCGAACATACTGGAACTTAGAACCTTTGTGAGAACATCGGTCAACTGTTTGTCAGATGGTATGAATGAGATAACAACGGTTCCTCGGTCGATATTTTCCTTGATGAAATGTCTGTCAATCTCAATGTGTTTCGTACGATCATGTTGTACCGGATTGTGGGCAATGGAGATTGCAACTTTGTTGTCACAATACAATCTGATGGGCTCACTTCCTTTAAGCCCAAGTTCCTTCAGGATAGTGGAGACCCATAATCCTTCACAAATGCCATGTGTGATTGCTCTAAACTCGGCCTCAGCACTGGACCAAGCAACAACATGTTGCTTCTTGCTTCTCCAGCTGACCAAATTCCCACCAATCATGGAACAATATCCAGTTGTGGAGCGCCTATCGGTGGGCGATCCAGCCCAGTCCGCGTCAGTGTAAACTTCAATAATCAACTCCTTATTTGGTGAAAATAGGATGCCCTTCCCTGGTGAGGACTTGAGGTATCGGAGGACACGATGCGCGGCATCAATATGACGGGCCTTTGGAGAGTGCATAAACTTCCTGAGAACTCCCACAGCATAAGAGATATCTGGTCGAGTGTGAGATAAGTAGATTAATTTCCCTACCAACCTCTGATAACTGGTAATGTCATCGATCACATCGCCATCTTCTCTGCCGAGCTTGTGATTGGCTTCGATTGGGGTGTCGGCAGGCCGACACCCGCTCATCCCAGTGGCTTCAAGGAGGTCGAGCACACACTTCCTTTGTGATAGGAAAATGCCATGCTTTGATCTTGCAACTTCAATGCCGAGAAAGTATTTGAGATTTCTCAAATCTTTCACTTCAAATTCTTTTGCCAATTTCTCCTTCAGTGCTTGAATCTCATCCTTGTCATCCCCAGTGATTATGATATCATCCACGTAGACAATCAGAACGGTTAACTTTCCCTTGTTGATTCTGATAAAGAGGGTGTGGTCGGCATTGCTCTGACGGTATCCAAACATGTTCATGGCTTTGTGGAATCTTCCAAACCAGGCCCTGGCTGATTGTTTCAGGCCATAGAGTGGCCTTCGTAATCTACACACTTTCCCTTTTGATCCGCTAGGGCTGAGTCCCGGAGGGAGAGCCATGTAGATCTCTTCTTCCAGGTCGCCATGAAGATAAGCATTCTTCACATCCAATTGGCAGAGTTGTCAATCCTTGCAGGCAGCACAAGATATGAGGATTCTGATCGAATTCTTTCTACAATGCCCGAGGGGTTCTGTTTGACGGTGAATACCCATTTGCATCCAACAGCCTTTTTTCCTGGTGGCAGTTGTACCAGGTCCCATGTGCCGTTTTTTTCCAGGGCACTCATTTCTTCGAGCATTGCTAACTTCCACCTGTCGTCGAAAAGGGCATCCTGCCATGAAGTGGGGATGAAGACAGAGGACAAAGAGGAAACAAATGCTCCATGGGAAGCTGTTAGGGATGAGTAAGAAGCAAACTGAGATAATGGATGTTGAGTGGAGGTACCTTCCGTAGGGATGATGGATCCCGACGACGGGTCAGGTGGGTGGTCTGATATCCAGATGTTGGGCCGCGTGTTCGATCCCTTGGGTCGACGAGAGTACACCTGCGGAGGTTTAGTAACAGGGACCTGGACAGGAGGGGCGCAAGGAGTAGGAGGTGTAGACTGAGAGGGATGATATACCGGAGGAATAGGTAGAGGGGTGTCAGAGTAAGGTAAGGTACTCACTTCCGTTGTGGGAAGAGACCCCCCCTGAAGTGAGGACCCATAGTAGCTTTCAGATTCCCGGAAAGTAACGTCCATGGTAACGTAAACCTTCTTGTTGACTGGGTCAAAACATTTATATCCCTTCTGAGTAGGAGAGTAGCCAATAAAGACGCACTTGTGCGCACGAGCATCAAGTTTCGGGCGGTGGTGGATATGGACGAAACAAACGCACCCAAAAACACGTGGTGGGAGAGTGGTAGGTGGAACCCCAAGTGTGGTGAGGGGAGTTTTGAAACCGAGAACACGGGATGGCATACGGTTTATAAGGTACGCCGCGGTGAGTACAGCATCCCCCCAGTAGTATTTAGGGAGTTGCATGTGGAGGAGACACCGAGCAACTTCCAAAAGGTGGCGGTTTTTACGCTCAGCCACACCATTTTGAGCCGGGGAGTAGGCGCAGGATGTCTGATGGATAATCCCCCGATTGGCGAGGAACTGCTCGAAGGTGGAATCAATGAATTCACGGCCATTATCAGTGCGGAGAATCTTGATGGGGGTCGAAAACTGTGTAGAGACCATGTTTCAGAATCGCTGGAACAAGGGAAAGACCTCATTTTTGGCTTTCATAAGGTAAACCCAAGTGGTACGTGAAAAACAGTCGATAAAAGTTACAAACCAAAAACAACCCGAAATAGATGCAACCCGGCAAGGACCCCAAACATCACTATGTATCAAATGGAAAGGAGCAGGACTTGGAGAAAAAATATGATTAAAAGAGGTACGATGATTTTTACCACGATCACATGCATCACAACGAAATTTATCAACTAACCCAGACGGGAAATTAGGAAATAAACGTTTCATAGAATGGATAGACGGATGTCCCAGCCGACAGTGTCAGGACTCCAAAGTAGTTGTCCGATCCACATGGAGAGCTCGGGGAGGAGAGGTCGGGGTGGAAGAATCGAACACATATAGCCCGTCCACCAGACTACCAGTTCCAATCACCGTTCCCGTCTTCAGGTCCTGAAAAATGCAAGAAGAAGGAAAGAAAGTTACTGAGCAGTGCATAGAATTGGTTATATGACTAATAGAGAGGAGATTGCGGGTAAAGTTCGGAACATGAAGAACCGAGGAAAGAGTTAGGGAGGAACACGGGATGGAGCCTTTTCCGGCAATGGGAGAGAGGGAACCATCTGCGATGCTCACTTTGTCCCGACCAGACAACGGAAGGTAGGACACAAAACCTGAGGAGGAGCCGGTCATATGGTCTGTTGCTCCAGAATCAATGATCCAGTGAGTAGAGGGGCGGGTGGAGGCAGCAAGAGCACCGGAAGGCCCCTGATGGGCATATGAGGACGAAGAGGCATGTGGCTCTGGTGATGGGCCCTGCATCAGGCGTCGGAAAGCAAGGACCTCATCAGGCGTCAGAGTCAATGTGGGAGTTGTCGGAAGCTGTGGCTCGTCGAAAACATCAGACAGGTGCGCGGAGCGAGGCTGGGTAGAGCGACCCAAAGTGCGACCAGGACCGCGACCGCCACGAGAGGAAGAGTCGCCACGGGGTGTAGGGAACCCATGAAGCCGAAAGCAAGTCTCCCGTGTATGACGGTTCTTCCCGCAATAGTCACAGAGGAGGTGATCCTTGTCAGTGGACTTCGGCCGAGAATCACGAGCCGCGCGTAGCCCAACCGGGGCCGTCAAGGCCGAACCATCTGGAGGAGGCTCCGGAGTCCAAGTTTGCCTCCGATCAAATTTCTGCTGAACGAGACTGAAAACCTCTGGAAGATAGGGTAAGGGTGAGCGGCCAAGTATCTGCACACTGATTTGGTCAAGTCCCTATGTAGCCCATGAAGGAACTCGAAAACTCGGTTGCGATCTTCCCGTGCGCGAACCAGGAGCTCATCCTCAGGCGATGCCAAAGTAATGGAGTCAAAGTGATCGTACTCCTGGTATAGCTGGGTGAACTCGAGGTAGTAGGCAGACGGAGGGCGATCTCCTTGGCGAAGAAGGAAGATCTTGCGTCGTAGCTGAAAGATCTGGGCCGCGTTGCCGCGACAGGAGTAGGTAGTTTCCGCCCTTCTCCAAATGTCCGCAGCCGTATCCAGAAAGAGATAGTTGCGAGCGATGGAGTCGACCATGTAGTTAGTCAGCCAGGACATGACGAGGGAGTTCTCCGATTCCCATTGCACCCAATCTGGGGAATCTGAACGAGGTATGGGTGTAGTGCCCATGACATATCCAAACAGCCGCCTGCTCTTCAAAGCACGAGTAATAGCCCGAGACCACGGGAGATAGTTGGTACCATCCAGACGAATCGTCGTGATTTGAGGCGTATTGTGGTCATGTCCCGGGCGAGGGAAGCCGCTGGACGTCACGGTAGTTGGGGGTGTACTGGTGGTGGAAGATTCGGTAGGGGAGCCATTGGTCCCGGCCATGGTGAGCAAGCATACAAAGCAAGATCCCCCGGGAGAGCAACGAGCAGCCTAGATAGAAACTAGGTCGGCCTCATAGAAAGAGGAAGGAACCAAAAAAATGGTGTAGGCACCGGAAAGGACATTAGGAGGAGCACCGCATGTGCGGTATCAAGGAGACGACGTAGGATAGGGGTCGGACGTACTGGCGGTGGCCGAGGTCGGCGGGTTGTTCGTGCAGGAGAAAGGAGGAAAAAACGTACGGGAGAGGTATTTTAGCCCTAAGGCTCTGATACCATGTTGGAGGAGAAAAGTTAATTGAGTTTATTCATCCACATGAGGGTATTTAGACAAATACAACGATATGACACGTCACTGATCCGTGTGTTCTCATATTTCCTAAATAAGAATCGATCTATTTAGGAAACAAATAACGTAATGAATACAAAGATTATATGCAATACAAAGATTATATGCAATCAATGCAATATCATGCAATCAATGCAATATCTAACAGCAACAAAAGAAGTCAAGTCACCAATTGCCCCGGGGTCAAGTGCTTGACGATCAGTAATGATGTTGAACAGATGTTGGAGGCTCTCCTTGCCAGAATAGAGGGAGTGAAGCTCCCCCCACATAGCTTTGGTCGTTTAATGATACATGGCCATCTGATATGGCTCGGTGTGCATGAATTTGAGGATCCATGATTGGACACGACTGTCATCACGGATCCACTCATCGATAAATGCAGTAGGAGTGGCCCTTATCAGATGATGAAGAAGACCTTTGGTCTGCAAAACGCGGCGAACCAAGTGCACCCACTCAACAAAATTTTGTTTCCCGCTAAGAGAGAAGATGGTGATCGGAAGCTCATCACGAAGTTATAGAAGAGGAGAAGTAGGACGCGCGTGAAGTGAGGAAGCATATGTCGAATCCATAAAAACAGTAACTGCGGCAAGGTGCGAGTAGACAGAAGGGCCTTTGCGGCAAGTAGTAGGGACAAGAGACGTGGCTAGCAGCGGCAAGACTGGTGACGAGCAGAAGCAGGGCAAGGAATGCGGCTAGATAATCTGCGGCAAGGAAGCGACAAGGATTGCAGCAGCGACAAGGATTGCAGCAGCATCAAGGATTGCGACAAGGATTGCGGCAAGAAACGACAAGGATTGCGGCTGGAAGCGTAGAGAGGCAGAGGCAAGGCTCGCGGCTAGATAATCAGCGACTGGTACTCCGGCGGCAGAGAAGACGGACTGGAGGGAGTATTTGAGGTAGAGGAGAAGGCGGCCTAGTGGGAAAACACTGGCGGCCTGGTTGATCGCGTGAGTAGAGAAGCTGTCAGGTCGCGGAAGGACTAGCCTCTACGGGAAGCGGCTAGTCTCGACAGGTCTTTGATAGGTCGCGAATAGCGAGAAGACGGGAAGCTGGATAGCGAGAAGCCAGAAGAGGCGACTAGCCTCAGCAGATTGCGGAAGGAGCAAGCAGGCGGGACCCGGTGGAAAATCCTATAAAGGAGCGGGGGGGGCAAAGAATGATAAAGAAGTCCACAGGAGCCCACAAAAAAATTCTGCGATTAAAAAAATGCTAGCTGCCCAAACAGTCGTGAGGATTTCACAGCGGGAAAAGCAGATCGGTTCGCTCTGATACCAAGTAGAGGAGCACAAAAGTGAGAGAAAATAAAGATGATTTTAGTTAATTCTCAAAAAGTCTTACATTATAATACATGCATGTGTACACTTATAAAGGAAGAGAGAGAGGAGAGGATTCTCAATCCTAAGATGTGAGACTAAACTAAATTATAAGTGGGCTTTTATTTGGGACTCAATATTGGGCATTTTACATGTTATTCTTTAACAGTTTGGTAGATTTAGAAGTTCAACATATGTTAAATTGTTAATATATTTATATATCAATATACAAAATTTAAAATTGATTGTATTTATATATAATTATGCAAATATTTTAACAAGATATAAGAAATGTCAACGATGTATTCCCCAACACATTAAAACCGACACGAAAAACAAGATCAGTCATGTCCCCGACATCTGCAACCTTGGCTCCGGTAGATGCAACAGCTTCTTGTAAGTATATCCCAAATGTATCTCTGCGGAGTAGCTCGCATAAATATCTGTGTCAAGATCTGGTTGGTATACAATTTCCCTATACCGAGTACTTCACATTGTCGACATTCAGGTGTCAAGAACCTTTTTTTTAGAAGGGGCGTCAACAGACTATACTCCATCTATTCTCTACTATTCACCTTAAAGATAACATGAACGTAGAGGTAGTTTTTGGTGAAACTCAAACAACAAAAGGATCATATATCGTATAAGGTTAGGCCGAAGAAATTGTTGCACACAAAGAAAATCCAAGACACAGAAGATTAAACTTGAGCATAAAGGAAGAAATGGTATAAAACATATTTTCCTGTAGACATATACCTGAAGTATCTCTTTCAGGCCCATTAGTTTTGGCTGCCCGTCAAGAATTCTGTACCAAAACAAAGAATAAAAAAAGCCTTTCCAGATCAAACGTGGCACTTAATAAATAATCAGTAATACAGCATTACAATACAGACTCCAAAAACAAAATTTATGACGCAAAAACAGTACATATATTCCAATGAAACAAAGGATGACAATAGATGAACTTGATACTGTACAAATTGGCCATTGGGGACGGCTAGAATCAAGATATTTCAGCCATGCAAGAATTTATAAAACGGATTGATTATGTTATCAGCCCCAAAACCAAGTCGCCAACTATAAAAACCAAAAATGATTTTGTTGGCCACAGTAAATGTCACCGGCAAAGTTTAATTGATGTTACATGTTACCATGAAAATAAAACCACCTTATAAGAAAATTTTACAAACAGGTCTTTTTTTCACAACCAAATCATGGAGGCCTTACCTACATTTGACGCAAGTACCGGAACATTGACTTGTGCAATGAAGGGTCCAACAAAAAACAGAAAAGAAGAAATTGGGAAAGCACGTACAATGAACTCGATAAGTCGAGGGAAATTGAGATTTGCATATGTTCATAAGCAATGTTGCATGTTGAGTGTCGGGGACTCGTCGGCTTGAGTTTTCATGCCAGTTTTAATATTAATTAATTAAATATATAATTATATGTTATTTTTATTTTATACATGTTACAATATTAACTATTTTGTAACTTATTGAACTTTTAAATATTAAAAGTTATATGAAACATTTAACATACAATATGTTAATGATAGAAAAATTAAAAAACTAGCAATTTTAAGAAGTTTGCAACTATATATAAGAAATAAATATTAGTCATGTAAAGTGAAATAAATATTTTACATAATTGTATCATTAGAAGAAATAACCAAAATTATTTGATTAGTTGAAAAAAAACAACATCCAAAAAGCCCCCTAAAATTCATTAGATCGTTAGATCTTCAGTTACCTATCAAATTTTTCATACAACATTGAATTTATTCAACGATATTTTGCATCATCGGCAGTATACAATTTATCGTTCATAGTAAAGAATACAAGACATTGTTACATTTGCCAACATTCAAATTATCAAACCATCATTTCATTTCTCAAAAGAAATATGGCATCCAAGTATCCAACATTTTATTAATCAAAAGGCACAAGACATCCAATATTCATTCCTCATTCAATATGTCCATATATCATCAATTGCAAAATGAAGTTAGATAAATAACTAATAATCGTGGTATTTTAAATAATTTATTGTCCAACAAAACGAATAAAACAATTAATTGCTAAACAAAACATGAAAAATGAGTAGATATATCACAACAACAAAGGACAAAGCCATTAGGCAAAATAAAAACAACCAGACAGCCACCAAGCAAGACAACCATAAATCCATGACCACCAAGATACAGTCACCAACAAGGCAACCTACAATCCATGACCACCAAACTACAACCACCAGCAAGGCAGCAATGTACCTAAAGAGAGAGAGGTAGGGAGAAAAAACAGAGAGGAAGACTGAGAGGGAGAGGTAGGGAGAAGAATTGGAGCGAGATTTAAAGGGAGAAGCACAGAGAAGAATCAGGGAGATAGGAAGAGGTAGGGAGAAGAACGCACTTACAATACCCTCTTAATATAGAGGGAGAGGTGGAGAGAAGAATCAACGAGAAAGTTCAGGGAGAGCAGCACCAGCGAGAGAGTCACAACCAGAGAGAAGAACCAGCGGGGTGGCAACAACCAGAGAAGAATCAGCGAGGTCACAACAGGCAGAGAGAAGAACCATCGAGAGAGTGAGAGCACCAACAAGAGAGTGTGAGCGCCAGCGAGAGAGTCGAGAGCACCAAAGCGAAGAACCAACGGCAACGAAACAATCAGGGAAAATAATCAGCCGAGAGTGCGAGAGAGTCGAGGAAGAGCACCAGCGAGAGAGACATAAACACCAGAGAGAAGAGCCACCGAAATCGCAGCAACCAAAGAGAACTAGCCGAGAGTGCGAGAGAGTCGACAGAGAGCTAGAGAAGGCGAATTAGAAAGGGGCGAGAGCTCGAAATCTTCTCAGCGAGCCGCAGATATAACATTAACAACGTAGAGCTTCGATCAAATTAAACGGGAATACGTGATTAATTAATCCAAAACTCTATACAAAGCGAAACGGACTGATATATCGCCAACTTTTTGTGTGATATATCGGAAACGGGCGATATTTTTTTCAAAATGCAATGGATCAAAAATAAATGAAGGTAACATCCCTAAATTTTAAAATAAAATGATAATGATAAATAAAATTTGACTGCTTGGCATGATCGCGAGCGAAATTGATTGAGCAAATGTCATGTCAAGGTATGACGTTATTAAGATTAATTCGTGCGCATTAAGAAATGTATAAATTGCAGTTATTATAATATATTCGACGCGCTTTATTATGTGTATGAGAGCGTAGTGCGCAAATTTACTTGTATTAGAGGGGTATGAAGTTATCAAAAATTAAATTCCTGATTTCCCCTCATTAAAAACTGATTCGTAATTTCTCTTCTTTCCCTTACGGTTACCATAACATTACGGTTTTTACGTTGTCGCTCAGTTAAAAGCCCCGCAACTCTCACGTGTATAGGCTTTCGACATTAAGAAATTGCCGCCCATTTCTTCTCCCTCTCGACCGCTCTCCCGATTCCAGTGTCGTTTTACTCGGCTGAAATCCTAACCCCCGCAGCTGACCGTCGTTCCCCCCTCTTCTTGCGTCGTTGAAGCATTCTATGGCCCCGACGAACGTGGTAGGCGCAGATCTCAGACCGTCCAGGCACATGATTCAGCGAGTTTGTTGTGACCAAGAATCATTTCCAGTGTTTCTCCATCGACCACATGCCTCAATCGACACCCGATTTTGTCTTTGTTTTGGAAATTAAGAGCCTTTTGTCAGCGGGTATGCCCAATTTTACCGGCAGTGATTATTTTCAATGTGAGGTGATTCCTCCTCGCTCTGAAAATAATCACTGACAGTAAAACTGGGCCTACCCGCTGGCAGATGGCAATCAATTTCTGACATAGAGACGAAATGGAAGAGTAGATTGAGGCCTGGAGTCGATGGAGCAACAATGGAAATGATTTTTGATTGCAGCAGACTCACCAACTCCTGCACCTGGACGGTCTGAGATTTGCGCCTACCGCATTCCTCGGGACCGTAGACTGCTTCGACAATGAGAGATGAGGGTGAAACGGTGTTCGGCTTCTGGGTTTAGAGTTTCGGCTGAGTGAAACGACGTTGGAATCGGAAGAGTGGTCGAGAGGGAGAAGAAATGAGCGGTCGTTTCTTTCGTGGGAAATGCGGGGCTTTTAACTGAGTGGCACGTGAAAACAGTATGGTTATGGTAACTGTAGGGGAGAAAAGGGAAACTATGGATCAATTTTTAATGAGGGGAAATCAAGAATTTAAATTTTAAATTTTGATAAGTTCATACCTCACTAATACAGGTAAATTTGCGCGCTACGCTCTCGTACGCATAATAAAACGCGTCAAATATATTATAATAACTACAATTTATTCATTTATTAATGCGCGACAATTAATAATAATAACGTCGTACCTTGACATGACATTTGCTCGATCAATTTCACTCGCGATCGGGCCATGCAGTCAAATTTTATTTATTATTATTATTTTATTTAAAAATTTAGGAATGTTACAACGAAAACATGTTATTTTGAGTCCAAAACTTTTATGTTGACCAACATGGTGGTCATGTCGGCCAACATCGACAACACTGTTCATAACATATGTATATCCATGTTGATGCAACTAACAAAAAAGAGAATGTACAGGTTCTCAATGTGATTGGTTATTTATATTGTATTTACTGTTGATGCAAGACATCATAAGCAGATGAGCCATCAGCGCTGAAACTTGCGATTAAAGTTTTATATTTTCGTTTACATAGAGCATGTTATAAGTTGACTCATAATTTTATGGGTCTTTATGTGTTTCGGGCCATAATCCATATTTTTTAAGTCTTTATTTTCTCTCTTATTTACAGATTTTGATCAAACCAAGCCCAAAGCAACCTACCCAAACCACGTGGCAGAAAACTTGGCCACACATCCCTTACTTTCCCCACCATTATATGGCCGACAGCACCTTCCATTTCTTCAACAAGTGACAGAATTTCTCCCTCCTTTAAGATTTACTTTTGCCATTCATAAAGCCAGCCACCATGTTCAACCCCCCCCCCCCCCCCCCCCCCCCCCCGTACACCTAGGATGCGTATTACCCCTTGCCTTGTCAATTGATTCCTAGACTTCATCACTGACACATTGACTTCTCATTATTTGGAGACATCATTGACCCAATCAATTCTCGTAATCTGCTCTCAAAATAATATGACTAGATAACAAGGTGTCATGTTTTAATCATTATTTGAATGAATGAAAGAATATAGTGTTTACGTTGCAATCATGTCCACTTGTCTTTCACTTCCCACCTGGTAACGGGCTTCCACAAGTTAGTGTGTTCAGTCCATGATAACAGATTTCCAATAAAGGAGAAGGCAACTGCGGGTCTCCGAGTGGCAACATACTTAGGAGAAGGTGACATTGCTCGGTAACGGACTTCCATAAGTGAGTGTGTACAGTCAATGGTAGCATACCTCCAATAAAAGGGAAGGTGACTACCGGTGTCTGAGCGGCCACATACTTTGGAGAAGGTGACAACTTGCAAATGACTATCATGTTGTAATTGACTCGAGCTATTCTCTCAACTCTATATAAAATCAAATTGTCTACAGTGTTATTCCTTTCAAAGCATATTATTTTATTCTGTGTAATTATAAGAATGATAACTTTATTTATCTAACAACCTTTTCTATTCTTGATTGTCAGCTAAGATTACTGGAGTGAAAATTTTTTGAAATTTTCAATGTAAACCAGCATCAGCTGCAGCAATGACTGTGTCCCCTCATGAGAGGAAAATTGGCTTGCCTCTTCTACTTCAACTATCTTAGGTCTCTGCATTTACTTCATGATTCTAATGATATTTAACTTCAGACAATAAATTTATATTATCCCAGGCTCCTGCATTAACATAATTTGAGGCCATCTACTTTTCGATAAAACCTAAGATCATAACTTCAACTGAGCTCAATATGATCCCGTAAGACAACTTGAATTCATCTGAACATGAAATATTTGCAAATTCCTAGACTCCAATGAGATCAGTTGAGCACAAGCAAACATGAATTGACAACCCCTTTAAATAGTTACTTGAGCAGATCAGAACAGTAGTGAAAACTTTTTAATTGAGAGTAGCACAGGCCCGGCTCCTGCCCAAATCTAGCCTCAATGATTGCTCTCTAAAGTAAACCTGGCAATGAGTGGGGGACCAATATTTGATAACAACAGTTACTCTCCCTTTGTCAACATCACTTAATGTTTGTGTTTATCAATCCATAAAGCCTAACAACAACACTCAAGCCTTTATCCCAATATAGTGGGGTCGGCTATATGGATCCTTTATCGCCATTGTGCCCTATCTTTTGTCATATCTCACTAATGCCTAAGCATATCATGTCCTTCCTTATAGTTTCATTCCAAGTCTTTATTGGTCTATCCCTCCCTCATTTAACATGTCTGCAACGATCTTCCTCGGAAGCTACGAGAGAATCGGCATAATAGGCCAACTTGGAGAATTCTGTCTCGTACTGTAGCACCGACTTGGATCCTTGGACGAGTCGTACGAATTGATCGTGTAGGACTCATTGTTCTGATCGGGGTACGAACCAATTAGTGAATTCTTGAAGAAAATTTTCTCATGTCACAGCTTTACGTCCCGTAAATTTTGTGGAGACTAAGTTATTCCACCAACGCTTTGCGGTGCCCTCCAGTATAAATGACGCAAGTTCAACTTTCCGGTCCTCTGGGCAACGCATGACTTGGAAGATTGTTTCAATTCGCAATATCCAATCTTCTGTTTCTAAGGGAGATAGGCCTCCAACAAACGTCGGTGGTTTAATTCCATAAACTGTTTAAGGTCGAAGTCCATTTGACGGTATTGGGGCGTCGAAGCTTCTATTATTGGAGGGAGATTTGGATGTTGCTGCGATTGATGTGGTGGAGTAGGATTTTTTTGGGAAAGTGTGGGTCCTAAAGTGGCTAACGTAGGAAAAGCTAGCTTAAAAGCTTCGGCTATTGATAGCACGAAATCCGAAGGACGCCGAGGTTGTTGATGCTCGTTGTCACTTTCCTCGGATCTGGTGGCCGCTTGATAGACAGGATCATCTTGATTCTCTCGACGGCGTTGGCTGCGGAGGCTAAAATAGACTTGGACAGGTTCCTATAAACGAATGTAACTTCCTTAGATGAAATATTTTTGTACTATTTATGTTACGACATATTCTATTGACACCTGAACAACCGTCCTCTGATACCAAGTTGTGAAGACCAAAAATCTCCAGGCTTCCCAATGATTCCAGAAATTGATCAGAGAGTCAATAAAGTCGCGGCATATTTAAGAACAGTACAATTTTGTTCCATCCTTTTATTTATGTACATCACCATACAGTCGTTTACTCGAAATCTGTTAAAAATTTACAGTAATTTTCTGAACACAGTAATTTATGACTCTCAGAACCTTCTTCGATTTTTTTGTAGACATTGAGTCATAGCTTCTTTAATTCTTCAGGTGTGAACGTTCCCCGCACACGTGGAGTTCCACCTGTTGTCTAAAAAAATAAATCCACTAAGGGTTCGTCATAACATTTATGACTATGTCAGAACAGTATTTCGTGAAACAGTTATACATGCAAACAAGAGGGATGATATCAATATGCATACAGTACAATAAAATTAGTCACTTGATTCAAATACTAGTCCTTAAATTTTCCCTTATCTTTAGTTACATAAAATGGGAAATGCTCCGGTGATGCATCTGAATTGGGCCCCGCCCCCGAATAGCGTAAGTGTAGGCTCACCCCTACTGGTGAATCCATTAGTGGATGCCTCCACATCATCGGATTCGAAGTCATCACATTTCCCCATGCAGACTTTTAATTGAATTTTATATTGGCGCGTAAATAGAAGTTTATAATAAAATAATTCCCCTCAGAATAATTATCGCTTAATTATTTCCCTCGCCCACTTTATTTCTTTTAGCGATATATCTTTAAGGCAAAACTCATATGCACATGCAAGTTTGTTCAAAGACATTAAATATGGCAAAATAATTGAATACCCATAATTTCAAAAAAAAAAATACTCACTCTTTCTTTTCCTTTATTCATATCCCTTGCAGCATGGATGTCACGGTTGTCACGGGACGTCATCCTCGAAGTTGTAAGCTTTGAGAACCACTGAAATAACACTCATCTTAACTTGGGTTGTGTCTCGCTGCAACATGGAGCGTAAGAGTTGTCGTGGAAATTTAAAATAATAAACAAAAAATACCAATTAATTGCTAAAGGCCAAAGCTTTATGCTTTGCCGGACAAGTAGTTATACGCCTCAAAATTGGGCTAAAAGTCAGCCCCACAAATGGACTTTCCGTCCTCTTAACCTAATTGTCCAGCAATGCATAAAATTGAACTTGGCTCATAATCTCCCAAAATCAGAAATGAAAATCAAAAAATAATCCAAGTAGAGCACATAAACTAAACCAGCCAAATGGAAAAGGCAGCAGGGAGGCGGCAGCTCGGGAGCAGCTACAAGAAGCGGCGGCAACCTCGCGGTGGCAGCAGCTACACAGGAGAAGCTCAGGAGCAGCAGGAACCCTAAAGCAGGAGCAGAGACAGCAAGAGCAGAGACAGCAACTGCAAAAACAGGAGAGGCAGTACTTGGGTGCAGCAGTAGAAGAAAAAGTAGAATCAGAGAAATAGTCGGCCAGAGAAGAAGAAGGAGAAACTTTAAAGTAGTAGCAGAAGGAGATCGGCAACAGCAGCCCTAACAGAGGAAGAAGGAAGCAGCAGCAGCGCTACAACAGCTCATCAGAGAAGAAGAAGAGGAAACAGAGCAGCCCTAATCGATCCAGCAGAGTCGTCGGCGCACGCGACTCGGCGGCAAAGCAGCGTCGGCACGGGAGCACGGCAACGACAACTCAAGTGGCTCGACACAGAGAAAGGGATGAAGTAAAAGAAGGATAATAAGTAGAAGAGGAAAGAGAAGAGCGTTCTCTGTCGCAGTGGAACAGCCGGAGGAAGAAGGTGACGGGAAAATCGCAGAAACAGGAAGGCGACGGGAAAGCAGTGCGGGAGAAGAAGAGCAGACGGCTCGTTTTATACAGTGAAATCAGCGGCTAGCGGCAATGTCCAGCCAAAGCAACGCTCCAGATGCTATCTACCGAACCCAAATATATATACACAGTCAACACCTAGCACACCCAGCACTTCCAAAACAGCCAGCACATAATTCCAGCCAGCACAACACACCCAGCCAGCCAATTTAGCCCAAAACACAACCAGCAACCATAATAAAGTCATCCATGTTATTCAAGCCCATTTTCCTTTGCTTCCATCTCAACATCAGCCCACAAAACAAAATAGCAAAGCCAGCCCAATAACATAGATCAGCCCATAAGCATATACATCATAGGCAGCAAACCCATATAAATTAAAAGGCAACCCACAAAAATCATCATGCAAGGAAAATATCATAAAATATGTGCCTTTTCATCATCGGGGATATTCTCAAAATATTTATACGGATTTTTCTTTTAGGTCGTTACAAATTCTCCTCTTTTAGGAGTTTTCGTCCCTGAAAACGACTATAGAAATGCTATGTTTAACATAACTTATTTCTCATAGGTATAAGCCTGGGGAAAAACTAATCGATCAGTTGGGCCTTCTTGAGGTGGCGTTGGAGCAGGTACAGGAGCAGGTGCTGGTGCAGGTACTCGTGCAGACGTTGGTGAGGGTGCTGATGCGAATGATTCAGCAAGCATTTGATATAATTGCTGCTGCAGTGGAGGTTGTGAATTGATAGCTTTATTCCGGAGCTTTGGGCAATTCTTCTTTGTGTGACCAGTCTCACGACAATAATAACAAACGTCAGTCAAGCATTCGCCTCGGTGATTTCTGCCAAACTTGGCACATTTCGTCAAATTTGCTTGAGTCGTGGTATTGGTTGATGGATCAGTTTGTATTGTCTTAGCAACATCTTTGCTCAGTACTTGACTTTGAGTTGAAATTTTCGTGGCTTTTCTTTTCCCATCTTGGTGTTTCTGCGTTTTGCCTTGATCGATTTAAATTAATCGTGCTTGTTCGACCAACTTTCCATATTCTAGGATATCCAAAGGTACGAGTACATTACGTATGTCGTCCTGCAGTCCCTGTTGAAATTGTCTGCAACGATCTTCCTCGTAGCTACAAGAGAATCGGCATAATAGGCCAACTTGGAGAATTCTGTCTCGTACTGTAGCACCGACTTGGATCCTTGGATGAGTCGTAAGAATTGATCGTGTAGGACTCGTTTTTCTAATCGGGGTACGAACCAATTAGTGAATTCTTGAAGAAAATTTTCTCATGCCACAGCTTTACGTCCCGTAAATTTTGTGGCGACTAAGTTATTCCACCAACGCTTCGCGGTGCCCTCCAGTATAATGACGCAAGTTCAACTTTTCGGTCCTCTGGGCAACGCATGACTTGGAAGATTGTTTCAATTCTCAATATCCAATCTTCTGTTTCTAAGTGAGATAGGCCTCCAACAAATGTCGATGGTTTTAATTTCATAAACTGTTTAAGGTCGAAGTCCATTTGACGGTATTGGGGCGTCGGAGCTTCTATTCTTGGAGGAAGATTTGGATGTTGCTGTGATTGATGTGGTGGAGTAGGATTTTCTTGGGGAAGTGTGGGTCCTAAAGTGGTTAACGTAGGAAAAGCTAGCTTAAAAGCTTCGGCTATTGATAGCACGAAATCCGAAGGACGCCTAGGTTGTTGATGCCCGTTGTCACTTTCCTCGAATCTGGTGGCCGCTTGACAGACAGGATCATCTTGATTCTCTCGACGGCGTTGGATGCGGTGGCTAGAATAGACTTGTACAGGTTCCTATAAACGAATGTAACTTCCTTAGATGAAATATTTTCGTACTGCTTATGTTACGACATATTCTATTGACACCTGAACAACCGTCCTCTGATACCAAGTTGTGAGACCCAAAATCTCCGGGCTTCCCAATGATTCCAGAAATTGAACAGAGAGTCAATAGAATCGCAGCATATTTAAGAACAGTACAATTTTGTTTCATCCTTTTATTTATGTACATCACCATACAGTCGTTTACTCGAAATCTGCTAAAACTTTACAGTAATTTTTTGAACACAGTAATTTATGACTCTCAGAACCTTCTTTGATTCCTTTGTAGACATTGAGTCATACCTTCTCTAATTCTTCAGGTGCGAACCTTCCCCGCACACCTGGAGTTCCATCTGTTGTCTGAAAAAAAATCCACTAAGGGTTAGTCATAAAATTTATGACTATGTGAGAACAGTATTTCGTGAAACAGTTATACATGCAAACAAAAGTGATGATACCAATATGCATACAGTACAATAAAATTAGTCACTTGATTCCAATACTAGTCCTTAAATTTCCTCTTATCTTTAGTTACATAAAATGGGAAATGCTCCGGTGATGCATCTGAATTGGGCCCCGGCCCCGAAGAGCGTATGTGTAGGCTCACCCCTACTGGTGAATCCATCAGTGAATACCTCCACATCATCGGATTCGAAGCCATCACATTTTCCCATGCAGACTTTTATTTCACTCGCAAACTTTATTTCTTTTAGCGATATATATCTTTAAGGCAAAACTCATATGCACATGCAAGTTTGTTCAAAGACATTAAATATGGCAAAATAATTGAATATCCATAATTTCAAGAAATAAAATACTCTTTCCTTTCCTTTATTTATATCCCTTGTCGCATGGATGTCACGGTTGTCACGGGACGCCATCCTCGAAGTTTTAAGCTTTGGGAACCACTGAAATAACACACATCTTAACTTGGGTTGCGTCTAGTTGTAACATTGAGCGTAAGAGTTGTAGTGGAAAGTTAAAATAATAAACAAAAAATACCAATTAATTGCTAAAGGCCAAAGCTTTATGCTTTGCCAGGCAACTAGTTATACGCCTCAAAATTGGGCTAAAAGTCAGCCCCCCAAATGGACTTCCTGTCCTCTTAACCTAATTGTCCAGCAATGCATAAAATTGAACTTGGCTCATAATCTCCCAAAATCAGAAATGAAAATCAAAAAATAATCCAAGTAGAGCACATAAACTAAACCAGCTAAATGGAAAAGGCAGCAGGGAGGCGGCAACTCAGGAGCAGCTACAAGAAGCGACGGCAACCTCGCGGTGGCAGCAGCTACACAGGAGAAGCTCAGGAGCAGCAGGAACCCTAAAGCAGGAGCAGAGATAGCAAGAGCAGAGACAGCAACTGCAAAAACAGGAGATGCAGTACTTGGGTGCAACAGTAGAAGAAAAAATAGAATCAGAGAAATAGTCGGCCAGAGAAGAAGGAGAAACCTTAAAGCAATAGCAGAAGGAGATCGGCAACAGCAGCCCTAACAGAGGAAGAAGGAAGCAGAAGCAGCGCTACAACAGCTCATCAGAGAAGAAGAAGAAGAAGAAGAAGAGGAAACAGAGCAGCCCTAATCGGTCCAGCAGAGTCGTCGGCGTACGCGACTCGGCGGCAAAACAGCGTCGGCACGGGAGCACGACAACGACAACTCAAGTGGCTCGACACAGAGAAAGGGATGAAGTAAAAGAAAGAGAATAAGTAGAAGAGGGAAGAGAAGAGCGTTCTCTGTCGCAGTGGAGTAGCCGGAGGAAGAAGGTGACGGGAAAATCGCAGAAACAAGAAGGCGACGGGAAAGCAGTGCGGGAGAAGAAGAGCAGACGGCTCGTTTTATACAGTGAAATCAGCGGCTAGCGGCAATGTCCAGCCAAAGCAACGCTCCAGATGCTATCTACCGAACCCAAATATATATACACAGTCAACACCTAGCACAGCCAGCACTTCCAAAACAGCCAACACATAATTCCAGCCAGCACAACACACCCAGCCAGCCAATTTAGCCCAAAACACAACCAGCAACCATAATAAAGTCAGCCATGTTATTCAAGCCCATTTTCCTTTGCTTCCAGCTCAACATCAGAACACAAAACAAAATAGCAAAGCCAGCCCAAAAACATAGATCAGCCCATAAGCATATACATCATAGGCAGCAAACCCATATAAATTAAAAGACAACCCACAAAAATCATCATGCAAGGAAAATATCATAAAATATGTGTCTTTTCATCATCGGGGATATTCTCAAAATATTTATACGGATTTTTCTTTTAGGTCGTTAGACCAACCCACTTGGATTAAGTCACATTTTTATTAATACCTCCGTATTTTTGAACTATCGATCCAAGATATTTAAAACACTCACTACGGGGAAATATCTTAATCACCCAACTTACTAACTGTTGAGAGAGCACAAAATCTTGTATGTATTGCTTGTATATCAAAATACAAACACAGAATACAAATATATAGGAGGAAGAAAGAGAGAGAACAATCTTATACAAGATGTGGGATTAAAGAAGAGAGAAGAGGGAAAACAAAAATGGGCCCAATAATGAGCTCTTTACATGGGTTTTTCTAACACTCCCCCGCAAGCTGGAGCGTAAAAATCGTATGCGCCAAGCTTGGACAAACACTTATAGAAGAGGGTACTGGAAAGAGCCTTTGTGAGGACATCCACAACTTGTTCAGTCCCATGAACATGCTTCAGTTCGAGCTTCTTCATTTGAACATTTTCCCGAATGAAATGACAGTCGACTTCAATATGTTTTGTTCTCTCGTGGAAGACCGGGTTCTTGGCTATATGTATAACAGTTTGGCTGTCACAGAGGAGGAGAGCTGGAGAAGGGAGCTTTACACCCAGATCGGTAAAGAGACTTTCAAGCCATCTCAGTTCTGAAACCACCGACGCCATGGCCCAATATTCTGCCTCAGCTGATGATCGAGCAACGACCGCTTGTTTCTTGTTTCTCCAGGTAATCAAATGTCCCCCAAAATATGTGCAATAGCCACTGGTTGATCGTCGATCATCAAGGTAACCAGCATAATCAGCATCAGAATATGTCACGAATGTTGGAGCTGAAGATGAGATTTTGTATACCAGTCCTTGACCTGGAGCCGGTTTAAGGTATCTGAGAATGCGTTCAATGGCCTGAAGATGAGATATTCGAGGGGAATGCATATATCGACTGACAATACCAACCGCGAAGGAGATATCTGGTCTAGTTACCGTGAGTTAGATCAATTTTCCAACGAGACGACGATAGTACTCAAGATTCTGGAGTAGGAGATTTGAGTCAGATGTCTGAGCGCACAACTTGTGAATTACCTCCATTGGGGTGTCAATCGGCTTACAACCTGAATAACCTGCATCGTGAAGGAGGTCGAGGCCGTACTTCCACTGAGATAGGACAAGACCATCCGACCGTCTGGCCACCTCAAGACCCAAGAAGTATCGAAGGGGCCCCAGATCTTTTGTTTGAAATACGGAGCTCAGATGTAGTTTGACCTCCTATATTCCTTTCAAGTCGTCTCCTGTAATTATGATATCAACATATACTAGCAGAAGAACCGTTCCCGTTGTTTGGTGACGAGTGAACAACGAGAAATCTCTCGAGCTCCGCGTAAAACCAACCTCCTGAAGCGTCTTACTGAACTTGTCAAACCACGCCCGTGGGGATTGTTTGAGACCATACAAGGCCTTCATAAGACGACAGACCTGAGACTCCTCCGTGGTCTCAAACCCGGGAGGTTGCTGCACATAAACTGTCTCCTGGAGATCACCATTCAGAAAGGCATTCTTAATATCCAATTGGAGTAAGGGCCATCGGCGATGGACAGCCACGAAGATGGGGACGCGAACGGTGTTGAGTTTGGCTATCGGAGAGAAAGTTTCATCATAGTCGAGCACCTGTTGTTGGGTGAAGCCACGAGCCACTAGACGAGCCTTCAGACAGTCAATCGTCCCATCAGCAACATGTTTGATGACAAAAACCCACTTACACCCAACCAGTTTCTGATCCGGAGGAAGGGGTACTAGAGTCCATGCCTGGTTAGCCCAGAGAGCAGCCATTTTTTCCTTCATGGCGGCCTGTCAGCCAGGATGTTGGAGCGCTTCCTGCACAGAGTTAGGAATAGAGACCGAGGAAAGAGAAGTAGCAAATGTGTGAAGGTGGGGAGAGAGGAGATGGAGGGAGACACAGTTTGCCAATGGATGAGCAGTGGACGGTGGTACCTGATCAGCAGGACGTAGAGTAGCCTTGGTTGAGGCCGACTGCAGAGGGGAAACGGAACTGGGAGGGCGGTGAGTGTAGACACGGATAACGAGTGGTTTGGAGGGAGCAGGAGCCGGTGCAGGTAGAACCGGTGAAGGTGGTGCATTAACGGGGATAACAGGGCGTGGGATGGATGGCGGGAGAGGAGCTGGTGGTAGATGAGCGGGTAAAGGAACAGGGAAAAACGGTTGATCTTCCTGGAAGGTAACATCAGCAGAGACCGAGATCTTTTGGGTAGCTGGAGAATAACATACATAGCCCTTCTGGGTGCGCGAATATCCGACAAAGATGTGTTTAGCCGCCCGGGGATCCAACTTGTCCGAGGACGGCCCCAGACGGTGGACGTAGCAGGTGCTGCCAAAGACACGAGTCGGGAGAGGAAAGGCCGGAGTAGAGGGAAACAGTAGGCTGAACGGAGTAGCATAGTGGAGGATGGAGGAAGGGAAACGGTTGATGAGCAAGAAGACAGTAGAGACCGCAAAGTTCCAGTAAGGTTCGGGAACATGCATTTGAAGCATCAGGGAGCGGGCCACATCGAGCAAGTGTCGGTTCTTCCTTTCGGCAACGCCGTTTTGCAGGGGTGTGTAGGCACAGGATGTTTGTTGAATAATCCCGAATTCAGAGCACAAATCTGTAAATCCGTGACCAGTGTATTCGCGAGCATTATCGGTGCGCAATGTTTTTACGGTGGTGTGGAATTGTGTACGGGTCTCAAGGACAAAGGGCCGAAAAATACGGGCAAGCTCGGAGCGATCACGAAGTAAGTAAAGACATGTGTGAGAGTAATCATCAATAAATGTGATAAAGTATCGAAACCCAGAAATACTAGTAATCTTAAAAGGACCTCATACATCGGAATGTACTAAATCAAACGGAGCAGCGCTCCGGGTACAATGCGCAGGAAAAGAAGAATGTGGTTACTTGTCGAAGATACAGGACTAACACTGAAACGGATGAAGAGAGATATCAGGAAGAGCCCACTAGAGGACCGACAAAGGGGCATGTCCAAGACGTCGATGCCACTTGCTGGAAGAGACATGAGAGGATGGTAGGAGAGTCATCAAGAAGGTAGAGCACGTTCTGCAGTGTGCCTTTACCAATGGTAGTCTGCGTCCGCCGATCATGTATGACAAAAGAAGAAGATGTGAATATGACAGAGCAATCAAGATCACTAGTAAGGCGAGCAACATAAAGTAAATTGAACGGGGAGCTCGGAACATGAAGAGCCGAGCGAAGGGAGATCAACGAGTTGAGAGAGAGAGGTCCGCCGAGCCGGAGACGGGAACCGTCGCCCCATTAGCCACAATGATACACTTCGGATGAGGAGAATCCGAGTACTAGGCAGGTCGTCGCGAGGTAATGTGATGAGTGGCACCTGAGTCCACGATCCAGCACGGACTGGTGGATAAACAAGCAGTACCTGTGTTGGAGACGGAGGAAATGGAGGCAGAGGGCGGGTTGAGTAGCCCCTGGAGTTGCTGGAGCTGGAGACGAACGGCCTCAAGGTCAGCAGGGGCGGCAGAGGAGGCGTCAGCAGCAACAGAAGCCGTCGGACGAGGAAGTTAGCCAATCTTCTGCTAGCAGGTCGCCTCAAGGTGGTCGTCCTTCCCGCAGTAGGAACGCTTCGGCCGATCCCGGCCACCGCGCCCACGGCCCCGAGATCCCAAACGTCCGCTACGAGCGAAGGTAGGTGGGAAGGTAGGGGGGATGGGGCCTGCTGAAGAAGGGTCGGGGAAGAAGGCGCAGAAGTATCCGGAGGAGGTGACACACGGAGAAGCATGGAGCAAACATCAGAGAAAGACGGTGTTGTGGGAGAAGCCAGAACCTGAGTCTGAATACTCTGAACGTGAGGCGGAACACGAGACATCATGATGCCAATGCAGACAGCTTCCATCGGAGCGCGCTGAGCAACAAGATCATTGGTAGACAGCTGATGCTGAATCCAGGCCTCAGCGAGGGTCTTGGCTCGAGCGACAAAGGAGGTCATGTCTGAAGCCCCTCCAGTGTCGAGAGCGAGAAGATCAGTGAGTATGTTGTAGAGATGCTGAAGGTTGTCTCGGCCTGAGTACAAGGAATGTAGCTAATCCCGCATAGCTTTGGCGGTTTCGTGATACATGGTCATCTGATAAGGTTCACCATCTAAGGAATTGAGGAGTCAAGTCTGAACGCGACCTTCATTGCGGAGCCAGTCGTCGGTAGGAGGAGAATGAGGTGTCTGAGTGAGGTGAGTCAAAAGGCACTTGGCCTGAAGAACCCGTCGAACAGAATGCACCCAAGGGGTAAAGTTCTTCTCAGAGAGAGAAATGGTAGTTATCCGCAGCTCATCACGGATTTCAGCAGGACAAGTCGGGCGGTCTGCAGGACAAGCCGGGCGGTCTGCAGGGGAACTAGTCGTCGGGCTGGTGGAGTTGACAGAAGAACCCATAGAAGCAGCGAGAGAGAGATCGTTACAAGTCGGGGGTCTGCAAGTCGCAGCGACTAGAGACTGTAGCAGATGACGAAGACCGCTGCGAGAAGAACTGGAGACCGCTCGACAGGCAGTCAAGGAGAAGGCCCCGAGAAGCGAGAGAGAAAACCGGGGAAGCCGAGAGAGAATACCGAGACCACAATGCGGGAGAAACAAACCACACGGTCAAAATATGGACACCAGCGGCCAGACGGGCTGCGACCAAAATGAGGTAAGAAGATAGACTGCACGGTGTCAGCAAGCACACCATCGGTCAGAGCAAAGAAGGAGGCCGCGAGTAGAACTCAAGAGGACAGGAAGAGGAAGCCGCGAGTAGAAGAACTCGAGCGGGCAAGAGGAGGAAGCCAAGAGTAGGAGAACTCGAGCGGATAGAAGAAGAATCTGCGAGGTAGAGAACTCGTGCAGATTGAAGAAGAATCCGCGAGTTAGAGAACTCGTGCGCATAGAAGAAGAATTCGTGAGTTAGAAAACTCGAGCGGATAGGAGAAGAGTCCGCGAGTTAGAGAACTCGAGCGGATAGAAGAAGAGTCCGCGAGTTAGAGAACTCGAGCGGATAAGTCGAGAGACCGGGCAAGTAGCACCAGAGGAGGGGCCCACGGGTCAGATGATAAAGGCTATAAAAGGAGAGGGAATGATGGAGGAACCTGAGCCACGGAAGGAAGAAAGGAGCGAACACGTCGCTGAGGTCGGAGCGGATAGCGCGAACAAGTCGCTGAGGTCGGAGCGGATAGCACGAACAGAGAGCGAATAGGAGCGAATAGCGTGAGAAAGCCGCAGAGTCCGCGGTTACAGGCGGTTAAAAAAATCTAACCGGACTGGCCGGAACCTACCTCTGATACCATGTTGAGAGAGCACAAAAACTTGTATGTATTGCTTGTATATCAAAATACAAAGAGAGAATACAAATATATAGGAGGAAGAAAGAGAGAGAACAATCCTATATAAGATATGGGACTAAAGAAGAGAGAAGAGGGAAAACAAAAATGGGCCTAATAATTGGCTCTTTACATGGGCTTTTCTAACAATAACAAAGTCATACGTCCTACTTCTACTGTTAACTTTAAGCTCCATATACTCCGTCTTTTCCCTGTTCAAAGTAAAACTCTTTGTTTCTAAAATCTTTCGCCAAGATTCAAGTTTTGTGTTTACACCCTCGTATGTCTCATCAACCAAAACGATATCTTCTACAAACAATAAACCCCAAGGTATTGCTTGTTGGATATGTCTGGTGAGCTCATCTAAGATAAGGGTAAGAGATAAGGGATTAAAGTTGAACCTCGATGTAAACTAACAGTGATATGGAATTCCTGTGTTAATCCTTCAGACGTCCTCACTCGTCACTGAATTTGTATACATATCTTTGATTATGTCAATATATAATACATTTACACCTTTTTTTTCTAAGACTCTCCATAAGATCTCTCTTGAAACTCTAACATAAGCCGTCTCAAGATCAATAAACAACATATTCAAATCTTAGTTTCTTTCTCAGTAGTTCTCAATGAGTCTCCTCAAGAGATGTATAACTTCTATGGCCGATCTTCCTAGAATGAATCCAAATTGATTCTCTGAGATGTCAGTCTCTCGTCTTATTCTTTTTTCTATTACTCGTTCTCAGAGTTTCATGGTATGACTCATCAATTTAATTTATCTATAATTAACACAATTTTGTATATCTCTTTTGTTCTTATACAAATGTATCAAGATACTTTCTCTCCATTGGTCTGACATTATCTTTAACTTTAGTATCTTATTGAAAAAATATGTAAGCCACAAATTTGTTTATTCCATAAACGTTTTCATACTTTGATGGGTATATCGTCTGGTCCAACCGCTTTTCTAATTTTCATCTTCTTTAGAGCATCATTTACCTATGATAGTTGAATTTTACGATAAAACGTTATGTTCATATACTTCTCTAGTTTACTTAACTCTTACAAGTTCAATTCATTGTTTTTATTTCATTATATAGTTGATAAAAATATATTTTTCATCATTTTTTAATATTCACATCATCCGTCAAAACTGTATCTGTTTCATCATTTAAGCATTTTACATGCTCTCTTGTCTTGCTTTCTTTGGCTCGAGCAATTTTATATATGTTACGCTCTTCACCTTTGACATCAAGTCGCTTATAAAATTATTAATAGGCTTGACTTCTTTCTTTACTTGGTTTTTGTTTAGCTTCTTTTTTAGCGACCTTATACCTAACTAAGTTTTCATCATTCCTACAAGTGTATTGTGATTTATAGCTGACCCACTTTGCCCTCACTTTGTCTTGCACTTACTCTTTCTACCACCAAGATTCTTTATTTTTGGGGGCACAAGCTTTTGATACTCCAAGTATGTTCTTTCCGCTTATCCTTAAATGTAAAGACAACTTCTCATGAGAAACTAGGATCAGCATAAGGGTCATTGACTAGTTCCATAACTGCTGCCTTGAAAGCACTTGTTTTTCCATCTTCAAGTTCCGCCAACAAATTTTTAGCAATATTTTTGTTCTTGTCTTAAATTTATTATACTTAATTTGCACATCTAACACTAATAACATATGTTGTATTGTCACACATTCTTCATGCATGACTTTGCAATTCTTACAAATCATTTTATTCATTTTGTGAGTCATAAAATAATCAATTTGTGACTTATTTGGTCCGCTTTTAAACGTAATTAAATGTTCTTTTCTCTTTATGAAAAGCGTATTTAACACAATTAGCTAATGTGTTACGATAAAGTCTAAAATGTTTTGTCCTTCTTCATTCCTTTCTCCATATCTAAATCCTCCATGAATAGCTTTATAATCTACATTTTACTTCCCTATATTTTCATTTAATTCTCCTCCTATGAAAATCTTCTCTCTTTGTGGGATTTCTCTTACTAAATCATCTAAGTCTTCCCAAAATTGCACTTTTATAGTTTCACTTAATCTTACTTGTGCCACGTAAGCACTGAACACACTAATAGTTTTCTTTCCTATGGTCAATTTAAGAGGTAAGATTTTATCATCTTTTCTGCTTACCCCAACAACTTCATCATTCCAAGTAATACCTACAATAATACTTACTTCACTGCTTGTTTTATTTTTTACTATGTACGATAATTTAAAACCTGAATTATCTAAAAATTTAGCTTTCTCACTCACCCATCTAGTTTCTTGCATATAAAAGATATTTATCTTTTTCCTAGTCATCGTATCCACTACTTTCATCGTTTTCTCCGTTAGCGTACCTATATTCTAACTTTCAAACCTAAGTCGATCACAATTTCTACGACATACTTCCTTAGGACATCTAATATGCGAGAACTTTTGTCTATTTAACACTACACGTAAGTTCTCTTGGAGATGCAGCGATCCTTGCCAAGACGTCGCATTCGGACCATACGACAAGAACTCTTGCATATTTAACACTACACCAAGTCCTGGAGATGCAGCGGTCCATGCTAAAATGCCGCATTCGGACCATGCGACATGTTCCTTAAGAGGAACAACCTAGCTTTTGCACAATTTCTCAAATGATCTATATTCATAAGGGTGACTAAATTTTACGTTAGATGTATACCTAACACAACCCTCACCATAAAGCCTAATCAAGAAAATTCCTGGTTTAATACTCATCAGTTCATGTTAGTCCATGACAAGAAAGAAAATATCATAAACAAGGATGGTAACAAAGTTTAGCAAAAACTGCTTGTTTGGCCTAACTCGAGAAGGCGAGAACCCTACAACAACAACACTCAAGCCTTTATCCCACTATAGTGGGGTAGGCTATATGGATCCTTTGTCGCCAATGTGCCCTATCTTTTGTCATAATCTCACTAATGCCTAAGTACATCATGTCTTTCCTTACAGTTTCATACCAAGTCATTATTGGTCTACCCCTCCCTCGTTTAACATGCCTAGTGACTAGACTCTCACAACGTCTAACAAGTGTCTCTAATGATATCCTTTGTACGTGTCCAAACCATCTTAGACGAGTTTCTCGCACCTTCTCTGCAATTGGTGCTACACTTGTCTTATCCTGATACCTTCATTCCTATAACTCGATAACCCTATGATTCAAAAATTAAAGTAGTGACATATTCAAAGATCTTGCAATAAAATACAGATTTCTCATAGATTTTTCAGCACAAAGCGGAATTAACAGTTAGATTTAAAATTATATACCACAATAAATCTTAAAACAAGTACTTCAAAATGTTGGGTATCATAGCTTAAAAACCCCCAAATTGTACCTTAGAATCAGTCATGGTAATTCCAATGCAATACAGATTTGAACTACTTACCCTACCATATTACAGCTGAAACTAGATTGCAATGCTGTAAGACGGTAAAGGTTGTTCAGAACAATAGATGGGTCCGCACTCTTTTTGAGCTGAAGAAAGAACAGTTAAAGAAGTATTAAAAGGCCACAGATGGAAAAAAAAATTAAATAAATCACCTTCTGTTAAGAAACAAAACTACTATTGAAGGTTCACGGATTAAGGAAACATATGAGAGCACCAAACCTCGATAACAACACGCATCCCAGAGCGATCACTCTCATCACGAATATCACTTATGCCTTCTAATATCTGAATTGAAATAGTAAAAAAAACATCATATTTGGAACCAACATATAAAGGCACAACCATTATTGGATCTCTCTATAGAAGTAAACTGAAGAAAAATGCAAAAGTACCCAAGATTCATATAAGAAAACAATTGGTGAAGGAAGGTCATTTAAGGAAATTCTATGCCAGAACCTGTAAATGTAAAATGCACTTGAATTGAATAAATAAATAAATAAAAGAAAAGGTAACGTTTTATGCAGAATACATGTGGTTAAAAAATAGTTGACGAATAGTGATGCAGTGGTAGTTATAATGTGGTAAGAAGTGATGCAAAATAGATACAATCGTGTATGCTCGGACACTAATGCTAGCAATTGTAATTGCACCCTGATACGACGCAGCCGCCACACATTGTTATGAGTCTATGTAGCCCCATGGGCATTATCATACTTTTCTTTATCACATTATTTTAATGTTTTGTCTTGTAGTGGGGGGGCTCCATCTATATAAGGACCCCTGGGGGCGGAGTCTAGGTTATCTTTGGAAGTCTAGGGCTTTGGCTCTCTTGGAGAGTGGAGTATCAAGGAGGGCCCAGCCTCTGGATGCTTGGCGAGATTCGTCTCGATTGTATCTTTATCGTTTAATGCAATGCAATTTTCCACTTCTCTATCAACTGGTCTGACCGGCCCTTGATTACGGTTCTTCCAAACTCTAATTCCTCAACCTCGCCTCCTTCGGTTCCGCGAGCTCCGCTTCCATCAAATACATCGCTGCTTCCCTAAATATCCTTGCCAGTCAAGGTGCCGTCAATAGGGAGATGGTCCAAGTCATCCTGGAGTACCTGTGAAAGCTCAACCTGCGCAAGCTACGATAGAGAAGGGTGATCAAGTAATAAATGAGAAGAAAAACTAAAATAAAAATGAGAAGGACCGAGTCACGTGGTTTTTCAGTCTTTCCGGGTTTTCCACAGTAAAAAAAGCTTCTTGTCATTGTTGCTGGATTTTCATTTATTATTTGTGCGCCTAGTCCACCTCCAAGCTAAGTCGGTCTGATTCTTTGGACCGGTGGAAAACCGGGTGACCCGCAACACCTAAACTTCCGCCAACAACAGATCGCGCCTTCAGCCAAAATACAGAGTGCGGCATCGCTACGGGATCGCGCAATTTTTCGCGTCCCTCTTCCGCCGCATTCGAGGTTTCGCATGTCGAGCCTCTTCTCGACGCATGATTGCACCTTCCACCGACTACTCCAGCAACGTCGGCGCCGTAAATCTCCGCCGGCGCCCTCGTGTCGGATTTTTGTGTCGATCTTCCGCCTGCAACCACTGTTTCGCACGCCGGGCCACTTCTTTTGCCCGATCGCACATCCCTCTGCCTGCTCCAGCATCGCCAGCTCCCAAAACCTCTGCTAGCGCCCTCACCGCTCGGCTACACCTCCAACCTGCCCTTCCATCAGCGTCTGGCGGCCCTCCAGCTTCCTCACCGCTTTCTGGCGGCCCTCTTACAGCTTCGGAGGCCTTCCAGTGTCCGTTTCTCCTCCTCGCCACATTCCTCCGTGTCGGGCCGCCCTCTTCCAGCGATTGCCGCCGCCCGGCACTCATTGACGCTTCTCCTGGCCGCAGTTCATGCCCAAGACTCGAGCCATGACCCTCCAAGCCGACGAGAACGCCTCCACCATGGCCACCTCGGTCTCTTAGCGCCTGGATCACATTGACGCCCAGCTGGCGGACCTCACACTCATCCTTCGAGGACTTACCGCGGCAGTCCATTGCCCTCCGGCCGCTCCACCGCCACTGATCCCAATCGTTTCCAACCACATGGGGTTTTTACACCCCACAGCTGACTGTGCCACAGCCCACCTCCGCCGGATTGAGATTTCGGTGTTCGATGGCACCGACCCTCTCAGGTGGATCGCTCGCGCAGAGCAGTTCTTCTACTTGCAGGCCACCCACGCCGACCAGAAGGTCCCGCACGCCACTATCTAAATGAAATGCTTTGCGCTCCATTGGGTGCGTTGGATGCGCCAACAGGCACCTGACATGTCCTGGCCCGTATTGAAGGAGGAGTTCCTTTGCCACTACGACATCTGCCAGGCTGGTAATGCCTTTGAGTGCCTCAGCTTTGTTCGTCAGTCTGACTCTGTGGACACCTACATCAACAAATTCATCGCGGTCGCTACGCATGTTCTCGGCTTGGCCCCCGACCACTACTTGGGTTATTTCCTGCCGAGCCTGCACCCCCACCTCCGCGCGAGCCTGCGGGTACACAATCCGACCACTCTCTCCCACGCAGTGGAGCAAGCGAGGTATCTCGACGCGGAAGTCTACCCAGATCAACCACTCTCCTCAACTTGGCCGCCCCAACCGCTGCGGCCATTGCCGCCACCTCGTCTGCACGTGGATCCTCTGCCCCCACCTAGGCCCAGCCACCGCTTCCACCTCCTCAGCCGCCAGTTGTGCGTCCACCGACCCCCCGATGACCCCATCATCTGTCTTACCAACAGCAAACTGAGCTCCATCGCAAGGGCCTCTGTTTTCGCTGCAAGGGCCTCTGTGTGATGTTGGATCTGAAGATACTAATCCGGACTCCGGGGAATTAGATCCGCTGACGCTTTCGCACGACCCATATGGCCCTCGACCTTGAGGACAAGGTCATTTTTCGGGCGGGGCATGTTGATACGACGCAGCCGCCACACATTGTTATGAGTCTATGTAGCCCCATGGGCATTATCGTACTTTTCTTTATCGCATTATTTTAATGTTGTCTTGTAGTTGGGGGGTTCCATCTATATAAGGACCCCTAGGGGTGGAGTCTTGCTTATCTTTGAAAGTCTAGGGTTTTGGCTCTCTTGGAGAGTGGAGTATCGAGGAGGACCCAGCCTCCGGATGCTTGGCGAGATTCATCTCGAGTGTATCTTTATCGTTTAATGCAATGCAATCTTCCTCTTCTTTATCACTCTTCATGAAATGAAAGCAATGTAAATGTAAATCTAAATGCAATAGAATCTAAAGACACGACACTAGACTCACAAGGCAAATATTTGAGCGCCTTGCAAAAATTTGGAATTTAACTTAATTTAAAACAATAATTACAGGAAATATCTTGATCACTAAACTTAATAATGAAGTCATTTGTCCTTGCACTGCTAAATTTAAGATCCATATACTCCGTTTTTGCCCTACGCATGGTTTTAGGTTGAGCAAGGCAAAGACAGTATATGGAACTTAAATTTAGCAGTGCAAGGACGGATGACTTTGTTATTAAGTTGGGCGATCAAGATATTTCCTGTAGTGAATATTTTAAATATCTTGGATCGATAGTTCAAAAAGACGGAGGTACTGATAAAGATGTGACACATAGAATCCAAGCGGGTTGGTTGAAGTGGAGAAGCGTGTCAGGGATCTTGTGTGATCGTAAAGTACCATTAAAACTTAAGGTCAAGTATTACCGTACTGCGATTAGACCAGTGATGCTCTATGGTTCTGAGTGTTGAACAGTGAATTGTGTACATGAGCAAAAAATGGGAGTTGCGGAGATGAGAATGCTTAGGTGGATGTGTGGACACATGAGATTGGATAAAATTAAGAATGAATGTATCAGGGATAATACATGAGTGGCACCAAGTGCAGAGAAGATGCGAGAATCTCGACTAAGATGGTTTGGACACGTACAAAGGAGACCATTAGAGGCACCTGTTAGGCGTTGTGAGAGTCTAGTCACTAGGCATGTTAAACGAGGGAGGGGTAGACCAATAAAGACTTGAAATGAAACTATAAGGTAAGACATGATGTACTTAGACATTAGTGAGACTATGACACAAGATAGGGCACAATGGCGACAAAGGATCCATATTGTCGGCCCCAGTATAGTGGGATAAAGGCTTAAGTGTTGTTGTTGTTGTTGTATCAACACAATACATTTGATGGATAAGCATGTTGCAATAATCAACAGGTACAAGAATAATTTATACAAGACATACGAATTATATCTCATCTCTACAAAAAAAATGCAACTAAAAAAATCCACAGGTAAGAAACTAAGTTAACTACTATAAACTAAACAAAGGCGACATTCTAGTTAGATAAGGATCTCATACGGGATAGCAACAACAAACTTGGTTAAGGGTTTGGGGATAGATGAGAAACTCCTCACATAAACAGTATGAAGGAAATGACATGTGCAAGAAAATCTGTGGCAATAAAAGAGACAGGATGAAGGAAAAAACGCGTAGAAAAAAAGAGGTAGAAGCATCAAACTAAAATAAAGGGAAGAAGAGAAGGAAGAACTCTTCGATTCGAAAACAAGGAAGCCGACGACAATAAGAAAAACTATTATTTTTCAATTGGATTTATCTATTTTTTTATATTTTTCATGTTATCAAAAAATATACCTACTGATTCTATAATAAGATTATAGATATAGTCGTTGGTATTCTTATGATTCAAAATGTACAATCCAAGATTCTTTTGGACAGGGGTGCTTCGCACTAGTTCATAGAAGAATCATGTGTGCATATGCTGGGCTTAGAGATCCTCAAAGACACGACACAATTAAAGGTCATGATGTCTACCGGTTCAACTATGCAGACTAGCAGCAGGTGTACAGTTCACGTTTTGTATGAAAAATCTGAAATTATTGTAAAAGCGTCCCTTCTACCAATTGCAGAGTGCAAAACAATTCTAGGTATGGAGTGGCTGTCAGATATAAATGTTGAAATAGACGCTGAAGCAAAGAAATACATTTTGAAGGACTCGACCAGTCCATCTTTTTATGAGGCATGAAAGAAGTCTCCAAATTGAGTATTCCATCAGTCAAGATGGTCATGAACATCAATAAAGTTTGTCTTGTCTTTCTAGTGTTGATGCATGTCGAAGTAAAGAGTAACTTGCAGGAATTGCAAGTAGTGCCCCTCCTGCTAAAGAAGCCTTTCAAATCGACTTTATTCCCGGATCCACTTCAATGCCAAGACTCCTTATCACATGGATCCAAGAGAATTAGCTGAATTGATGATTCAGTTGCAAGAATTACTAGAATTGGGATTCATCAGAGCCAGCATGCCGCTTTGAGGTGCACCAGTTCAATTTTTTAAGAATAAAGACGGCAATTTAAGGATGTGCATAGATTACCACAAGTTGAACAAGCTCACCATAAAAAAATACTCTCTTATGAGAATAGATGATTTATTTGATCAGCTTGAGGGCTCTTGTACATTCTCCAAATTAGATTTGTGATAGGCATATTATCATTTGAGAACCTGTGATGGAGATATTTAGAAGACATCTTTTAACACAATGTAAGGTAATATGAATTTGTGGTCATGTCGTTCGGGTTAACTAATACCTCATTTGCTTTCATGGACCTAATGAATAAAGTATTTTGAGAATTTCTGGATCGTTTTCACAGATGACATACAGGTGTATTCAACCAGAGAGAAAGAACATGTAACGCATACCAGTACAGTTCTGGGTACTCTCAGGAAGAATCAACTATATGAAAAAAAAATTGTGTGCATTCTGGCTTTCAGGCATTGCTTTTTGGGAGCATATTAGTGTGGGTGGACTCTCAATTGATTGAAAGAAAGTAGAGGAAAACATAGATTGGCCAGAATAGTAGCGGGATGGGTGACCTCCTGGAAAGTCCTTGCGCTACCCACTTAACTTGAGTTTCCCTCATCGAAGGGAGGTTGCGGCCTCCAACAACCCGCCAGCGGGAATAGAGAGGAGTTGGGGTGTACGGTCTGCAGACCTGTTGAGGCTGACCCCTTCGAGCTGGGTGATGGGGGTGTCGGCAGTCTTCCTTTCGAGTTGGGTGTTGGGGAGACCGTTACACAATTATTTTGCAAACATGGAATCACGAAGTATTAAGGCTTCAAATTGATCCCTAAATGTTAAAGCAGGTCGGACAAATTGATAGAAACTAGCTATCGTCGAACTAAATGCACTAGATTAATACAAATCAAGATACACTATATTGAGGTATGCTCAATACGCAACTCTTGAGGGCAAGACCTCCTTAAGAGCTCCTCTCCTATGAGAGCCTAAACAATATAAATGATCCAAATGATTCCCTAAAAGACTATCATCCACTCTTTTATATAAGCGAAAGTGAACATACAATGTAATTACGAAAATGTCACAAGGGCTATATAGGTAAGTAGGAAACGCGTAGAATTACGATGACGGCGTTTGGCGAGGCAGTTGTGGGCCTAGAGGCTCATAATAGTATGACTTTAAGTAACAAATAATGTAATACATAAGCCATAATGCTCAAAAACAAATACTTGAATAAATAGAACCCATCAAGTTGGACACATGGATTGCAAACTTGGGCACAAGGATTACAAACCAATATTTCTCAATAACCGTGAATTCATACAGTAGAGAAAGCTCCAAACCTTGTATATCCTTCTTGAATTAATAATTACAAGTATGAATACATTTATATAGGGGAAGAAGGAAAAGAGAAATCCCAATCCAAGATGTGGGACAAATACAAAATAGAGAGAGAGAAGAGGGAAGAATGGGCCCCTAGATGGGCCTTAAAGTAGGCTTTTCTAAGACTCCCCCGCAAGCTGGAGCGTACAAGTCGTAGGCACCAAGCTTGGATAAAAACTGGTAGTATAGAGGACGGGAGAGAGCTTTAGTCAGGATGTCAGCAACTTGGCTTGCAGCAGGAACATGCTCTAAATTTATCTTCTTTGCATGTACCTTTTCTCGGATGAAGTGACAGTCAACTTCAATATGCTTTGTGCGTTCGTGAAATACAGGATTCTTCGCGATATGGATTGTCGCTTGACTGTCACAAAATAGGGTCGCTGGCGATGAGAGACGAACACCCAAGTCTCTCAGAAGGCTTTCAAGCCAAGTCAACTCGGAGACAACAGCAGCCATAGCGCGATACTCAGCTTCAGCAGAAGAGAGAGCAACCACATTCTGTTTTTTGCTACGCCAGGTTATGAGATGTCTACCGAAGTAGGTACAAAATCTTGTGGAACACCTATCATCAATGGACCCGGCATAGTCAGCGTCAGAGTAAGCGACAAGGGATAAAGAAGTGGATGGCTTGTACACAAGCCCTTGTCCTGGAGCGTTCTTGAGATACCGAAGAATGCGCTCGACAGCTTGAAGATGAGATGTCCTCGGGGCATGCATAAATCGACTCACGACTCCAACGGCAAAGGAGATGTTTGGTCGAGTAACTGTAAGGTAGATCAGTTTCCCAACCAGGTGTCTGTAGTATTCCGGATTCGTAAGCAGCTCATCGGAGACAGAGCTATGGGCCGATAGCTTGTGATTTGCGTCCATTGGAGTATCTGTAGGTTTGCATCCTGAATAGCCGGCATCATGAAGAAGATCCATACAATACTTCCTTTGGGATAATACAAGACCATCAGGCCGTCGTGCAATCTCAAGCCCGAGAAAATAACATGAGGTAGCGGAAAAGTAACAGGAGAGTAACAGGAGGAAGCGGAAAAGAAGCGGACTAAGAAGGGCAAGCCGCAGAGGCAAGCGGATTGAGACGGACAGCTCGCGACAGGCAGGTCGCAGCAAGATAGAACAGGCCGCAAGAGAAGCAAGTCGCAGCGAGAAGGAGAGGGGTTTGATGAGAGAGGCCGCGAGCAGGAATTCGAGCGGCTAGAGGAGAGAGGCCGCGAGTAGGAACTCGAGCGGCTAGGGGAGAGATGCCGCGATTAGGAACTCGAGCGGCTAGGGGAGAGAGGCCGCGAGTAGGAACTCGAGCGGCTAGAGGAGAGAGGCCGCGAGTAGGAACTCGAGCGGCTAGAGGAGAGAAAGACCGAGCGGCTAGAAGCAGAAAAACCGCGAGCGGCGAAGCCGCGGAGAGAAGTGGGGCCCACGGGGAAGAGAAAGCTCCAAACCTTGTAGAAAAAGCTCCAAACCTTGTATATCCTTCTTTTACTAATAATTACAAGTATGAATACATTTATATAGGGGAAGAAGGAAAAGAGAAATCCTAATCCAAGATGTGGGACAAATACAAAATAGAGAGAGAGAAGAGGGAAGAATGGGCCCCTAGATGGGCCTTAAAGTAGGCTTTTCTAACACATACAAAATTCAATACAAAAGAAATTACAACCAAATAATAAACTCAGAATAATCGCTGGATAGAAGACTCGGTGAGTGCTTGGTGAGTTGAAAGGCTAACTTGGGTATTTGGAGAAAAGTAGTAATGGTTATAGAGAGACTGGCTGGGTTCATAATGGTGGCTGGAGAAGTTAATTGGTTGTTGTGAGGATGGGGTTGCGCCAAGAATAAATTCCAAAGACTGGAAATTGGATTGTCGAACGATTCTGAGGGTGGGAAGAGACTATAAATTACTTGATGGGGGAAAGAGGGGCTGGATGGATTTACATTGAGGGGGAAAACAGTCAGTCCCTGACGAAATTTGTAGAGTAGTACAATATGAGGTGGCTAAGAATGGATTTCAGTCCCTGGGAGGTACTTCTAGTCCAGTTCTGGACTGAAACAGAGAATAGAGGTGCAGGCCAACTATTCTCTAGATATTCCGGACAAATGGAGCGGTCGGTTATGAAGTGTATGGTGGTGGCATACGGCGGAAGGAGGTGTGTCCGGCTATTAGAGTGGATTGAGTAATGGGGCTGCAGTTGGAAGGAGTTATGGGGGTCGTTAGTAAGGTAATTGTGTGTTAGTGGTTCTGAGGGGTGGGAGGAGTGGTGTTGGAAGGGTGGGCCAGCCAAAAAAGTGATGGAGGATGGGTGGGTCTGCCGGTGATGGTCGGAGAAGAGGAAGGAGGGGTGGCCAGAATATAGGAATGTAGTGGCTTTGCGTTGACCATCCAAGGAGGGAAGGGAGGGGATATCCCAAGAATCACACTATATTCCAACTTCGGCGCACTGCGGCCAAAAGGAGAAATCGTCGCTTAATTTTCAATCCTTCTAAACAAGTCATTTATCCATATTTCTAGATTTATGAGCCATCCCGGAAGGTCATGATTTTCCAATCATGATGGTCTTCAAAATATACAAAAATACAAAATTAACTAAAAATCAGACATCGTTAATCGGCACAAAATTAACGGCTCTAATTGTTGTGTAGACTTGTGTGTGATGTGAATCCCATCAAGAATTTTAGGGAGCAATTCGGGTGAGATTCAAAACAATAGGGCCCATGTCCACATGTAATGGGACCCCGAAAAAGGGTGGGAACATTGGTTTCGGATTAGTCGATTTATACTCAACCCTAGAAGAGTTCTCGGTTTTAAGGATATGTGATAATCTTGGTAGTGTAAAAATGTTAACGGTAGTTCTAAGATCATCACAAAGCATTATTAAGGTTGTAACACTAAGAAGTTGTCCCCTCGGAGTTGACTAATAAAATGATTAACAACTATAATTGCTACTAGGAAACTTAATGATCCTTGGAAATGTTGATCCTAGGGATGCCAATTATCATGAAATGTGTTGATCCTAGGGATCACAAGATTCTTAGAAGAAAAGAGATTTATAGTGTAGTATTATTTCAACAATTGTTCTCCTTTGATCCATGTTGTTTAGGTAGATTGCTCCAGTCTGTGTACAGGGATTTCCTACTCTCCTATCTCAAATTATGTGGGGAGTTATCTTCCTCCAACTTCTCACTTCAATCCATTTGTTTTGCACCTCTCCATCAAAACTTCAATAAAACATCTAGCATATATTAAAAATAATAATTACCCAAACCTCCCCTGTAAATTAGCATAATTAGTGAGAGCACCCCTCTTATTTTCGAAATTACAAAAAACTCTCCTTAAGTTTTCATTTCATTACAAAAACCTCCCCTGAACTTTTCATTGCATTGATGAAGAAAAATACCCCCTGGACACTGTACACCGAGGGAGGTGTTTTTGTGCATGGATGTTTTGAAATTAAAACTTCAAGGGAGGTTTTTGTAATGAAATGAAAACTTTAGGGCAAGTTTTTGTAATTTCAAAAATAAGAGGGGTGTTGTCAGTACTTTAGCAAAGTTAGAGGGGAGGTCCCGGTAAATGGCCATATATTAAAATATCAAAGCTACAAAAAGATAAAAATTTAAAACTAAGTATTCAGCTCATAAAACTAAAAAAATATTAAGAGGTTGTATCTGTTTCAAGTATTCATGGAAAAAAATTGTTGAGAATATAATTTCACATTGGGAAACTCATAGAGAGCAATTAACTTTAAATTAGAACCTTAGGTTCCAATCAGGTTCGATTTAAACAGAAACATTAACTATTACAGTTGGATTCTTAGAATTGAAGTCTTTTAATTTGATTTCAAATATGAGAGCATGTGATGGCAGAGATCAAAAATTGTTGCTGTACAATGACATCCATTAATCTATACTATACAAAGAAATAAGTGTGAGGCCCATGATGTAAAAGTGGAGGACCATCAAAATAATCCTAGCCGCTCATCACATTGGAAATAGTTTTTAAAAAAATCCACAAACTCTCGCACAATTAGAAAAAAAATGACAGTGAAATTTGAACCACTAACCTACAACATTAATACAATACCCTTAACCAACCAAACCAAACAACTTTTATGTAACAAGCACAATTTAATGATATATATATATAGGTATACAAATATATATACACTAAAATTTCAAGTTGTAATTAATACAATTTTATAATAGGGGAACATCATACCGCCGCGACAGTACCCCAATCACGACGGTGTCGCGGGCCGGCTTCACTCGCACCCCAAAGTTCACTACTCTGGTTGTCGGTTAATCTTCTAATGCGCTCCAAAGATGTGAGTGGAGGGATCGTCGTCGTGCCGCAACAACGTTTTGATCGGGGTACTAGTGCGGCGGCACGGGGGTTCCCCCGTGCACTGTCACAAATATTTAGTAAATATAAGTTTTCACAAAAAAACAAGTACCTTGTCTTCGACTAATTCCGCAATTTTCCCAACTAATGCAGCTTTGTTAGTTTGGTAAGGGACCTGCCATCAGAACAAAGCTTAAATAAGAGAAACAGCAGTTTAGAAAAACCAAGCAATACAAAAGCTGAAGAGACAACCAAGCAAAAGAAACTTTTTGAATATGTAGGTACTACCTCTTTAATAATAATTGCAGTATGTTTTGCTTTGTTATCAGACTCAACTTCAGTCTTCCCTCTAATTACTATGCCCCCCCGACCACTTCTATATGCTTCCAAGATTCTTTTTGAAGCACAGAAATTTTATCCAAGACTTAGATAACGAGACAGAAACAACCTTAGAACAAAAAAGAAAGTAAAAAATTTGCATACCCAACATTCCCCATAATTAGCCCTCCTGTTGGGAAGTCAGGCCCAGGCATGTATTCAAGTAGCTCTTGAAGCTTTACACAAAGAAAAATGATCCGTTCATTAACATAGGGAAAAAGAAGAAGACTTATAAGACTTGAAGATTTGTAATAGGCCTTGCGGTTAATGTTAGTATTTGAACACAAAATATTAAAAAGGAGCCGTAGTCCCTGCAATCAAATTTTAACTGGCATGTGAAAAGCTATTTGGATAAATTCATTAGGAAAATGGGTGAGATGCTTACCGTAGCATCAGGGTTATGAATTAACACTGAAAGAGCATCGACAAGCTCACAAAGATTATGAGGTGGAATATTTGTTGCCATGCCAACCTGAAATTATGGCAAGATTTTGTTGCGCATAAAAAACTATAGTTATAGAAAAAACTTGTTGAGCATAAAGAACTAAAGTTACAGCAAGAAATTGATGAGCATATAGAACAAGAAGGCAACAGGCGTAAACCTAACTGCTTTTTTTTTGTACGGTATGCCTAAATATGTCAACATGGCGCCTCAATTCAAAAATACAGGAAATAATGATGTATTTTGGCTCCTTTTATAGTGAACAAGCTTAATAACATGACAACCAGCAAGCCAAATGCAGCTTAGATGAACTTGAATGGAGCAAAAATTGGACCTGATCTAGTTAGCTTAAGTTCAAATAAAACAAAATATATTCACGTATGACATCTACAATTTTTAATGTGAAAAGACAAATATATACACATACACACACAATATATATAATAAGGGGAAAACACCCTTTGGTGTAACATTCTGTAATGGGCCTACTTGGAGGTTGCCGGAGCCCGGAGGGAAGGCTGAAGGTGGAGATGACGGTGGCGAAAATACTACGGAGCCTTGAGCGCGGCTGCCTAAGCGGAGCGTGCTCGAGAGAGAGCTTCCAAAATCTCATTCAAAGAATGCAAATAGAGTTTTTATTTCCTGATTCATACAACACACCATGTCTTTATATAGGCATACAAGAGGGCAAAAATGTAAATTAACAAAGACAAGGAAAAGTTTAAAATACTAAGATTAAATAATTGGGCATGCATCCCAAAATATCATAACTGGGTACGCAGCCCATAACATCTCTCCCAGTTTTCAAATCGAGCTTGTCTTAAAACTCGAACGAGCTTTGTACTGCTTGATCTCCTGGCTCTTTGATTTCGCACCAGAACAATTTTTCACATATTGTTGTTGTAGCGAAGGCTGAGGTAGAAACGATGGCGATGAATGAGAGGGACGAGGGTGCCTGGCAGTTGCGGACAGTTGAAGGTCATGGTAGCTCGGGCGAAGAGCGAGCCATGTCATGCAGAAATGGTAGCGACGATGTTGGGAAAAATCCTTTTATGATTTGAAATATCTTGTTATTAAGTGATGTAAGTAAATGCCTTTGATATATAGATGGCATGTTCTATTAAGCTTGGAATTCAGATTCATTCAATTTGATTATGTAAAACAATCAGAGTTCATAGTTTGGCTATGTAACACAACTTAGAGTTGGAAGATGTCAACAAACGTCGACAAGAGTTATAGGCAGAAGTCGACGTACATTGAGAAGCTTGCAGGAAGATGTCAACACACTCTAATTAACTCAACTCAATGCTTCAACCATGAGCTTAAAAAGTTTTGAATAATACGGTGAATTCAAATTCTATAGAAATTGGAGCATAACAATACATTGAGATATTCTTTCTCTCAACTTCATCTCAACATACTTTCACTTTTAAGTCAACGTTCAAGAAGTCGAGTGTCGACGTACTTTCACTTCTAAGTCAAAACTCAAGAAGTCATGTGTCGACTTCTATACAAAGTGAACTCAAATGAATATTTGAATAGATCAAGGAAATAAATCTCATCTGACTATAGTTGTTAAGATCTAAATAGGGAAGATTATTACTCTCATTAAAGTATATATGACAAGAGATCATTTAAATAGTATAAATATCTACCTTCTCATTCAGAAAAGGGAAGATAGACAGGAAGATAATAGCGCAATTGAAAACGCTCAATATAGCTTCTTCATCTCTCTATTGTGGTATTCTTCTTTTTTCCTTCTCTCAAGAAGAATGGCAGTCAGTCGACAAGATCATCTTCTCCATAACAGACGACTAAAGATCAGAAATTATCATTGGATTTCTTCAACAGATTCATTCTTCTTTCTATTGAATCTATTCTATCAAGATGAAACATAAACACGTTATATCTGTTGCAAGACAATCCACACAGCGCTTAGAAAAAACAAGTCCTCGGAGATTGATGAAGATGACATCAATCGTGGAAATATATTTTGTGTATCTAATCAACCTCTACATCAACGTTCTGAAAGAGTTCTTGAATCTCTCTTCTAAAAGATTCAACGATGGTTCTTGATCCACCTTATCAAAAGGATATGTGTGGTTTTGAGTCGACTTTATCAAAAGGTTCTCTCACTGGTTTTGAGTTAACCTTGTCAAAAGGATTTTCGTGTGGTTGATCTACCTTATCAAAAGGATCATTGTTTGATTAAGCCACCTCATCAAAAAGCTTGATTCGTTTGAGGTAGCTTATCAAAATCACGTGTAGTTCTAAGAATCTTCATATCAAAAGATTCAATTGTAATCAGTTCTAAGAGTCTCTTTATCAAAAGATTCAGTATTGTCTATACTGGATAGTCTACCAAGGGATAGAAGAGGGGACGTACCTAAATTTAGGGAACCCCTATAAAAACTTGTCTTCTAGATTGCATTTTTTGTAGTGTTTGCTTGATGCGCTAATTTACTTCTTTCATTCGGCTACATTTAAATCAACAAATCAATTATTGTGTTAATGTGAACGTGTTGTGATTGTTTAAAGTTAAAAAAATTGTAAATACTCAATTCACCCTCCCAGAGTATTTCTTAGCATCTTACCGTACCTATCAATTGGTATCAAAGTGAGGTTGATCTTAAAAAGGCTAGTACCATGATCAAGATCCAAGGATACTAATAACTACTTAATTTTTTTATTTTAATCATGAGTTCTAAACAGAATAAAGAATATGCATTCATCAGACCTATCTGTAATCTTGAAAATTTTAGTTAATGAAAATCAAGAATAAAGTTTTACGTGAATTCTATTGATGAAGATATCGTTGATTTTGTTATTACAGTACCTAGAAACCTCACAACAACTGATGAGAAGTGTCATGACTGCAAATTTCAAAAGATGATCTAACAGAAGATTAGAAGAAAGCAAAGACATGTGATGTCAAAGCCATGAATATTTATGTATTAACTAACACAGGCGATATATTTCAAAAGGTTGATGAGTGTCGATCAACAAAAGAAATCTGGGACTCTCTAAAAAATATGGTTGAAGGAAGCACTGATGAAAGGAAGGACAAGAAGTCCTTACTAATCTCATAGTATGAGAATTTTAAGAAGAATCCTGAAGAATTTGTGGTTGGTATGTACTCAAGATTCAGTCTGATAGTTAATGAACTACAGTGGCCGGAAAAGGAAATCTCACTGACAAAGATAAATGGCAAGCTCTGGATGTGCTTCTCAAGTACATGGAATGCAAGAATATGAGTCATAAGGGGGAACACATGTTAAAAGAAAATCATTACAGATGCCAATCTTGGCAAGCTTAAATCAAATGAGTTCCTTCTAAAAACAAGAGCAAAAGGAAAAGCAAAAGAAAAAACTGTTTCTAGCACCAAAGAGAAGTCAATAGAACTCAAGGCAGAAGACTTTAGGAAGAATGAGAGAAACAGCTTAAGGCCTCAGTATGGATGATGAGCCGATGAGTATTCTAGCAAGAAGGTTCAGGAAGTAAATCAAGACAGAAGACTTTAGGAAGAATGAGAGAAACAGCTTAAGGCCAAGGTATGATAAAATTCCAGCTAAGGAGATTATATGTTCTTCCTGCAGAAAACCTGGGAAAATAGCATCAGAATGTCCAGATCAATCAAAGGATAAAACTTCAAAAAAAAACTCAATGCTGTTCAAGAAGGCCTCAGTATGGATGATGAGCCGATGAGTATTCTAGCAAGAAGGTTCAGGAAGTAAATCAAGACAGAAGACTTTAGGAAGAATGAGAGAAACAGCTTAAGGCCAAGGTATGATAAAATTCCAGCTAAGGAGATTATATGTTCTTCATGCAGAAAACCTGGGCAAATAGCATCAGAATGTCCAGATCAATCAAAGGATAAAACTTCAACGAAGAAAAAGGATCATAAAAAGAATTATAATGCTAAGAACGGAAGCAAAAAGAAGAGAAAAGATTTCATCGCAGAAACTATCGAGAGAGAGAGAGAGCACGGGGAGAGTGTACCTTAGGGTTCACTTTTCGTATCCCGGATCCATACGAGCAAAAAAGCTTTTAAACCAATCAGCCAATAATTTTGATATAGTCACCGCCCGGTGAGCATATGTTAGCTTGCATCTTAACACCCCCCCCATCAAGCTAACACCGTAAGCATCCAACATCCCGAGGGAGTAAGAATGAAGAGATTTACCAGAAACTACTTTAGTGAGTATGTCAGCAAGTTGATCTTCAGATGACACAAACATCATAGTAACAGTCTCATCCTGAATTTTGTCTCGCACGAAGTGGCAATCGATTTCAATGTGTTTTGTGCTCTCATGAAAGACGGGATTGTTGGTGATCTGAATAGCAGTTTGATTATCACAGTGAAGGTACATAGCCTCAAGAACAGAGAAGCTCATTTCTCCCAAGATAGATTTAACCCAGATGAATTCACATGTAGTGATAGCAATGGCACGATACTCCGCTTCAGTGGAGTATCGAGCAACTACATTTTGTTTCTTACTTCTCCAGGAAATAAGGTTGTCACCAACAAAGATAGAATATTCACTCGTAGATCTTTTATCCAGGGAAGAGCCAGCTCAATCAGCATCACAATACCCGTGGACATTAAGACGACCATGATCTTGATAGATAATGCCTTTTTCGGGATCCTTTTTAAGTATTTGAGAATCTGAAGGACTGCTTGATAGTGATGAACTTTAGTATTGTGCATGAATTGACTAAGCCAACAGCAAAAGAGATATCGGGTCTGGTAATTATCAGATAAATCAACTTTCTCACAATGCGTTGATATTCTAACTTGCTCTCAAGATCAAGAGAAGTCTCCTTATGAATATCATAATTAGGGTCCACGGGACAATCCACAGGTTTGACTCACAAATATCCAACGACACTGAGAAGGTCTAAGCATAGTTGTCAAGGTGCGCGCCTAGGCGCGCATGAGGCGCCGGGCGCACCAGGCGCATCCCTCCGCGCCTCAGCACAGCTGAGGCGGGCGATGTGCCCCAGGCGCTCCTAGGCGCGCGCCTTACAGGCTCTCAGGCGCGCCAAAGGCTCGCCCGGGCCTTTCAATGTATTTTTTTTAAAAAAAAAAAAGCGCAAAAACATGATCTTAGAGACTTAGAAGCACCCGAGGCACCCACTAGTCGCACTTAGTCGCCCAATTCGCTGAAATTGAGCGAATTGGGCGCCCAATTCGCTGACATTCCGCGAATTGGGCGCCCAATTCGATGAAAATCCACGAATTGGACGCACAATTCGCTGAAATTCCGCGATTTCGCTCAATTTCAGCGAATTGGGCGCCCAATTCGCTCAATTTCCTTTTTCCCCCAATTTTGCGTCTCACGTGCCTCAGGCGCGCGTCTGCGCCTTGCGCCTAGGCTCCAGGGGCCCTTTGCGCCTCGGTGCGCCTTGCGCCTTTGATAACTTAGGGTCTAAGACATATTTGCGTTGATTTCAAATGCAGAATCCAATTCCCTTTTTACCAAAGTAATGTGGTGGTCATTTGTTCCGGTAATAATGATGTCATCCACATAAACTATGAGAATAGTGGTGTATCCCTCATTTCTGTAGACAAAGACTGAGCGATTAGAAGTACAACAAGTGAACTTTAGATCCAAGAATTTTTCACTTAGCTTGGCAAACCAGGCACGAGGTGATTGTTTAAGACCATACAAGACTTTTTTAAGTCGACACTCATGCCCTTTAGGAACATCCTTGCCAAGAGGAGTCATATAGAATTCTTCCTCCAATTCACCATGAAGGAAGACATTTTTTACAACAAGCTGGTGCAAAGTCCAAGACTAATGAGCCGCAATCGACAACAAGATTCTAACTGAGTTCAGTTTAGCAACAGGAGCAAATGTCTCTTTGAAGTCAACTTCATTGACCTGAGTGAAGCCTTTAGCAACAAATCTCGCTTTATATCTATCAAGAGTTCCATCTTGAAGAAATTTAGTATATATCCATTTGCACCCAACTGGGTGACGCCCATGTGGGATAGGGACAATTTCCCAAGTCTTTTGACGTTGAAGAGCATCCATCTCCTTCTCCATAACCTTTATCCAGCGGGGACTCAAGCTAGCTTCTGAAAAACTGTTAGGAATAGAAACAGAGGAAACAGATGCAAGATATGCTTGCAAAGAGTGAGAAATAGAGGGATACCCAATATACTTATCAATAGGATATCTAGTACGACCACTATGAATTTGAAGCGCAGAAGTGGTCTCCTGAGTAGTGTTATTGCTTGGATCTGGCAGAGTGGTGGTGGATGGCGGAGCATGACTGTGACATTCTTGTTCAATGTTTCTGTTTTGTCTTCTCTTGTAGACTCGAAGATCATTCCTCCTCCTATACACATGAAGTTCATTGGTTGGAGCTTCCTTTCTAACTGGAATATCCACACGGCTCAGAGCAAGCACATCAACCATCATTGGTAGGGTGGCATCGTATCACTCTCATCTTTGCTTTTCTCCTGAAAAGTAACAGTTTTGCCCACATCAGAGTAATAGGAAGTGTTCTAAACAAAACTAACATTTATTGATATAAACCTTCTACGGAGAGCAGGAAAATAACATTTATACCCCTTTTGATTGGCAACATATCCCACAAAGATACATTTTATTTCTTGTGGGCCTAATTTATCCTTATGAGGCCCCACAATATGGACAAAAGCAACACATCTGAATATCTTATGAGGAAGATTGAAAAGAGTCATATTTGGGCAAAGAAGATTTAGGGGATACTTTCCCTCCAATGTACTAGTGGTCATCTAATTAATTAGATAGACGGATGTGAGGACACCGTCATCTCATAGTCCCTTAAGGACATGCATCTCTTGCAACAGGCAACGAGTGGTCTTCAAGATATGACGATTCTTCTTTTCGGTTATCCCATTCTACTAAGTAGTCCCCGGACAGAAAGTTTGTAAAATAATGTCATGCTCTCCAAGGAACCTCTGAAGATCACTATATGTGTATTCACCTTCGTTATCACTCCTAAGAATCTTAAATGTAGTTCCAAACTGAGTTTGCACATGATGATAAAATAACTAAAAAATTCTGAAAACACATTTTTTCCTTTTCATAAGGTACACCCAAATAAAGTGTGAGTGATCATCAATAAAAGAAATAAAATATTGAAAATCATTCATATAGCAAATAGGAGAAGTTCAGACATCAGAATGTATCAAATCAAAACATTTCACACTTCGACTCTGACTAGGAGCATAGTTGGTTCTACAGTGTTTGGCCAATTCACAAAACTGACAATCAAAAGTAGTTCTTTTGTCATTAAAAAAATGCGGAAAGATAGTCTTTAAGGTCTTCAAACTAGCATGCTCAAATCTCTTACGCCAGAGCATCAATTGATCAGGAGTGGTAGACTTCTGAGCACCAAGAGCTTGACGGTTGTCCATGACATACACACCACCTGACTCATGTCCACCACCAATCGTTTTCCCACTCGCCAAATCCTGAAAAACACAATGAGAGGAGAAAGGGGTGATAGAACAGTTAAGTTGTTTAGTTAAACTGCACACAAATAACAGATTTATGGGGAATGAATGAACAATAACCACATATTTGAGAGAAACGGAGGGAGAAAGATAAATAACCTCTTTACCAGTCACAGAAGTTGAGGATCCATCAGCGAGTTTCACACTGCCAGATGCAGGAGAAATAAAAGAAACTCCCACAAAAGACCCGGTCATGTGGTTGGATGCCCCCGAGTCAAAGATCCAAGAAGCAGATGGCCCTTTCGAGGACACAGAAGTAGTGTGAACATGAGCATCCGCACCCGCCAAGTCACCAGTAAAAGGTCTTCCAGCGACATTGGCTTTCAAAGCCTTGAGGTCTCTAGTCAAACTCTCGTTTTCCGCCAGAAGATACTCGGTGTTCTCTAGATTGTCATGCATACCTGTTTTGGGTCTCACATATTTCCCATCAGAAACACGGATCCAACCTGAAGGAACCAAGTGAGGATGAAGATCCCAGCATTTCTCTTTCTCATGTCATTTCTTCCCACAGTGAGGGCACTTTATTTTACTCTTATCTTCGTGTCTCATACTTCTTGAATGCCACTTCTTCTGCTCAGCAACGAGGGCAGATTTCTCATGACCAACATGAACATTTGAACGAAGGGAGTTTATACGGCTCGCCTCCCCTCGAATATAGTGGCCCAGTGTCTCTAGATCAGGAACAGAATCTCTTCACAACATCTGAACTCCCTGAATTTCAAGTTCAGGAGGAAGACCATGTAGAGACACAAATCATGCGCTCTTCAACGGATTCAAGTATCGAACAACAGTTTTGAATAAAAGGGTCACGGTACATCAGAATGCAAAATACAAAGAACATACACCAAGCTTTTTATTCCATTTCTTCGTTTATTACATGATCATTTACATATACTAGATAGACTTATTATAATAGATACACGTAGGTCCAGTACAACGAGCTCTATGTCAGTCCCGGGCTTCAATTACTGCTTTTACCAGTTCAACTGTCAAGATCCTGCGTGTTATGCTTGGATTTGGTCCTGGTGCCTAAAAAAATGTGTCCACTCTGGGTTAGTCATAAAAATTATGACTATGTGAGAACAGTATTTCGTGAAATAGTTATACATGCAAACAAGGGGTATAATACCAATATGCATACAGTACAATAAATCAATCACTTGATTATTCTCAATATTAATCATTAAATTACCCCTCATTGTTAGTTACATAAAATGAGAAATGCTCCGGTGATGCAAAGTTGAATTGGGTCCCGCCCCCGAAGAGCGAAATTGTATGCTCACCCCTACTAGTGAATTCATCAGTGGATGCCTCCACATCATCGGATTCGAAGCCATCACATTTCCCTATGCAGATTTTTAAACGAATTTTATCTTGGCGTGTAAATAGGAGTTTATAATAAAAATAATCCCCTCAGAATAAATATCGTTTAATTGTCCTCTCGCCCACTTTATTTATTTAGTGATATATCATTAAGGCGAAACTCATATGCATAAGCAATTTTGTTCAAAGAGCCAAGAAATTAAATATTGCAAAATAATTGTGTTGGAGGAGAAAAGTTAATTGAGTTTATTCATCCACGTGGGGGTATTTATACAAATACAACGATATGACACGTCACTGATCCGTGTGCTCTCATATTTCCTAAATAGGAATCAATCTATTTAGGAAACAAATATCGTAATCAATACAAAGATTATATGCAATATCCAACATGACACGTCACTGATCTGTGTGCTCTCATATTTCCTAAATAGGAATCGATCTATTTAGGAAACAAATATCGTAATCAATACAAATATTATATACAATATCCAACACCCCCCCTCAAGTTGGGCGTGTGATGTCAGCCATGCCGAACTTGCCAATAAGATCTGCGAACATACTGGAACTTAGACCCTTTGTGAGAACATCGGTCAACTGTTGGTCAGATGGGATGAATGGGATAACAACGGTTCCTCGGTCGATATTTTCCTTGATGAAATGTCTGTCAATCTCAATGTGTTTCGTACGATCATGTTGTACCGGATTGTGGGCAATGGAGATTGCAGCTTTGTTGTCACAATACAATCTGATGGGCTCACTTCCTTTAAGCCCAAGTTCCTTCAGGATAGTGGAGACCCATAATCCTTCACAAATGCCATGTGTGATTGCTCTAAACTCGGCCTCAGCACTGGACCAAGCAACAACATGTTGCTTCTTGCTTCTCCAGCTGACCAAATTCCCACCAATCATGGAACAATATCCAGTTGTGGAGCGCCTATCGGTGGGCGATCCAGCCCAGTCCGCGTCAGTGTAAACTTCAATAATCAACTCCTTATTTGGTGAAAATAGGATGCCCTTCCCTGGTGAGGACTTGAGGTATCGGAGGACACGATGCGCGGCATCAATATGACGGGCCTTTGGAGAGTGCATAAACTTCCTGAGAACTCCCACAGCATAAGAGATATCTGGTCGAGTGTGAGATAAGTAGATTAATTTCCCTACCAACCTCTGGTAACTGGGAATGTCATCGATCACATCGCCATCTTCTCTGCCGAGCTTGTGATTGGCTTCGATTGGGGTGTCGGCAGGCCGACACCCGCTCATCCCAGTGGCTTCAAGGAGGTCGAGCACATACTTCCTTTGTGATAGGAAAATGCCATGCTTTGATCTTGCAACTTCAATGCCGAGAAAGTATTTGAGATTTCTCAAATCTTTCACTTCAAATTCTTTTGCCAATTTCTCCTTCAGTGCTTGAATCTCATCCTTGTCATCCCCAGTGATTATGATATCATCCACGTAGACAATCAGAACGGTTAACTTTCCCTTGTTGATTCTGATAAAGAGGGTGTGGTCGGCATTGCTCTGACGGTATCCAAACATGTTCATGGCTTTGTGGAATCTTCCAAACCAGGCCCTGGCTGATTGTTTCAGGCCATAGAGTGGCCTTCGTAATCTGCACACTTTCCCTTTTGATCCGCTAGGGCTGAGTCCCGGAGGGAGAGCCATGTAGATCTCTTCTTCCAGGTCGCCATGAAGATAAGCATTCTTCACATCCAATTGGCAGAGTTGCCAATCCTTGCAGGCAGCACAAGATATGAGGATTCTGATCGAATTCATTTTTGCAACAGGAGCAAAGGTCTCCTGGTAGTCTATGTCCTCTGTCTGAGTATAGCCTCTTGCCACGAGTCGTGTCATGTATCTTTCTACAATACCCGAGGGGTTCTGTTTCACGGTGAATACTCATTTGCATCCAACAGCCTTTTTTCCTGGTGGTAGTTGTACCAAGTCCCATGTGCCGTTTTTTCCCAGGGCACTCATTTCTTCGAGCATTGCTAACTTCCACCTGTCGTCGGAAAGGGCATTCTGCCATGAAGTGGGGATGGAGACAGAGGACAAAGAGGAAACAAATGCCCCATGGGAAGCTGTTAGGGATGAGTAAGAAACAAACTGAGATAATGGATGTTGAGTGGAGGTACCTTCCGTAGGGATGATGGATCCCGACGACGGGTCAGGTGGGTGGTCTGATATCCAGATGTTGGGCCGCGTGTTCGATCCCTTGGGTCGACAAGAGTACACCTGCGGAGGTTTAGTAACAGGGACCTTGACAGGAGGGGCGCAAGGAGTAGAAGGTGTAGACTGAGAGGGATGATATACCGGACGAATCGTCGTGATTTGAGGCGTATTGTGGTCATGTACCGGGCGAGGGAAGCCGCTGGACGTCACGGTAGTTGGGGGTGTACTGGTGGTGGAAGATTCGGTAGGGGAGCCATTGGTCCCGGCTATGGTGAGCAAGCATACAAAGCAAGATCCCCCGGGAGAGCAAGGAGCTGCCTAGATAGAAACTAGGTCGGCCTCATAGAAAGAGGAAGGAACCAAAAAAATGGTGTAGGCACCGGAAAGGACATTAGGAGGAGCACTGCATGTGCGGTATCAAGGAGACGACGCAGGACAGGGGCCGGAGGTGCTGGCGGTGGCCGAGGGGCCGCTGAAAGAGGGCCGAAGCCTGACAGGCGCTGGCGCGGGAGGAGCGGCGTGCGTACAACGTCTGGAGGCGGTTGCGGGGTGCGGCGGAGGAGCGGGAGGGGGAATCGGGCGTGGCTAGGTGGGGCTAGGGGCCGCCGGAGCCAGCGGGTCGGGAGTGGCCCGCGGAGGCCGGCGGAGTTGCGGGCGGAGGTCGGCGGGTTGTTCGTGCGGGAGAAAGAAGAAAAACGTACGGGAGATGTCTTTTAGCCCTAAGGCTCTGATACCATGTTGCAGGAGAAAAGTTAATTGAGTTTATTCATCCACATGGGGGTATTTATATAAATACAACGATATGACACGTCACTGATCCGTGTGCTCTCATATTTCCTAAATAGGAATCGATCTATTTAGGAAACAAATATCGTAATCAATACAAAGATTATATGCAATATTCAACATGACACGTCACTGATCCGTGTGCTCTCATATTTCCTAAATAGGAATCGATCTATTTAGGAAACAAATATCGTAATCAATACAAATATTATATACAATATCCAACACCCCCCCCCCTCAAGTTGGGCGTGTGATGTCAGTCATGCCGAACTTGCCAATAAGATCTGCGAACATACTGGAACTTAGACCCTTTGTGAGAACATCGGCCAACTGTTGGTCAGATGGTATGAATGGGATAACAACGGTTTCTCGGTCGATATTTTCCTTGATGAAATGTCTATCAATCTCAATGTGTTTCGTACGATCATGTTGTACCGGATTGTGGGCAATGGAGATTGCAGCTTTGTTGTCACAATACAATCTGATGGGCTCACTTCCTTTAAGCCAAAGTTCCTTCAAGATAGTGGAGACCCATAATCCTTCACAAATGTCATGTGTGATTGCTCTAAACTCGGCCTCAGCACTGGACCTAGCAACAACATGTTGCTTCTTGCTTCTCCAGCTGACCAAATTCACACCAATCATGGAACAATATCTGGTTGTGGAGCGCCTATCGGTGGGCGATCCAGCCCAGTCCGCGTCAGTGTAAACTTCAATAATCAACTCCTTATTTGGTGAGAACAGGATGTCCGTCCCTTGTGAGGACTTGAGGTATCGGAGGACACGATGCGCGGCATCAATATGACGGGCCTTTGGAGAGTGCATAAACTGGCAGAGAACTCCCACAGCATAAGAGATATCTGGTCGAGTGTGAGATAAGTAGATTAATTTCCCTACCAGCCTCTGGTAACTGGGAATGTCATCGATCACATCGTCATCTTCTCTGCCTAGCTTGTGATTGGCTTCGATTGGGGTGTCGGCAGGCCGACACCCGCTCATCCCAGTGGCCTCAAGAAGGTCGAGCACATACTTCCTTTGTGATAGGAAAATGTCATGCTTTGATCTTGCAACTTCAATGCCGAGAAAGTATTTGAGATTTCCCAAATCTTTCACTTTAAATTGCTGCAGGACAAATCTGATTTTATACTTTGCCGGACAGCTAGAAATATGCCTCAAAATTGGGCTAAAAACCAGCCCCCAAATGGACTTCCCGTCCCCTCAAAATTCCTCCCAGCAAAGCCAAAAATATTGGGTGAACCACCCCTTGAAAACTCGACGAAAAGTGGCTCAAAATCAGAAAGAAAACAGCCATGAAACAGCGACTAAACAGCCATGGAAATAAGCATAAAACAGCCCCACAAATTTGTAAAAACAACATTCTTATAGTGGGAGAGGGAGGAAGCAAATTGTTGCACGATCGAACTCTTGATGTACAAAAGTGCGGCAAGGTTCTTCCAAAAACTCCAAGGAAGAGGCTGGAGAAGAAGAGGTAAGGGAGAGAAGCACCAGCAGGTTTAAACCAGCGACAGAACATCTCAAATCAGCAAGGAAGCAACTAAGATAGCAGTCGAGCAGCAGGAGTGCAGCCGGACAGTAGCCAGCCAGCAGCCAGCCAGCAGCCAAACAGCAGCAGTTTGGGGCAGCAGAGAAGAGGGAGAGCAATCCGGAAATGGGAGGTGAGGAGAGAATCCATCCACTATTTAAAGAGGAGCATGGGCGGTGAAGAGGCAAGAAGAAGCCAAAAAGCAATTGTTAACTCAACTAGGTGTCACCAAAGGAAACCAAAACAGCCACCAACACACCAAGTGGCAAAGTTAAACCACACCTCATCATCAAGCTGCCAACACACCAGCCAAATGTCACATTGTCACTTCAAACTAAATTAAATCCAGCCGATACAAGGCAAAACAGCAGCCCAAAAAAACTAAGGCAGCCCACTTACAAATCCTCAGCCCAAAGAAATAATTAGCCCACCTTTAAAGGCAGCCCACAAGCCCACTTAAGTTCATAATAAAGAAAAGCAACCACTCATAATGAAAAGGAAAATGTGTGAAAATATCGAAAAAAAACTTTCTTACTGCTTTTATCATCATCGGGGAAAAATAATTATTTTGTTTTGCGAATTTTAGTTTGTCACAACTAGAAAGCATTTCAAATACCCTCAGTTGCATAAGTTCAGTCGTGTAGTATTCTATAGTCTGATAGCAGAAAATTGATCAATTTTTGCCCACTAATGGGTCAATTTGCTATAATATTCCTTGAAATCACTCATCTTTGGCATGCGGATCTGCTCAGTTTGGAGTTGATATATTCTAGTCAAATCCTTTTTTGAGTAATTTCGTTCGATCAGCTCTCATATTTTTTTTTGCATTTTAACAGAATAGGAAGTGACTTGCAATTTTGGGTGTCATAGAATTGACAAGCCAATTGATCACAATAAAGTTATCACCTTCTCATTCCTCATATAGAGGGGCAGTTTTGCTTGGAGCCGGCATGGATCCAGTGAGAAACCCAAGCCTTCAACGACTTCCAATGAATATCCGCATAGACTGAGCTCATAGTGATGTAGGGTAGGCTAGTGGTGCTCGAAAACTATAACTCTAAGTGCATGTGCGGGGGTGACACGCTAGTGCAGCGCTAAATGCAATGTGACTGTCGGTCGATGACGACAATTAATATAAATAATGTGATTAATAACACCACGCAGATAACTAAATTAAAAGAGACAATTAATATTTAGCAATTAGTCAACGACTTCCTCCGCTCGGAGGGCCAAAGCAAGCGTGCGGCAAATAACTCTCCGTGCAATTATTAGTATAAAAGAACAAATTTCTACGCAACAATAATCTCATCACAATATAATAAAACAACAAATGAAAATGTCAAGTCCATGAATACAATACCACAAACGCTCACAAGATAGAGGGCTGAACCGGGACACTGAAGATTTGGAGGGTCGGATGTGTAGATCGGCAATCGGAGGTGGAACCGGTGGCGAGACGACGATGACGGTGGCTGCCCTTGGCGGGAAATGGCGGTAACGGATAGTAAAACGGCGGATCCGGCCATGAATAAGTAGATCCGGGCCGGGGATGGGTAGATCCGCTATTTAGGGGCGGATTCGGGCAAAAATGGAAAGTATGAGATGTGATAATAACGGATCGGGAGCGAAATTCTCAGATCTGAATGGATCTAGAAAATTATGGTTGTTTGGAAGTGGTTCCACGAAGGGGAGAAGAAGTGGAGAGTCAGGTGAACAGTTACGGTGAACAGGAACGATGAACAGTAATTTCATGTCAACAGTGATTTCGAGTGAACGGTGATTTCGGGTGAGCAGTGATTTCGGGATTCCTGGACAGCGGTATTGGGGGTGGGGTTTGTGTGATTTTCGGTGGCTGGAAGTGGGATTTGAAGGGTGGAAAACGAAGGTGGGGGTAGGGATTACCTTGGGGAGGAGTTTGGCGGTGTAGGAATCGTCACCTAGGGTTCCACAGCGTCGGCACCGGGGAGGGATCGCTGGAATCCGGGAATGCTTCTTCTTCAAATCCAACAATGCCTTAGATCAGCTCTTATACCTCCTATTTATAAGAAAAGACACATTAGGCTTTCCCAATCAATGACTACGATTGGTTGGTGGGTTCGCCCTTAAAATACATCAAAAATAAAATGAAAAATATAAAGTAATATAGTATTTTGACTCGCGGCAACATCCCGGACGCAACCGCGGAGTCCGATCAGCGATCCGATCAAGTCTTCATGCGCGAATACATGTACGTGGGTCCCGTCTTACGGCGAACCCCTCCAGGTGCATCTGATGGATCCTCATCAACTCCCCCCGACTGAAAAGCCTTCACCTTCGATGAATGGAGATGGTCGTACTGAAGTCGAAGTACGGGGGAGACCCGATCAAGCTCTGCCGGTAGTATCCACGTGTCGTCAGCATCGGGGCGATCCTGCCAATGTACCAGGTAGCCGCAACGCGGTCCGTCCAAGGTGGGAACAAAATGGTGGGATCTGATCTCCGTGATGCTCTCAGCTCTCATCTCACGAAAGGTGGATCCCGGCGCAATCGGTGGTGCCTGCGGTAGAACCAAAGTGGACGAATTCTCGGGTGGGTGGCGGCAACAGTGGGTAAACTAGGACGGCCATCAGATGGTGGTAATGCGTGAGAATAGTATGATAGCAACAATGGGGGTGGAGGTGGCTGGGCATCTCCACTGCTCGGGTCCACATACACATGAGGTTCATAGTATGGAGTCAGGTCTTCAACATTAAACACAGGGTGAATTCTCATACTGACCGGGATGTCAAGTCAGTAGGCGTTGGTCCCAATACGACTAATAATGGAGTACGGACTCATTCGCCTCGCGCTTAACTTCTTGGCAGGCCCTGAAGGGAGCCTCTCAGGGCGGATTCGCACCATTACCTTATCGCCTACATTAAATATTTGTTCTCGTCTTTGCTTATCTGCATAGACTTTGTAATTTTCATTGCTTGCTACTGTTCGTCGGCGGACCGACTCATGCAAATCATGCAAATGTTGTGCAAATGACTCAGCAGACTCACTAGGGCGGGACTCTAAAGGGCTCGGTACAAGGTCTATAGGCTTCCTAGGGTCATATCCTGACACTACATGAAATGGGCACAACCCGGTGGACCTATTGACTGAGCTATTGTAGGCAAACTCTGATATCGGTAAATCTAGGTCCCAACTGCCTACGTGCTCTCCTACCAGGCACCGCAGCAGATTTCCTAAACTTTGATTCACTACCTCGGTCTGTCTGTCCGTCTGTGGGTGATATGCCGAGGAAAACCTAAGAATAGCGCTTGTCTTGTGCCACAGGGTTTTCCAAAAGTAGCTCATGAACCTCACATCGCGGTCCGACACGATCGACTTGGGCAGGCCATGCAGTCGAAAGACGTCCCTCATGAATATGGATGTAACGTGAGTCGCATCTGCCGTCTTGCGGCAAGCGATAAAGTGTGCCATCTTCGAAAACCAATCAACCACCACGAAGATGAAATCGTGCTTCCGTAAGGTGCGGGTAAGTCCGAGAACAAAGTTCATGTTAATGTCCTCCCAAGGGCGGTGCGGTACGGGTAAAGGCGTGTAAAGACCGGCGTTCTGTTTATTACCATTTGTCGTCTGATAGATGCGGCAGTGGCGCACAACGCAAGCTACATCCTTCTTTAGACCGGGCCAGTAGAGACGGTCCTTGACAATGGCTATGGATTTGTCTCGCCTGAAGTGGCCTGCTGTGAAGACCCTTTTTCCGGGCTTCCCAAAATGATCAGCAGTGATTTTCACCAGTGTATTGTAGTAAAGAGTACAAAAGAGTAACACAAAACTTTTTATTTATGTACATGATCATACAGGCGTTTACTCGAAATCTGCTAAAAATTTACATTAATCTTCTGAACATAAAAATTTGTGACTCTCAGAACCCTCTTCGATTCTTTTATAGACGTTCAACCATACCTTCTTTAACTCTTCTGGTGCGAACCTCCGCCGTACATCTGGAGTTCCACCTGATGTCTGAAAAAAATGAATCTACCGAGGGTTGGTCATAAAAATATGACTAGGTGAGATAAATATTTCGTGAAATGTAGTACATGCAAACAATGGAAATATTATCAATATGCATACAGTACAATAATGAATAATATCCTTCTCAAAACTAAAATCTTAATTACCCCTTAATTTAAGTTACATAAAATAGGAAATGCTCCGGTGATGCAAACATGAATTGGGCCCCGCCCCCGAAAGACGTAATTGTAGGCTCACCCCTACTGGTGAATCCATCAGTGGATGTCTCCACATCATCGGATTCGAAACCATCACATTTCCTCATGCAGAGTTTTAAATGAATTTTATCTTGTCAAGAATAGGAGTTTATAATAAACTGATCCCCTCAGAAATAAACATATCGCTTTCATATTTTTCCCTTGCGCACATTTTATCACACAGCGATATCTTAATGAGTTAAACTCATATGCACAGGCACTTGTGTATTTCATAAAATGCAACAGAATAGGAAAGTAAGTGAATAACTAATTCAAGAAATAAGAAACTCACAACAACTTTGCCTTCGTTCGAAATTTCCGTCACGATTTCCTTGCGACGCCATCCTCTGTTTTTGAAGTCTGGGAACCACTGAAATTATACGCACGTTTATTGGGTTGCGTCACTTGGAATTCGTAGCGAAAAATGCAAAAGATTTAGAAAGATTCGCAAAATCATCGAAAAACAAAAACGATAAACCGGAAAGGCCAAAATCTGATTTTATATCTTGCCGAACAGCCATAAATGTCTCGAAATGGGCTAAAACCAGCCGCGAAAATGGACGTCCCGTCCCCATAAAGGGATGTCCAGCAATATACAAAAAAGTAAGCCAATAAACAGCCTTACAACAGCTCAAAAACAGCACGAAAACAGTCACTTTTCAGCCCAAAAACAGCCCTAAAACTAATGTATAAACCGTGAAAAAAATCAGCCCAAACAGGACATAAAACAGCCATAAAAACAGTGACAAGGCGGCCTAAAATCAGCACGAAACATAGTTTCAAAATAATCATAAAAGTAATAAACTAACCAGCAAAAGAGGAGAAAGAGGGAGGAGGAGAGAGGGCAGCAGCAAGCTTCCAGCACAGATCAGCAAAGCGGCAGAAGAGACAACAGCTAGGGGGCGGTGTTGCAGCAAAACAGCGGTGTTGCAGCAAGACAGCAAAGAACAGCAGCTCGGGGCAGCAAGGAGCAGCAGAGAAGAGGAGCAAGCAGCAGCTCCGGCAGAGGAAGAAGAAGCAGCAGCCCTAGCAGAAGAAGAAGAAGGCAGCAGCAGCTCCGGCAGAGGAAGAAGAAGCAGCAGTAATTCCGGCAGAGAAGAGGGGCAAGTAGGGAGTAGCCGCTCAGGACAGCAGCAAGAAGCAGTCAGACAGCAAGGGAGAGAGAGCAACCAGAAAATGAGAGAAGAGAGGAGAATCCATCCATATTTATACAGGTGAATATGCGGTGAAGAGGCAGCAAGAGGACAAAATGGAGTGGCTAACTCAAATAGGTGTCACCACATCCATTAATTCAACAGCCAAGTGTCCAAATACAAGCCAAGTGTCACACCTCAACACCCAAATCATACCATCTCAGCCAGCACTTATCCATATCCAGCAGTCAACATATAAGCAACCAGCATAAATGAAACAGCCAGCACATCATTAATACAGCCAACACACCAAGCCAGCTAGCCGAAAATCATTAGCCCATAACTAATCAGTTAGCCCATAAGGACAAGGCCAGCCCACCATTAAATACAAGCATTTCCAGCCCATCATAAATCAGCCCCAAGGAAAAAACTAGCCCAATATTTATATATATTAAGCCCACTAAACCAGCAAAGGTGAAAGCCCACATAAAAAAATAACTCAAACTCATCCAAAAATATCAAAATGATAAGCAAAACAAATAAAAACAAAATTCGTCAAAATATTGTGATAATATAAAGTGCCTTTTTCATCATTGGGGAGAGAAAAATAAATGAAATTTAGTGCGCGAAAAATGAGGGTGTTACACCTGCGGCCCCGCCCGCATGCAACTCCCAAATCAGATAATCTCGGTAAAACGTCTGAGGAATGCGTAGACGGGAACCCCAATACAGATATCCCTCATAGATCTGATATCCCTCAACAGGGTCGGTCGGGTGGGTCTCGGGATAGTGCGGTGTAAATCTCGCCAAAATCAGGGCACGTCGGGTAGTCGAGCATCAACCTCTCGAGTCTCTCGACACTCGCAGTCATCGTCCGTAACAGGGATACGCGGCGACTCAACGCATCAGCCGGCTTGTTCTCAACACCAGCGCAGTGCTTGAGAAAATAATGAAAATCCTGCAAATACTTGACCCACTTCGCAGGCCGGTGGCCCAGCTTGCGTTGCGAGTCAAGGTAACGTAGGGCCTGGTGGTCGGAGTACAACATGAACTCCCGGTGGAGGAGATAGTGTCTCCAGTAGTGCAGAGACTGGACTATAGCGTAAAATTCCCGATCGTAATTTGAGTACTTTTGTTTAGCTTCATTCAGCTTCTCACTAAAGTAAGAAATTGGGTGTCCATCTTGGCTCAATACGCCACATATACCAACTCCTGACGCGTCGCATGCGACCTCAAAAGCGAGGCTAAAATTCGGTAAACGTAGGACAGGGGCCGTCGTCAATCTCTCCTTAATTTCTTCAAAGGCTCAAGTGGTTGTGGGGGTCCACTGAAACTCTCCCTTCTTGAGGCAGCTCATGAAGGGGACCATGATCGCACTGAACCCCTGGACAAACCTCTTATAGAAGGTAGCAAGCCCATGAAAGCTACGAGCCTCGTGGATATTCTTAGGGACAGGCCAATCCCAAATGGACTTGACCTTCTCGGGGTCTACGGAGACTCCAATAGAGGATATAATAAAACCCAGAAAGTGGACAGACTCTGAGAGAAACGCGCACTTCTTCAGATTCACATACAGTTTCTCTTGGTGAAGGGTGGCAAAGAGAAGTCTCAGATGATCAAGGTGAGCAGCCTGAGTCTGACTATAGACTAATATATCATCAAAGTATACCACCAGAAACTTGCTAATGTAGGGTCGCAACACATGCGTCATAACTCGCATAAACGTGCTAGGGGCGTTAGATAGCCCAAATGGCATGACTAGCCACTCATACAGACCATCTTTGGTCTTCAATGTTGTCTTCCACTCGTCTCCCTCACGAACTCGTATTTGATGGTACCCACTACAAAGGTCGATCTTGGAGAAGATCTGGGCAGCGGACATAGTATCCAGAAGGTCATTGAGTCGTGGAATAGGGAAACGATACTTGACCGTGATTTTATTAATGGCGCGGCTATCGATGCACATACGCCAACTACCGTACTTTTTAGGGGTAAAAAGGCGGGGACCGCGCAAGGACTCATACTCTCATGAATGAACTACTTCCGGAGAAGCTCGTCAACCTGTCGTTTGAGCTTCGTGTGCTCATCCGGGTGCATACGGTAATGGGGCAGGTTCGGGACGGAGGCTCCCGGGACTAAATCAATAGCATGATGAATGTCCTGTGGGGGCGGCAGCTCATCGGGGAGCTCGTCCGGCATGATGTCCGCAAACTCGCCTAAAAGAGGGCGCACCGCGGGTGGATGGTCAACAAAGGTGTCCTCGGTAACCTGAGTGGTGGCAACCACATAAATGACGTCTGACTCAGCGATATCTCGCAGAAACTCGCCTCGCCTTAAAATATGTAGTGGTTGCGAGGCGCTCGTGCTCACAGATGGCTCTACCACACCATTGGATCGATCTCGGGGTTGGGTGGGCGTCAATGTACTATTTCGTCCCTTATCATATAAGACACACGTGTTTGAGCGGTCGAAGCACGTGACATCTCAATCAAATAGCCAGGGGCGGCCAAGCAACACATGAGTGACGTCTATGGGAATAACATTGCACCAGACCTTATCCTGAAAGGATGCAATAGTAATCGGGACTAGGCAACGTTGTGTGACCTGAATCGCCGTCTTGGCTACTCAGACGACGCGATAAGGGTGGGGGTGAGGCTCTGCCTTCACCTGCATACGGTCAAGCCCCTTCTGGGCCACTATGTTCACACAACTCCCGCTATTGATAGCTAGCTTGCAGGGGCCGCCTGCACTAGGAAAGTACGTGTAAAAGATGGTGGTGTGTCGCCAATCCTCATCCACACGTGGGGTGTGTAGGAGTCGAAAATCACTCCCACCTCTAATGATCGCTCGGCGTCACTCTCCCAACCTTCCTCGACTGTGGCCTTAACTTCCTCTGGGGCCTCCTCTTCGTCCTCTAAACCCTGCTCCTCCTCAACTAGCAGGCTCCGTGTGGGGCACTGCGCCGCCACGTGTCCTCTGCCAGAACATCTAAAGCATACAATGCCCCCAGATTGTTGGCCATCAATGGTTATGGCTTTGCCCTTCGCATCCGTGGGGATACGTGAGGGTGCAGCTGGGGTGGCCTGGGGCGGAGCGGGCTTCCTAAAAGTCGAGGAATCAGTCTGCGAAGTGAACTGCCTTGTGCTTGATGATCGGAAGTACTGCTCGTACTCGAGGGCGAGCTAGAATATCTGATCAACAGTCCCCAAGCGGTGGGGAATCAACTCTCTCCGAACATCGGAACGAAGGTCCGCCTTGAAACGGGAGGCAGTGGCAATAGGTTCCTCTGAAATGTCACTCCTGATGATCGGTTCATCGAAGCGAGCCATGTACTCGGCGACGGTAAGCATCCCCTGTCGTAAATTCTGTATCTGCTCAAATAGCTGATCTCGGTATGACGCGGGGAGGTACTTCTCTTTCATTCTCTCCTTCATCTCATCCCATCTGGAGATGGGGTAGTAATCATCCCGCTCTAAGGCTCTCTCCACGCTGATCCAGAATACTTTAGCTTGCCCGATCAACTTCATCTTCGCAAAGCGAACACAACGCTCATCACTCATGTCGTACCACTCGAAGTACTGGTCCATGTCCAAGAGCCATACGCTAAAGGATTTCGGATCTAGACGACCATCAAACGAAGGGGCGTCGAGTCGGATGCGACGAGTGATGTCATGGTAGTGTCCCCCTCTCCGTGGGTCTGGATAGTCCTCGAGATAATCATCATAGGTGTAGTCGTTCCGAGCGGGTGGGGGACCACATTCTCTCCGACCCGGGGGATAATATTCATCGCGGTGATGGTCACGGCGGCCGTGTGGGGGCACACGATCTCTGGGGTGAGGCTGAGGCTGATCTGGCATACGGTGCCCATCACACTGACGTGGAAGTCAATCTCGCGTCGGAACTTGCCTATGATCTATAGCAAAATTAGGATTTTGTCTTACCGGAGGAATCTGGGCTCGATGAGGAATATCACGATGGTGACGCTCTGCGGGAGGCGTACCATCCCTCGGACGTTGCTCCCGACGTGGAGGAGCGCCAGGGTCATCCTCAAGTTACTCGTCACGTTGTGTCGGGGTGTCACTGGCATTCTCTAAGTGGTCTACGAGGAGGTTCACATCGGCAAGATCATGACGCACATCGTTGAACTGGCCGCCTAAGGCGTCGAAACGGTCTAGTATAAGGCGCTGAAACTCTCCTAAGGCGGTGCCCGAATTTGAGCCCGTCGTTCGGTCGTCGGTGACTTGGGGCTCTACCATGCTTTCTCTAAATGTCCAACCACTACAGAGCAAGCAAATGGTCTAACCACCCTCTGATACCAAAATGATGTAGGGTAGGCTAGTGGTGCTCGGAAACTATAACTCTAAGTGCAGGTGCGGGGTGACACACTAGTGCAGTGCTAAATGCAATGTGACCGTCGGTCGACGACGACAATTAATATAAGCAATGTGATTAATAACACCACGCAGATAATTAAAATAAAAGAGAAACAATTAATTTTTAACAATTAGGCAACGGCTTCCTCCGCTAGGAGGGCCAAAGCAAGCGTGCGGCGAATAACTCCCCCTGCAACTATTAGTATAAAAGAACCAATTTTTACGCAACAATAATCTCAGCACAATATAATAAAACACCAAATGAAAATGTCAAGTCCAAGAATACAATACCACAAACGCTCACAAGATAGAGGGCTGAACCGAGACACTGAAGATTTGGAGGGCCGGATGTGTAGATCGGCAATTGGAGGTGGAACTGGTGGCGAGACGACGGTGACGGTGGCTGCCCTTTGCGGGAAACGGTGGTAACGGATAGTAAAACGGCAGATCCGGCCACGAATAAGTAGATCCGGGTCGGGGATGGGTAGATCCGCTATTTAGGGACGTATTCGGACAAAAACGGAAAGTATAAGATGTGGAAATAACGGATCGGGAGTGAAATTTTCAGATCTGAATGAATCTAGAGAATTAGGGTTTTTTGGAAGTGGTTCCACGAAAGTGAGAAGAAGTGGAGGGTCGGGTGAACAGTAACGATGAACAGGAACGATGAACAATACCAGGTGAACAGAAATTTCGAGCGAACAGTGATTTCGGGTGAACAGTGATTTCATGATTCCTGGACAGCGGTATTGGGGGTGGGATTTGGGTGATTTCCGGTGGTTGGAAGTGGGATTTGAGGGGTGGAAAACGAAGGTGGGGGTGGGGATTACCTTGGGGAGGAGTTTGTCGGCCTAGGAATTGTCACCTATGGTTCCACGGCGTCGGCACTGGGGAGGGATCGCTGGAATCCGGGAATGCTTCTTCTCCAAATCCAACAATGTCTTAGATCAGCCCTCATACCTCCTATTTATAAGAAAAGACACATTAGGGTTTCCCCATCAACGGCTATAATTGGTCGGTGGGTTCTCCCTTAAAATACATCAAAAAAAAACTGAAAAATATAAAGTAATAGAGTATTTTTACTCGCGGCGACGTCCCGGACGCAACCGCGGAGTCCGATCGGCTATCTGATTAAGTCTTCTTGAGCGAATACATGTACGTGGGTCCCGCCTTGCGGTGAACCCCTCCAGGTGCATCTGATGGATCTCCATCACCTAGGAGGTAACTTCTACCATTGAGCTTGATATGAGTAACACCTTGATTGAAGTCCATATTAGGATTTCCTCCACTGTAATGTTTAGGTTGATCAACAGCCCCTTCAGAGGCATTTACACTATCCAATATGTCCATACGAGCACACAAATGGAATTGCAGGAAGAAAGACTCCCTTCAAGAAGAACAACTCACAGACAACAGAAAGCAGCATCGCGAGCCACAAGCGGCATACAACAGATAAAAACAGCGTCGGAGAACCAGAAGAACGGTAGTTAAACAGCGCAGGACGCAAATCTGGGTTGCGGGAAGGCAGTCTTGCAGTCGACGCAACCAGCAGCAGGCAACCAGGAACAGGGAACCTCGCGCAGAAGGAGGATGCGGGATCACGGCAGGAACAAGCAACAAGAGTTCCAGGGCTACAGGAGAAGGAAGGAAGCGGAGAGTAGACAATCCCACAACCGGGACGAAGCGGATCATCGATACCTGGATGAAGTCGGACCCAAGCCGAGCCTCCAGGCTAACCCCGACAAACAAATGAGGGCACTGATGTCGATCGAAACCAATTTGAGCCTTCAGGTGGACCACGACGGAGGATCCACCAGCTCGGATACCATGTCGAGAGAGAGAGCAAGGGGAGAATGTATCTTAGGGTTCACTTTTTGTATCCCATATTCATCCAATTTTGATATAGTCGCTAATTTTGATATAAACCAATCAGCCACTAATTTTGATATAGTCACCACCCGATGAGCATATGTTAGCTTGCATCTTAACAGAAACATGGAGTGACTGATGAAAATTCATTCAGTTCTGATGAAGATGAGAGCAAAGCAGAAGAGGTTTTTTTGATGGCTTTAAAACTCCCTGAAAAGGGGATCTTCCATAAGAAAATGATGAGGTAACATATTTTGAGAATTTCGATTTTTCCTCAAAAAAATTTAAAATAACTTTCAAAGGCTTTTGTCAAGACCAATTAACCGCAGAAAGTCAAATAAAACTTTAAGAGAAGAAATAATACATCTCACTGAGAGATTAAAAGAAGAAAGAGAATGTGTTATAAATTATGAATTAAGGATTCTAAATGGTAAGTTGAGAGAAGAGAATGGGAATCTTAAAGCTAAGCCAAAAAAGGCTAAGCTATTTAAAGACAACATGAATGGAATGAGCAAGCTGCTGAAGGATATCGCTAATAATCTTTCAACCAGATTCAAAAACATGAGTTTGGGTGTTGATTCACCCCATAAGGCTGATTCACCAAGCATACTAGCTTGGAAAAATCCAGTTAAATTTATTAGTGCAGAAGAAAAAGAACCAGCAAGTTTGTTGGTTTAAGTTCCCTCTACATCAAAAGATGTAAGGACAACTCCTTAAATAAAGAATAACAAAAATAAATCAAACCAAATAAAAAAATGACATAATGTCTTTAGAGCAAAAGAAAATTTTGGGAAAAGCTCCAAATAATCACAATCATAATCAGCTAGGAAATTTCAAAAAAATCAATAAAAATCAGGATAATCTCAACAAACGTCAAGATATCCATCTTTTGTGTTGACCGAAAGTCGATCTATGGTTGATTAAATGCAGAACCATAAAATGAAATTTTTACCCAAAAGGCCCTCTTTCTATTTTGGTCATGATAGCAATAGAAAACTATATAACAAATATAAATATGTTTGTTGCCATAAGCTAGGACATGTAATGAAAGATTGTCGGTATAATCTATCAACAACCTTCCATCCTAAGGGGTACAAGGACAAACACTCTTACTCTTTTGTCACTACTTATAATGGAAGAACTAAACCCAAAGTATCTTGGGTTCCATCTAACATTTAATGCTTTCATAGGAAAACAACAGTACAATCACAAACCGTGGTACTTGGGCAGTGGCTGACTGGAGACAAACAATTGTTGGAAAACTACAGGGTTAAGCAAAAAACCAAAGGAAATGTTTGATGATTTCATCTGTGGTCAAACTCAAGGATATAGAATGATCAGAGTTGTGTCAACTACATTTAATAAGGTTGCTCATATTAAAGGGTTGACGCACAACCTAATAGCATAAGACAATTGTGACAAGGGATACAAGATTGTATTCAATCGCACTCAATGTCTTATAATTTCATCAACCACAGGCAAGGTAGTTCTTACTGGTAACAGGAAAAGAATATTTATATAGTTGGCTTTTCCCCAAACTAAAATGAAATTTGTTTGTTTAATTCTAACTTAAGCAATGTAGAGTTATGACATAAAAGATTGGGACACATAAATACAGTGTCCAAGCTCTAAGAGAATAATCATGTTAGAGGTCTGCCACAGGGAAGATATGTAAAAAAAGCCTTGTAGAGTTTGCCAATTAGGTAAACAAACTAGGGCTTCTTTTAAAGGAGCAAATAAGAATGACTCCTAGAGGATCCTATATCTTTTACATATGGATATATTTGGACCAATTGATGTCCAGAACCTAGGAGGAAAGTCATACTCATTGGTCATTGTTGATGACTTTTCTAAATTCACTTTGGTGTTCTTTCTGAGAACTAAATCTGACATTTTCAAGATTCTCTCAAGCTTCATCAGAGAAATTCAAAATGAACTGAATACTTAAGTGGTAATGATCAGAAGTAATAATTGCACTGAGTTTGAGTCTAATAAAATGTTTGAATTCTGTGAGAATGAAGGGATCAGACATAGCTTCTTTGCTTCTAAAATTTCACAACAAAATGATGTTGAGAGAAAAAATATAACACGGATTGAATTAGGAAGAACATTGTTAGTTGAAGTTAACTTGTTTATATTCTTCTAGGCAGAGGTAGTGAACACAGCCAATTATGTTCTCAACAGAAGTTTCATTCATAAAACTGAGGGGAAGATGCCTTATAAGTTGTTGAAAGGCAAAACTCTAAATATATCATACTTTAAGATATTTGAGTGCATTTGATATATAAATAATAATGGAAAAAGTCATCTTGTCAAATTTGACAAGAAAGCTGATAAGAGGATCTTCATTAGATATTCCACATCTAGCAAGGCTTATAAATGTTATAATAAAAGAACATTTAAAATTGAAGAAACAGTGCAAATAGTATTTGATGAAACTAACATGTTATGTGAAGGAAAGAGTACCGCCACAACCTCTGAATTACAGGTAAAGGAGTTGACAAGTCGGATGAAAGATTTCGGTATGAATCAAGGTGATTCAAGCTGATCAAACCCTCTCAGTCAATCATAATTAACTTAAAATAGTAATGAGCACAATAAGGAAGATAAAGAGAATGAAGATGAAATATTACCTGAGGATGATATTTAGTTAAATGCTCCACCAGTTGAGTTTGGTGAAACTCAAGATATAGCGCCTCAAGATATTCAAGAGAATGAAATTGTTCCTTAACAAGTGGAACCAGAAATTATTCCACGGGAACTTTTAATTGTATCTAATTGGTGTCATTTGGAGTCACCTTCTCACCAAAAGCCCACCACAGATCTCGACCTACTATAGAAGAAGCACTAGGAATCATGTTAGAACCTTCTGATGAATTCATTCTATACAAAACAAACTTATAAAATTTTTTGTACTGTTAGAAAAGCCTACTTTAAGGCCCATCCAGGGGCTCATTCTTCCCTCTTCTCTCTATCTCTCTCTATTTGTATTTAGTCTCACATCTTGGATTGGGATTTCTCTCTTCCTTCTTCCCCTATATAAATGTATTCATACTTGTAATTATTAATTCAAGAAGGATATACAAGGTTTGGAGCTTTCTCTACATGGTATCAGAGTCAGGTTCTCCTTGAGCGGATTCCCCTTCTTAACTGATTCTCCTTTAGCGGCCTGTCCTCCTGTCCGTTGACCGCTCGGACTCCTGCGGCCTGACTCCCTGTTCTCTTCGCTCCACTTCGTCTGCTTCATCTTCTTCTCCGGGGTTCCACCCCTCCCCTCCGGCTTCTTATAGCCTCCCCCCTCTCTCTCTCGTTGGGTCCACCTCTCCCTACCTCTCCTCCAGACAGCTGCCTTTCTCGCGGCTTGTTCCTGCTTGCTGCAGCTTACAGCTCGTTGCGGCCTGCTGCTCTAGCTACCAGATCTTGCTCGCTGCGGCTTGATGCTCTTGCGGCCTATTCCTTCTCGCTGCGACCTGCTTCTCTTGCGGCCTGTTCTATCTTGCTGCGACCTGCCTGTCGTGAGTTGTCCGTCTCTATCTGCTTGCCTCTGCGGCTTGCCCCTCTTAGTCCGCTTCTTTTTCGCTACCTCCTGTTACTCTCATTCTCCTGTGGATCCACCCCCTGCTTTTTATAGCCTTTCCTCCTCCATAATCCGTGGGGCCACCTTCTTTTTTGTCCGCTGCGGACCTCCTACTCGCCACGGCCTGTCTTCTGACCACCGCTTTGCTCTCCACTCCTGCCTGTCCGCGGACTGCCTTGCGTGCGACCTACTCCAGCTCACCGGCTTCTGTCAATCTGTTTGTCTCTATACTCGCAGTTTGCTTCCTCAGTTTGCTGCTGTGATCCGCCAGACCGTGCGGGCTGCTCCTTTCTCACCCGCATCTTGGTCGCGGTCTCCTGCTCTTCTCCTCTCTGTCCGCGCGACTTGTCCCTGGTGCTGCGGACTTCTTCTCCCTGTCCGCTTCGCCTGTGGTCGCGGCCTCCTCCAGCCGCTTGTGTTGTTCACACCTTGACCGGGCGGTCTCTGCTCTAGTCGTGTCGGTTATCCTCTCTCGCGGATTGCTCTTATCCGTCGGTCTCTCCCTCTCTTCTTGCGGACTGCTCTTGTCCGTTGCGGACTGCTGCTTGTGCTTTGACCGCTTCTGTGTTCACATAGACCGTGCGGACTCCTCCTTTCTTTCCGCATTTAGGTCGCGATCTGCCTAATCGCTGATGTAACCGCGCGGACTGTTCCTTCTCACTGTCGCCAGGTGTTTGCTTCTGTTGCGATCTTCTCCTATCCGCTGCGACCACTGTTTCTAGCCGCTGCGACCTCTGTTCTTCCTGCGCTGGTCGTGGCCGGTTCTTGCCGCTGGTGCGTTGTCACCGAGTCTGCTGCGGACTACTCCTTGCAACATGATCGGTTGTCCTCCGAGCTCTGTGGTGTCTGTTTCCGATGATGGTACTTCCTGCCTTGCTCATAGCTCATCCTGAGTTTTGGATTTCGGGGCCTCTCACCACATTACATCACGGAAACCGCCGCAATATTTGCCCTCCGTGCATCCACAGTTCATTACTGTTGCTAGTGGGGACACTCTTCCCGTCTCTGGTGCTACAGATATTCGCCTCACTCCCTCCATTATTCTTCGCTCTGCTCTTCATGCTTCGGGCTCTCCGTTCAACCTTCTCTATTGGCCGACTCACTGCTGACCTCGATTGTGCTGTTATTTTTTCTTCTAACTCATGTGTTGTGCAGGATCGCAAGACGCAAACCACCATTGGAAAAGGGCATCTGTCAAATGGTGTTTATATCCTTAACCCGTCTCCTCCAACGGTGCTGACGTCTATCAGCTCCGTTGACTGGGACCGACGTCTGGGTCATGCTCCTCTCAACATCCTCAAACAATCTCTCCCCGACGTGTCCTTCCACGAGTTCACGTGTGAGTCCTGTATCTATGGGAAACATCATCGCTCTACGTTCTCACCACATCCTTCTTGGCGTCCTGCTCCCTTTGATCTTGTTCACTCCGATATTTAGGGTCCTTACAAAATTACAAGTGTTTTTGGATACCGCTACTTTGTCACATTTGTCGATGACTACTCTCGGGTAACCTGGTTGTACCTCCTTCGTGACCGCTCTGAATTACCCGGTGTATTCCGTGCCTTCTTTATTGAAACTCGCAACCAGTTCTCCACAACCATTAAAACCCTCCGCACCGATAATGCCCGCGAATACACCAGTCATAACTTCTCTCACCTATGTGCGGAGTTTGGGGTCATCCATCAGACCTCCTGTGTCTATACCCCCCAACAAAATGGCGTTGCTGAACGCAAGAATCAACACCTGCTCGAGGTCACCCGCTCCCTTATGCTTCAGATGAATGTTCCAAAACAATATTGGAATTTTGCGGTTTCAACCGCTTGCACTCTTATTAACCGTCTGCCCTCCTCTATCCTCAATTTTGCGGTTCCCTACAATCTCCTTTTTCCCTCCCACCCTACATTCTCCATCACCCCACGCGTGTTTGGTTGTGTGTGTTTTGTTCATCATCTTGGTCTGTCCACTGACAAACTTGATCCCCATGCCACTAAATATATGTTTGTGGGCTATTCTCGCACTCAGAAGGGCTACATTTGTTTTTCTCTCACGGACCGCAAGGTGGTTACTTCTGCTGATGTCACCTTCCTCGAACATCAGTCATACTACTCTCCATCTACTGACCCTCCTCTTCCGCCACCTCTCTCGCGACCTGTTATCCCCGTCCCTTCCACCATCCCACATCTACCTTCCCCACCCATCCCACCTAAACCACCTACACCACCAGTCATTCGTGTGTACACTCGACGTCCTCCCTCGACTACTACCCTACGAGAGCTGCCCCGCTCTAATGATGCTTTGCAACCTGCGGATCCGACAACTGCTTCCACTGCCCACTCGATGGCCAACTTTGTCTCTCTTCACCGTCTCTCTCCGGAACTCCGTCAGAGTGCTCTCTCTTTATCCTCTACCTCCACTCCTACTTCTGTACAGGAGGCTCTTCACCACCCCGGATGGCGGGCGGCCATGGAAGATGAAATGCGGGCTCTCTGGGCCAACCGTACTTGGGATATAGTTCCTCTTCCTGAAGGGTCAATCCTGTGTTAGCTGCAAGTGGCTCTTTGTTATTAAACATGCAGCGGATGGCACCGTTGAGCGTCTCAAGGTCCGCCTTGTGGCCTGGGGTTTTACTCAGCAACAGGGCCTTGATTATGAAGAAACGTTCTCCCCAGTGTCCAAAATGAACACTGTCCGAGTTCTTCTATCCTTGGTTGTTCACCGTCATTGGCCTCTTTATCAGCTGAATGTTAAGAACGCCTTCCTCAATGGTGATCTTCAGGAGACTGTTTATATGCATCAACCTCCCGGATTTGACACCACGGGGGAGTCTCGGGTTTGTCATCTTCGGATATCTATTTATGGTCTCAAACAATCCCCGCGGGCTTGGTTTGACAAATTCAGTACGGTCGTCCGCAATAATGGCTTCACTAGGAGCTCGGCTGACTTCTCTCTCTTCACTCGACATCGGCCAACCGGAACAGTGATTCTACTTGTCTATGTTGACGATATCCTCATTACTGGCGACGATACTACAGGGATACAACATACCAAGCAACAGTTGAACTCCGCCTTTCAGACCAAAGATCTTGGTAACCTACGGTATTTTCTCGGGCTTGAGGTTGCACGACGGCCTGATGGTTTTGTATTATCCCAAAGGAAGTATTGTATGGATCTTCTTCATGATGTTGGCTACTCAGGATGCAAACCTACGGATACTCCAATGGACGCGAATCACAGGCTATCGGCCCATAACTCTGACTCTGATGAGCTGCTTACGAATCTGGAATACTACAGACGCATGTTTGGGAAACTGATCTACCTTACAGTTACTCGACCAGACATCTCCTTTGCCGTTGGAGTCGAGAGTCGATTTATGCATGCCCCGAGGACATCTCATCTTCAAGCTGTCGAGCGCATTCTTCGGTATCTCAAGAACGCTCCAGGACAAGGGCTTGTGTACAAGTCATCCACTTCTTTATCCCTTGTCGCTTACTCTGACGATGACTATGTCGGGTCAATTGATGATAGGCGTTCCACAACAGGTTTTTGTACCTACTTCGGTGGACATCTCATAACCTGGTGTAGCAAGAAACAGAATGTGGTTGCTCGCTCTTCTGCTGAAGCTGAGTACCGCGCTATGGCTGCTGTTGTTTCCGAGTTGAGTTGGCTTGAGAGCCTTCTGAGAGACTTGGGTGTTCGTCTCTCATTGTCAGCGACCCTATTTTGTGACAGTCAAGCGGCAATCCATATTGCCAAGAATCTTGTATTTCACGAACGCACAAAGCATATTGAAGTTGACTGTCACTTCATCCGAGAAAAGGTACAGGCAAAGAAGATAAATTTAGATCATGTTCCTGCTGCAAGCCAAGTTGCTGACATCCTGGCTAAAGCTCTCTCCCGGCCTCTATACTACCAGTTTTTATCCAAGCTTGGTGCCTATGACTTGTACGCTCCAGCTTGCGGGGGAGTGTTAGAAAAGCCTACTTTAAGGCCCATCTAGGAGCCCATTCTTTCTCTCTCTCTCTCTCTCTCTCTCTCTCTCTCTCTCTCTCTCTCTCTCTCTCTCTCTCTCTCTCTATTTGCATTAGTCCCACATCTTGGATTGGGATTTTTCTCTTTCTTCTTCCCCTATATAAATGTATTCATACTTGTAATTATTAATTCAAGAAGGATATACAAGGTTTGGAGCTTTCTCTACATGAACAAATTTTAAAATACCGCAATATTGGGCCAACATCCGCCATTAGCCACAACATTGGGTCGACATGTCTGACATGTCGGACGCAATACTGGAAAATGTCAGAATTGTCAAATGTGGCGAAAACGTGTCGATTGTCACTCAAAAATGACATGTCAGCCAACATGTCAAACATGTCGGCTACAATCTACAAGCTTAATTTATATGCAAGCCCTTGTACTCGGGCATTCTTCCGATGCCGAAGAATTTTTTCGTCATCCTGGAGGTAAGACAACCGAGGAACATGCAAGAACCGGCTGACCACCCAAACAGCAAAGGATATATCAGGACGTATGACTGTTAAATAGATAAGATTATCAACCAGACGATGATAGTACTCTGGATTAAGGAAAAGCAAATCAAAGTCAGATATATGAGTGCAAAGCTTATGTTTGGCATCCATTGGTGTGTCAGTAAGTTTGCATCCAGAGAAACATGCGTAGTGAAGATAGTATAAACAGTACTTCCATTGAGAAGGGATGAGCCCATCAGGTTGACGAGTTAACTCGATGCCCAAGAAATAGCAGAGGTTTCCCAAATCTTTGGGATGAAAATCTAAGGTCAAGTATTTCTTGATCAAAGAGATATTGGTCAGATCATCTCCAGTGATCAAAATATCATCAACATATGTCATAAGTATCATTGTTCCTGTCGGCGGGCGATGAGTAAACAGAGAGATGCCCATCGAGCTCCAAGTGAAGCCAAAATCTGAAACGACTTGACTGAATTAATCAAACCAAGCATGATGAGACTGCTTGAGATCATAGAGAGATTTCTTGAGGTGGTAGACAAAGGGCACCCATGTAATTTCATAACCAGGAGGATGTTGCAAGCAGACAGTCTCTGCGAGATCTCCAGTAAATCATTTTTCATGTCGAGTTGATGCATTTTTATGGGTCATATTGTCAGATAAACCCGCGAGCCACAAGACGCGCTTTGAGGAGCTCAACGGTCCCATCAGGATTATGCTTCACAGTTAAGACACATTTACAGCCCACACGGAGTTGGCTAAGAGGAAGGGGGACAAGGTCGCAGGTCTGATTGGCCTAAAAGGCATCCACTTCATCATCCAATGCGGCCAGCCACCCCGGATGTTGAAGAGAGGGTAGAAATAGAAGACAAAGAAATCGCAAACATGTAAAAGTCGGGAGACAAGCTGTGTAAGGAGACATGGTGGGAGAGAGGATGAGCGGTAGATATCGTAGGAGAATCAACTGTCCATGGAGTGTCACCAGTAGAGGACAACTTTTTCAGGGCATCAGGTGAGGACCGACGACAAGTGTAGACGCGAAGAGGAGGTCGTAGTTGTGGAATCATGGGAGGTGGTGTTAGAAGCATAATAGGTGTGTAGTTGTTAAGAGGTATGTTAGGGCATGGGATAGCAGGTAATAAGGCATCACTAGGAGTCGAGGAGTAGAATGGTTGATCCACAAGGAAGGTAACATTCGCAGATGTAACAAGTTTTTGACTTTGAGAGTAATACACATAGCCCTTCTAGGTGTGAGAGTACCCCACAAACATATAATTGGTAGCACGTGGAGCCAATTTATCCATGGCAAGACCAAGATGATGGACAAAGAAAATAATCTCGACACACAAGGAGTCAAAGAGAAGAGGGTTTGCGAAGGAAAGAAGATGGAGAATGGCATCACAAAGTTAAGAATGAAGGAGGGAATGTCATTAATCAGATAGCATGTAGTGAAACTGCGAAGTGCCAATAGATTGTGGGGACATGCATTCGAAACATAAGGAAGCAAGCAACCTCTAGGAGGTGGCGGTTCTTTTGTTTGGCCACACCATGTTGTTGTGTTGTGAAGGCGTAAGATGTTTGGTGGATCATATCAAACGTGATGCAAGTTTCCTGAAACTTGTGACTTAAATATTGATACATTATCGGTTCAAAGGATTTTTAATGGAGCGTGACAATTGAGTACGGATCTCGGCGATATGTAGTTCAAAGCAATCGTGCAATACATACAAGCATGCCATACGAGAATTATCATCAACAAATATAAGAAAATTACGATATTCAGATAAACTAGCAAATTTATATGGGCCACAAATATATGAGTGCACTAAATTAAGGAGTGGAGCTCTGAGTATAGTGGGGGGAGAAGGTAGAGTGACGTTGTTTCCCATAGATACATGATTCACATATAAATTGAGAAAAAGAAAAATCAGGAAGAACATTATGCGGAATAGAAAAAAGAGCATGGCTAAGATGTCAGTGGAAATCCCCAGAGCTAACAGATGAGAGAAGTGAGGTGGGAAGGTCCAAAGTGTACGTCCCATTTGACTGCCGCCCTCTATTAATGATATTTCGTGTCTGTCGACCTTGCACCACAAAGGAAGAAGAGAAAACAGTGATAACACGGTCATGATCATTAATAAGGCAACTAATAGAAAGGAGGTTGAGTTGAGAGCCAAGAACATGAGGCACAAAGCGGAGAGAAAGTGATAAGAGTGAGAGGCACATGTCCAGAGCTACGGGCCGGGGTGGTGTTGTCATTAGCTACTGTGATAAACTTAGGACAACCAGAATAAGTATACCGAGAAAGCTTTTGCTAGGTAATATGATTTGTCGCCCAGAATCCACTATCCAAAAGGGACTATGGAAAGAGAATGATATACCTTCATTGGAGATAGAGTCGACGAAGCCAAAAGTCTGAGTAACCAGCCCCCAAAGATGTTGAAGTTCTTCTTACAAGGTGTTAACGTCGGAGTAAAAGGTGGTAGGAACATCCAAAGCGGGAGAAGTGTGGTGCTAAGAGGTGGATGGATGCGGAGAAAAACAACATTTGCGATAACAGGTGGCATCAGTAAGATTCGTCTGACCACAATGGGTACATGGGCGAGAGGTTTGCTCCTTGAGCGATTGTGACCATCGTGCACACCGCCCCGAGATCCATGGCGACCTCCACGATGCCCAAGATGTGGAGGACGAGCGTCAGTAGAGTGTTTGAATAGGGAGGATAGGGACGTATCGAGACATAAATGGGCAGAGTCACTTTAAAGATCATGGAACACACATTTGAGAGAGAGAGAGAGAATAATGGGAGAGGATAAGATGGTCGCACGAACACTGTGGAGATGAGGTGGTAAGCGTGTCATCATTAGAGCTATGCCAACAGACTTCTTCGGAGCACATTGGGTAGCAAGATCCAACGTCGGAGACTGGTACTAAACTCAGGCCTCAATGAGTGTCTTGTATTGGGACACCAAGGTTTTCAGGTCATCATCTGAACCAGGTTCAACGGTCTAGAGATCCCGGAAGACTGTGAAAAGATGATGAATGTTGTCCTGCACAAAATATCAGATCTTCAGTTCATCCCACAGAGCTTTTGTGGTCTCGTGGTGCATGGCCATGTGATATGGCTCACTGTCCGTGGAGTTAGGATTCAAGATTGTATGCATCCATCATCTCAAATTAATTGCTCAGTAGGCTCAACGGGGTATTGTGATTGACATGATGAAGAAGAAATCTGGTCTGTAGGACACGGCGCACTGAGCTCAACAAAGTTTTTCTTCCCGGTGAGAGAAACAGTTGAAATGCAAAGTTCATCTGAAATGACAGGGAGAGGGATCTGAGTGAGTGCGAGAATGGTAGAGGGAGAAGACACAACATTCATTCTGGCATGATGGAACATTACGGGAAGAATGAGAGGAGACAAAGGTTTTGCAAGCACAAGTGTGGCGAGTGTTGAAAGTGCTACTGTAAGTTCGGGAGAAAATGGCAGAGAAGGAGGTGGTTTGCGAGCATATGAGGCATTTGGAAAATTCCCGCAAGCTTAGGAGGTGATTTGCGAGTTCAGAAGAACGGAACCCGCACGCAGCCTAGAAGGAGGTTGAACGAAGGTCGCAGTAAGAAGACGTCGAGGAAAAAGTCACATGAGGAAGTCGTTGAGGAGGTCGAACGAAGGTTCCAGCAGGTGATGCAAGATCACGGTCGCAAGAGGAAGTCGTCGAACGAAGGTCGCAAGAAATAACTGGGAGCTCCTGTTGTGAGTGACGGTGAATTCAAGGCGTATACATTAGGTCCAGCGCCAAGCAAGCTCAGGCCGCCACAGGAAGAAGCGGGAGCGCTTGGCAACGAGTACCGGGCAATCGTTCGACAAGCAGAGGGAACGAGTAAGTGTGAGGCAGCGAGTAAGGGCAAAGTGGCAAGCGATGGCAAGGAGCTGTGAGTCCTGTGCACAAGGGATGTGAGAAACTGGTATGTGGTGTACCTATAAAAAGCTGGACGTGCTGGTTTATTTGTGGAATCCACGACGAGCAGCGAAGCACGAGTGCCCCGTAGCATAAGCAAGTACTTAAAATTTAGGTGAATTCAATTGTTAAGAAGGCACCGATTTGGATCGTGTGTCTTTGATGATATGTAGAAAGCTAGAATATAAAAAGAAAGAATTTATTTCTCACTTCTTCAACAATAAATACAAGAATTTGGACACACATATATAGGAAGCGGTGAAAGCTCAACTCCAAACAAAGGTGTGGGGCTAAGGCTTCATTTGATTTAGCGTTTAGGTGTCATTTCGGTTTACCGGAAACGCAACGTCGACGGTTTTTCTGTTTCTTTTTCCGCCTCCCGTTTGGAAAGCCGGTGTTTTGTCCTTAAGGAATTCTGGCTTTAGCAACCGGTTACTCTGACCTCCAGTCTGCGGCGTTTTCAGATTTTTCCAGTCAACAGTGTTTTTTTTTTTGGAATTCCGCATCAAGCCGCAAGCTACCCCGCCGATCGCCCTCTCGTGCCGCGCGCAGGAACCATGAGACCGCTTTGCACGCTGGAAATCACATTAGAATAGGAGGCGCTTTGGATCTCTGGCGGAGGCGGAGGTATCTTTGGAAAGTGGAGTTTGGAGGAGGCGGCGCTCGGAGGCCTGCCCGGAGCCGGCGGCGATCCGGCGAACCCACCGGCGGGTTCGCCGGGACCCGGCGAATCCACCGCCTCCGCCACCTCCAAGCTCTGCCTCCTCCAAGCTGCAGCTCCTCCAAGCTGCAGCTCCTCCAAGCTCCGCCTTCTCCAAGTTCCTCGGGAGGTTTTATAAAAAAAAACTTATGACATTAGAAAATTTAATAAAAAAAATATTTTATTTAAAAATAATATATATTAATCATATAATTATGTAGATATATCTGTATATATATATATATATACAATATAATTAATCGTAATCACTATTTTGTCAAACGGTTCTCTGTTCTGAACAGTTCTCCAAACACAGATTATCCAAACAGATCTTCATTTCCAGCAATCAGTTTCCAACAGCTCCATTTACAAACTTGCATTTACAACAGCTCCTTTTACAACCGCAGCCGCACTCTCAAATGAAGCCTAAATTAAACATGCCAACAGTAGGCCTTTACATGAGCTTTTACATGGGCTATGGCAATTCTTCTAAACCCACAAACAAATTTAAATTCAGCATCGTCTCTTATAATCAGTTTTTTACCACTCATTTCAATATTTTTCACACCTTGCCTTCCCAAATATATTGTCAAACTTTACTATCCTTCCCTCTTCTTCTTTTTTAACACTAACACCAAAATTTATATAACAGTGGGGGTAGGTGCATGAAAAACATATTAGAAAACTCACAGATGGGAGCAAAAAGTTCGACCAAATTCTTCAGACTCGGGTGCAGCACATGGAAATAGGACAAATTTAATATTTAATTGAATTGCAACATTTTAATATCCTCTTAATATAACCAAGTCAAAATAGTTTTGGAGTTTTTGCTATTATCGGAAAAATGTCAAAGATAATCTTCATGCATGGGGAGCATTATGCACCCACCGCTAGTTACCATAAATAAATGTTGCGGGTGCACGAACCCCCCTATTGCGTGAAGATCAACCTGATATTGAAGCAGAATGAATATAGTCTGTAATCGTGCACTATTGGATTATAATGACTGAGTTTCATCGAGTGTCATAGGAATCTAGACGATGTGATATACGAGCACTTGACCAACAATTAATTTGTAACAGATTCTGAATTTGATAAAGTAATTTGCAAACAATCACAATTAATATTCAAGTATTAGATAAACGATCAGCTGCGAATCAAATTAAAATTAAGAATACTTCACTTAAATGATAAGTGGGTAAGCTTTGTAAGTAAAACAATTGATGGGCAAATCATTGCAAATATTCAACAATAAGTAGCAAAGACTTCCCGCGTGAACTTGCACGAGTAATGTAAAACCTAAGAAGTGAAGGGGGGCTGACTCAGGGGCTGGACGGTGCTGTAACTACAGAAATTCTGATTCCAGGCTACTGTGAATGATTTCCTGCAATAGGGGTAATCTCGAGTGGGCTATAGGTTGTATGAAGGCAGTACTGGGCAACGTGGGAACAAAGAAATCTGAAGAAATTGGATACAAAATTGCTGTTTAGGATGTTGCAAAAGTGACTTAGAATGGGTTTTGGATGAACAAATGTTGGCCGACAGGAAGTTGGGAGGGAGGAGATAATTGGTTGAATACTTGTGAGTTGTAGAAGGGGAGTGGAACAGGCGTGGGAGGGTTTCTAAGAAAAAAATTCTGAGGCTGGAATGTGTTGGTTATGGCTGGATTTGATGGTAGTTACATGAATTTTATGAAACTATATGGCTGATTTGGTGGTGGAGGGAGTAGTTATTGGTGGTTATGAGTGGAAAGGTAGTTATGGGTAGTGACAAGTTGGTGGTTATGGGGTAGTTATATAGAATGAAGAGTAGTGGAGGTGGCTATTAGGTAGTTATGTGGAAGAGGAGGTAGTTACCATAGCTTCAGCACCAAGGATCCATGGAATCAGCACCATGCATGATTGTGAGAGCCCAAAAAATCTATCCAAATTCTGCAATGCCTTAAAATCAGCCCCTAGACCCCCCCCCCCCCCCAATTTATAAACTTAGAACTCACTGCAGACGGTCATGATCGTTTGAAACATAAAATCACTAAATTTAAATGAAATAAAAATACATAAGAATATGTTTTTGTCGTTCTGAACGTGACTATCGGCTCGGATATTCCATCCGACGATCCTAACTCCAGCTCCTACGTAAGTAGACTCTGGTGGGGTCTAATAAGGGTCAGTCCACACATGAAATGTAATCCCCATCATTCGTGCCAGAAAAAACCTAAATAATTTAATTATTTATTAATATACTTTAGTTCTGTATAACATTATGTATTAAGATAATAATATAAGTATTAAATAAATTATCCAGTGTTATTTAAATAATTGATTACTGCTTAAAGGGAAGGAGCCAACATGAACTCCTCCATTTCAAATAGAATATATACATGTGTGTGCGCATAAATAGATAGATATACACATATAAATAGATATATAAGACTCGCACATGGAAAATAGACCTTATATGCAATTCCTTAATATAAAACATACCGCAATTCCAGTAGAGCCATATGGAAAATAGATCTTGTATGCAATTCCTTAATATAAAACATACCGCAATTAAATAAATTATCCAGTATTATTTAAATAATTGATTACTGCTTAAAGGAGAGGAGCCAACATGAACTCCATTTCCAATAGAATATATACATGTGTGTGCGCATAAATAGATAGATATACACATATAAATAGATATATAAGACTCGCATATGGAAAATAGACCTTATATGTAATTCCTTAATATAAAACATACCGCAATTCCAGTAGAGCCATTCAGCAATAAAGTAGGAATGCGAGCAGGAAAAAGAGATGGCTCCGTTTGAGAATTGTCAAAATTTGGAACAAAATCAACCTGAGAAAATTATCTACATGATCAATCAAGAGAATATGATCAATATTAAAAAGAAAATCATAAGCATGTAGATTCAGGTAAAGGAAAACAATAGCGAGTATATGAGAACCTACAGTATTCTGTTCTAAATCCATCAAAAGCATAGCTTCGGTAAGTGCCTGCAAGAAAATAATTATAAAAAAGGCTTGTCAAGTGTACAACCAGAACTGAATACACTGATGAATGAAAATCAAAGAAAGAATGATTAAGGAAACAAAAGCTAAAATGAAAAAAATGAGCTCCGCATAATGTTACAGACAATAATTTATTTCTATTTACTTTTCTGGAAAAGCAAAATACGCAAGCTCTTAATTTGTTTCTCTTATTTCTTGCATATCTTACTTGTCCATATATTAACAGTAGAAAGTAAGAGGGAAAATTCTTGAGTGATTTATTCTTCCAAATAAGGGGCTTTAAATAGGAATATAGGATTACAACATGACTCAAAGACACCGATAGCCGGTGTGAGACTAAACACAAATACACCTAAATACTCTAATAACCCGACATTGACCTGATAATTCCAACACTCCCCCTCAAGCTGAAGGGGGGACCCTTCAGCTTGGACACAACAAATAACGGCAATGGAGGTAGATGATGCGGGACAAAACATCAGACGAGCCATCGGGGGAAATTCCAAACCGGGAAATCAAGCCGGGGACATAGCCACACAGGACGCTGACCCACACACGACGCAGGACCCACACATGACGTGGACTCACTGAAAAACGGTCAACTCACATCACCTACACACAAAACATGCGAAAGAGAACGAAAGATGTTGAGCAAGTCATTAAACGAGCGATCGGGGAAAATCTGTCAGGGATAATCCGCACAAAAACGGTCCCTCACGACACAGTCTCGCACGACACGGTCCCACACGACACAACCCGATGAGAATAGAAGACCAACATCAATCGCCTCACCAACACACGACCAATCAAAAGAAAACATGGGGAGACGCAAAAACGGCAATGCAACATAAGTCTAGAGACCGTGTGGTACTAAGGCGAACACCGGGAAGGATCATCCGGGTCGCATCATCCCAACACTACCCCTCACGTGGATACCACGTGCATATAGGCATAACACGACAATAGAAAGCAACTACTAACAACAGAAAATTAAAAGACCACATAAAACAACCGAAAAACAACACAACTTCAGCATCAGCGAGATATCAGCACCCTCGGAAGCAGATGCAGTGGCTGGAGCATCGTCGATGAGTAGCGGGAACAAGCTACGCAGAGATAGCAGCGTAAGAAGCTACGCAGAACAGCGGCACAGCAGCAGCAATGGTAGAGAAACATCAGCGGCGGTAGAGGATCAGACAGGGACGGCCGAAGAAGCAACAGTCAACACATCGATGGAAGAAGTCGTTCGGAACAGGCGTCGAGGGAAGAAGAGGCCACCCGGAAGCAGAGTCGTCGACATCAACTGGAACGTCGACTGGAGAAGACAGCGACACGACGGGAGAAGCGGTCGATGACGATGGAGCAGTCGATGAAGTCGATTACGCACGCGGAAGCAGTCGATGAAGACATCAGGAGAAGCAGCCGACGGGATCGATGACGATGAAGCAGCGCACGACGGGAGAAGTTGTACAGGCGGAAGCGGGTCATCGAGCCATCAACGAGGGGAGAAAGTCCCGCTCCCGTCTCCGGAATCAGACGAGCATTCCGTGGACGGGAGCGAGGGGAAAAGCAATCTCTGTGAGCCCTAGCAGGTCGTGGTTGCGGAAGGACGGGTCGGGGAAGGGGGGAGAACAGTGCCAGAAGCGAAAAAAAATTATTTTAGGTTTCAGAGGGATCGCTCTGATACCAAGTAGAAAGTAAGAGGGAAAATTCTTGAGTGATTTATTCTTACACATAAGGGGCTTTAAATAGGATTACAACATGACTTAAAGACACTGATAGCCGGTATGGGACTAAACACAAATACACTTAAATACTCTAATAACCCGACATTGACCCGATAATTCCAACATTAACATGCACTCTAACATCCATCTAACAATATAAATTTGTCACCAAAGCAGAGTACATTTTAGTAACCAGAACTGAATACACTGATGAATGAAAATCAAAGAAAAAATGATTAAGGAAACAAAAGCTAAAATGAAAAAAATAAGCTCCGCATAATGTTACATACAATAATTTATTTCTATTTACTTTTCTGGAAAGCAAAATACACAAGCTCTAAATCTGCTTCTCTTATTTCTAGCATATCTTAGTTGCCCATATATTAACATGCACTGTAACATCCATCTGACAATATAAATTTGTCACCAAAGCAGAGTACATTTTAGCGCCAACTGTTAAAATTTCTATTCTTTGGTAGCTATTTCATAGAGGCATAGAGCCTTCATAGTGTTTGGTATTTGGGTTCTACATCAATTGATCAAAAAAAACTCAAAACCATTTGGAGGGAACCCAAAATATTTGGAGAATTTTTTCTCAAAAGGATGAATCCCTTTTAGTTCCATTTTGTCAAACTCATTAACTTTATGAATTTATAAATCATATCCCTTATTCTTATTATGTTAAAAGAAACATAAAGAGAATCCATGAACCAGACACAAACGTGCATTCGCATGCACCGGACCGAATTTGAATTTGGAATTTGAGAAATGATTGAATTGAATTGGTTATTTTGCTCAAAATAATTTGCTATTTTTTTGTTATTTTGAAAGCCTATCGACACGTGCTCCTTCAGAACGCTCTTCTATTGATGTTAAAAGAAACATAAAGAGAATTCATGAACCAGACACAAACGTGTGTTCGCATGCACCGGACCGAATTTGAATATGGAATTTGAGAAATAATTGAATTGAATTGGTTATTTTGCTCAAAATAATTTTGCTACTTTTTTGTTATTTTGAAAGCCTATGAACACGTACTCCTTCAGCATGCTCTTTTATTGATGTAAGTGTGCCTTCTTCAACTGGTTTTCGTCTGCTTGACTCGACGATCGTCGAATCAAAATCGACGATCATCAACCGTTGTTTTTAAAATCGTAGTATTCAATTTGTACTTGGCATTTGTCGAATTGTATCGACAATCGACCACGATAATTTTACGTGTTTTCTATGCACAGTTTATGTTGATATCCATTACTTTAATATTTGTTGGGCTTACGTTTTATAGCTATTTTCAATTAATGATTCCATGTTGAAAATGTTAGTTTCTTTATACGATGATATTACTTATGATAGTTGTTGCAAATTAATTGTGTGATTAATATTTGCAGTTTTAAGATATTTTTTATATAGGAGGTATTTTCTAAGGATATACACTTTTACATTTTTGGCTTCTCCTCACCTACGATTTTTTTTGTTCTTTACTTTTGCTTCATTCGAGTCCTAGAAGCAGCCTCTTGCAAAAATGCAAGGTAAAGTTTTCTTACATTTCACCCTAGTGGTGGGATCCTTCCTCGGACTATCGCTGCGTAGGGATGATTTGTGTGTAGTGTGTTACGATACCTGACGAACCCGATCCGCGTTGGAGTCGCACTTACCAGCGTCGACCACCGACCACATCCACATGAGGGATGCTTCGTCTATTTTGTTGGCTATGTGATATCATATTTTTATTTTGTATTATGTTTTTAATTATCCCACGTGTTTAAGCCTAAGTGAGGGGCGCGTTTGCGGAACCGGGGTTTATGAACCGGTTGGACTTGGAACTAAGAAGGCAAGAAGTAATTTTCCCCCTTAACTCTCTCTAAATCTCTCTCTACCCTTCTCGTGTTCTTCCGCAGGAAAGCCCTAGCCGCCACATGGGTTCCGCCGAATCCCGCAATCGAGCCGTCGGATGGGGTTCCCGCCTCCCTTCTTCTGTCTACCTCTCTACCTTTCTTCTCCGCGCTCTCTCCCCTCTTCTTCCCCCCATTCTCAACCATAGCTCCGACCGGACCCAATACGGGTTCCTCCGAACCTTAGAGATCTTCATCATCTTCAAGTCCCATCACAAGATCTAGGTCCGGGGACCATATTAACTTGGTAGTTGGTATCAGAGCCAACCGTCAGACCTCCTCTCGCTGGCACTTACCCCGCAGCTCACACCACGCCGTGTCGCCTACCTGCGGTGCCGCCGCTGCCGAACCACGTCGTCGGCCTTCTTCCTTCCCTGACAGTCTCCCTCTCGCCGCCACCAGCCATGGCCGAGGGACTCCCCTCTCTCAACAAAGTCATGGAACTATTTCAATCGATGCTCGCCGCACAAAACGACAAGATGGACGCCCTCAACGCGCGCTTGGACTCCATTCAAAGCGCTCTGCCACCACCGTTGCCCGCACATGTGATCTCGTCGACAACTAGCCGGGTCGACTCGGCACCTCCTCGTGGGACCGTCTCGTTTTCGCGCTACATCTGTATGGATTTTCCAATCTATGAAGGACGCGACGATCCCCTTCCGTGAACTACGCACTGTAAGTATTTCTTCGACAATCAACATGTTCTGGTTGATTAACGTGTTGGACTAGCCTCCTTCCACCTCCTCGGACCGGCACAACTGTGGGTGACCCAATTCCTTTGTGAACACCCTGATGCCTCGTAGGACGAATTTCGGGCGTCATGCACTCTTCGTTTTGGACCGGCAATGTCGGGCAACCCACTGGGCGATCTTATTGCGCTCAAGCATACTGGCTCCATCGAGACATACTTGGAGCAATTTCAGATGTTGCTATCCCGTGCCTTTTCAGTGTTACCTTGGCAACAAGTTCCTCTCTTCACAGTCGGGTTACCCGACCGGTTACGTTAGGATGCTGAGTTTCAGAAGCTGCCTGATCTCTTGACAGCCATGAACATTGCCCAAGTGTTTAAACGCCGATTTGCACTTGAGCGGCAGCCTCCAAGGCGCCACGCGTTTTTCAGCCCGTGACCACCATCCAGTTCTTTGCCTCTCAAGCTGCTGGGCGGGGGCGATCCTCCGCGGCCACCTTTCCGTCATCATTTTTTCGACCGGGGATGGCCGCCCGCCTCGAGAAGGGGCTATGTATCAATTGTTATGAGCTCTATACATCTAGCCATCGGTGTAAGCACTTATTTTGGTTGGAGGTCGGCGACCCACCGGACCATGATGATGAGGAGTTCGAAGATTCCGGCACGCCGCAGCTCTCTTTACATGTCCTCGTCGGGCCGCGGGAGGGATACACTATTCAGCTCTATATTATGGTGGCGGGCACGCCCCTCTTAGCTCTCATGGATACGGGTAGTACCCAACACTTCATTGGGCAGGACAAGGCAATCCGGCTTCACCTTTCGTTCGTTGCTCGTAGTCACGTCAAGGTGGCGGTCCCCAACGGCCAACATATGACATGTTCGGGCGTATGTCGGCGTGTAGACTTCATTGTGGAGGGATACCCGTCCCAAACCGATTTCTTCGTGGTGGATCTTCGTGGTTTTGACATCGTGTTGGGTGTTCGCTGGCTGCGCACGCTGGGGCCCCTCACGTGGGACTTTGACCGTCGGACTATCTCATGGCAGGAGGGCTCACGTTTAATACAGTGGCAGGGACAGGCCCCGGGACAGTCCCCCGCATCCTTTTTGGTTCACACAGAGCCGTTGGCCGTTTCCTCCAACCAGTCGGGGGGCCACCCTCCAGCTCTTACACATCTCCTGCAGTCATTTCCCGAGATTTTTAGCCTGCATTTGGGCCTTCCTCCACAGCGATTACAGGACCATCGCATTTGCCTCCTTCCCGGGGCGGCTCCAATAGTGGTGCGGCCATACAGTTATCCCTTCCTCCAAAAGGATGAAATCGAAAGGCAATGTGATCTCCTTCTCCAATAATGACTCATTCGGCGGAGTGTGTCTCCCTTTTCCTCTCCGGTTCTATTGATGCACAAGAAGGACAACTCATGGCGCATGTGCGTGGACTACCGGGCATTAAACGCCATCACAGACAAGAACAAGTTTCCCATACCGGTGGTCGAGGAACTTCTTGATGAGTTACAATGAACGTGTTTCTTCACTAAGCTTGATCTATTTTCGTGTTATCAAGTTCGGATGGCAGAGGCTGATGTGGAGAAGACCTCTTTCTACACCCACCACGGCCATTTTGAATACCCGGTTATGCCGTTCGGCCAAACTAACGCGTCTTCGACCTTCCAAGCATTGATTAATGAGGTATTCCAACAACTCCTCCGAAAATATGTTCTTGTGTTCTTTGATGATATTCTTGTGTATTGCCAAACTTGGGAGGAGCACCTACAACATCTCCAAAACGTCCTTAGCTTGGTGCGCATCACACCACTTGATTCTCAAGGCTTCCAAGTGCTCTTTTGGGCACTGCTCCGTCGCTTACTCGGGACATGTCGTTGACAGCTCCGGCATCTCGGCCGACCCGGCAAAACTCCAAGGAGTGGCGTCGTGGCCCCGGTCGCAATCCATTACATATTTATGAGGTTTTCTTGGGCTCACAGGATACTACCGCCGCTTCATCCGGGACAACGGCACCATTGCCGCCCCTTTGATTGTGTTGCTCCGGAAGAACGCTTTTGCGTGGACAGACACCGAAACTCAGGTGTTCCACTCCTTCTAGGCTGCTTTACTGTCCGCCCCGGTCCTTCGTCTACCGGATCTCACCATACCCTTCCTTGAGGAGTGTGACACCTCCGGCGTTGGCTATGCGGTTGTTTTGCAACAGGAGGGGCACCCTATAGCCTATTTCAGTCGGCCGACTGCTATACATCATCGCAAATTGCCCGCTTATGAACAGGAGCTCATTGGCCTTGCCGAGGCCATTCAGCATTGGCGCCCCTATCTGTGGGGGCGGCCTTTCATCATCCGGTCGTACCACTACAGTCTCAAATATTTGCTAAAACAAAAGCACACTACCGTTGCGGCGTTGCCCAGCAAAGGTGGGTGAGTAAACTACTCGGGTTCGACTTTCAAGTGGAGCACAAAGCCGGTGTGCTAAACCGTGTCGCCGACGCTCTGTCTCGCCGCGGCACACCATCGGATGCCTCCCTTAACGCCATCTCTTTTCCAACGGCGCACCTCATCACCGCCCTTCGCCAGGAGATCCAGTGATCCCCCGGTTTGGCCGAACTTCTCCAGACCAAGGGCTCGTGGGCCCCAATGGACAGCACGAAATGGTTTGATCTTCTACTGCACTCGAATGTATGTGGATGCGGCATCTTCTCTCATTCCGACTATTATAGAGGATGTTCATGCTCGCAGCCACGAAATCGTTCACCGTGATCTTCAACACCTCCGCACAAAATTATTTTGGAAGGGTATGTGCAAGCATGTCCATGACTTCATTGTCAACTACGTTGTGTGCCAACAAAACAAATCTGACCATCTCCTTCCGGCCGGTTTACTTCAGCCCTTACCGGTGCCCACACAAATTTGGGCAAATCTCTTCATGGACTTTATGGAAGGACTGGCCTCGGTTTGTGGGAAGTCCATTTTGATGGTGTTGGTGGGCAGGTTCTCGAAGGGGACTCATTTTATTACTTTAGCTCGGCCGCTTATTGCAGAGAACGTGGCGCGGGTCTTCTTCTAGGACATCTTCCGATTAAATGGCATGTCGGGAACTCTTGTCTCCGACCGTGACCGAGTGTTTACCAGTACTTTTTGGCGGGAGTTGTTCGTCCTCAGCGGTACCAAGCTTGCTTTTTCTTCAGCCTACCATCCTCAATCCGATGAACAAACCGAGGTGGTTAACCGGACTTTGGGAATGTACTAGAGGTGTGTCACTGGTGACCGACCCCGCGATCGGTCGAGCCGGCTTCCTTGGATCGAATATTGTTACAACACCCCCTATCACACTGTGTTGCAAACCACTCCGTTTTGCCTCATATATGGACGGGAACACCCCCCCCCCCCCCCCCGCCTTTTGTCATGCACGGGAAGCTCAGCCCATTTGGCAGTCGTTGACCGCGAACTGGAAGACCGCGATAAATTTCTACATGAAGCCCGGAACCATCTCCTACAGACCCAACAACGCAAGGAAGTTGCCTATAATCGGGAACATCACGAGCTCACCCTTGTCGTGGGTGATTGGGTGTGGGTCCGACGCCGCCCTTTCCGCCAAGTGACCGTCGTCTGACGGACTTCCAACAAGTTGGGTCCAAAGTTCTTTGGCCCTTTTCAGATTATGGAGCGCATTGGGGGCGTGGCCTATCATCTCGCCTTACCCCCTGAAGCCCGGATTCATGATGTTTTTCACATTTCACAGCTCAAGTTGTTTATGGAACCGCCGCCGTCTGCTCCTCTAGTTGACATTCCACCCCAGCTCGAGGACAAGCTGTCTTCTACCAAGGGAGGTGATGTTACGATGCCTGACAAACCTGATCCGTGTTGGGGTCACACTTACCAGCGCCGACCGCCGACCACATCCGCATGAGGTGTGCTTCATCTATTTTGTTGGCTATGTGATATCGTATTTTTATTTCATATTGTGTTTTTAATTATCCCACGTGTTTAAGCCTAAGTGGGGGTGTGTTTGCGGAACTGGGGTTTATGAACCGGTTGGACTTGGAACTAAGAAGGCAAGAAGTAATTTTCCCCCTTAACTCTCTCTCAAACTCTCTCAATCCCTCTCTACCCTTCTCATTTTCTTCCGCAGGAAATCCCTAGCCGCCCCACGGGTTCCGCCGAATCCCGTGATCGAGCCGTCGAACGGGGTTCCCGCCTCCCTTCTTCTTTTGTCTACCTCTCTACCTTTCTTCTCCTCTCTCTCCCCTCTTCTTCCACCCATTCTCAACCAAAGCACCGACCGAACCCAAGACGGGTTCCTCCGAACCATGGAGATCTTCATCATCTTCAGGTCCCATCACAAGATCTATGTCAGGGGACCATATCATAGTGTTGCCCTTTTTTAAAAGTGCATCACCAAGCGGAAATTTAGGTACTTTATTCCTCTTTGGTATCCACACATCAAATTTTTTTGGATCTAGCCAAGTGTTTTATATTGGATACGTGAGCATCAATTGAAACGTTTGTCAAAGGGTGTTGGAACTTCTTTAAGGGAGTGATCGCACGTCTTACCCAAAATTGATTTCTTACTAATCTCTTATTAATGTTGCATTTTGAAAATACATATTATTTTATGTGAATATTTTGAAAATATTCTAATAATCTAAATTCGTTTTCCACATCATTAACCTATTGTGTTTGGCTATCATACCACAAACCGCCTAGTATCAGTGAGAATCTATCAATGGATAATCATTTGAAAGTCCCATAATAAAAAGATAATAAAATCAAATGAGAAAATTAACATGCATGCTTTAATTTTCATAGTGGTTACAATTTATTTTTCTATATTTTAAATTCCAGCATATTATTATAACATCCCGCAACTTTGACTCCGCCGGAATCAAACCCAAAAAAGTTAACATAAACGATTTTTGTAGTTCTCAAGCCCAAGTCAAACATTGGTTGAATATTTTTGGTATTTTATAAGCCTTATTCGGACCAACGAAATTAGAACTAGAGATTCCAATGGTGTTGCACCTGCAGTCTTCACTTCCTTTCCATCAAGATCATCCTTTACTACTAATAAGAATAGAACCTATGTTATAGGGATCATGCCACATGGCATGTCAGGGTCTATTCACGCCGATCACGGGCCCAATGATGAATGGAACAGCTCGTCTCGAGCGGATCGTTGATTGTAACATTTTTTATTTACACTTTTTTATTTTTCATTGAAATTTTGTTTACGTTGATGGAGGTAACGAATGGAGATTCATGATATTTGTTGCCCCTCTCTTGTCTATATATAGGGGTAGAGAGCTCTAAAAAAAGGCATTGAAAATTGAAGCAAAGAAGAATTGTTTTTGATCAACCGGTGTTGAAGTCAAAACTCCCATGTGCAAAGCTTGGACCTTCAAACAAACCCCTTTGTTGCCGGCTAACATCCACCCCCACTATAGTGGGGTCGGCTTTATGGATCCTTTGTCGCCATTGGGTCCTATCTTTTGTCATAATCTCATTAATGCCTAAGTACATCATGTCTTTCCTTATAGTTTCATTCCAAGTCTATTGGTCTACCCCTCCCTCGTTTAACAGTTTTCCTTGATGACCAATTCATAAAAATGTGTTCAACTCCATAAATTATATGAATTGTGGATTTTTTTAGTTGTTTAATAAAGCAATATGTGATGAAAGATTAGTCATTTTGATTTAAACAACCATTGCATTTTTTTACCAAATAATTACAATTATTTATTTATTCTGAACAACATTACGAACAGAGTTCTTCAAAACAATTCCCTATATTTCCCACCATGAGTTTCACACCACTCCAATTGCCGCCACAAATTTGTATTGCTATAATTCTTTCAAACAGAGATTTTATGCCTTGCATTGAATATTATGCATTCCATGCATCTAAAATTCATATTTTATGACTTCAGGTCCTATAGTATTTTTACTATTATTGCTAAAGATGTGAAGCAACCCCGCCACTTCTTTCAAAAAGGGGGCTTCTATAAGAATTTAAAGAGTTTACTTAAACCCGAGGGAATAGATGATTTGAGAATAATTCCACATCATGAAAATAAAATAGCTTTGTGCACTTAATATAGATCTTGGGCCTCTCCATCTTCAATCAATTGGTTTTAGGTTGGATGTATGTATCCTAACATGGTATCTGAGCAAGCTAAGCCTAACTGCTCATTCAATGTAACTCAACTAAAAAAAGTAATATACGCGTCAGAAGACAGACCCTACATATGATAGGTAGTGCAAGGTAGGGCTACGCTGGGTCGTATCCCTACTCCAAATTCTTAATTCTCAAGATAGAAAAAAATAGCATCCTACAATAGTTCTCCTCCCCCATATATATAGAAAGGGTCAATTACATAATAATAATAAAACGGAAATAATGATAATAGAAATTAAAGTAAAAGATCCATTCAGGCGCACCCTCAAGCCGCGCTCGGTCCCCGTACGATCCTCGTGGAAACCCTTGCGTAGCGCTTGCCAAGGATGGGGTCTTCGCACTCGTATCAACACCATGGGATTCAGCAACGACCTTGTCCTCAAGGTCGAACTCCAAAAACTGGATCTTGATCCCCTCCTCCAGGTTCAACGTGGCCTCCACGGTCGGTTGGTTCTTCCACTGGATGAGAATCTGTCCCACAGTTCACCCTTGGATGTCTTCGGTCCATGTTCCTAAAATTGTTGCAGGCTCGTACCGAGGAACTGAATACAACAACTAAACTGTCTAGTAATGCAGCCTGGAGGGGGTGATCCCCTAGGGCCCTCTTCAGCTGCAAGACATGAAAGACGGGGTGAATTAGGCAGTCGTCGGGAAGCTGCAGACGGTAGGACACCTCTCAGATTTTCTCAAAGATCGGGAAGGGACCAAAGTAGCGGACCAAGAGCTTGGGATGTAGTCGGCCAGTCAAGGAACTCTGCTTGTGTGGCCACAGTTTAATGAACACCTTTTCGCCCAGTGAGAGTGCTAGATCGCGACGATGACGTTTGGCATGCTGGATCATGTGTTGTTGGGCCCGTGCCAGGTGGTGCTTCAATTGGCGGAGGCCTTTGCCCCGGTCCTGAAAGTCGTCGGCCAAGGCTTGCACCTGGCATTCACCAGGTAAGCCACACGATATGGGTGGGGGTGGGTGGCGTAGACTGCCTAAAGAGGGTAACGCCCGTGGTGGACTGATAGGACGTGTTATACCACAGCTCCACCCATGTGATCGATTGTCGAGGCTGCTCAGTCGCAAAACAACGCAAGTACATTCCCACACAACGGTTGAGGACCTCTGTATGTGGGTAGTACGTGGTGTTGAATCGCAGCTTGGTCCCCTGAAGATGGAACAACTCCTACCCAAAGAAACTCATGAAAACCGGATCGCGATCGCTCATGATGGAGCGGGGAAACCCGTACATGCAAACCACCTTCCCAATGAAAATCTGAGCAACTGAGCAGGCGGTGTAGGGATGACGAATAGGTATGAAATGCTCGTACTTGGACAGACAATCCACCACTACAAGAAGACAATCATAGCCCTAGGAGCGGCGTAGGCGAGTGATGAAATTCATCCTACATCTTCGCATACCATATCCAGCATAGGGTTGTAGGAGTCCAGGTGGCGAGAGTCTGGTACTTGGCCTTCTGACACGTCAGACAGTTGGCCACAAACTGCTTCACGACCGCATCATACACCGCCAGTACAAGATGGTCGCAAGTCGACGTTACGTCGGAAAGGCACCGGAATGGACCGCTATCAAAGTAGCATGAAACTCGTGGAGCAGTAGGGGGATCCAGAAAGACGAATTTGCGACCACGAGACGATCACAATAGAAAAGCTGATCTCCAACCAGTCGGAAGAGGGCTGCGAGACTGAATCACTCCGCAAATCTCGCATGATGGAGCACAGTGGGGGTCCCCATGCACCTCATCCTGCAGGGCCTCAACATCTAGCCAACAGGCTTGGGTGATCGCTGCCAGAGTTCCCATGTTCTCTCTTCGAGACAGGGCGCCAGTTGCAGTGCTCGTACTCCCGTTCTTGTATTCGATGGAGAACTGGTATCCAAGGATTTTGGGAATCCAAAAGCTGTCGTGCAGGCGTCATGACCTTCTGACTCCACAAGTGGTGCAAACTGTGATGATCAGTGCGCACCACGAAGAGCCGCCCAAGAAGACAAGGGTGTTAGTGCTGAACGAAGAGAACAAGTGCCTGGAGCTCGTTGTCATAAGCGGATGTCGCATCCCGCCGATTAGAGAAGGCCTTGCTGAAGTAGGAGATGGGTCGACCCCCCTGCATGACGACCACACCCACCCCCTTCCCAGAAGCGTCGCACTCAACAACGAATGGCTCAGAAAAGTACGGCATGCCCAGGACTGGGATTGATACAAGCGCGTGTTGTAGGTCATGAAAGGCCTCCTTGGTCGCCTGGCTCCAGGAGAACGGTGTCACCTTCTTGAGGAGGTTGGTCAGAAGATGCGCCAACGCCCCGTAGTTACGGATGAATCGACGGTAGTAACCTGCAAGGCCCAAAAATTCGTGCACCGCCCTGAAGCTCGTCGCAGTCGCCCATTGAAGGACAGAGTCAACCTTGGTCGGGTCCATAGCCAGACCGGAAACCGAGATGATGTACCCCCAAATATTCAGTGTGTCTGCCCGAATAGGCACTTCTTATTGTGGGCCACGAATAGTTGCTCCGCGAGCAGTTGAAGCATGGTGGCCAAATGATCCAGGTGAAGCTGTCAAGAAGAGTTATAGACCAATATGTCATCAAAAATACCAATATGAACTTACATAGAAATGGATGGAAGATGTCATTCATTGTGGATTCGAATGTGGCCGAGGCATTAGCCAAACCGAAAGGCATGACAAGAAACTCATACTAGCCATCATGGAAGCGGAATGTCGTCTTGGGCACATCCTCGGCTCGGACCCGAATCTAGAGATATCCCGAGCGAAGATCCAACTTGGAGAAGTAAGTCGATCCTTGAAGTTCATCCAACAGCTCCAAAATAAGGGGAATCAGGTACCTGTCGAGAATGGTGAGTTTGTTCAGCTCCCGATAGTCCACACAAAATCTCCAGTTGTCATCCTTCATTCGCACCAGGAGAACCAGACTGGAGAAGGGGCTCTCACTCGGCTGGATGAAGCGCGTCGTAAGCATCTCGGCGACCATGGCCTCCATAGCGATCTTCTGATCATGTCCATAATGATATGGGCGGGCGGAGACCGCAGATGCTCTTGGCTATAGGACAATTGCTTGATCGGTGGCCCGTTTCGGGGGAAGTCAATACGGTGTAGAAAAAGGGATCCATGCATGTACAAGAGTCGTTGGATGTCGACATGCGGAGCGTGCGGAGCATGGAAAGTTGTCACCTCCATGTCTACAGGAGGACGCTGAAGTCTGGGTCTGTCATCTGCAAGATTGAGCGCAGGGAAGCAGGGGAACGGGCCAAGAACAAGTTTCCATGCAGTCGGTGAATGGCACCCGACACCTCGAAGACCATGGTGAGGCGATCCCAGTTATGTCGAATGTCGCCTAATGTGCACAGCCAGGTCAAGCCAAGAATGGTGGCAAGGCCGCCAAGTCCGAAGACATAGAAATCCAAAGTACCCATATAAGATCCAATCGTGAAGGGCAGCCCAAGCAACGGCCCACTGTTTGAGCTCGGCGGTCATCGCTGAGGCACACGTGAAAGCTCGGGGCAAGCGTCATCGGAAGTTGCAGCTCGACTTGAGGGCTTGGGAGATGAAATTGTGGCTTGCTCCATTATCAATCATGATAACTACTGAACGGTCGCAAAGGAAGGCATCCACCATCATGGTACACGCTAAGTTATCAAAGGCGCAAGGCGCACCGAGGCGCAAAGGCCCCGTAGAGCCTAGGCGCAAGGCGCAGGCGCGCGCCTGAGGCACGTGGGGCGCAAAAATGGAGGAAAAAGGAAATTGAGCGAATTGGCGCCCAATTCGCGGAATTCGCGCGAATGGGGTTCCCAATTCGCGGAATTCGCGCGAATGGGGCGCCCAATTCGCGGAATTCGCGCGAATGGGGCGCCCAATTCGCGGAATTCGAGCGAATGGGGCGCCTAATTCGCGCAATGTCGGCGAATGGGGCGCCCAATTCGCGCAATGTCGGCGAATGGGGCGCCCAATTCGCGCAATGTCGGCGAATGGGGCGCCCAATTCGCGCAATGTCGGCGAATGGGGCGCGCAATTCGCGCAATGTCGGCGAATGGGGCGCGCAATTCGCGCAATGTCGGTGAATGGGGCGCGCAATTCGCGCAATGTCGGCGAATTGGGCGCGCAATTCGCGCAATGTCGGCGAATTGGGCGCCCAATTCGCGCAATTTCGGCGAATTGGGCGCCCAATTCGCGCAATTTCGGCGAATTGGGCGCCCAATTCGCGCAATTTCGGCGAATTGGGCGCCCAATTCGCTCAATTTCAGCGAATTGGGCGCCGAAGTTTGCCTAGGGGGTGCCTCGGGTGCGTCTAAGATCATGTTTTTGTCATATCAAAAAAAAATTAAAAACAATACCTTGAAAGGCCCGGGCGCGCCTTTGGTGCGCCTGAGAGCCTGAAAGGCGCGCGCCTAGGCGCGCCTGAGGCGCTCCTGAGGCGCTCCTGAGGCGCGCCTGGGGCGCGCCTGGGGCACATCGCCTTCCTCAGCTGTGCTGAGGCGTGGCGGGTTGCGCCTGGTGCACCCGGCGCGTCAGGCGCGCCTAGCCGCGCGCCTTGACAACTATGGGTACACGGCCCGATCATGGCTCGTACTGAATAACAGGAGATCTCGAGGCGGTGGAGAAGAGTTGGGGGGTCGGGTCGAGGTGGTCCTCATCTAGCTCCAAAGCATCAAAGTCGGTCATGCTGATATCGTCATCTTCGCCCTCAGGGAGCACTTTGAAGTCTTTGTTCGGGCATCTATGACTCTATGAGTACGGGAGTAAGGACCTCTGCAGCGAAAACAAAGTCCCTAGTCGCGGAGGTCCAAATACTCCGCCTGAGAGATCTTATGCATTGGTATCTTGGCACGGGAAGGTGCTCCTGGAGGTCACGGTGGAGGCTGGTCCGGGGCAGTAGAGAGTTCGACCGAAAGACAAAGTGCAAGTGTCGGTGGCTTGAATGAGCCGGTGCAGGAAGAAGAGGACGCGTCGGCAGAGTGGAGTGTCGAGATGGAGGACAAGGTGACAAAATCCTCTTCGACATAGCGAGCTTGTTCCATAGCTCGAATAAGCTTAGTCGGATCATGCAGTCGTAGGCGGGTTCGGATGTGCGGTCGTAGGCCGGCAAAGAAGGTGCACAAGTAGTGGTCTGTCGACAAATCGGGAACATGTGTGGCGACCTGGATGTAGGCATCAAAGGTGTCCGTCTGACGAACGTTGCTCAGGCGCTCGAAGGCATTGCCGATATGGCACTTATAGTAACGACAAAGCAGCTCATTCTTGACGGCCGTTCGAGAAAGAGTAGGTGTGGACTGGCGAAGCCAACGAACCCAATAGAGGGTCGAGCCCTCCATGTAGATCGTCGCAATGGGCACTTTTTGAGCTTCTGGAATGCCCTTTAGGTCAAAATATTGCTCTGTGCAGGTCAACCAGCCCACGGGATCAGTTCCATCGAACACCAGAATGTCGAGTCGGTGTAGGTGGGGAGCCGATTGGTCACCGAAGGGCTCAGGGAACCCTAAAGGTTCGGCGGCGCTGCTGGGAGAGGCGATAGAGGGGGTTGTTGGGGCCAGTGGCATTGGTGGTGTGGTTGGCCGAGTGGAGAGGGAGTGAATCTCCCAAACTGCGACTTGAAGGTCGAAGAGAGTCGTATCGAATTGATCAAGACAGTCTGAAAGGCCTTCCACCGGGGAGGTCGTGTTTGTCACGAGCGGCCATTCCGTGCGTCAAGGGCATGCGTGGGGGTGAGGAGAAGCGGTGGAACAAGCACAAGAACTGAGGCTGAGAACATGCGAGCGACGGCGTGGAGGTTGCGCGGTAGCAGTCGACCGAGAAATAGCAGAAAAAATACTTGTGGATGCGTCGGCGCAAGGAGCGTCGTGAGAAATCGGGAAGCAGACGACGGAATCCCTGCAAATGCGGGGAACGCAGTGGCAGCGGCCGGCGGCAACCGCGGCTCGGGGAGGAGAGGAGCGGCGCGTAAAATGGCAGTTGGACCAAGTTGGTAGATAGCGCAAGGTAGGGCTACACTGGATCATATCCCTCCACCAAATTCTTAATTCTCACGATTGAAAAATAGCCTCCTACAATAGTTCTCCCCCATATATATAGGAAGGGACGATTACATAATAATAATAAAACGAAAATATGCGATAACGGAAATAAAAATCCCAGTTCCATTTTGGTGCACCCTCAAGTCGTGCCCGATCCCTGTGTAAACCCTTGCATAATGCTTGCCAAGTATGGGGTCTTTCTCACTCGTATTAACATGTTACGCACGCTCGAGTAACTTATTATGGTATTTTGTATTGTTATTTGTATGCATTAGGGTAAATGTTTTGTGAGCCCCCCCCCCCACCCCACCCCACCCCCCACAATTATAAGGAGGTGACGTGAGAGTGTTAGTTTCATCTTTTGATCGTTTGGTTAGGGATCTCTCAATTGGAGAGGGGCTTCTAGCAGGAACCAGCCTCCTGAAGTTGGCCACGAGCATATCTTGTGTTTGTATCAAGTTGATTTGTCTATTGCAAGTGTTATTTTCCAATCGGTAACATTTGGTCCGACCTAGCCTCCCCGTCTACGCATACTGTGTCGTCGGGTTTCTTTCGGCTTCGTTCTCCCCCATCGACCGCAACGCTCTTCAATCGTCGACCCCTTCCGCAGCGATCGAATCCGCAAATCGATCACCGTCGATTGATTCTGCCAGCCGCCTATAGTGCTCCCCATCGCTTGATTCTTCTAGTCCCAAAATATCCAGATTTTGCACTTTGTTGATCGCACGCATGCATCGCGGGACCTCACCGACGGAGGATCCAGACCTCGCCGACCAACTCTCTCATTCCAGCTCTCCTCGCAGCCAGATCCGACACCGGATCCAGACCTCGTCGACCAGCTCTCTCCTTCCCAGCTCTCCTCACTACCGGATCCACCAAGATCCTGCGCTCTCCTCCAACCCTCTAGCTTTAATGCCCTCTTATTCTTATGCCAAAGGGTCTTCAATCGATGGAATCCCGATTAGAGGCCCTCGAACGCACCCTCACCACCATCAACTCTCTTCTCGAGACACAAGTCGAGCAGTTCACTTTGATCATGGTCATGTTCCACAACTTTCAACCCGGCCAAAGTTCTGGTCCCCCTGCCGCCTCTGCCTTGGGGTCCTCCATCACATTATCCCCCGCAGAGCCCACACTGGCGTGACTGCCTCCTCCGCAACTTCCATGACTCAACATTCCCACATTTGACGGAACAAACCGTTTGACCCCTTCGGTTGGATTGCCCGCGCCGAGCAGTTTTTTAACATTCATCAGACTCCTTAGACGCAGCAGATCTCCACAGCAATTATCGGCATGGAAAGGTCCGCCCTCCATTGGGTTCGCTAGCTCTGTCGGTCCTCTCCCGGCCTCACCTAACCAACTCTCACAGAATTCCTCATTTAGCGGTATGATCACCGCTACATCGGCTCCGTGATCGAGCGCCTTTGCGGAGTTCATCAAACCGACTGCCTTGACTCGTATGTTGATGCATTTATCGAGTTAGTCACTCATGTTCCAAATCTTCCACGTGGTCATTACTTGGCTTACTTCATGCACAGCTTACAACCCCACATTTGAGCCCGTCTCTGCACCCTACAACTGTTAACAGCCAGCTAAGCCATGGACCTCTCCCCACTAGTGGATGCTGAAATCCCGGCAACGTCTGAGGAACCTCCACCCCATCGCCTTCCTCCAAACCTCCCTACCAACCATATTTTCCTCCCCTGTCTAAACATCCACCACCGCCACCTCCGCTACCTCACCCAATCATTATGGGCTCACGCAACAACCGTCATATCCCTACCAAAGATATCAAAGGCGCAAGGCGCACCGAGGCGCAAAGTGCCTCTGGAGCCTTGGCGCAAGGCGCAGGCGCACGCCTGAGGCACGTGAGGTGCAAAAATGGAGGGAAAAGAAAATTGAGCGAATTGGGCGCTCAATTCGCTGAAATTGAGCAAATCGGGGAATTTCAGCAAATTGGGCGCCAAATTCGCGGAATTTCAGCGAATTGGGAGCCAAATTCGAAGAATTTCAGCGAATTGGGAGCCAAATTCGCGGAATTTCATCGAATTGGGCTCCAAATTTGCGGAATTTCAGCGAATTGGGCGCCCAATTCGCGGAATTTCAGCGAATTGGGCGCCCAATTCGCGGAATTTCAGCGAAATGGGCGCCCAATTCCCGGAATTTCAGCGAAATGGGCGCCCAATTCGCGGAATTTCAGCGAAATGGGCGCCCAATTCGCGCAATTTCAGCGAATTGGGAGCCCAATTCGCGCAATTTCAGCGAATTGGGCGCCCAATTCGCTCAATTTCAGCGAATTGGGCGCCTAGGGGGAGCCTCGTGTGCGTCTAAGATCATGTTTTTGCTCATATTTGTTTAAAAAAATACCTTGAAAGGCACGGGCGCGCCTTTGGCGCGCCTAGGAGCCTGTAAGGCGCGCGCCTCGACCCGCCTGGGCGCGCCTGAGGCGCGCCTGGGGTACATCGCCCGCCTCAGCTGTGCTGAGGCGCGGCGGGCTGCGCCTAGTGCGCCCGACGCCTCAGGCGCGCCTAGGCGCGCGCCTTGACAACTATGATCCCTACTCACAGTCTGTCCAACCAAGAGTACAATGACTTACGGAGTAAGGGTTCGTGCTACCGTTGCAAACAACCCCACTCGCCTAATCATGATTGTCCTATGAAGGACTTCCAGTTACTCATCGGGGATGACATGAACGAGATCAATACAGCTGACATTGACGCTCTTATGATCACGGATGTACCGTTGGACGGAACTCCGGGTACCTCTGTGGCAGTCCATCAGCGAGCATATCACTATTAGTTGGAGGGCGGCACTTAAACCATGGGGTCAAGGTCGATTATCTGGAGAGGTGATGCAACCTGAAGTGCATCGTTAATTTATTTTATCATATTTTATTTAAATATTTTGTAGTGCATGTCGTCGCGCAAGTATGTCCTTTATTTCTCATGTATTTGTGTGTGTGTCGCGTTTACGCAATCGTTCGTGTGACTTGTTGGTGTGACCGACCAATAAGATCTTAAATAAATTGGTCCGTCAAATTAGGACTAGGATTAACTCGGGCAAGCAAGAACTGAAGTTAATTGAGTAAATCTGAAATTAATGTTAAGACAAAATGATTTAAATTCAGATTTACCTTTTTTCATTCCCCTCTTTTTTCATTTAATTCCTCCAACCAGCTAGTCATTTCATTTGCCAAACTGTTAAGTTGTCAGCTGTTTATTTCATTAAATATCATTAAAACAGCCAGCTAGCATTTTTCATTTGTCAAACTGTAATGATGACAGCCGTTTCTCTCTTTTAAATCAGTCATTAAAGCCTTTCTTTGAAACCTCCTCCCTGCTGCCTTTATAATATTCCCACTTCACGTGAAAAAGGGGGCAACGGGATAGAAATCCGGAAACAGTGAAAATCAATCTCTGTTTCTCGGTAATGCCCGCAGCAACCACGGCCTCTCCTTTTTCCCGAAGCCCGACGAGTACAGGCCTCCGCCAGCTGCCGCTGCTAGGGTGCCCCTCCGACCACGGCGACTCCACTCCGCCTGTCGTTGAACCTGTCCGACAGGATAGGACCGTGTTGTAGCTTCCCCGACATCAGCACCTGGCGAAGCTCCCAGCTAGTCCGGCGCCCCCCTCCTGAGATTGGCACTCCCATTTTCTCTATCTGAGCTCTCCTACAGTCCGCCAGCAGCCGGATCTATTCCTCTCTTAACCACCGTCTAGTCTTTTCTCCATAGAGTATACCCGAACCACTGTCTAGTGCAACATCTTGGATATACTCGCTGGACCAGTTCCGGGATAAGGGTGTTCTGCCCTAAACCTCCCCCTCCTCTCAGTTGGGACACATCGTTGCACACGATGTTGGTAAGCCACCCGCCTCATTTCACAACTCGATTTCTCTTAGTCCACTTTCATGAATGCATATGAAATTTAATAATTTTTCAGAGCTTGTTTGCCCAAATTAATCTTGCTCCTACTTGTCGTTAATTAGTTGTTAACTCGCTCTCAATATTTTCAATTACTTTATCGTGAAACTTGTGGAAACGTTAATTATATTGTTGAAAGCGGATAAACGTTAGTCACTTAAGCGAGTTCACAAAACTTTTTGAACAAACTATTGCATGTCAAAGCTCAAGAAATCGTGACTTCACCGCCAGCCTTAAATTGTGCACAAAATTATCAATCTAAATCAATTAACAGATTTTAGTCTGCATCAAGAGGTATATTGTTACGCATGTGCGCATAACTTACTATTGTATTTTGCATTGTTATTTTTATGTATTATTAGGGTAAATGGTATGTGACCCCCTCCCCCCATATAAGGAGGTGGCATGGAAGTGTTAGTTTCATCTTTTTATCATTTTGTTAGAGATCTCTCATTTGGAGAGGGGCTTCCAAGAGGAACAAGCCTCCTAAAATTAGGCATGGTATTCAGCGACAACAATCTCTTGTGCAGTGTCTGGCATCAATATTACCTCAAAAGGAGCTGGCATTCGGGTCATCATAAAGTCTGCAGGCGGAGGGACCTTCGTCCATGCATTACTCATTCCATTCAAAAACATGTGTTTATTATTTGTAATTTATAGCTTTCTATTTTATTTAGTTTTTTCAGACCATAATAATAATGATAGACAATAGGATGATTATAATTAATTTTATGTAAAAATAAATGATACTTTTCCATTTAAAATAGCATAGAAAATAAAATTAGATTTATGCTGGCTAAGACATAGTTTTGATATTATATTGTAAACCTCTAATTAGAGGATCTACGTATTATAATTGGATAAGAAATAACAATTGAATGAATTAAATTCCATATATTCTCGTGTATTCTTCCCTCTAATCAATCTATGCATGTATACCCCACTTCTGCTCTAATTTCACCATCCTACCCTGCATTGGAAAGATTAGACAAACAATATGAAATGCATCAAACGAAGAAAGAGTAAAAGTCCAATAGTTTGCATACTTTTTCAATGTCAGCTAAGAGATATAAAGGAATACCATAGTTTGCATGCACTCAGAAGAAAGAAAGGAGCTAATGTTCAAAAGAACACTACCCGGATTCAATCAAGAATCAATCAAGAAAAAAGGATGTGACTTTAATCATCACAAAAACATACCTCCAACCTACATTCAGTGTATCGCATTGCAGCAGGAGGATCGGCATCAATTGACCCAAAGTTTCCATGCCCTCGAATAAGTGGGTACCGCATAGAGAAATCCTACAAAAAATATTAACTTATTACTACAACATGATAGCAAGGCCAGAATTATTATATAAGATCAAATTTACAGTGCAGATTCATTACAGTAGGGATAGCAAATAGGTACATATATGAGCACAACCAATAAGAAATAACCTGAGAAAAAACACAACGTGATCATGGAAAATTCTGGTACAGAAAGGGGTATCAAATACTGCAAGATTTGAGAATGAAATTCAGGAGGTTAAAAAGCCCAAGTTATTCAACATTGTTAGAAAAGCTCATGTAAAGAGCGCACTATTAGACCCATTTTTCCTTTTCTCTCTTTTTTAGTCTCACATCATGTATAGGATTGAATCTCTCTCCTTCCTCCTATATATTTGTATTCTCTCCTTGTATTTACACACATGAGAAATATACATAAGTTTTTGAGCTCTCTCTATATGGTATCAGAGGGAGTGATCTCCTTGGGCGGCATCTCTTTTCTTAACCGCCTACCTAGGGCAGTCTCCTTCCCCTCCTGCGGCCAACAACATCTGTCCGCTCCTCTCCCTTAGCCGCTCGGCTAATTGCGGCCTCTATCTCTGATTACGCTCCCTCTTCCTCTTCGTGGTTCCACCCTCCTCCTCGGGCTTCTTATAGCTTCCTTCCTCTCTGACCTGTGGGGTCCACTTCTCTTAGCTGTTCTCACTCAGTCTGCTGCGGGCTCCTCTTATCCGCTGCGGGCTTTACTTGTCCGTTGTTGGCTCCTCTTGTCCGCTCCGGGTTTCTCTCCTGGTCCTTGCGAGCTTTTCCCTTAGACCGCTCTCTCTTCTGCCTCGCGGTCTCTTGGTTTATCCAGCCGCGGACTACTCCTAACCTTTGTGGGCTCTTCTCTCTCCGGTACGCTGACTTTGCACCACCCCCCCCCCCCCCCCGCGGACTGCTCCTGTCCGCCGCGGTCTCTCTCAACTCGCAACATACGGCCTGCCTCTTCGACTCGCCGCGGACTGTTTCAGTTCGCCGCGAACAGCTTCTCCTCACATCTTGTCGCTTGAGTTCTGCTACTCGCGACCTCTTCTCGCGGCTTCTCCTACCTGCTGCCTTCTCTATCCGCTCGAGTTATTATTCAACTCGCGGCCTCTTTTTCTATCTGCTCGAGTTCTTCTACTCGCGGTTTCCTCTCCCTGTTCGCTCGCATTCTTCTGCGGCCTCCTTTGCTCTGACCGTTGATGTGCTCACCCAGACCATGCGGACTATCTTCTTTCCGCATTTTGGTCGCGGTCTGTCTGATCGCTGGTGTATAGTGTGACCGTGCGGACTGTTGCTTTCCCGCATTTAGGTCGCGGTCTTCTTCTTACCTCCCTGCCGTGCGATCTCCGGCTCTTCTCGCTGCGGTCTCCTTCTCCTGCTGCTTCTATGGGCTCTTTTGTCGACTCCACTGGCCCGGCGGCTAGTCCGCCTACAGACCGCCCGGCTTGTCCTGCAGACCGCCCGGTTTGTTCTGCTGAAGTCCGCGACGAGCTGCGGATAACTACTATTTCTCTCTCTGGGAAGAAAAACTTTATCCCGTGGGTGCATTCTCTTAGACTAGTTCTTCAGGTCAAGGGCCTCTTGCCTCACCTTACTTAGGCACCTCCTTCTCCTCCTACTGATGATTGGATCCGCAATGATGGTCGTGCTCAGACTTGGCTCCTTAATTCATTGGATGGTGAACCTTATCAGATGGCTATGTACCACGACACCGCCAAGGTTATGTGGGATGAGCTGCATTCCTTATACTCAGGCTGCGACAGCCTTCAGCATCTCTACGACATCCTCACTGATCTTCTCGCCCTCGACACTGGCGGGGCTTCGGATATGACCTCCTTAGTCGCTCGAGCCAAAACCCTTGTTGAGGCCTGGATCCAGCATCAGTCGTCCACCAATGATCATGCTGCTCAGCGCGCTCCGAAGGAAGCTGTCTGCATTGTCATCATGATGGCCCGTCTTCCGTCTCACCTTCAGAGCATTCGAACTCAGGTCCTGGCTTCTCCCACAACATTGTCTTTCTCTGATGTTTGTTTCATGCTTCTTCGCGTGTCACCTCCTCCGGATACTTCTGCTCCTTCTCCCCCGGCACATCTTCAGCAGGCCCCTTCGCACCTACCGTCCCCTCCTATCTCTGCTTGAGGCGGACGGTCGGGATCTCGGGGCCGTGGGCGTGGTGGCCGGGGTCGGCCGAAGAGTTCCTACTGCGGGAAACACAGCCACCTTGAGGCGACCTGCTACCAGAAAATTGGTTATCCTCCTCGTCTGACGACATCTGTTGTTGCTGACGCCCCCTCTGTCGCCCATCCTGATCTTGAGGTTGTCCGTCTCCAGCTCCAGCAACTCCAGAGGCTGCTCAACCCGCCCTATGCCTCCATTGTCTCCGTCTCCAACACAGGTACTGCTTGTTTTTCCACCAGTCCGTGCTGGATCGTGGACTCAGGTGTCACTTATCACATTACTTCGTGACGTCCTGCCCAGTACTCGGATTCTCCTTATCTGAAGTCTATCACTGTGGCCAATGGGGCGACGGTTCCCGTCTCCGGCTCGGCGGATCTTTCTCTCAACCCGTCGATCTCCCTTTGCTCGGCTCTTCATGTTTCGAGCTCCCCGTTCAATTTACTCTCTATCAGACGTCTTACTAGTGATCTTGATTGTTTTGTCATATTCACATCTTCTTCTTTTGTTATACAGGATCGGCGGACGCAGACTACCATTGGTAAAGGCGCACTGCTGAACGGGCTCTATCTTCTCGACGACTCTCCCACCATTCTCTCTTATGTCTCTTCCACTGAGTGGCATCGACGTCTTGGGCATGCCCCTCTGCCGGTCCTCCAGCGGGCTCTTCCTGATCTCTCTCTTCATCTGTTTCAGTGTGAGTCATGTATCTTCGGCAAGAAGCCGCGTTCTTCTTTTCCTGCACATTGTACTCGGAGCGCTGCTTCATTTGATTTAGTTCATTCTGATGTATGGGACCCTTTTAAGATTACAAGTATTTCTGGTTTTCGTTACATTATCACATTTATTGATGATTACTCTCGCACTACGTGGCTATACTTACTTCGTGATCGCTCTGAGCTTCCCCGTGTTTTTCGGGCTTTTGTCCTTGAGACCCGTACACAATTCCACACCACCCTCAAAATATTGCGCACTGATAAAGCTCGTGAATACACCGGTCACGAATTTACCAATTTGTGCTCTGAATTCGGGATTATTCATCAAACATCTTGTGCCTACACACCCCAACAGAACGGTGTTGCCGAAATGAAGAACCCTCACTTACTCAATGTAGCTCGCTCACTCATGCTTCAAATGCATGTTCCCAAGCCTTACTGGAACTTTGCGGTCTTCACTACCTACTTTCTCATCAACTGTCTTTCTTCCTCCATCCTCCACTATGCTACTCCGTTCAGCGTACTGTTTCCCTCCACTCTGGCTTTTCCTCTTCCGCCCCGTGTCTTTGGCAGCACCTGCTACGTCCACCGTCTGGGGCTGTTCTCGGATAAGTTGGATCCCCGGACCGCTAAACACATCTTTGTTGGCTATTCGCGCACCCAGAAGGGTCATGTATGTTATTCTTCAACTACTCAAAAGATCTCGGTCTCTGCTGACGTTACCTTCCGGGAAGATCAACCGTTTTTCCCCGCTCTTTTACCCGCTCATCTACCACCATCTCCTCTCCCGCCATCCATCTCACACCCGGTTATCCCCGTTACTACACCACCATCGTCGGTTCCACCTGCACCGGCTCCTGCTCCCTCCAAACCACCCGTTATCCGTGTCTACACTCGTCGCCCTCCCGGTTCTGTTGCCCCTCTGCAGTCGGCCTCAACCACGGATACTCTGCGTCCTGCTGATCAGGTACATCCATCCACTACTCATCCTCTGGCCAACTACGTCTCCCTTCATCGCCTCTCTCCCCTCCTGCACACATTTGCTGCTTCTCTTTCTTCTGTCTCTGTTCCTAACTCTGTGCGGGAGGCGCTTCAATATCCGGGCTGGCGGGCAGTCATGGAGGAAGAAATGTCTGCTCTTTGGGCTAACCAGACCTGGACCGTAGTACCCCTTCCTCCGGGTCAGAAACCGGTTGGGTGTAAGTGGGTCTTTGTCATCAAACATATTGTTGATGGGACAATTGACCGTCTGAAGGCTCGTCTCGTGGCTCGTGGTTTCACCCAGCAACAGGGGCTCGACAATGAGGAAACTTTCTCTCCGGCGGCCAAGCTCAATACCGTTCGCGTCCTCATCTCTGTCGATGTCTATCGCCAGTGGCCCCTATTTCAACTGGATATCAAGAATGCTTTCTTAAATGGGGATCTACATGAGACAGTGTATATGCAGCAACTACCCGGGTTTGAGACCACGGGGGAGTCTCAGGTCTGCCGTCTTTTGAAGGCTTTGTATGGTCTCAAACAATCCCCACGGGCATGGTTTGATAAATTCAGTAAGGCCCTTTGTGATATTGGTTTTCCTCGAAGCTCAGCCGACTTCTCGATGTTTACTCGTCACCGAACAACAGGAACGGTCCTTCTGTTAGTATACGTTGATATCATCATTACAGGAGATGACTCGCAAGGGATACAGGTAGACAAACTACATCTAAGTTCCGTCCTTCAGATAAAGGATTTGGGGACCCTACGATACTTCTTGGGTCTTGAGGTTGTCAGATGGCCGGATGGGCTTGTCCTCTCTCAACGAAAGTATTGTCTCGACCTCCTTCATGATGCAGATTATTCAGGTTGTAAGCCGAGTGACACCCCTATGGATGTAAACGACAAGTTGTGCGCCCAGACATCTGACTCGGATCTCCTACTCTAGAATCCTGAATATTATTGTCGGGTCGTTGGAAAATTGATCTATCTCATGGTAACCAGACAAGATATTTCCTTCGTTGTTGGTATTGTCAGTCGATACATGCACTCCCCTCGAAGATCTCATCTTCAGGTTGTTGAACGCATTCTCAGATACCTTAAAACAGCTCCTGGTTAAGGACTTGTTTATAGAACCTCTTCTTCAGCTCCAACATTGGTGGCAGACTCAGATGTTGATTATGTTGCTTCCCTTGATGACCGACGATCTACCAGTGGTATTTGCCTTTTTGCACCTACTTTGGAGGACATTTGGCTACATGGCGAAGCAAGAAACAAGCGGTCGTTGCTCGATCATCAGCTGAGGCAGAATACCGGGCAATGACATTTGTAGTGTCTGAAATGACGTGGCTTGAGAGTCTTCTCACTGATCTGGGTGTAAAACTATCTTCACCGGCTCTTCTCCTCTGTGACAGCCAAGTTGTTATACATATCGCCAAGAACCCGGTCTTCCACGAAAGAACGAAGCACATTGAATTCGATTGTCACTTCATCCGGGAGAAAGTTCAAATGAAGAAGCTCGATCTAAATCATGTTCCAGGGTCTGAACAAGTTGTGGATGTCCTCACAAACGCTCTTTTCAGGCCTCTCTTCTATCAGTGCTTGTCCAAGCTTGGCGCAAACGATTTGTACGCTCCAGCTTGCGAGGGAGTGTTAGAAAAGCTCATGTAAAGAGCCCACTACTGGGCCCATTTTTCATTTTCTCTTCTTTCCTCTTTAGTCCCACATCATGTATAGGATTGATTCTCTCTCCTTCCTCCTATATATTTGTATTCTCTCCTTGTATTTACACACATGAGAAATATACATAAGTTTTCGAGCTCTCTCTACAAACATTAAAAATATTATTGGCTAAGAAGGGCACAACAGGGATAAGAATTGTACTGATCTATTTATAATCAATTAAAATTCTAAGCTAGAAGGAACTATACATGTTCAAAAAACTTATAAAACCTTAGAAAAGCTTCAAAAAAACTAAATAACTTTCCAAAATATCTTTGCAGGATAGTAAAAGACATAATAAGTATCATAAATCAAAATCCAAGTCATAATGTTATGGGTAGCCATTCCAAAAGAATGAGATTTATTTTATTTAATTACAACTGTAATGCTGGTCAAGTTTTGAACTAGTAGCACATAATAAAACTTAATTGATTTAAAAATTAAGAAATTTGTATCCATGTAATAAATAACATAAGAAATTTAGAATAATCTAATGTATTACTTCATTAATTGAGCAGACGAGCGAGATGACGCAGGCGGGTTCATAGACGACGAAGGCGTTGTGGCTTAATTCAGGCAGAGCCCTAGACAAGTGTTTTGGCGGTTTGATTCAGGAGGAGCTCTCAACGATGCAGAAACCGGTAGTAGAGAAGGCAAAACAATACGGGAGCTTCCACAACAGGAGTTTCGGAAGCTTCAACGACGCATAGATGGCGTGCGGTTGGTGGGTCGATCATGTGTGTAACAACCCATTTTTTTAACATATATAATAATATTATTATTAGTATTAAATAAAAACCTAATTTTTATTGCTCTTATAATAAACCTACTCGAGCCCTCCCGTTCTCTTATTCCCGCAAAGCCGCACCCGTCGGCTAGGTTTCCATTCCCGCATACTTCCCGCTCCCTCTCCTGATTCTCCTCGCAGCCGCAAGAGGCATGGCGTCGTGCTCCCGATCCCGTCTCCAGCCAGCCGCACGCAGGTCGCCGCCTTCTCCTGCTCCAGGCGCCGCCTCCTCCGGCTTCTCCCCCTCTTGCTTTGGTCGACAGCTCACCCCCCCCCCCTCCGATGCTAGGGCTGGCGGCCTCCTGCTCCTCCAGAGGCCGACTGCTCCCTTCCCTCTTTCTCCTAGGGCCAGCAAGGCCTCCTCTTCGTCGATCAGCTAAGGCAACTGCCTCCCCTTTCCTCAGCAGCCCTCTTCCTCTCTGATTGGTCCGGTTTTGCAAGAAGAGCGCCTAGGGTTTTCTTCCCTCTCTTTTTTGGGCCCGGTTTTGATTCCTATTGGTAAGATTCCACTCTTGTTCATCTCTATTCAGATTTCCATGAGTTTTCTTGGAAAGTTTGTCCTCCGATTTCTTATATTTTGTGATCCATGATTTTTTTGCCCCTATCGTAGTCGTCTAACACGTGTGTATGTGTGTTTTTCAGTGCCCCTCCTCGTTCCTATTGGTGGAATCTCTCCAAATCTCTCTCCGAATTAGGGTTTTTCCCAAGCCTAAGTGCCGCCATGTCTTCGTTTTCGTGTGGGAGTCTCTTCGCCCCTCACCCTTGAGGGAGGTAAATCTCTAACCCCGCTCTTATTTGTTCCTTGCGTTATATAAATTGTGCTAACATTCAGTTTTTCGTCTTGTCAAATAATCAGATATTGTCTGTGGTTGTACCAGAATAGGTCTGATTAGGGTTTCTAAATCCTGCTTGCGTCACTTAGCCGTCGCCGACAGATTCAGCCTCCTTCAAACAAGTAGAGACATCTCTCTCTTGCAAACATTGCGTTTAACTTATTGTATCTGTCCTTTGATTTCATGTTTGCATCTTTGTTTATAGTTGATGTGTCAAATGATTTTAATTCATGAGTGCCGAACAGGATAAATGAATAGTGTAGGGTTTAGACTATTGAAATTGACATGCGATAGTGTAAGGATGAAATTTTAATTGGATTCTCACTTTGATTAATTTTTGGCTCTTTTGATGAACAATTTGAGGACAGTAAGTTTGAGCACGAGCATCAATAGATTTGAATGATCATTGCTAAGGCCCCTGGCTAGTGATTTAAAGATTGTTGGGTTATGTCACGCTCGTACCATACACACTTTTGAATTGGAAATCACACTTGTAACGAATTATGGATAACAAATATATGTTTGGTGATTCGATATCATGCTCGGTAGTGAACGCATGTTTTTCTTGGAAGATAAATGTGCCCGAGAAACCGTTAACCTACGCGAATTCTTGACATCTCCAATCCAATACACTTCAACTTACCTCTGCTTTTTGCTCGAAAAATTTTCCGTTTATTATGACTTTAACCCCTCGAACTCGCAAGAGTCAAAACTCACTGTTTGACTCCTGTTGTGTCGTCGAATCCGGTTTCTGATGTATGTCTGGTTTCTGATGTATGTCTGGTTTCTGATGTCTGTCTATTTTCTGATGTCTGTCTGATCGTAAGACCCGAGTAAAACTTATTTTCAATTTGATCTTTCCCGTTGACGTGAATCTGTTTCACGATCTGAAGTTTCCTCCTATAATGTTGTCATAAAATAATATGATAAATAATCTCGTATGAAACTCGAAAACAAATCTGTGGTTGTAAGCAAATCCTTGAACTGTAGCGTCTAACTGGGCATCTGTCTGTTGTCATGGTCACGGGAAGCAGAATTACTTTTCCGATAAGACTTGCACTCAGATCTGATCGTGAGCCATGTGCGTCCTCAATAGCACCTACACTCTTCATTGATCACAGCTTACAACATATTACATGAATAATTTTAGGCTATTCTTCGTAGTAGTCTAATAAACTAACTTGTTTTGTTTAGCTTTTGTTTGTTTGTCCCGGATAGTTTTTGCCTCATGAGAATCTAGTGCTCTTTCTGTTTATTTCACTGTTCTGAGGCTTTCCTTTGTGTTTAAGAATTGTCTTAGCTTTCGTGTCAGCGCCGTCAGGTTCCTGGGCTCGATCTGCATCAAGTTTCTGCTTTCCGATGATTGATCTTCTACTCGTGTCAGGTTTGATGTTTTTGATTCACTTCTTTTACTATCAGTGGTTTTCTTTATGTGATAATTATGAACAGTAATACATGGACAACTGCTAGGCTATATAAGTATTTATGTACTAGAATCTGAATGTAACGCATGTGCACTCCCTGTTGCATCATAATGGCATGAAAACTATAGTAGTAGTCTGTAAAACATGAATTTTACAAAATACATATGCATTTAAAACTTTGAAAGCTTCCGCATAAAAAAAATCAAACTGTTTTTCTCCAAATTAACTACTTTAAAACTATTTTCAGTGTTCTCTGCATCCGCCTTAGCAGGCATGGCTTTCTTTCCACCCATGTCTATGACATCACGACTTGTCCCGAAGCACACTCTGACTTTTGTCGAGACGGGTCGTGACAATGTGCAGAGAGGCGTCGGGCTGAAGCAGAAGTGGATTCATAGTGTCGGTGGATTGGGCGGGGTTTGTTGTGTCAAAAAAACGAAGCCGCTAAGTACTTGACCGAGAGTGGAACTAGTCGAATGAGGACTGAGTGCTCCGATACCAAGTTGTTATGGGCTCGCTCGTAACATGTCGATAGAATTCTTGGAGAAGGACCGGAGGCCGAGATGATGGTATAGAAGGATACAGTGGATCGGAAACCACTGGTTCTTTAGTGGGGTGTGCTTGGGAGAAGACAGTTATCACAATCTCATAAAAGGGGAAAGAAATAGATTTCTTTTTGTCTTTCATTCAACTAGCCTAAGGGACCCTTAAATAAGAATACAAATGTATAGGCATAATTAAAGACAAATCATAATAAAACCTAATGAAACCTAAATACACTTAGACTATGGCATTAAAGACAATAAACCTAATGAAAGATACAACATAATAACTACAGAGTACAGACACATCCTAATACCTGGGCACAAAGCTCATAAAAGATTGTTGTATGTTAATGACAGAAATTGTGTCAAGGATGTTCATAATACTCTAGCTGAGACATTTTATGAAGCTCAAAAAATAGCATATTCAATCTATCATGGGAGAATGAAAACATGAAGTAGGAATTCTGGTTGCCATGGATGAAGAATTACTTGATTAAGTGCATTGTTAAATGACGTACTTGTCAGATCATAAAAATTGAGCATCAGAAACTTGATGAATACATGCAATAATTGTTCATTCCTGAATGGAAGTGGGACGATAATGATACGGATTATATCTTAGGACTGCCAAGGAGCAAAGAGGGTAATGATGGTATATGGGTAATTTTTGATAAAGATGAACGGCTTATGGCAGATACATGGAAGAAAGGTTGGGGACAAAATTATTTTACAACACTACTTTTCACTCACAGACCGATGATCAATCAGAACGAACAATCCAAATATTAGACGACCTTTTAAGAATCATAGTGCATGATCTAAAAGGATCTTGAGAAAAGTACTTGTCCTTGGTGAACTTTTCTTATAATAATAGCTATCAATCAAATATTCAAATGACAACTTTTGAGGCATTATGCGAATGAAGATGTCAGACACCTCTTAGTTGGGTTGAGGATGGTGAAAAAAAGTTATTTAAAAAGAAAAAAATGTTAATAAGATGCATGAGAAGAATCTAATTGTGCGAAAGATTGAAAGTTGCTCAAAACAGGCAACAGAAGTATTATAATGCAAAACATTCAAAGGTGAAGTTTAGTGTGAGAGATCAGGTAAGCCTTAAGATAAAAAATTTTAAAAGAACTTCGTGACTTCAAAGAAACGAGAAGCTTAGTCCAATATATATAGGATCTTTCATGATCACTGAAAGAATAGGATTAATTAGTTTACAGATTGGGATTATCTTATGATCTTCAAAATCTTAATGATATGTTACATGTTTCTTCTCAGAGGAAATATGCTACTGATCCGGATAAAACAATTCCTTCTAATTTGACCAATAAGTCAGATCAAGCCATATAGACTTATGGATTGGCAGAGCAAGTAACTCCGCAACCAAGAAGTCAAATTTGTTAAAATATGGTGGAAAGGACGCAATATACAAGAGGTAACTTGGGAAAAAGATGAATTGATGAGAGAACTACTTTTCTAGTTGTTCGATGCGGATACGGATTGAAGATTTTCTTGGAGAAAATTCTATAAGGAGGGGTAAATTGTGAAGCAATGACGAGCATAAAGGGGTAAATCATGTCTTAGAGTTTTAATATTTAAATTTAAGAGGTTATTAAGGATAAAATATTATTAAAAAAGCTCATTAATGACAAAATTCAAGTGACAGTCAAACATAGAAGTTTCGATGAATCAAAAAAACTTTACATTTTTATCGCATGTATGAATATGTGCGCATGTATGTAAATATATATGTGCATGTATGGACATATATGTGAGCATGTATAGACATATATGTGAGCATGTATGGACATATATGTGAGCATGTACCGATATATATATATATATATAGATATATGCATGTATGTATATATGTATGTATGTGTGTGTATAGATGTATGTGTGTGTGTGTATAGATGTATGTATGTGTTTGTGTGTGTATAAGTGTTGTAGATTTAGGACGACATGTCCCACATGTCCGACATGTCGGCCAACATAATGGTTTTGGGGATTAAACGTCATTACATTGATACTTTAAGCAAAAATGTCATTTTTGAAAATATCGCCTGATATACCAGTTTAAACAGATATATCGGGTGATATTTCGCGACAGAAATATCGTCGAGAGAATTAAAAAAATCATTTTTTGAAGCGACCAAACAGAATTATTTTGTTTTGTGATTCATTTTGTGCATTTTTCTAAGTCTACCGTCAACGACTTTCTCATTTCGCTCTCATTTTGTGATTTTTATCTCGCTTATTGTAGTCGACGTTGTCGAAATCAGAATACCGATTCAACGGAGTTCAGACTAAGTAGCAGCTAAGGTTATTGGACTCGTCCTTGGGAGCACCAGAACGAGGTATTCTGAGCTTGGAGTCGGTCCTCCCTAGGTGAAAAGTATCTACCTAGACACAGACACACCGAGCTGCAGGGAAGAGGTCCCTCCACACACCGGAAGCGCTACTCGCGACTTCCCCTCTCGGATCCAAACTGAGCATGGCACCTTGGATGGCATGGAGAAAGAACACGCGTGTTTGGAGCTCTAGGAGGTTGGGTCTGCCTATCCAAGGTGCTTTGGGGGTCTATTTATAGGAAAACTCTCTTCGAGGGTAAAACGGTCTTTTATGGTCTGCTAACAACGGCCTCCTCCTTTTTGTGTTTGCCATTAACAACCCCTAATTGGCTTGCAGACGGTGGAATCTCGTTGCTTGAGAAGGCTATGGGGAGACCCTGGCGGTCTGTGAACAGTAAAAAATGGTTTACCGAAGATTACTTGCGGAGGGGCGAGTACCCAGGCCGAAGGAGACGAGAACTCGTCAGGCCCGAGAGCAAGAGCTCGCCCCAATTGCCAAAATCGCCACGCTCCTAGTTGTCTTGCCTTCCCGTGACGGTGTCGTGGTCGCTGCTTTGCCGATATCGTTGCCTTGCTGAGCTCGCTGCTATGCCGAGTTCGCTGTCATGCCGAGTTCGTAGGGCCGGTGAGATCGATGTCTATTGCCTGGAGATTGCCTGTGGCCCTAAAGTTCGCCTGACCTCTCTTGGGTCAGTTCTGGTCATGTTCGTTATATTGGGATTGTACACAATCTCCGCTTCTTTGCGAGCTCGATAGGGTCGGAAAGAAATCATCCAACCTTGATTTAGCGAGTGTTAGGTCTGAACTCGGCGACTCGGACTCGCGCTACCACTCTGCTTCTATAAATACGGGGGCAGGGCATGACTCTTCCATCTAAAATTCCCTTGTCGAACTGTTGTTCTTCAATGTGTGATGAACTCGCATGTCCGGGATGATGAATCTGAGGCCCTTCTCACCTTGCTTGGCGGTCCCTCAAAGCGGCAACAAGATCCAGGAGGTGAGGGGTCAAATAAGAAAAAGATGTGAGAAATGGATGCAGCATTGCTTGTACCATGTTGGGCCTTCTTAGCAGCACAGTCCAACTCAATAACTTCCACCTGCAAGGCGGCTCCCACAGTCTCGGTGTAGGTGGTGGCGCCATGAGCTACCACATGCTGACGGAAATCATGTCTGAGTCCCTTCACGAAACGACTGGTCTTCTTGGCTTCATCAGGCACAAACTCCGCGGCAAGGAGCGAAAGGCGAGAGAACTCCTTTTTGTACTCAAGCACTGTCATGTCGGGTTGTTGAAGGGGCAAGAACTTCTCAACAAACTTGTCCCGCTCCACAGAAGAGAGGAACTTCTCCATAAGAGCATCCTTGAATTGTCTCCAGGTCAAGGTGGCAGAATTGGGAAGACTGCGGTGCTGAAGCCACCAGGTATACGCATCCTCGGTCAACTAGTATGCCGCAAAAAGAACCTTTTGAGCTTCTGGAACTCCAGCATATTTGAAATGCTTCTTCATCTAAGAAAGCCACTCTGAAATAACGAAATAGTCTCAAACGCCACTGTAGGATGACGGCTTGAGCCTCTTGAACGCCAGAGTATCTGTCATCGCTACAAGAGCACTAAAACCCGACACGAGCGGGGTCACCAGAGTGACGGTAGGCGAGCTGGTTCCAGAACCAGGTGTAGGTGGGGTGGCTCCAGGAGGGGCAGTGGTGATAGCTACTCCAGCTGTCCCTGGGCTGCCGGAGCCAAGGGCTGGATCAGGAATTTGGCGATCCTCTTCCAGGCAAGTGAGACGATCCAGAATCTGCCACAGCAGCTAGGCAGTGGCGTCTCCAGAAGCTCCTCCCACAGAAGCGATAGCCTGCTTGCGTTGTGATCGTTTAGGAGCCATCTAGAAAGAGCACAAGAGAATCGAGTAAGATAAACGCTCAGGCTAAACATAAAGGATTGAGATTAGAGGTTCTAGCATTTTAATACTTTTGAATACGTAAATCATGTAATAGTTACAATATTTTCATGTGGCAACTCTAGGTAATGACCATGCAAATGCAAATGCGACGATAAAATCGTGTGCGATAGAAAAATGATTTGTAAAATTCATGTGTGTACAATCGTCATCTGTTGTTCTCTGCTTAGCACTTGTGCAATGATTTATGTTATTCATGCAATGCAATTATGCCTAAAATGCATTTCTAAGAATGTTCATGAATGGATACACATGTCATGTTAAGTGCTCATATCGCTTAACATGTCATGCATATTATGATATTAATGTCATCGCACTTGAAAATATTAAACTGATCATATTCATTTAATATTCGCAGGCGGTGTATATCATAGTGGAAATTCATATGCACATAAATGTTAGGTTTGTTCATAATCGTGTGCGTACTCATGCTAATGAGTGTAGTGTGAGTGCTTCAGCCTTGAACAACAGACATGAGTGAAGAAATGATCCATGCATATATATTTAAAAAAAAAAAGTAATTTCAAAATATGTGAAAATTTATAAAATACTTTGTCTTAAGATACTCAACCTAACTCTGATACCAATTGTAACAATCCATTTAAAAAAATCAAGTAAAAAATACTTTACATACCAATGGCAATTTTGTAAATAGGAAATTGTTTTTCCCCTCTTTATCTAGCCGGCCAGCCCCCCTCTCCCGATCAAAAAAATTGTTTTTGGCCTAGGGTTTTCCACAAACCCGTCACCTGCGCACCCCTAATTCCAGTCGTGACACCCTGCTCCCGCCGACGCCCCCTCCGGCTCCTCCCCCTGTGGTCGGCGCTTTCTCCTCCTCCTTGCTCAGGGTCGTCGGTTCCTCCTTCATTTGGCCCGACTGCAACCTCTGCACTTCTCCTCAGTCGGTTGCATCCCTTATCCTCCAAGGGGTCGGTAACCTCCTCTCCACTTCTGGAGGTCGGCAGCAGCTTCATCCCTCCCCTCGAGGCCGGCAGCTGCAATCTCTTCCTCTGGCAGCCCTCTTCGCGTTTGTTTTGGCTGAGTTTTGCGACGGGAACACCTTGGGCTTGCTCGATTCCTCCTCTACTTGGATTCTTCAGCCCGAATTTGGTCTCCTTGGGTAAGAAACTCCCCCTTCCCCTTCATTCAAATTTTGTTTAAATTAATTTGCAAATTTTTGCGCTTTAAATTTTGTATATCTCGAGATTCAAGTGTTAGCCCTTCTGCAATCGACTAATCACCGTGTATTTTTGTTTTTCGGCGTCGTCCATCAGATGAATTGGTGGGATCTCTCCAAAACCCTCTCTGATTTAGGGTTTTTGTTACCCAAGCGCCGTCAAATCCCCGATCCTTCGTGGTATCTTCTCTCCCCTCAGCTCTGAAGGAGGTAAATTTGCTAACCCTTCATGTTTAGGCTTTGTAAAATGGATTGCATATGTTAGCGTAGTTTTCTTGTTATGTCAATTATGTTGTTCCTGAGCAGGCTACATAAGGTCCTTAAGTGTTGTTTGTGTCGTCTAGCTGTCGCCATCAGTTTCGGTTTCACCTTAAGGCAAGGGGAGAATTTCTTCTCGCTTGCAAACATTGAATTTAGATTTCTCATACATGTACCTTAATTAATAACAGTATCTGACAACGCATAAATCGTAACCCTTTAGTATGTCATATTATGATAGAAGTCTCAAAACAATTATGAATTAATTAAGTCATAAGTGTCATAAGCAATCTTGAAAGGTAGTGTTTAATTGATGCATCTTGTTTGCATGGTCACGGTAAGCAAGACGTATGTTATTTTCTAATAAGATTTACACTTGAACTTGAGTGTGAACAATGTGCACTCACTATAAACACCTACACATTTCATCGATTACAGCTTATGTCATTTCAAGAACGATTATGATATACTCTGGAGTAGGTTAATAATTTCAGATAGTTCTGGTTCATTCAGTTACTTGCTTGTTTCACTAGCTTTGCTTCAAGATGAATTGGTACTCCAATATTTTTTGTTTTTCTCTGCACGTACTTTTATTTATAACCAGCTCACTATTTATTTTTATGTTTTCAAGCATTTTTCCTTGTTTTGGATTTTGCCTTAGCGTTCGTGACTGTGCCGCCCCGAGTTATCAAGGCGCGACTAAGGCGTCGGGCCCACAGGGCGCAGCCCGCCGCGCCTCAGCACGGCTGAGGCGGGCGATGTGCCCCAGGCGCGCCCAGGCGCGCGCCTTACAGGCTCCCAGGCGCCTGGGCCTTTCAAGGTTTTATTTTTAAAAAAAAATTTGATATGGGCAAAAACATAATCTTAGACGCACCCGAGGCACCCCCTAGGCGCACGTGGATGTCCAATTCACTCAATTTCCTTTTTCCTCAATTTGTGCGCCTCACGTGCCTCAGGCGCGCGCCTGCACCTAGGCTCCAGGGGCCCTTTGCGCCTCGGTGCGCCTTGCGCCTTTGATAATTTAGGCGCCGCCTGCTTCCTGAACCGATCTGCGTCAAGTTTCTGGATTCCTGGAGGTTTATTTTGCTTTTATTTTGTCAGGTTCTATGTATTTGTTTTCAGTACTGTCGGATTTGATTATGTATTAGTTATAGTCAGACATTTTCTTTTATTTCTTGGACAACTGCTACGCTATATTTTTTTACTAGAATTTAATATTAATGGCATGTTCATCCCTTTGGATTATTGCATTTACATTTCTTACCAGCACTGTGTGGCATGAAATATTATTAAAGTACATGTGCATCAACTTATATTAAAGCTTCCGCATATTAAAACAAACAAGTTTTTTCTCAAATTAATTAATTTAAATCTAATATTACAATTTCAGCTCCTGCCTAACGGACGGGAAATTTCCTTCGCCCATGTCTGTAACATCACGACCCACCTGTAGCGTACTCTGAAAGTTATTATTAGACGGTCGTGACAGAAACGATCTGGGCACCGGGCATAGTATCCAATAAGAAATCGAGTCGGGGAATGGGGAAACGATACTTGATAATATTTTTATTGATGGCCCTGCTATTTATGCATATACGCCAACTACCGCCATTTTTAGGGGTAAGAAGGGCGGGAACTGCACACGAACTCAAGTTCTCTCGAATAAATTGTTTCCAAAGAAGCTCATTAACCTACCTCTTGAGATCAGTGTGCTCATCAGGATGCATGCGGTAGTGAGGCAGATACGGGAGAGAAGCCCATGAGATCATATCAATGGCGTGTTGAATGTCATGTGAGGGGGCAACTTGTCAGGGAGTTCATCGGGTATGATGTCCGCAAAGTCGTCCAAAAGGGGGCGCACAGCTGGGTGATGGTCAGGAGGGCATTCAGAGGCTATGGTGGCCGCCACAACATAAATAATGTCGACCTCAATGTTGTCTCGTAGAAACTAGTCTCGCCTCAAAATATGAAGGTGTCTCGAAGAACTCGTGCTCGCATAAGGCTCAATCCGACCCTTGGATTTCTCTTTGGGTTGGGTGGGGCGATAACATGATCTTTTGCCCCTTATGAAAAAAGACACGTGTTCGAGCGGCCGAAATACGTGACGTCGCAATCAAATAGTCAAGGACGGCCTAACAGAACATGTGTGACGTCTATGGGAATGGCAACGCACCATACCCAATCCTCGAAGGAGGCGATGCTGATCGGTACGAGACACCGCTGGGTAACCTGAATCGGCGTCTTATCTACCCATATGACACGATAGGGGTGAGGGTGGGGCTCAGCTGTCACTTGCATACGATCAAGACCATCTTGGGCTATAATGTTCACACAACTCCCATTGTCAATAGCTAGTTTGCAAGGACCGTCTGCACTAGAAAAATATGTATAAAATATGATAGTGCGACGCCAAAACTCATCCAATGGTGGGGTGTGCAGGAGATGTCTAATCACTCTCATCTCTAAGGATCGCCCAACGTCACTCTATCATCTCTCCTCAACAGAGGCATTAATGTCCTTCGTAACTTCCTCTCCTTCAGCATGAGGGTTGGGCTCGCCCTCCTCAACAAGTAGGGTCTGCGTGGGATATTGAGCTGCCACGTGACCTCTGCCCGAACATCTATAGCATATGATGCCCCTAAATCTAGGTTGTTCAGTAATAGGGGCATTGCCCTTCATGTCCAGAAGCGCACAGGGCGGCGTAGTAGGGGTGCCTGAAGACGGGGTGGGCTTCCTAAATGATGAACTGTCAGGCCTAGTGGGCCCTTCCAAGGTCCTGAGGTGTGTAAGTACTGCTCATACTCCAAGGAGAATTGGTGAATCTGCTCCACACTCTCGAGGTGGTGGGGTATCAGCTCTCTACAAATATCGGACCGTAGGCCAGCCTTGAATCAAGATGCAGTAGTGATGGGCTCTTCCGCAATGTCACTGCTCACAACGAGATCATCAAAACGAGTCATGTACTAAGCAACGGTAAGTGTCCCCTGGCGTAGGCCATATAGCTGGTCCAATAGCTACTCTCTAAAGGAAGCGGGAATGTATTTATCCTTCAATCATTGTTTCATATCACGTCAACTAATGGGGTAATAGTCTTCTTTATCGGCTGCTCTCTCGGCGCTGGTCCAAACTACTTTGGACTGCCCAAGCAATTTCATCTTGGCAAACCGAACGCGCCACTCATCACTCATGTCGTACCACTCAAAATATTAGTCCATATTGAGGAGTCAATCGCTAAAAGCCTTCAGGTCCTGGACACCATCAAAGGTGGGAGCGTCAATACAAATGCAACGAGTGATGTCGTACGCAAGGTCACCTCTCTGTGGATCGGGATAATCCTCTGGGTAGTCATCATGGGCATAATCATATCGAGCAGGCGTGGGACCACTCTCTCTCTGACCCGGGGGATAATACTCATTATGGTGATAGTCGTGGCGACTGTGTGGGGTTACACGATCTCTGGGGTCATACTGAGTTTGACGGGGCACACAATACCCATCACGCTCTTGTGGGTGCCTATCATGGGCCGGAACTTGTCTGCGCTCAAATGCATGACAGGGCACATGATCTGTAGCGTCATATTGGGGCTCGAGGAGAAGTATCACGGCGGTGACGGCCTACAGGAGGTTGACCATTCGTCGGACACTGGTCAGGGTAAGGAGGAACATCGGAATCGTCCTCAAGAGAGTCATCGTGTTGTGCGGGAGTGTCCCTCACATTCTCTAAGTGATCTAAAAAGAGGTTCACCTTGACAAGTTCATGACGCACATCGTCAAACTGGGTGCCTAAAGTGTCTAAACGATCGAGAACATGGCGTTGGAACTCGACAAAAGTAGCATCTGAGTTCGAGCTCGCTGCTCAGCCGTCGATGACTAGTGGATCTGACATGCTGGATCTAAAAGTCCTGACACTACAGAGCTTGCAAGCGGCCCAACCTAGCTCTGATACCAATTGATATAGGGTAGGTTAAGGGATGCGCAAATCCAAGACTACTAAGGATGGAAATAAGAGTTTGACACGTTAATCCGTATTCTATATGCAATGTTACTGTCAATGACGGCGACAAATTAGTACGAGCAATAATAATATTTAAAAGGAGAAAAGGAGATTTCAGATAGCAAAGCATTTAATGGCTTTCTTCCGCTCGGAGAGCCAAAACAAAACGCGTGGCAAATGAGTCCCACCTGCAAATCACAAGCAGCTCGAGAACGATCTATCGACAGGAAATTTATCTAAGCATAAGATCCAAACTGATAATAATAATGCTGAAAATAATCGTCCAATACAACAAGTGGCTCACTGAATAAGGGGTCGTCCAAGGCAACGGAGATTTCGGAGAAGGAAGCACTTTAACGATGATCCGAGGTGGAACCGGAGGCGGGACGACAACGAGTAAGACTGGATTTGACGGTGGGAAGCGGAATCGGGCCGGAAAGGGCAAATCTGGCTATATAAAGGCGGATCCGGGCGGCGTGAGGGTGGATCCGGCGGTTTGAAAGCGGAGCTGTGAGATGTGGAACGGGTAGATGGGGAGGCTGGATTTGGGCCGGACGACACAGGTAGGCCTGCGAGCGGTGCTGTTTGGAGGCAAACCAAAACCGCACCGCAGGGGCGCGGTTTTCAGCCGGCCAAAACCGCACCGCACCAAAACCGTGCAGTGCGGTTTGGTTTCGGTGCGATTTGGAGTCGGTTTGTGCGGTGCGGTTTCGATTTTTTGACATTTTTTGATCCAAAGCATATCACCAACTTTTGCTCCAAACTCCTTATGATGTGTTTTCTTCAGTGAAGATGAACATAACACAATTACAACAAGGAAAAAATATCAACACTTCTAAGTTTGACATTTAGCTCTACTAGTTCATTAATGTCCTTGAAAGTGAACTGCTTCAAACTGGAAAAAAAAGATCACAAATATACAATTAAACTCATAAACAAACAATTACACTCATAAACATACACATACACACACACACACACTCATTCAAACACAAAAATAACAAACACACATATACATTCATTCAAAGACAAAAAAATAACAAACACAAACATAAACACTCAAACATACAACATTAGAAACACAAACACATACATATACACACACATACATATAAACACACAAACACATATACATACACTCACTCATAGTCACACACAAACACACCCACAAACACATATACAAATACACACAATGTCACTATAAAATTCAAAAAAAATTCAAGATATGCAAATAAATCGGAAATGAAGAACTCCCTTTCATTAATCCATAGCATCCAAGCCCCAAACCAGTAAAAGCCTCACCACAGCCCCAATACCAAAGACAGAAATGAAATAAAAAACAGGGAAGGTGGAAGAAGAATTACCAGATGGCTGCCCTAGCAATGAAGATGCTGGAGAGTGGAGATAAAACCGCTGGAGTTGTAGCCTGTAGGGGACTGGAGTTGGAGTGGCTGCCGGCGGGGAAGATTGTCGGAATAAGAGCAGAAATCAACTGCGGGTCTGCGGCCTGCGGGGTGCAGAAATCGCCGAAATAAGAGCAAAGCTGCAGGAATAGCCGGAATAAGAGCGAAATCGACTGCGGGGCTGCGGTTGGAAGTCTGTCGCGGTGCGGCCCGGCGCTAGGGTTTCACGATTCGTGAATTGCAGCGAATCGCCATTCGCCTCTTTCTTTTTTGCGCAGTACAGTCTGCGGGACTCGGGAGTCGGGACTCGGGAGGGTTTCTGGGTTTGCAAATTGCAACTTTGGGTGCGGTTTGACCGGTTTGTTAAGTAAATAACTAATGGTTAAGTTAAATCATTAATAATTAAAGGCCCATAATTAATGGTTAAGTTAAATCATAAGCCACGGTTTAGGTTCTTAAGATTTCCAATTCGACTCACGGTGCGGTGCGGTGTGGTCGGTTTTTAAGATTTCCAAGTCAAACTGAACCCCACATGTGTCGGTTTTCAGACCCCCCCCCCCCAAAACCGAACCGCACCACACCCGATCGGTTCGGTTTGAAATAAGGTGCGGTGCGGTGCGGTTTTCGGTTTTCCTACACAGGCCCTAAGTTATCAAAGGCGCAAGGCGCACCGAGGCACAAAGGACCCCTGGAGCCTAGGCGCAAGGCGCGCGCCTGAGGCACGTGAGGCGCAAAAATGGGAGTTCGCTGAAATTGAGCAAATTGGGCCCCCAATTCGCTGAAATTGAGCGAATTGGGCCCCCAATTCGCTGAAATTGAGCGAATTGGGCCCCCAATTCGCTGAAATTGAGCGAATTGGGCGCCCAATTCGCTGAAATTGAGCGAATTGGGCGCCAAATTCGCTGAAATTGAGCGAATTGGGCGCCCAATTCGCTGAAATTGTGCGAATTGGGCGCCCAATTCGCTGAAATTGTGTCAATTCGCTGCCCAATTCGCTGATTTTCAGCGAATGGGCGCGCAATTCGCTCAATTTCAGCGAATGGGAGCCCAATTCGCTCAAATTCAGCGAATTGGGCGCCCAAGTGCGCCTAGGGGGTGCCTCAGGTGCGTCTAAGATCATGTTTTTGCCCATATCAAAAAAATTAGAAAAAAACCTTTAAAGGCCAGGGCGCGCCTGGGAGACTCTAAGGCGCGCGCCTGGGCGCGCCGCGGCGCACCTGGAGCACATCGCCCGCCTCAGCTGTGCTGAGGCGCGGCGGACTGCGCCTGGTGCGCCCGATGCCTCAGGAGGGCCTAGGCGCGCACCTTGACAACTATGCACAGTCCTATACACAGGTCTGGACAGAACCGGAAAGAGAAGGGAGTTTGGAAGTGGTTCTATGGAAGAGGGGCGGTGGTAGCAAGGTTGGCGGCTGTAGGCAGCAGGGGAAGCCGTCGTAGGGCTGGAAAAGGGTAGGAGGTGGCTGTAAAGGCTGGGAGAAGAGGCGGCAGTTGTTGTTGGGGCGGTGGGAAGGGCGGCAGCTGCTGTTGGGGTTGAGAGAAGGGGCAGCGGCTGTGGGGGAAAGGGGAATTTCAGCAAGGGGCGGCGGTTGTGGAGGATTTCAGTGAGGCGGCGATTTTTGGGGAGTTATGGGGTGGCGGCAGAGGGATCAGGGTGGGAGAAAGGTGGCTAGGGTTAGGTAGTATCTTGGGGTAGAAGATGAGCGTCTAGGAGTAGTCGTCTAGGGTTCCACGGAGTCAGCACGTGGGATGATAGCGGGATTTCGGGATTGATATCTCCAAAATCTGCAATCCTCTAAACAACCCTCATACCACCCAATTTATAATAAAGAGAAAACTAGGGCATCCCACCATCGACAGCTATGATTAGCCGGAGGTGGGGTAACCCGATTACAACAAAATAAATGCAAAAATGGCAACATAATATATGAAATCGAATCGGAGTCGAATGGGCAATCCGATCAAATCCTCCTGAGTGAGTGCACGAACGTGGGTCCCGCCTTGCAACAAACCCCTCCTGGTGCATGCTCTGATGCATCCCCATCAAAGTTGATAACGAATGGGCGGCCAAGATCTAATTTCTACACTCTTCAACTAATTGTATTATCCCTCTATATCTCTTTAGTCGGTACTCGCGCCTCCTTAAAAATTTTCACGCATCAACAAAAATATCTAGTCGAGGAAGCACCAGTACGGGTACGGGTACCGGGTACGATACGTACCTGATACGGTAGTACGCTAAAATTTAAAAAATAATGATACGGTTACGACATGATACGTTATAACAAATAAAATTTATATATATCACAAGTGCAATAAATAGTTATCAAAACATCAAATATAAATCATAACTTAAAGTACAAGTCCACAAATCAATGCAGCATAACATGAAGTTTTCAAACATTAAGCATTCATAAATATCACAAAATTTAACATCTTATATGTTTAACCGAAAGAGATAAAATTAAACTTAAGTCAACACATCAGTCTTTTTTTCTTCTTCTTGATTGTTGGAGATCAACATCTTCAATCTCCGGTTAGTCTAGAGACAAGTTAGTCGTTTTGTTAATAACGTGCGTCATTTCAACACGTTCAATACACGTACTTGTAACAGAAGCATACCAGTACTAGAAATATGCTCGGTACAAATACAATACTTAATTGGTCGTACCAACACTTCCTAGCATAGAGCCAACTTTTATTTACTCTAGAAAAACAGGCTCTTATCACAATATGCAAAATAATGTTCTAAGTCCAAGTGTGTCCACATAGGTGTATTCGTCGAGTATCGGGTACGTACCGGTACCGGATACGTATCCGGTATGGGTACGCTGCCTTCGGAAAAGTATATGTGCTTCATAGTATCTAGTTCGATTGTGTCCGTCCCCGGCATGATATTGCATTATAAATCCGCTCCGTTAGTGGATTAGGCATTGTGTGTGAAGCCGTAGTCGCGACCGTTAATCCGACTCGGTGATGTTGCATAGCGAGGCTTAAGGAAAGATTTTTTTACTATATTTTTAATTTCTCTCTCATCTTAATCATCTGAAACTCTTTATTTTTTGGAAGTTTCTTTAAAATTGTAGAAATTCCCTTCATCTATTGTTGCATTGGAAAGGTTTTTTTCGATGTGATTCAATCACATATGGAAACAGATGTCATCACACATGCCAAGAAACAAATCCAACCACAATGGTTCATTTACCCTTGTTGCCTCCTAAATTGCAAGAGAATGACCCTTTTATATTCTAACCCAGAGCTTGTGGAAGAAGATAACATACTAATTAGGATTTAAGATCATCATTGCATGGTATAGTTCTCTCATATTCTACAATGATTTAGAGTTATGCATGAGTTAGGTTGAATAAAGAATCCCAGTTTGGAACTTCATATATGAAACCTTAATGTTACAGTCATGTAATACCTCAATAAGAACTTAATTGTGTTTGATTTTTTTTGCAACGAAAAGACTCTCGGAGGTCGAACCTAAGGGCTGAGGAAATAAACAGTGCATCTTCAAGTTGAAGAGAAACAAGAGAAAGAAGGGATTTGGGGGAACTAGCAATCACGATTTTTCATATATCTTTTACAGAACAACTTGGTTTAAATAACCATCCAACACATGCAGGATGAGCCCATGATTCCCACCTTGACACTACTCCACGCCTCCAACTGTCAGCTGTTTTACAGGACTCCATACAATTAGTAACTGGAAAAAGAAAGAACACCGGGAAAAAATACAGAGCTATTAATGGTAAAGCAAAATGGTAAGGACTCATCAATTGCTTTTCTTTTTGATATTCTTGACCTCAAGGATCAAATTTGGGGAAAATTTTCAGGATTTTGGAGTAATCTTCCCATGTTGCATCTTCTATGTTGGAATTACTTGTAACAACCCAACCTAGTTATACAACCAATGAGCCGTCCGGCCAAGTCCAGCAATAAAAAGTAAACTAAGAAACAACATTAAAACAAGTACAAAGCAGACATAAATGAAAAGAACTAAAATGTAAACTTACAGCGGAAATTGAAAATGAAACTAAGGGTAAAAGTGTATCTCAACAAGTTGAATTCACAGAGCCACTAGATTGAAAAAGAACCAAACCACTAAATATCTGAAATATTACGCAAAGTCTGGTACATATACAAATTCTTAAATATTAATATTACAGGAGTCCAAAACATAACAGTAAGGTGCTAAAAGTAAAACAACTGGAAGGGAAAACAAACTATAAGAGCGACTCCAATAACACGCTCAACCTAGGCGTAGTTTTCCACCTGGGTCCCCTGTAAAACATGCCCAAACATGGGTCAGCCCGAAAGGTAAGTAAGAAAAATTATTCCTCCTAGTGACGCTAAAATTTGTTTTGAAGGAAAATATGCAATGCTTTGAAAATAGATTTTGTGCTATAGAAAAATTGTATGTTAGTATACTAAGCATGATTTCTCAAATAAATCCAGCAAAATAATTGACTATTCAGGTACTCATAATGTATGAAGTTTACTCAAGATCCGAATAATATGGTTAACTAAGAGTTTCTAGGATTCGGTCTAAACTTGAGTTTTAAATTCACGTATGACTGTTCTTCGACAAAATTCTAGGCAAAGTAGCTTCTATCTCACAATACTAGTCTAACGATCTGAGTCCTACTAACGAACCTCAGTGTTCTAGTGTCTCACGGACAGAGACTCGAATCTACTAATCTTCTAAAACTGGATAACATCTCCCAAACATTGAGGCTCATAAGGTACTCTACAGTCCATGAGAAAGATAGTGCAACACGGGAGAAGATCTCAACCGTGCCTACAAAACATTTTCTATCTAGTGCTACTCTGCTTGCGAACAAATATGCGTGATCAAGGAAGTTCACTGCATTGTTTAAACAACTAGAAATCATGTTCCTGACTTTAACGTTTCCTGCTCGTAAATCTACACAAGTGATTACATTGTTCGTATGGTCTAACTGTTTGGAATGCGTTAGAAATTAATTACCTAAAACATATACTAGCTGTGTAATAATTGCACTACAAATCTCTAATGATAAAAGTGGTTTTATACAACATATTAGTTATACTGAATTATAATAAACATTACTAAGCATGCTATCTGATATGCCTATCTAGAAAGAATAAAGATTTCTTACTGTGGTGTTACGACGCTCGTACACCTGACATGGCGGCATAGTTTCTTTTGAGTAATGAACTGAAACCCTAATTGATCCCTGGTTTACCCTAAAAGGAAAATGATCACCACTTAATAAAATCACACATATATATATCTATGGACATTATCTCAAACAAAAGGAGCTTACCACTCCTCTAATAGTGGGAGAAAGATTTTGTGATCGGAGCAAAAACAATTAAAACTGAATTTTTCGGTTCTGACGACTATCTGAAGATGAGAGAGCCGGAAGTAACACGATCGCGACCAAACCCTCCGACCTCTACTAGGGTTGGTGTGGAAGACCGAAAAGTAAACCCCCAAGCCCAAAATCTGAGAAAGAGGGATGGAAGTTTTGAGCCCTAATTTCAGAAACTGAGATGGGAAAGCAAAGAATTTGAGAAACAAGAGGGAAAGAGGGTTTAGCCACTACCACAAAATCCCAAATTGAGGAAGGGGAAAGAACCGTAATCGTCGGCTCAGCGCACGCCAACCGGGCAGCACAACCCTCTCTGGGTGGCCGCCGGCTGTAGAAGAGAAAGGGGAAGGCGGCAGGGCCTCTACCGACGCCGTCTAGAGGTGGAAATCCAGATCGATGCAGAGGGAAGTCTCGCCGGGGGAGAGAACGTCGATCGCGAGAAGTAGCGGGCTCTGTGGCTTCCGAAAAATGAAGGGTTACGGGATAAAAAGGGACCGAGCGGTGCTTCCATGTTTCGGACGGTTATGTAAACCGCACTATTGAGAAATGGACTGACACTTCCTCTTGTGCAAAAATTAAGGATTAGAGTTTATTTGACCATTGACATTTTCCAAGCACTTAGAGAATTTTACGTGATATGCCCTCGCGTCCAAAATAAATAAATAAAAATATACGTTGAATACAAACTCAATGATTAAAATTAATCCCTAAAATATTGTATAGGATTTAACCGTACAAAATCCGTACCTCGACAAAACTCTGTCACGATCAGATTCTCTCGCGATCAGACCCTACAATTATTATAATGTCGAGTCAAAAATACGGATGTTACAAATCTCCCTCCTAAGAAAATTTTCGTCCTCGAAAATTCCAACATACTTGGGTCAAAGAGGAAAGCATAATCTTCCATCTTCTGAAGCTCATCTTCCCTTTCCCAAGAATACTCGGGTCGGCCACAGTTCATCCAAAGAACTTTTACGAATAGGATCTCTCTGCTCCTATGATTTTGTATCCTTGAGCCCACTATTCTAACTGATTTAACACTGATACTAAGATCTGATTCGATTGGTGATTTCTTTGTACTGATTATCTGGCTAGGATCTCTAACTGCTCTCCTCAGATAGGAGACGTAGAATACATCATGTAGACCACTCATTTCCTCAGGTAAAGACAATCTATAAGCAACTTGACCAAGGCGTTCCAGTACCTCGAAAGGCCCAACGAATCTAGGGCTCAATTTCTTCATCCGCTTGATTCGAGAGACTCCTCTAACTGGTCTGACCTTCAGGTAAACATAATCACCAACACAAAATTCAACTATCTTGTGCCTCTGGTCATAATACTTGGCTTGACGATCCTGAGCTATCTTCATACGCTCCTGGATGAGCTTGATTCGATCTGTGGGCTTATCTATCCAAACTTTACAAATGGAATATCTTTCTTCACTTTCAGCCCAACATAATGGCGTCTGACAGCGTCTTCCATACAGTGCTTCAAAAGGAGTCATTCCAATGCTTGCTTGAAAGTTATTGTTGTAGGAAAACTCAACAAGAGTAACATATTTCTCTCACTTTCATCCAAAGTCCAAAATGCACATCCTGAGCATATCTTCCAACGTTCTATTCGTACGTTCGGTCTGTCCATCTGTCTGGGGATGGAAGGCGGTACTGAATTGTAGCTTCGAGTCCAACCGCTCCTAAACGTATCTTCACACCTTAGAAGTAAACCTATCATCTCTGTCTGAAACTATGGTCTTAGGTACACCGTGAAGTCGAACAAACTCATCAACATACAACTGTGTCAACCTGGAACTCTGATCTGTCCTCCTATTGGGAATGAAATGGGCAACTTTAGAGAGACGGTCAACTATAACTCATATGGAATCATTCTCACTCTGCGACCTAGGAAGGCCATGAACAAAATCCATTGAAATGTCCTCGAAGTTTCACTCTGGGATGGGAAGTGGCTGCAACTTGCCTCCGGGCCTCTGGCATTCAGCATTGACTAACTAGCAAGTTTTGCACTTCCCAACATGCTCAGCAACGTCACCTTCAAGTCGGTCACCTTCAAGTCGGTCACCTTCAAGTCTTCTTCAGACCCGCATGCATCTTTGTGCTACCTGGATGTAATGAATATCTAGAATTATGGACCTCAAACATTATGTCCTCTTGAAGGTGACTAACATCTAGAATGCACACTCTGTCGTCGTGCAATAGTAACTCCTCAAGCATGCTAAACTTCTCCTTTAGGCCTGTCTGGGTCAAATCTCAAATCTCTGACATTTTTAGATCTAAGGGTAGAGTTGTTCTGATCCTATCCTTGATGTCGCAAGTGATTTCCATCCAACTCAACCTTGCAGATCCAACATTTGAGCGTGGCGCCTCACTGATCTCTAGCCTCTCCAACTCTCGCACCAACTCCTCTTGCTGAGTAAGGAGAAAATAACTTGATCCACTACGGCTAGGCGCACCAGCTACCACATTCGCCTTCCCTGGGTGGTATTGAATGTCCACCTCATAGTCTGACAGAAACTCTAACCATCTGCATTGTCTCATATTGAGCTCTTGCTGGTCGAAGATATACTTGAGACTTTTGTAATCAGTGAAAATCTCACAACAAACCTCATAAAGATAGTGCCTCCAAATCTTAAGAGCATGGATGACTGTTGTTAGCTCCAAGTCATGCACGGGATAGTTCTTCTCGTGGACCTTTAACTGCCTGGAGGCGAAGGCTATGACTTTACCATGCTGCATAAGCACACAGCCCAAACCTTGACCCGAGGCGTCGCTATAAATCTGAAATCCATCTGACCCAGATGATAAACTCAGAATCGGGGAGGTCATCAGCCTGGTCTTCAACTCCTCAAATGCCAACTCGCACTCCACTATCCAACTAAAAGCTTTACCCTTCCTGATGAGCGAAGTCAGTGGTAAAGCTATCTTCGAGAAGTCCTTTTTAAACCTCCTGTAATATCCTGTCAAACCCAAAAAGCTGCGGACCTCCGTAACTGCCTTCGGTCTCAGCCAATCCTTTATTGCTTCTACCTTCTTCGGGTCAACGGAGAGACCGCTCTGACTAATAACGTGTCCTAAAAATGCAATCTTTGGCAACCAAAATTTGCACTTAGAAATTTTAGCGTACAGCTGATTCTTCCTGAGCGTCCCAAAAACAGTCCTGAGGTGAGAGACGTGATCTTCGGCACTCCTGGAATACACTAAAATTTCATCTATGAAGACGATAACAAAATGGTCTAAAAATTCCCGAAAAACCCTGTTCATCAAATCCATAAAAGCAGACGGGCATTGGTTAGCCCAAACGGCATAATCACGAACTCATAATGTCTGTATCTGGTCCTGAACGTCGTCTTCTGAATGTCTGCTTCTCGAATCTTCACCTGATGATAGCTTGACCTGAGGTCTAACTTAGAAAACGTGCAAGAACCCTCAAGCTGATCAAACAGGTCGTCGATCCTGGGGATATGATACTTGTTCTTGACTGTCAACTTGTTCAGCTCGCGGTAGTCAATGCACTGTCTCAAACTACCATCTTTAATCTTCACAAACAAAACTGGTGCATACCAAGACGAAGTGTTGGGGCGAATGAAACCCAGATCGAGCAACTCCTGCAACTAGACCTTCAACTCTGCGAGTTCTCTGTGAGCCATGCGATAAGGGAACTTGGCCACTGGTGCTACTCCCGGTAAAAGATCGATTTGGAAGTCAATCTCTCTAGTAGGAGGGGCACCAGGTAATTCTTCTGGGAAGACATCAGGAAATTTCTGAACCACGGGTACCTTTGATAAATCGGCCTTGGCTTCTGCATTCATCAGCACTAAGAAGGTTTCACAATCTTTGTTAATGCATCAAACCGCCTTAACAGACGAGATAATCAGCTTAGCGACTCCCTTCATGCCTTGGAAAGTAACAGCGATTTGGTTGGGTCCTTCGAATTGTATCAGCTTGTCTCTGCAGTTTATCATGGTATTTACAGCGGATAATCAGTCTATTCCCACAATCAAATCGAAACCCGTGATAAGAAGTAGCAAGGCTTCTATAGCAATCTCCGTTTCTCCAAATTGCACTGGTGTCTGGTACCCTACACTTATCTTTGGTCTGCAACAAGGATCCATTGGGCATTATGACCTCTAACGATATTGCATCTGGAAAGACTTCTAATCTCAGCCTACGTACTAGAGATTCTGCTATGAACGAGTGCGAAGCCCCGGTGTCAAAGAGAATCTTGGAGGGTACATTATGAATCATAAGGATGCCTACACGAAAAGATTTAACACAAAAATTTGCAATGTCACTAAGGATGATTTAATTAAATTTCCTATAAGACAGTTATTCCATAATACCTATTTGTCACAACATCCTCCTACTCCTTGGCTTCCTGCTGGCCGAGGTCATAAGCTCTAGGCTACACTGGTCCATGTCCCTGTATTGGTCTCACGTCAGCACCCATTGGTGTCTTTTCCTTGTCAGCTTTACTCGGGCCACCGACCTAAAATTTCGACTACAAAAAACAGACTAAGGTGAAAAGAGTATACATAGATAAGCGGAAATTAAACACTCAACTTAAGTTATCTGATTTCCAAAAGCTCCCTGACAATAACGGGCTATGTGTCCTGGTTGCTGACACTTGTAACATACCCCCTCAGTAGCCAAACACTCTCCTAGATGGTGGTGATAACACTTCGGGCAGAGGAGGTAATCCTTGATCCTGGTCCCAGTCTGATCACCTTTTTGGGCTCCGGACCTCTGCTTCTTGTTCCAGTTTCTACCCTGGCTAATCTTACAAAAGTGCGTTCAGAAAATCTTTATCTCCCACTGTTAGAGGAGTGGTACGCTCCTTTTGTTTGAGATAACATCAATAGATATATATATATATGTGTGATTTTATTCAGTGGTGATCATTTTCCTTTTTAGGGTAAACCAGGGATCAATTAAGGTTTCAGTTCATTACTCAAAAGAAACTATGCCGCCACATCAAATGTACGAGCGTCGTAACACCACAGTAAGAAATCTTTATTTTTTCTAGATAGACATATCAGATAGCATGCTTAGTAATGCTTATTATAATTCAGTAGAACTCATATGTTGTATGAAACCACTTTTATCATTAGAGATTTGTAGTGCAATTATTACACAGCTAGTATATGTTGTAGGTAATTGATTTCTAACGCATCCCAAACAGTTAGACCATACGAACAATGTAATCACTTGTGTAGATTTACGAGCAGGAAACGTTAAAGTCAGGAACGTGGTTTCTAGTTGTTTAAACAATGTGGTGAACTTCCTTGATCACGCATATTTGTTCGCAAGCAGAGTAACACTAGATAGAAAATGTTTTGTAGGCACGGTTGAGATCTTCTCCCGTGTTTGATAGAGGCGCACTTATCTTTCTCATGGGTTGTAGAGTACCTTATGAGCCTCAATGTTTGGGATATGTTATCCTGTTTTAAAAGATTACTAGATTCGATTCTGTGTCCGTGAGACACTACAACACTGGAGTTCGTTAGTAGGACTCGGATCGTTAGACTAGTATTGTGCGATAGAAGCTACTCTGCCTAGAACTTTGTCAAAGAACAATCATAAGTGAATTTAGAACTCAAGTTTAGACCGAATCCTAGAAACTCTTAGTTAACCATATTATTCAGACCTTGAGTAAACTTTGTACATTATGAGTACCTAGAATAGTCATTTATTTTGCTAGATTTAATTGAGGAATTCATGTTTAGTATGCTAGCATATAGTTTTTCTATAACACAAAATCTATTTTCAAAGCATTGCATATTTTCCTTCAAAACAAATTTTAGTGTCACTAGGAGGAATAATTTTTCTTACTCACCTTTCGGGCTGACTCATGTTTGGGCATGTTTTACATGAGACGCGGGTGGGAAACTACGCCTAGGTTGAGCGTGTTATTGGAGTCGTACCTATATTTTGTTTTCCTTTCCAATTGTTGTTTTACTATTAGCACCTTACTGTTATGTTTTGGACTCCTGTAATATTAATGTTTAAGAATTTATATATGTATCAGGCTGTGTAATATTTCAGATATTCAGTGGTTTGGTTCTTTTTCAATCTAGTGGCTCTGTCAATTCAACTTGTTGAGGTACACTTTTACTCTTAGTTTCATTTTAAACTTCTGTTCTAAGCTTACATTTAAGTTCTTTTCATTTTTGTCTGATGCGTACTAGTTTTAGTGGTGTTTCTTAGTTTACTTTTTATCGCTGGACCCGGCCGGACGGCTGATTGGCTGTATAACTAGGTTGGGTTGTTATATTACTCTGCTTGATCAACAACTGGGCACTGCTCTTCCATGTGGATTGGCCATTCTTCCCACCAAGATGGTTTCTGGTGTCGTGAGTAGGTGCCCTTCTCGATAAATGAATTCTGAAATTGAGGGTTCAGCAGGAGCTTCTTCAATATGTTGCTTGAGCTGCGATATATAGAAGGTATTATGTATCTTTGTCGCCGATGGGAGGAAGTTGCACTTTATATGCTACCTTGCCAACCTTCTGAATGACTGGGAATGGTCCAAAGAATTTGGTGTTAGCTTTGAATAGCTGGATCCTCTCACACTGAGTTATCGGTATGGTCGTAGTTTAATGTAAACTAGATTTCCCACTTCTAGCTCTCTCTCTTTTCTCTTCTTATCATCAATCACTTACATTCTATTATGAGCCTGCAACAAATGATGGTTAAGAATTATCAGGGCCTCCTCTCTATCCCTGAAGCTTTTACCACACTTTTCATCATAGTAGAATCTCGTATATATGGAATATTGATGCAACCCGAGGTTGCTACTTTATTTTTTTTTATTGGACACAATTGTGTAGCGCACATCTTTATTGCGCATGTTTTTTATTTTTTGTGGACGTTGTTAGCATATGTTGTTTTTTTATCACGCACATTTGTCCGGCTTATTGGTGTGGCCGACCAATAAGACCAAGAATGTAAAGGTTCATAAATTAGCGGTAGTGTTGATTTAGGCAAGTGATATGTCAAAAACATTAAGATATTATTATTGTTATATGTAGGAGTTTGGAATTAATTAGGGTTATCTCTCTCATGGAGAGACCCCTCCTTTATATAACTGCACATTTACAATAATGTCCTTACAACATTAACTAATTACAATATAATAGCTCAACACTCCCCCTCAAGATGGGTGATAGATATCAATCATTCCCAACTTGTTACAAAAAATCTCATACTCTCTTGAAGCTAAACCTTTCGTTAAACAATCAGCTAACTGCTCTTGTGATTTCACATAGTTCAAAGTAAGAACTTCTCTATTTAGTTGCTCCTTGATAAAGAACCGATTAATCTCCACATGTTTGGTGCGATCATGTTGAACAGGATTATTGGCTATATTGATTGTCGATTTGTTGTCACACCAGAGTTGTAGCGAGTCTCCTCTAAACAAGCGCAGCTCAGATAACATGTTTCTCACCCACATCAATTCGCACAGACTAACTGACATAGCCCTGTACTCGGCCTCAGCTGTAGACCTAGCCACCACATCTTGCTTTTTGCTACGCCAAGATATGAGATTGCCTCCAACAAAAACACAGTAGCCTGTAGTAGACCTACGATCATCCATACAGCCCGCCCAATCAGCATCACAATAGCCTTCAATTCTCAGATGGCCAGAACTTCTAAACCATAATCCCTTTCCTGGGCTTCCTTTAATATACCTGAGAATTCTTTGAACTGCCTCCATATGCTGCTCTCTGGGATCATGCATATATCTACTCACCACACTCACTGCGTGAGTGATATCAGGTCTTGTATGACATAGATATATAAGCCGTCCAACTAATCTCTGATACTGCTCTTTGCATACCGGGTCACCACCCTCGGCACACATCTTATGATTCAGCTCGATAGGAGTAGATGCAACTCTGCAGCCCAACATCCCTGTCTCTGAGAGAAGATCCAGAGCATACTTCCGCTGAGAAAGCACTATACCTTTTCGCGAGCTCGCAATTTCAATCCCAAGGAAGTACTTCAACTGCCCTAGATCCTTAACTTCAAATGCCTCTCCTAGCTGCCTCTTCAACCGTAGGATTTCCTCGGCATCACCTCTGGTGATTACAATATCATCAACATAAACAGTCAGGATAGTGATACATGCTTTGGAGTGCTTGTAAAAAATTGTATGGTCTCCATTGCACTGCTTGTATCCCATACCACAAACTGCCAGTCTAAACCTATCGAACCATGCCCTTGGAGACTGTTTTAGCTCATACAAAGGCTTCTTCAACTTGCATACCTTACCAGCTACTTGAGCATTAGCAAAACCCGGTGGAATCTCCATATACACCTCCTCTTGGAGATCTCCATGCAAAAAGGCATTCTTGACATCTAGTTGGTGTAGTGGCCAATTAAAGTTAGCAGCACATGACACCAACATTCTAACAGTGCTCATTTTCGCCACTGGAGCAAATGTCTCATCATAGTCGATGTCGTACGTTTGACTATAACCTTTAGCAAGCAACCTGGTCTTGTATCTGTCAATTTTGCCCTCTGAAGTTTGCTTAACAGTATACGCCCATTTACATCCGACAGCACGTTTTCCAGCCGGCAAAGGTACCAGCTCCCGAGTGTCATTCTTCTTCAAGGCCTGCAGTTCCTCTAGCATGGCACTCAACCACCTAGGATCTTGTTTAGCTACCTGCCAGGTGTTAGGTACAGGCACAGAATGCAATGATGCAATGAATGACTTATATGCAGGTGGAATGGATGCATATGATATGTAATTCACAATGTCAGTCTCCCAACTACCAAGCCTAGCTGGAGGTATTCCAGCATTGACTCGAGAGGTTCTGCGGGGCAAAGCATTATCATTAGAAGTATCAGGAAAGCAATTGTTACCGCTCAACTCAAGTGAAGGTGACACGGGGGAGGAGGAACTTGGGACATCAGCATTCGTGGGTACTGGCATGATCACGGGAGCCTGCTCATGCTGTTGTTTATGTCTTCTCGTGTATACTCTGAACTCCCCATGACCTTGCTTGCCAACTATTGAGTCACCACGGTTTGGTACATCAGCATTCGTGGGTACTGGCACGATCGGGAGCCTGCTCATGCTGCTGTTTCTGTCTTCTTGTGTATACTCTCAACTCCTCATGACCTTGCTTGCCAACTATTGAGTCACCACGGTTGCTCGGTGAGTCACCATCACCAATAGGACATGGGATCATTCCAACCACAATGTCATTCTTATGCTCATTCTCCCCCTCTCGACTAGCATTAGTCGAGTCATTCTCATTCTCCCTTTCTACTAGCATCAGTAGAGACATCCCCAAACAATGAGCTCAGCTCCGTCTTCTCCCCATAAAAAGGTTCAAATTCCAGAAAAATCACATCCATACTGATAAATAACTTTCTTTCAGTGGGACACCAACACTTGTATCCTTTCTGACTTGATGAGTAGCCAACGAAGATACATTTAACTGCTTCCGGGTCCAACTTACTCGTCATTACTCTGTGATCCCTCACATAACATGTGCATCCAAACACTTTAGGTGGAACAACAAACACGTTCGAGCCCAAGAGCATCTAACATGTGGTCTTCATCCCTAATACTCTTGATGGCATCCTGTTGATCAAATAAGATGTTGTCATGACCGCCTCACTCCACAAAAACTTTGGCACATTTATTGTTAACATCAAAGAGCGTGCCACTTCCAGTAGATTTCTATTTTTGCGTTCAGTCACTCCATTCTGAGCAGGAGTGTCTGGACAGGTGGTTTGACGTAGAATTCCCTGACTAGAAATGAGAGCCGCAAACTCCTTGTTGACATACTCAGTCCCATTATCTATTCGAAGAATCTTCACCTGCACTCCAAACTGAGTTCTCACATAAGCCACGAAGTCTTGAAAACATTTATAAACTTCAGATTTTTGTTTCATCATATATATCCAGGTCATACGTAAACAACAATCAATAAAGGTTACAAACTATCTAAAACCACTAAAAGAAATAATAGGACATGATCCCCAAACATCAGAATGAACAAGAGCAAATGGCTCAAAACTTCGAAGACCAATCATTTTATAAGTAGAACGAGTATGTTTTCCAAGTTCACATGCATTACAAAATAAATCTTTTCTATTAACTTTCTTCATCATCTCAGGTTCTAGCCTATTCAAGCTGTCAAAAGATAAATGCCCTAATCGGCAGTGTTGAAGCATTGCTTCTCCCTCTGATCCTCCACTAATAGCAGCAGCAAGCATTGCTTCTCCCTCTGGTCCTCCACTAACAGCAGCAGCAATCATTGCAGTCTCTCTGTCCAAGTACCAAAGTCCATCACGCCTGATGCCAGTCCCAATCCTCCTCCCTGTTTCCTTCTCCTGAAAGACACACATATCCCGATCAAACAAAACAGTGCAATTCAACTGATCAATTAGTGAGCTAACAGAGAGTAAGTTAACAGGAAACGAAGGAACATGCAATACAGATGATAGGATAACAGATGAAGTGCAATGGACCGAGCCAGTACCCCTGATGGGTTGGGATGTCCCATCAGCAGTTTGAACTGTCTCAGGATGTATATGCTTACTTGGATAATATAATTCAAACTCACTCGATGCTCCTGTAACATGTCTAGATGCACCTGAGTCTATGATCCAATCAATATGAGTTTTAGTGGATGCAAGTGCCTGAACCTGAGTACATGTAAATGATTGAGCATAACCAGCAAAGTTACCAAAACAGGTAGTGTTATCCAGATCCCTAGTGACTTGCACCTTGCCCTTGGAACTCTCAGCCTGTTCAATCATCTCCGCAGTCGTCTGGGACTCCTCTGCCGCAGCTAGGTGAGCAACTCCTCGGCCTCCACGTCCCCTACCTCCTCGACCTGAACGACCACCTCTTTGTCCTCTACCTCCTCGGTTACCACCAGTATTGCGGGGTTGAGGACAATTGTAGCTGAGGTGCCCTTTCTTTCCACAATTGTAGCACTCTCTATCATCTCTGAAGTAAGCATCAGGTACCACCAATGCCAAGCGAACAACAGGTGAGGTCTCGCCTGTCATCACTTTCTGTCTGATCTCCTCTTGCTCCATCGATGCAACAGCCTCATCCAATAAGGGAAGAGATGGCAGGTGACACATTGTGGATCTCCTTCCCTCAAACTTTGGATTCAGGCCCTTGAGGAAACGAGCCACCCACCTGCGCTCCAGATACTGCCTACCAAGTAGAACATCTGTCGGGTTTTGCAGTGATAAGGGATCATAGTGATCCAAATCAGCCCATAAATGACGTAGCTCCGCTGCATATTGATGAACCGTCTTCTCCCCCAGTGTGGTGGCATCAATCTTCTCCTCCACTTCCATCATCATCATCACACTCTCGGCCCCAGAGTACATCCCCTCCAATGTTTTCCAGACATCAGCGGCACTTGAGATAGACTCCACCATCCCAGCTATAGTTGAAGACACAGAAGTCAGCAACCAAGAAGTCACTAGAGAATTAGTGTTGCTCCATGTTCTCCACTCGGCACTTGCTTTTTCCACCGGCTCAGTGCACTCCCCTTTCACAAACCCTTCTAATCCTCTGATTCGAAGGTTCAGCAAAGCCCTCCTAGACCAACTAAGATAATTTTTTGTCCCCTCAAGCTTAACATCATTAGGCAACAACATTATCTTCTGCATCATCTGCACCAACTCTGGTGCAACACCAGTTGACCTACTAGAATTCTCCTCTAGCTTGGCCTGAAAAACCATGGTCACTCCCTCCAGGATCTCTTTCAAATCTTGACAAGTCATTGGCGTTCCCATCTTTAATGTTGACTTCCCTTATCTCACTCCGCTGCGTCCACGCAGATCCCGCAGATCCAGCAGTCGTCGTCGCTGAAAATGTTCAGAGAAGCCTGCCGTCCACGCAGACCCTGCGGTCGACTCCAGTCGTCGTTCTCTGCAGACGCTCGTGTTGAATCATTGAGAAGTCGCAGACACTTCTGCCACCCCCTCTGTGGTCGTCGGGACCAAAGCGACGACACAGGGACAGCGTCGAGAGCAGCCGATCCAAACCGCCGCTTCCTGCCGCTCACGCCACAGTTTACGCCCCTGGCTCTGATACCATGTAGGAGTTTGGAATTAATTAGGGTTATCTCTCTCATGGAGAGACCCCTCCTTTATATAACTGCACATTTACAATAATGTCCTTACACAATTAACTAATTACAATATAATAGCTCAACATTATAAACCACGGTGGGGCCCATTTGAGGGGGGCACATGATATCCAGATCCGTGGCCGACTGCAGTCGAATGGCGGAGCATCCCCAACCAAATCACCCAAGCTGAATTTAACCGGGGTAGGTTGTTGTGGTCAGGGCTTGATCCCTGAACCTCCTTTATCAGACAACTATCTCAAGTCCTGATACCCAACTGAGCTGATAAAGGAGGTTCAGGGATAGTTGCTGCAGCTCAAGTCCTGATACACAACTATCTCAGGTAGGTTGCTGCAGCTCAGTTGGGTATCAGGACTTGAGATAGTTGTCTGATAAAGGAGGTTCAGGGATCAAGCCCTGACCACAACAACCTACCCCGGTTAAATTCAGCCTGGGTGATTTGGTTAGGGATGCTCCGCCATTCGACTGCAGTCGGCCACGGATCTGGATATCATGTGCCCCCCTCAAATGGGCCCCACCGTGGTTTATAACAATTATAATTATTATTAAAAACAAAATTTTGAAATTATATTTGGAATTGAATATAATTTCAGGATTATTTATTTGGGGAGTTACTTAGCTATTCTCATTAAGGGCATATGGGAATTATCTTGAAAAAAAACCACCATTTTCTTTCATTAATTCTATTAAAAACTCCTCATATAACTGAAATCAAGCCCCGCATCTATTTAAAACACCTCTCTCTTAAGTCACGGCAGCCTGGGAAAATATGAAATAGAGAAAAGGCATTTCTTTGTTTCGACTTTTTAGGGAGCGACCCGCACCTTCAGCGTACCTACTGTCGCACGCCTGTTCTAGATCAACATTGCTACTTTCCTCGTACTCCTCCCGCTGCACCACCACCGTTGGAGTCCATCGTGGGACCCGACGACTTCTGCTTGGGATTCGACGCACTGGTTCACCTCTCCCTGTCGAGTCTGACGGTTTCACTCCTCCTTAGTCGTTGCTTACTCGCCTGGCCCCGACACAACCTCCCAAGGATCCGGAGTCCCCTGGCGAACCTCCCTCAACCTTCCAGGCCCTTCCGCCTTAGGTGTCAAGCCTCCAGCACCCAGCCGGCAAGCTCACAAGTTTCCTATTCAAACTTCGGCATCCTCCCAGATCCCGATACTTTTCTTTGTTTGCTACTAGAGCCCCCTCCAGGCACGGCCATCCAAAATCATAAGGTTGTTCTTGCAGAAGTTGAAGGTATACCCTTTCTTCCCGTCTCGCTCGTGATTTGCTATTATAATTTCATGCTTAAATGTTTTTTTATCTTTGAAGTCAAAGCTTGTTTGCGTGGGTTAACATTGTTCCCTATTTTGTCATTAACTTCATTACTATAGTCATTGTCCTCACTTGAGGCACATGTGCAAGAATTAATCAAAAGTTGAATGCGGACAAATAATAGTCCTCTTATGCGCGTGTACGAGCTCTAGGCCAGTCTTCATTTGAAAATATTTGTGAAATTTTGCTTGTGTTGCATTATTTTAAAAGAGATCATCAAATTTACTTTTAAAATTAAAAAACTAGATTTTGGAATACATCAAAAATGAATAGGAGATCGCTGACCATACACCTCATATGGTGTTGATTGGATGGTACTCTAAAAGTTGCTGGTATACCACCATTCTGTTGAGGAACCATTGAAACCATTTATTAGGTTTCTCGTGGATCAAGCATCTGAGGTAGTTCTTGAGACATCTGTTGACTACCTCATATGGTGGTGACTGAAAATGGTAGGTAGTGGAGGTATTGAGCTAACGCTTTGTAATTTAAAGAACTCTTGTCAAAATGTACTGAAAAAAGGCACCTCTGTCACTTACAATTGATTTGGGCATTCCATGAAGTTTGAAAACTCCATGCAAGAATCGCTGAGCAATTGTGAGGTTTGTGCAAGGATGCTTCATAGGTAGGAAATGGGCATGCTTGTTGAGTCGATCCGCAGCCACTAGAATCATGTCATATCCTTGAGATGTAGCTCCCTTCTATGAAGTCCATAGATATGACATCCCATATTTGATTTGGTATTGATAAGAGATGGAGCAAACCCATGGGTTTGCTTGTGTCAGCATTACATTGTTGGCAAATAGGGCAATTTCATATATACTTACGGATATGTTCTTCATTCTCCTTCAATAGAAGATCTGCTTAATTATTCTATAGGTGGCACGAATTACCGAGTACCCCCACTCCACCCCTCGACGGCTGTATCATGATATAAATAGCAGATACTTCTCTTGACCTCTTCTACATTGCCTACTACCAACTTCCCCTTCTTCTTCAGTATTCCCTGAGCCCATTGGTACTTTGATAATTGAGTGGGGTCTTTCTCTAATGATTGAATGAGGGTCTCCATCTCTGAGTCGACTTGCCATGAGTTCTTGACTTTGTCTAAGAGGTCAGTTTGGAGGGTTGTAAGTGTGGACAAACTTCCTTCCATCTTGCAGGGTAAAGTGCATGTCACATTTTTCTGTCCCCTTATATTGAATTAAGTATTCAAAACCCATCAATTTAGAAATATACTTTTGTTATTGTGGGGTTGAGAGGACCGGTTCCTGTAGAAATTTGAAGGTTTAATGGTCAGTACGAATTATAAAAGCATTACCTATCAAATAATGTCGCCATTTACGCGTGGCCAAGACTATGGTTTGTAACTCCTCATACATGGATATTACTACATGTTTAGAACCCAAAGCTTTACTATAGAATGCAATAGGGCGGCCCTCTTGTAGTAAAATTGCTCAAGCTCCCACATTTGACGCATCTGTTTCGATTACAATTTTTTTGTTAAAATTAGGCAATGCTAAAACAGGTGGAGAGCTTACTGTTGTTTTTAGTTTGGAGAAAGCTGATTCCGCCACTTCACTCCATATGAACTTGTCTTTCTTTAACAACTCTGTCAAGGGCTTTACAATACTTCCATAACCCTTGATAAACCTTCTATAATATCCGGTTAGCCCCCAAAAAAATGAGTTGCTTCAATGTAGTTGTGGACTAATTGATCATGTCTTGAATCTTCTTTGGATCAGTAGAAGCACCATGTTCTGAGATAATGCCCCAAATATTCAATCGATTGAACTTCAAAAAGGAATTTTGATTCCTTCAGATAAAATTGCTCCTTGTATAGGAGCTGGAATGTGGCTTCGAGATGTACAAGATGTTCTTCTAAGGAGGGGCTATAGATGAGTATATCACCAAAGAATATTAAAATGAACTGTCTTAAATGACAATGAAAAACATGATTCATTAGACTTTGGAAGATGGGGGGTCCATTGGTTAGCCCAAAAGGTGGTACCAAATATTCATAGTGGCCCTCATGTGATCTAAAAGCATTTTTCTGTCATTGGTCATAGTGGTATTCATAGTAGTATTCTTGTTAAGGTCCTGATAATATATAAACAACCTCCATGATCCATCTCTTTTTTTAACTAAAACAATGGGGGAAGAGAAGGGACTTTTACTATGTCTAATGATTCTTCTAACATTTTGAAATAAGTTTTTCAATTTCAATTTTTGGGCTGGATGGAAATAGGTAAGGTTTACAAGTGACAACTTGATTGGGATCCTTCAAGGAAATGTGGTGATCGTGAAACCTTTCAGGAGGCATGGTGGCTGGTATTTCAAATAAGGACCAAAATTTGTTAATGAGGCTTTGTAGCTCCTTCCTCTGGTTTTCTTCTTTTTGAGAGAAACAGAAAGAGCCGTTGTTAAGGGGCTTGATTGAGGTTACCTCTGGTTGCTGCCAACATATTGTCATCATGGAAAGCTGAGTTTACCTTTGGAGTAACTTGCTCATCTTTTTCTGGGTCACCCAATCATTTCACAAATGTTTGCTTCCCCTTAGAGATATCTTCTTACCTTGTACTGATAATTCCATTTTTAGATTGAGAAAGTCCCAATGTATGATGCCCAAGGTGACAACTGATGTAGGGGTAGGCTAGTGGTGCTCGGGCGCTAAGACTCTACGTGTAGGTGCGGGGAATATGCCAATGCAACACCTAAATGCAATGAGACAGTCGGATGACGAAGACAATTAATTTAAGCAATGAAGAGTAATAGCATCACGCAGTTAATCAAAATAAAGAAGCAAATAATTAATTTTAGCAATTCGGCAACGGCTTCCTCCGCTCGGAGGGCCAAGGCAAGCGGCGGCGAATACTTCCACAGACAATTATTAGCATAAAGAGAACAACTACTACATAACCATAATCGCAGCACAATATAGATGAACAATCAAAGGAAAATGTCAAGTTACAGAACACGATACCACAGATACTCACGATGTAGTGGGCTGATCCGAGGCAATGGAGGATTTGACGAGCCGGATGCAAAACGAGCGATCGGAGGTGGAACCGGAGGCGAGGCGGCGATGACGGTGGCTGCCTTTGGCGAAAAGTGGCCGTAACGGATGATAAAACGGCGGATACGGCCACAAATGAGTAGATCCGGACCATGGGTGAGTAGATCCGATGATGGATCCGAGCAAAAATGGAAGGTTTTGGTGGAGGGAATAACAGATCGGAGGGTGGTAGCACTAGATCAAAATAGATCTAGGGTTTTCGGAGCGGTGGGAAGTGGATCCACGAAGGGGAAGGGGGAGGAGTGACCGACTAGGGTAGGTCGGGCCTTAGGGGGGTCGGTTTTGGGGAGGAGAGGGGCAGTGAGGGGGCTGGAGGGTTGGAGGAGGCCGGCGGGCTTTTCCGGCCCTGTAGGCGGCGGCAGACAAGGGGAAAAGCAGAGAGGAGGGGGTCGGCCTGCTGGACTGCAGGCCGGCTGGTTTTGGGTGGGGGTTTTCGGACCTTTTGGGGGCTGGATATGGAAGAAGAGAGGGGGAAAATGATGGTGGGGGTAGGGGTTACCTTGGGGAGGAGTTTGGCGGCCTAGGAGTCGTCACCTAGGGTTCCACGGCGTCGGCACCGAGGAGGGATCGCTGGAATCCGGGAAAGCTCTTCTCCAAATTCAACAATACCTCAAATCAGCCCCTCTACATCCTATTTATAATAAAAGAGAAGCTAGGGCATCCCCCATCAACGGCTATGATTGGCCGGTGGGTTCGCCCATAAAATACATCAAAATAAAACTGAAAAAAAAAATAAAATAATATAGTTTTTTGACTCGCAGCGATGTCCCGGACGCAACTGCGGAGTCCGATCGGCGATCCAATCAAGTCTTCCTGCGCGAATACATGTATGTGGGTCCCGCCTTGTGGCGAACCCCTTCAGGTGCATCCGATGGTTCCCCATCAACTCCCCCCGACTGAGAAGCCTTCATCTCCGATGAATGGAGATGATCATACTGAGGTCGAAGTACGGGGGCGAGCCGATCGAGCTCTGCCGGTAGTATCCAAGTGTCGTCAGTGTCAGGGCGGCCCCGCCAATGTACCAGGTAGCGGCAACGCGGTCCGTCCGAGGTGGGAACAAACTGGTGGGATCTGATCTCCGTAATGCTCTCATCTCTCGCCTCTCGGAAGGTGGATCCCAGTGCGATCGGTGGTGTCAACGGTGGAGCCAAAGGGGATAACGACCCGGGTGGGTGGGTGGCGACAGTGGTGAATCAGGATGTCCATCAGATGATGGTGATGTGGGAGGGTGGTATGGTAACGACAGTGGGGGCGGGGGTAGTTGGGCATCTCCAGTGCTCGGGTCCACATACTCATGAGGTTCATAGTATGGAGTCAGGTCCTCAACATTAAACACAGGGTGAATTCTCATACTGGTCGGGATGTCAAGTCGGTAGGCGTTGGTTCCAATACGACTAATAATGGAATACGGACTCATTCGCCTCGCGCTTAACTTCTTGGCAGGCCCCGAAGGGAGCCTCTCGGGGCGGATTCGCACCATTACCCTTTCGCCTATGTTAAATATTTGCTCTCGCCTTCGCTTATCTGCATGGGCTTTGTAATTTTCATTGTTTAATATTATTTGTCGGCGGACCGACTCATGCAAATCGTGCAAGTGTTGTGCAAATAACTCCGCAGACTCGCTAGGGCGGGACTCTAAAGGGCTCGGCACAAGGTCTATGGGCTTCCTCGGGTCATATCCTGACACTATATGAAATGGACTCAACTCGGTGGACCTATTAACTGAGCTATTGTAGGCAAACTTTGCTATCGGCAAATCTAAGTCCCAACTGCCTACGTGCTCTCCTACAAAACACCGCAACAGATTCCCTAGACTCCGATTCACTCCCTCCGTCTGTCCGTCCGTTTGTGGGTGATATGTCGAGGAAAACCTAAGGATAGTGTCAGTCTTGTGCCATAGGGTTTTCCAGAAGTAGCTCATGAACCTCACATCGTGGTCCGACACAATCGACTTGGGCAAGCCATGCAATCGAAAGACATCCCTCATGAATACAGATGCAACGTGGGTTGCATCTGCCGTCTTGCGGCAAGCGATGAAGTGAGCCATCTTCGAAAACCGATCAACCACTACGAAGATGGAGTCGTGTTTCCGCAAGGTGCGGGGAAGTCCGAGAACAAAGTCCATGCTGATGTCCTCCCAAGGGCGGTGTGGTACGGGTAACGGTGTATAAAGACCGGTGTTCTGCTTATTGCCCTTTGCCGTCTGACAGATACGACAGTGGCGCACAACTCGGGCTACATCCTGCTTAAGGTCGGGCCAGTAGAGACGGTCCTCGACCTCGACAATAGCGATGGATTTATCCCGCCCGAAGTGGCCCGCGGCCCCGTCCGCGTGCAACTCCCAAATCAGATAATCTCGGTAAGATGTCTGGGGAATGCATAGATGGGAACTCCGGTACAAGTATCCCTCATAGATCTGATAACCCTCAACTGGGTCGGGTGGGTCTCGAGATAGGGCGGTGTAAATCCCGCCAAAATCAGGACACGTCGGATAGTGGAGTATCAACCTCTCAAGACGCTCGACACTCGCAGTCATCGTCTGCAACAGGAATACGCGACGACTCAACGCATCGGTCGGCTTGTTCTCAACACCAGCACGGTGCTTGAGAACATAATGGAAATCCTGCAGATACTCGACCCACTTCGCATGTCGATGGCCTAGCTTGCGTTGCGAGTCCAGGTAACGTAGGGCCTGATGGTCAGAGTACAACACGAACTCCCGGGGGAGGAGATAGTGCCTCGAGTATCGTAGAGATTGAACTATCGCATAAAACTCTCGATCGTAATTCGAGTATTTTTGCTTAGCATCGTTCAGCTTCTCACTAAAGTAAAAAACCGGATGTCCCTCTTGACTCAATATGTCACCGATACCGACACCCGACGCATCACAGGCGACCTCAAAAGCGCGACTAAAATCCGGTAGGCGTAGGACTGGAGCTGTCGTCAACTTTTCCTTAATCTCCTCAAAGGCTCTAGTGGCTGCGGGGGTCCACTGAAACTCTCCCTTCTTGAGACAGCTCGTGAAGGGGGCCATGATCGTGCTGAACCCCGGAACAAACCTCCTGTAAAAGGTGGCAAGCCCGTGAAAACTACGAGCCTCGTGAATATTCTTGGGCACATGCCAATCTCGAATAGATTTGACTTTCTCAGGGTCCACGGAGACCCCAGTAGATGATATAATAAAGCCCAGAAAGTGGACCGACTCGGAGAGGAATGCGCACTTCTTCAGGTTCACATACAGTTTCTCTTGGCGAATGGTGCCAAAGAGAAGTCTCAGATGATCGAGGTGAGCAGTCTGAGTTTGGCTATAGACTAATATATCATCAAAGTACACCACCAGAAACTTGCCCATGTAGGGCCGCAACACTTGCGTCATAACTCGCATAAACGTGCTCGGGGCATTGGATAGCCCAAATGGCATGACTAGCCACTCATATAGACCGTCCTTGGTTTTGAATGCGGTCTTCCACTCGTCTCCCTCACGAACTCGTATCTGATGGTACCCACTACGAAGGTCGATCTTGGAGAAGATCTGGGCACCGGACATAGTATCTAGTAGGTCATCGAGTCGTGGGATCGGGAAACGATGCTTGACCGTGATCTTATTAATGGCGCGGCTATCGAAGCACATACGCCAACTACCGTCCTTCTTAGGGGTAAGAAGGGAGGGGACCGCACAAGGACTCATGCTCTCACGAATGAACTGCTTCCGGAGAAGCTCGTCAACCTGCCGTTTGAGCTCAGCATGCTCATTTGGGTGCATACGGTAGTGGGGCAGATTCGGGATGGAGGCCCTCGGGACCAGATCAATGGCGTGCTGAATGTCCCGTGGGGGAGGCAGCTCATCGGGGAGCTCGTCTGGCATGATGTCCGCAAACTCGCCTAAAAGGGGACGCACCGCGGGTGGGTGGTCAGTTGGGGTGCCCTCAGTAACCTGGGTAGCGGCGACGACATAAATGACGTTTGACTCGGCGCTATCTCGCAGGAACTCACCCCGCCTCAAAATATATACAGAGGCCGCAAGGCGCTCATGCTCACAGATGGCTCTTGGATCGATCTCGAGGCTGGGTGGGTGTCAACGTAATCTTCCGGCCCTTATCATAAAAGACACACGTGTTCAAGCGACCGAAGCACGTGACATCGCGATCGAATAATCAGGGGCGGCTGAGCAGCACATGAGCGACGTTCATGGGGATGACATCGCACTAGACCTTGTCCTGAAAGGACGCGATAGTGATCAGGACTAAGCAACGCTGTGTGACCTGGATCGTCGTCTTATCGACCCTGTTTTAGACGACATGGTGGGCGGTATGGGTGGGGGTGAGGCTCGGCCTTCACCTGGATAGGATAAGTGCATACGGTCAAGCCACTTCTGGGCCACGATGTTCACGCAACTCCCACTATCAATAGCTAGCTTGCAGGGGCCGCCTGCACTAGGAAAGTACGTGTACAATATGGTAGTGCGCCGCCAATCCTCATCCACACGTGGGGTGTGTAGGAGGCGTCTAATCACTCTCATCTCTAATGATCGCTCGGCGTCACTCTCCCAACCTTCCTCAACTTCGGCCTTAACTTCCTCTTGGGCCTCTTCGTCCTCTAAACCCTGCTCCTCCTCCTCCTCAACTAGCAAGTTCCGTGTGGGGCACTGTGCCGCCACGTGGCCCCTGCCAGAACATCTAAAACATACAATGCCCCCAGATCGCTGGTCATCTGTGGCTATGGCTTTACCCTTCGCATCCGCGGGGATACGTGAGGGTGCAGCCGTGGTGGTCTGGGGCGGAGCGGGCTTCCTAAAAGTCGAGGACTCAGTCCGCGAAGTGAACTGCCTCGTACTAGACGTTCGGAGGTACTGCTCGTACTCGAGGGAGAGCTGGAATATCTGATCAACAGTCTCCAAGCGGTGGGGAATCAATTCCCTCCGAATATCGAAACAAAGGCACGCCTTGAAGCGGGCGGCAATGGCAATAGGCTCCTCTGAAATATCACTCCTGACGATCAGCTCATCGAAGCGAGCCATGTACTCGGCGACGGTAATTGTCCTCTGCCGAAGGTTCTGTAGATGCTCAAACAGCTGATCTCGGTATGACGCGGGGAGGTACTTTTCCTTCATGCTCTCCTTCATCTCGTCCCATCTGGCGATGGGGTAGTAGCCATCCCGCTCTAGAGCTCTCTCAACACTGATCCAGAATACCTTAGCTTGCCCAATCAACTTCATCTTCGCAAAGCGGACACAACGCTCGTCACTCATGTCGTACCACTCGAAGTAGTGGTCCATGTCCAAGAGTCAATCGCTGAAGGCTTTCGGATTTAGGCGACCATCGAACGAAGGGGCGTCGAGTCGGAGCGACGAGTGATGTCATGATAGTGGCCCCCTCTCCAAGGATCGGGGTAGTCCTCGGGGTAGTCATCATGGGCGTAGTCGTATCGAGCGGGTGGGGGACCACGCTCTCTCCGACCCGGGGGATAATATTCATCCTGGTGATGGTCACGGCGACCGTGTGGGGGCACACAATCTCTGGGGTCAGGCTGAGGCTGACGTGGCATACGGTACTCATCACGCTGATGTGGCAGCCTATCCCTCGTCGGGACTTGCCTATGATCTATCGCAAAACCAGGATGTCGCCTTACCGGCGGAATCAGAGCTCGATGAGGACTATCACGATGGTGACGGTCTGCGGGAGGTGGACCATCCCTCGGGCGTTGCCCTCGACGTGCAGGAGCGTCAGGGTCGTCCTTAAGAGAATCGTCACGCTGTGTCGGGGTGTCTTTGGCATCCTCTAAGTGGCCTAAACGAAGGTTCACCTCGGCAAGATCATGACGCACATCGTCGAACTGGGCTCCTATGGTATCAAGGCGACCTAGGACAAGGCGTTGGAACTCAGCAAAAGCGGCGTCCGAATCGAACTCGTCGCTCGGTCCTCGGTGTTCTGTGGTTCTACCATGCTTACTCTAAAAGTCCTACCACTACGGAGCATGCAAGTGGTCTAACCTTGACCTCTGATACCAAAATGATGTAGGGGTAGGCTAGTGGTGCTCGAGCGCTAAGACTCTACGTATAGGTGCGGGGAATATGCCAATGCAACACCTAAATGCAATGCGACAGTCGGATGATGATGACAATTAATTTAAGCAATGAAGAGTAATAGCACCACGCAGTTAATCAAAATAAAGAAGCAAATAATTAATTTTAGCAATTCGGCAACGGCTTCCTCCGCTCGGAGGGCCAAGGCAAAAGGCGGCGAAAACTTCCACAGACAATTATTAGCATAAAGAGAACAACTACTACATAACCATAATCGCAGCACAATATAGATGAACAACCAAATGAAAATGTCAAGTTACAGAACACGATACCACAGATACTCACGATGTAGTGGGCTGATCCGAGGCGATGGAGGATTTGACGAGCCGGATGCAAAACGAGCGATCAGAGGTGGAACCGGAGGCGAGGCGGCGATGACGGTGGCTGCCTTCGGCGAAAAGTGACGGTAACGGATGGTAAAACGGTGGATCCGGCCACAAATGAGTAGATCCGGACCGGGGGTGAGTAGATCCGATGATTTGGAGCGGATCCGAGCAAAAATGGAAAGTTTTGGTGGAGGGAATAACGGATCGGAGGGTGGTAGCACTAGATCAAAATAAATATAGGGTTTTTGAAGCGGTGGGAAGTGGATCCACGAAGGGGGAAGGGGGAGGAGTGACCGGCTAGGGTAGGCCGGGCCTTAGGGGGGTCGGTTTTGGGGAGGAGAGGGCGGTGAGGGGGGTGGAGGGTTGGAGGAGCCCGGCGGGCTGTTCCGGCCCTGTAGGCGGCGGCGGACAAGGGGAAAAGCAGAGAGGAGGGGGTCGGCCTGCTAGACTGTAGGCCGGCTGGTTTTGGGTGGGGGTTTTCGGACCTTTTGGGGGCTGGATATGGAAGAAGAGAGGGGGAAAATGATTGTAGGTGTAGGGGTTACCTTGGGGAGGAGTTTGGCGGCCTAGGAGTCGTCACCTAGAGTTCCATGGCGTCGGCACCGAGGAGGGATCGCTGGAATCCGGAAAAGCTCTTCTCCAAATTCAACAATACCTCAAATCATCCCCTCTACATCCTATTTATAATAAAAGAGAAGCTAGGGCATCCTCCATCAACGGCTATGATTGACCGGTGGGTTCGCCCATAAAATACATCAAAATAAAACTGAAAAAAATAAAGTAACATAGTTTTTTGACTCGCAGCGACGTCCCGGACGCAACTGCGGAGTCCGATCGGCGATTCGATCAAGTCTTCCTGCGCGAATACATATATGTGGGTCCCGTCTTGCGGCGAACCCCTTCAGGTGCATCCAATGGTTCCCCATCAATAACCCACTGGACTCTCAGCACCATATCATAGCCCCCCAACGGTAATTGTGGTATATCAGCTTCAAACTGCACTCTCTTCTTGCAACATTGGAATTCCTTGCACAAATGTCGCACTGTAATTTTTTCTATCAGCTACCGACACGGTGAAGCTGAGAAGGGGGGATAGTTGGCATTCGAATTTGTTTGCAGCTCCCTCATTCAGGAAATTGTGAGTATTCCCTATATCAATGAGAATGCATAATACATGTCTCTGATGCGAGACTTTGACCTTCATGGTATGGAAGTAGTTGATGTCAGTTAATGCGTGCATTGATGCTTGAGGTACTATAAGAGGTTCCTGTGAGCTGGTTGGCCTTGCTTCTTCCTCTACTGTTGCCGCATTGGGTCCTTCTTCTTCTGAATTTGGTTCCATTTCTAATACATACAACTGTGCCTTTTTCTTGCAACGATGGAAGGTTTTGTCGCACCAATAACAAAGGCCCTTTGCTCTCTTCTCTTCCATTTCTCTTAGGGTCATTTTTTATGAGCTTGTATGGAAGAAATCCTATAATTGTTTGAAAAACAATTAGAACTGTGGACCAGGAGGGGCCCGGGAGGGGCCTGGGAGGGCCAGATGGTTGATGAGACAAGGTCGCAACCCCCTGATGACGAGGTCCTTCTTATCTTCTAAAGAGAATTGCTCCTCTTGAATATGTGCGAGACTGTATGCCTTCGGAAGGGTGGTAGGAATAAACATCCTCACAACCAAGTAAATGTCCCTCCGTAGACCGGTTAAAAACAAGCTAATGGGATTATGTGTGTTCCTCTGTGATGAAGAGCTTGTCTTTTAATTGTTCAAATTTGTCAAGATAATTTTGCATCCATGTAGTTTGCTTCAACTCTTTGATATCGCCCATGGGATCGTCGTAAAAAGATGAACCGAATCTTTCCAAAATGGCGATAGAGAATTCTGACCAGGATAGCTCTATTCGAGCTGTTCTGAGACGAGAATAATTTTGGAACCATGTTGATGCCCTTCCTTCCAGGTTCACCGTTGGGAGTTTTTGTTCCTCTTTCTAACAGTTTCACCTTCATTTCTTTCAGTGTTCCATCAATTTGGAAGAATTGTTCGACTCGATACAGCCATTCCTTTACTACATCTCCTTCAAAGTGGGGAAACTCCAATTGAGCGCATCTTGTGTCAGGGAGTACGTACAATGATAGGTTAGTGGTGGTTCCTCGGGCTTCGAGGCTGGTGATGCTGAGTCCTGCACTCATGCCGCTCTTGTCGCTCCTGCCGCTCCATTGTCATGGTTACCATCATTGTGTGCATCTCCTCCATTGTTGTGTTCTGTTTTGTTTCCATCACCTGCAAGGTCAGTTTCATGCTTTCCATTTATTTGCGCAGGTCCTGGTTCCTTGTGATGTGGTCTCCCATTGATGCTGAATCACCAGAAGAGGAAGGGCTCTGATACCACTGATAAGAACTTAACTTAATTGTATTTGATTTTTTTGCAAGGAAAAGGCTCTCCGAGGTGGAACCTGGGGAGTAGTCAGTGGGTCTTCAAGTTGAAGAGAGAGCAAAGAAAGAAGAGTTTTTGGGGGAACTAACAATCACGATTTTTCATATATCTTTTGCTGAACTTGGAGGTTTAAATAACCATCCAACACATGCAGGATGATCCCATGATGCCCACCTTAACACTACTCCGCACCTCCAACTGTCAGCGGTATTACAGGACTCCATAAAATTAGCAATGGAAAAAAAGAACAACGGTAAGTCAACGGAAATAAAATACAGGGCTATTAATGGTAATACAAAATAGAAAAGACACATCATACTTCACCATAAAAATTCTAAGTTCTCATCTACGGCCTTAAAAACCTGTCTTGCATATATCAAAGATTCCTAAAATAAACAAGATAAGAACTTATGATAGCAAAACATTGAATAATCTACCTGTGCCATTCTGACAAGGGAATCATACACAGCACTATCACCATGAGGATGAAACTTGCCCAAAACCTGAAAATTGGTAACAAACTATAAGCAACTTAGAATAAACAAGAAATTGTTGAAAGCTGAAAAGTAAAATTATATATTACGATACTCAAGAAAAAGATTAATTGACCAGCCAAACTAAAAACTTGCAGGTAAAATTATAGGAAGATAAATAATGGTTTACCTCTCCAACTACTCTAGCACATTTCCTGAAAGGCTTACGAGATGAAAGGCCTAACTCATGCATTGCATACCTAAAATATGTTCCAAACAAAATGGTGAAAAAGGTTAAATACATGAAACAAGATGGAGAGAAGTTAACACAAATAAAAATAACAAATTTTGGTGACCCGTCTTAAGTGCGGTGACCAGCATGAATCACAATAAAATAATGAAAGATTCCTGAAACCCATAGTAAGTAAAAATGCTGTAATAAAATATGTAGTCCAGTTTTATGTGCCATTAGGTAATAAAGAACATCAAAAAAATTCACAATACATAACATTTTCATAAATGAAAGCTATAATATAGCATATTGAAGTGTGAACTACTTCAGGATGAAATAACATGCACCACCAATACAGTTGATTACTTACAAACAAAATACCATACAATTATATTTCCAATACAAATATCTGTAATTTTACCCAATAATGCACGGATCATGTTTAAATTGTACAGTCGACAGCTCGCTAACCAAAGCGTCCATGAGAACCCATGCCCTTAGGTATACAATCTCCACTTGTACACCCTGGTTGTTGGCGAGCGCACAAGAATCAATGATCCTCTTTTCCCTTCTCTTCATTTCATCTGTCATTTTGATGAAATAGCTCGCAGCCATCGAGATCCGAACAAATACTCAACTTGGCAAGATCGTAGATGACGGACTCAACAACTTGGTGTGGAGAGCGTGAATATTGGTTGTCAGTGGAAACACCCGAACGGATGGAAAAGGAGCGACAACTCAACGGCACGAGGTGACGGGTGAAACCTCTTGGAGCCCAACATTTGTGGGGATCTCGTAGCACTTCAGCGCACCATGGATATCGTGGTGCAAAAACACTCACAAGATTGATGGGGGCGAGTCACATCATCTTCCGGAAGAGGGCCATCGTGAAGTCCCCTCAGTAAGTGATCAAGTTTCAAGGCTTTCACATCAACATTTGCTCATGACATGCATTACCATTGTACGTCCTCTTTGCCACTGTTTTAGTAGAACTGCTCTAAATTTATATGTTTTGCAACTGAACTGAAAATCCCCAGTCATAAGCAATGGTTGCATACCCCTAAGGTGTGAAAGTGGGTCTAGCACATTAACATCTCTCCTTCTATCTTTTGTAAAACAACGTGTCTCGAAACAACTCCTACAGGGAGAGTTAACTGGTCATCTTGGCAGCTCCTCAGCTGGAGCAGTCTAAATCCACTTGCCATACAATTGAACTGAGGCCACTCCCTCGTAAAACAGTTATCCTCCCATAAGGTGTGAACGTAACATCCAAAAATTAATTACATCATAATGTGCATTTCTAGTTCCAAACATGATTAGTATTGTCGGCAGAACCGTCTGATCAAGGTATAATAATGTCTCGTCACTCTTAATTTCTCAAGTTATTTAATCAATAAATTTTCCCACGGGATATTTTACGAGACTTATTTTGTCACGGATTAGAGGTTCACAAAAACTTCTCATTGTGACATAATAAGATCTTCTTGGTTGTTAGTGGTGTGCTTGCAATTATCGGGTAACCTAATTATTCTATTTTTCTAATATACGGAGAATCAATGCTAGTTCATTCATGATGCCCTTCTTGCATGACTATCGTAATCTAGGGTTCCCTTCACAAGAGCGCTCGTAGAAAACCGCACTTTGTTTCTTCTTTCATCGACTGGAGCGCAAGAGGGAATTCCTTCGACTTTGGTCGATTGAAGCAAACTCAGGAACCATTCCTCTTCCATTGGTAGGAGCACACACGGGGATACCATTACCCTTTTGGTCAGCTTCGACTGTAGCTAATTATCGACGCCTTTCCAATAATCTCAACACTTGATCGACGCTTCTAGTCAATTTTGTAAATTGTTGACACTCTTTTAATTTCCAACAACAATTGACACCTCCTTGTCGATCTCAGCCCTTAATCGACGTTTTTCTGATGATTTTTGTAAGTTTTTGAGGTTTCTTATTAGCTTCCAACATTAAGTTGGTGTCTAATCGTTGTTCTTGTGTTCATCCTTGTAGAGGTTGTTTCAGTAGTCATCTCAGTACACTAATCTAACTTAGCTGGAATTATCAGGGTAAGCATCAGTCTTCTCCTCTATCTTACCATGACTATTGTTCCATTTCTTTCGCATTTTTTTTGTTTGATGAAATGTTCGGAATGAAGGAACCCTAGAGGAAGAAAGGGATTTGTGGTGTAGATCAAAGAAACCTTTTGTAGTTTCCGACTCAATCTAGAGAAGCATGCCTTGGGATCATGTTTATAAACGTCGGGACATCGAAGTAAGAAATTTCCTTCAACTTGGCAAGACAGACCACCCATCATAGATCCATCGTCTACGTTGTGCAAGATTGCATTATGAACTTGAATTTTACGCAATTATGAATCTTCACGTGATCTTCCACTGCATGTTATATGTCGAATAGTTTATTATAAATTAACATATTAATTACCAGATAAAAATGTATATCTTAAAGTGAGAATAAACGCGATAAAGGGATAAATAAAACTAGGCAAAGAATAAATTAGTAAAACAAGTAATAAGTCCCAGACGAGTGCGTCAAGCGGCCGACTTAATGAAGGGTTGAACCGACCACTAAATAATCAATTCAGGGGGTAATAGACGTGTTTCTCTCATGATTGATGGAGGTACACCAATATATTCATAAGACGCTATAGGCCATTTGAGCCTCAAACATGAGGTCGACGACTCACTTCTCCACGCATATAAATAGCTAGGAGTGAGTCGACGTTCAATGCAAGGGACGCATGAAGGCAGGGTGTGACAACCCAAAATTCGCAAAACAAAATATTTATTTTGTCCCCGATGATGAGATAAGGCAGTACGAATTTTTCGAGATTTTCGCACATTTTCCTTTTCATTTTATTAGTTGCGTTGTGAATTTTAGTGGGCTTGTATGGGCTGCCTTTAGAGGTGGGCTAGCTATTTCTTTAGGCTGAGTTTATTAAGTGGGCTGCCTTTAGTCTTTTTGGGCTGTTGTTATCAAGTTATGGCTGGTTTTAGTAAATATGGTGTGCTGGCAGCTTTATTTTGACATTTGTAGTTGGTGTAGTTGGCTGATTTGCTTGTCTTGACACTTGGTCAGCCAAGTGTTAGCTGAATTACAGTATAATGACACTTGGTGTTAGCTGAATTTGGCTTGGGATGCATGTGGTGACACCTATTTGAGTTAGCAAATACCTTTTGGCCTCTTGTTGCCTCTTCACCGCCTCTATATCTATATAAATATTTGATGGATTCTCTCTTCACCTCCCATTTCTGGCTGCTCTCCCCCTCCCCTGCTGCCTAAGTCACTGCTCCCTGATATCTTGTTGCACCACTGCCTCCTAGCTGCTGTTATGCTGTCCTGAGCTGCTGCTTGTTGTTGTCTTGCTGCACTGTTGCCCCTTAGCTGCTCCCTGTTGTCCTGAGACTGTTGTATCTTCTGCTGCGTCATTTGTGTCGTAAGCTTGTTGCTGCTGCCACCTAGCTGCTTCTTGCCACTGGACTGTTGTTTCCTCCTCTGTTTTCTACCCTTCAGCACATCCGTTAGAGGACTAGGAAGGATCTCGCCACCCTCCAGCAATCCTTGAAAGATTGGTTGTGTAGCACCTCCTTCATCTTCCACTGTAAGGAAGTTCTCCCTCTCTACTTTCTGAACTTCAGATAATAGGGCTGTTTTGGTAGTCGTTTAGTGGCTGTTTTTTTACTATTTTTGGGCTATATTTCCGCTGGTTTTTCGACGACATTTTGTTGCATTGTTGTGCTATTTTGGTAGCTGTTTAGAGGCCCTTTGAGCACTATTTTTATATAGTTCATGTAAGCCTTACTGGACAGCATTTTAAGAGGACGGGAAGTCTATTTGGGGGCTGGTTTTAGCTCATTTTGAGGCACAATTATGGCTGTCCAGCAAAATATACGACCTGAATTTGGTTTTCTAAGATCATTTCAGAGTATTTTGAGTTTTCCGATTTATTATATTTAGCTTTCCGATGTTTAGTGAATTTTTCTAAATCTTTTACGCTCTATGCTATGTGTAAAACGAGACGCAAACCAAATTAAGATGCATGTTATTTCAGTGGTTTTCAAAGCTTAGAACTTCGAGGATGGCGTCCCGTGATAAATGTGGCATTCATGCGGAAAAGGATACGAATAAAGGCAAGGAAATGGTGAGTATTTTATTTCTTGAAATTATGGGTATCCAATTATTTTGTAGAATTTAATTTATTGTCTCTTTTAACGAAATTATTTGTGCATATGAGTTTCGCCTTAATGATATATCGCTAAATAAATAAAAGTGGGCGAGGGAATAATTAAGCGATACAGATTTCTGAGGGGATCCGTTTTATTAAAAACTCATGTTTATACGACAAGATAAAAATTATTTAAAACTCTGCATAGGGAAATGTGATGGCTTCGAATCCTATGATGTAGAGGCATCTACTGATGGATTCACCAGTAGGGGTGAGCCTACAATTACGCTCTTCGGGGGCGGGGCCCAATTCAAGTTTGCATCACCGGAGCATTTCTAATTTTATGTAACTAAAATTAAGGGGTAAGTTAAGGATGAATGTTGAGAATAATCAAGTGATTGATTTATTGTACTGTATGCATATTGATATTATCCTCCTTATTTGCATGTATAACTGTTTCACGAAATACTGTTCTCACATAGTCATAATTTTTATGACTAACCCAGAGTGGACACATGTTTAATAGGCAGCAGGACCAACGCCAAGCGGAACACACAGGATCCTGGCGGCTGATCTGGCAACGGCAATAATCCAAGCTCGGGATTGGCACAGAGCTCGTTGTACTGGACCTACGTGTATCTATTGTAATAAGCCAATCTAGTATGTATTAATGATCGTGTAATCAAAAAAGGAAAGAATGGAATAAAAGTTTGGTGTATGTTCTTTGTACTTTGCATTCTGATGTACTGTAACCATTTTTATTCAAAACTGATGTCCGATCCTTGAATCATTTGAAGAGCCCAGGATTTGGGTCTCTACATAGGGCACCTTTGGTTGTCATCTGAGATTCAATACCCGGAATGTGCTTAGCAAGCCACGAAACATAAATTTCACGGAATATGAAATTGATTTACCTCAACGTTAGAAAAAAATGTAGAAATCAAAAATCTTTATACTTCAAGAATTTGAAACTATGATTATAACTCATAATCCTACAATTGCAAAAAGGGTGATTTATATTATTATAGTTCATTTTATTCAATGGTGTGCATAATTACCCTATTAAAAAATCATGATCTGTAGATTTAATTGGTGCATTATAGATGCTCATATGTGTTTTACTTCTGTCATTTTAGTATCTCATTGGGAAGAAGAGTTTTTCTTACTAACCAGTTACGTTGACTCTGTCTTTGGACATTTCTTTAAAGGAATATGGGTCGAGAGTTTGCTTAGGACATACCTCTGAGTGTTTTTTTATGACAGTCAGTACTTTACGATTTTTTTATTTAGCATTTTCCCCCATTTGGGTTGGACATTTGATTTGTATGAACTCAGTGTATCAAACTTATTTGTAATTCTAGTATTAAAATATGTTCACTCTTATTTTCTAGTTGGCTCTGTGATTTATACATTGAGGTATTACTTTAAACCTAGCTCTAGTAACTTATTTTTGATGTGCATTTTAGTATTTTTGCAATGGTTACTAATTTTATTATTGTACTTTGTTTATTTCATATCACTAACGTCGGTCGGGCTTTTGAAATGCAATGGAACTAGGTAAGGGTGTTACCATTGGTATCAAAGGCACAAGACGATTAAATTTATCGTTCGAGATTGTTTGTCTCATAGTTGAAGAAGTTCTAAAGTTAAACATATGAAGAAGTTCTAAATTTAAACATATGAAGAAGTTAAGTCTCAAATTCATTGGACCATTTAAATTATTTGAATGCATAAGTGAGGTTACACGTACCAAAGGAGATGAGTTGTTTACATAATGTTATCCATGTCCCCCACTGGAGGAGAACAAACAGAGATCATAATTAGGTGTTTAGTTGTTGGGGCACATCTGATGAATTGTGGTCGACTAAAGTATTCATAGGAATGTGATCATGAGCTTCTAAGCAAAGAAGATTACACCTTCCTTTTCTTATTTTGGTATGATTGTAATTTTTGAGAACGAAAATTTTATTAGGAGTAGAGATTTATAACATCATAACATGCACTTTTGGTTCCAACTTCCAACCATGACTAATATTGTAGGCATCGCTGTCCAAATGAGGTATAATGATTTATCATCAATCCTAATTTCACAAATTAATTAATCAATAATCTTTCTCATTAGTGGGATATTTAACGAGTTATTTCGCCACGGGTTAGAGGTTCACGAGAACTGTTCTTCGTGAAATAATAAGGTCTTGTTTGTTAGTGGCGTACTTGTAATTATCGAGTAACCTAATCATTATATTTCCCTTATATATGGAGAAGTGATGTTACACCTCCCTTCTCTCATGGGTATTGTAATCGACGAATCCAATCTAGGGTTTCATTCATTAAAGCGCTTGTAAAGAGACGCAGGTTGTTTCATCTTTCGTCGATTGGAGTGCATGCATAAATTCCATCCACTTTTATCGACTAGAGCACACCCTGGAACCCATTCCTCTGTTGTCAACCTTTCCCCTTTCTGTAAGCTTCGACTGCAGCTAAGGGTCTATTTGGGACAGCTCTGGCGGATTGAAAAGCTCTTTTCCAGCCGTCAGAGCTGTTATTGACATTGTTTGGGACAGCTCTTAAATGAAATCGCTTTTCGAAGAGCCACTCCCAGAGCTCTTTTCCGGAAGCCCCTTCCCCCCTGCGTTCAGCGCCTAAAAAATCGCTTCCCGATTTTTTTCCCCCCTGCGGTTCTTCTCCCGATCCCGCGTTCTTCTCCTTCCGCACCGCACCCTAGCGACCTCCGCATCTGCAACTTCTTCCACGACTTACGCATCTGCAACTTCTTCCACGACTTCCGCATCAGCAACTTCTTCCACAACTTCCGCATCTAAAGCAGGGCCCCTTCCATTCCTCGCCATTCCAGCAGGACCTCTTTGACTCATTCTCGCCATCGCTCTCCATTCCTGCCCGTCCTTTTCCAGAGCAACGATGAACTTTGAGAGCATCAGAGCCACATTTCTTCTCCTCCTACCACAAACGATAGACTCTCCCAGGCAGACGCCGATCAGAAGCCCCTTTGTTCGAGTTTCTAGAGCATCATTAGCATATGTATGTTCGTGCTTCTAGGGCATTGACCCTGCCACAAAGGTTGAGCTTCTAGGCCATCGGTAACGCTTCAAATTCCTTCTTCCTTCTCCCAAATTGCAATTTTAGGGCTAGGGGACCGCATTTTCTGCTCCAAAATCAATTTCCCTGTGATGTTCTTCTTCTTCCCTGTTCTCCAACAACAGAGATCGAAAAACTGTGTTGTTCTTCCCCGATCTACATCAGCTGGACTGTAAGATCAGTAATCTTGAGCAAAGGCATAGCTGGACTCTAAAATACCGTGTTGTAAATTTAGCAAATTCACTGGAGATTCATGTCATGAATCATCTTCGCTTTGAAAAATGTCTTGTATATGTTTTGTTTACTAATCTTCTCTTCTTTATTGCTCATCTATGTTCAGTAATACTGTTTTTTAAAGCGAGCATGTTGAAGTATAACACAAAATATTTGTCCAAACAGCTTCCAAAAGTTGTTTCTCCAAACAGCTAAAAATAGAAAATCGTTGTTCAAAGCGCACTTCTGTACAGAACACCCAAACACTCTGCAGCTTTTCAAAACTGCTCCCCAGAGATCTATTTAAAACAGCTCTATCCGGACAGCAGCTTTTCAATCCGCCAGAGTTGTCCCAAACAGAGCCTAATTGTTGATGCTTTTTCAAAAATCTCATCACTCTATCAACAGTTCTGGTCAATTTCTTCAAGTTTTAAGCACATTATTTAAATTTCCAGCAATTGTCGGCACCTCCTTGACGATCTCAACCCCCAATCAATGTTTTTGCAATAATTTTGTAAGTTTTGATGTTTCCATTTAGCTTCCAACACCAGGTGGCCTAAACATTGTTCTCGTGTTCTTACTTGCATAGGTTATTCCAGTAGTCATCTTAGCCGGTTATCAGGGTAAGCATCAGTATTCTCATTTATTTTACCATGACTATTGTTCCATTTCCCTCTCTTCTGTTTTTTGTTTGATGCAGTATTAGGAATGACGGGACCTTAGAGAAAAAAGGAGTTTGGAGAAATCTTGTGTAGTTTTTGTTTAATTTACCACGACTACTGTTCCATTTCACTCGCTTATGTTTTTTGTTTGATGAAATGTTAGGAATAAAGGGTCCCCGGAGAAAAAAACTTTAGAGAAATCATGCATAGTTTATGACTCGATTTGTTCCATTTCACTCGCTTATGTTTTTTGTTTGATGAAATGTTAGGAATAAAGGGGCCCCAGAGAAAAAAAAAACTTTAGAGAAATCTTGCATAGTTTATGACTCAATCTAGAGAAGCATACTTCTGCATCATGTTTACAAACGTCGAGACATCGAAGTAAGAAATTCTCTTCCTCTTGGCTAAACACATCACCCATTATATATTCATTGTTTAGGTTGTGCAAGATTGTATTATGAATCCGAATTTTGTGCAAGATTATATTATGAATTCGAATTTTACGCGATCCTTCATTGAATGTTAAAAGTCGAATAGTTTATTATAAATCGACATATTAGTTGCCAGACAAAATTTTATACTTTAAAGCAAGAACAGATGTGACCATGAGGTCATGGGTTCGAGCTTGGAAGCAGCCTCTTGCAAAAATGCAGGGTAAGGTTTGCCTACATTTCACCTTTGTGGTGAGACCATACCACGGACCCTCGTTGGGCGAAGATGCTTTGTGGACTGGATTGCCCTTTTTAGACAAGAATAGATGTGATAATATGGATAAATAAAACTAGGCAAGGAATAAATGAGTAAAACAAGTAAAAGCTTCAGACTAGCAGCCTCATACGGTCAATTTAATGAAGGGTCGAGCTGACCACTAAATGATCAGTTCTGGGGTATGAGAGATGTTTCTCTCATGATTGATGGAGACACGCCATCATTAACATAAGGCTCAATAAGTTATTTGAGCCACCAACATGGGTCGATGACCCACTTCTCCACATATGGAGACAGTTAGGGGTGAGTTTGTGTTCCGCACAAAGGATTCATCTAAACAGGCACTTTCGATTGGGGAATACGAAATCGATTTACCTCAACTTTAGAAATGAATTCAGAACTCAGAAACCTCTATTGATACAATTGTCGCCGCATTCGAGAACGTGTGATATCATCACGTAACCGTTATCTTTTTATTTGCTATTTTAATTGTTGTAATTTAATCTTTACGCTCATCGATGTTATTTCAAGTTTCGGCTCACTGGTTTGACCACTCGGTGAGACCATGAATAACTGATCCGGTAATTTGAGTAGCTAGGTCAAAAAAGATAAACTAATTAAGGACACATAGAACTAAGAGGAAATATCCCTAAATTAGGGGATTTGATTTTATTTAGATGAGAAAATTAAAAAATATTATTTTGAAACATATTCTAAAAAGACAGAATATATGTCACCTTTTGAAAATACAATGAAAATAATTTCATTAAATCCGTTTAAAAGGAGACCACCTGTTATCAAAAAAAGGTTGGTCAATAACATAGAAATCGTATTGACAATTCCCTCTGTTGACCAAAACCACCCTCTCGCACTCCAGTTGAAGGACGTCACAATCTTTCCGCAAGTTGACACTGCTAGCCCTCAGGAATCTTTCAATGTTGCTGGTTCCACCGAGGACGAACGTCCTCCTCTCAAGTTGTCATCGACTTCGCTGGCCTACTCTGGTGACCCAGGCCATTTTCGGATCATCCACTCCCAGAGCTCAAAAGCTATACTAGCCCACCTTGTGGTACCATCGAGAGCAGGGGATTCCAGTTTGACATGTTGATGCAGCCCGGGTCTGATAGCACCATCCATTGGCTTTCGTGTGCAACTGAATTTGAGGCGGCCTACTCCTTGTCGTAGTTTTGCGTATATTCCAGTAAACTCCGCCCCTTTTCTTTTTACCCTTTATTAGCTTAGCCGTATGCAATTCAAATAACTAGCAAAAGCTTGCCTCGAATGTTCAAACAGTTTTTATTGTCGTTATTCATAAATTATTGTTGTGATGATGCAAATGTTGCTTTGAATCGAACCTTTAAACACTTGGGAACGTTTTCTTTAAATAACGATTAACGAACTTTCAAAATTCAAATGCCGAGTGACTATCGCACACACAAATTTCGACTTGGACCGCTCGACCTTCATCAAGTTAAAATCAAATGCATAAAAAATATCTTATTTTCCAAAACCATAACTCCGGCCAACATCATCTATACTTCGAGGATTTGAAACTTTGATTATAACTCAGAATGCGACAATTACATAAATTGTGATCTATGTATTACAGTTTATTTTATTCAATAGCACGTATAATTACGTTGTTAGACATTATGATCTCAAGATTCAGTTGTTGCAAATTTATAGATGTTCATACATACGTAATGTTATTTTAGTATCACTAGGAGGAAGAGCATTTTTTACCCATCAGTTGGGTTGACCCCGTCTTTGGGCATTTCTTTTCAGGGAACGCGGGTCGGGAAGTTGCTTAGGACATGACCTCCGAGTGCCTTTTTATACAGTCTTTACTTTACGATTTTTCACTTAGTACTTTCCCCTTTTTTTAATAATATTGTTCAATTTATTTCATATCATTAGTGTCGACCAAACTTTTAAAATGTTGTGAAACTAGGTAGAGATGTTATAGTGAACATGTTTCTGGTGCGTTAATTACCTTCCCACTTGTGTCCCTCGACTCTCTCACGGTAGTTTGTGAAAGTCTTGATCACACAAATTCTAGGACTCACACAAATCTCTCGCTTATATCCATTATAATACCTCTCATAATAAAATCCCCTAGATCAACTCGTTCAATAGCTCATGCATCATACGCTTGATTTACTTCTCATCCTTATATAAAGGAGATGATTTAGCCTACAAATCTTCACTTTCTACAAAAAAGACCACGGCCTCTCTGTTTTAGCGCACGAAAATCAGGCACTACAATCACACCCATCCCATCGACTAAGGGTGAGACCTCCAACAACTTCTAAAGACGTTCTCTCAAGCTAGACAGGTACTGCTTCCTAGATCAAGTGCCACGAGAACTACGAAGGACCTGAGCCCTTGTCCCAATCATATACTTGACGGTTTAATAAAAACTTAGGAAATGGAACTAAACAACGCCAAGTGACTAGTGTGAACCCAACGTTAAGCAACAATTGTACTCAACTATGTTAAATCTATAATCATCAATAAGCTCAGTCAATTCATGCATAATGTTAATCTTCATCACCAAGTCTTGTGCATATGTATTTGGTGTCGAGATCATTCATACACAAGCACTCCAAGTCTTGTATGTGTCTTCGTTGTAGCAAAAACCCATACACAAGAATTGTAAACCTTATGTGTGTGTTCGATATCGTGAACACCCATGCACAAGCACTCCAAGTCTTGTGTGTATGTGTTTGTTGTCGTGATCACTCATACATAAGGACTCTAAGCCATGTGTGTGCATGTTCGTTGACGCGATATCCAATAAGCAACCACTTTAACCCTTGCATATATGTATTCATTGTTGCAATCACCAATACACAAGCACTCGAAGTTGTGTGTAAATCGTATGTGTTTGATGTTGCGATCATCCATACACAAGCACTCCAACCCTTGTGTGTATGTGTTCACTGATATGATCACAAATAAACAGGCACTCCAAGCCTTGTGTGTGTGTTTGTTGTCACAATCACCAAAACACAAGCACTATAAGCCTTGTGCATAAGTTTTTGTTGTCAAGATAACTAATACACAAGTACTCCAAGCATTCTGCATACATATTCGTTTTTGTGATCACCAATACACAAGCACTCAAAGTCTTGGGCATACGTATTATGTATATGTTGTCCCAATCCCCAATACACAAGCATTCCAAGCATTGTGTGTATGTGTTTGTTGTCATGATCACTGATACACGAGCACTCGAAGAATTGTATGCACGTGTCGTTGTCACGATCACTAAACACAAGCACTCGAGATCTTGTGTGTACATGATCATTGTTGTGATCACTAATACACAAGCACTTGAAGCCTTGTGTGTACATGTTCGATGTCACATTCATCAATACACAAGCCCTCTCGCGATCACCAATACACGGACACTTTAATCTACGTGTGCATGTCAATATTGCAATCATCAATGCACAAGCATACCAAGTCGAGTGGGTGCATGTTTGATGATGTGATTGCTGATACACAAGCACTCCATGTCGTCTTGTGTGTGTTTGCTACGCAGTCACAGATACACAAGCACTCAAAATCTTGTGTGTGCTTGTTGTCGCGATCACCGAAACACAAGCACTCTAAGCCTTGTGCATACGTATTCTCCATCACGATCACCCATGCACAAGTACTTTAAGTATCGTGTGTACATGTTCTGTCGTGATCAGCTATATACAAGTGCTCCAGGACGTGTGTAAGTGTTCACAGCCACAATCACCCTTACAAAAGAATTCTATGACATGTGCGTACATATTGTGAATATTTATAGATCTTAAAAAATATTCTCGCCTCATATCAACGGTGCGGTGAGTGCTCGAAATGTGGTATTAAGCAGCTTTAAAACATTACAAATTTGTTCAAGAAAAAGAAAATTATACATGCTACAATGAAGAGTGAAGACATGTATCCATGTCACAAACACCTAATTATGATTACAAATGATCATCACAAGCCTCGAAAAATATCCCGGCGATTTGCACGAACTCTTTGACCCATTCCTCTGCATGCGTGAACCCCTAATCCAGTCATCGTTGACTTGAACGAAACAGCTGGACAATGTTCCTCGACAACGATCCTCCGTACGATGCGTTGATGCCAACCATCGTCGACCTCGATCGTATCTTCGATGGCCACCTGAGATCCATTGCCTCCCCCCTATTAGAGTTCACCCATTCTCTTTGCTGCGATTAACAAGCACATACTTATTCCAGTTTTAACTATCGTGATCGACTTGCCCTGTATCCTTTTGTTCTGCGAGTTAGTATTTTGCCTAAGTAATATTTTCCCCATTCTCAATGCTCTTGATTATTAGAGTAAACTTTATGCATTAATTTAAACATCATTTGTGCTGAGCTTGCCTAGGTCTCCTTCATTATCTTTGATTTGCCGTTATTTTTTCATAAGTTATTTAATGCGATCAAAGCTATGAAATAAATGAATCTTGCTACAGTTATATTTGTGAGTGTTTTGAGATATCCACTCTCGAATTACAATTTTTTAGTTCATGTTTAATCTATTTGTCTTGTTAATCCCAGCAAAGAGAATGGGCAAAATATCTTTAATTTTTTAGTTCAGGTTTAATTCGAGTCTCCATGCACTTTTCAAAACCAAGACATAGATTAAACATGAACTAAAAAATTGTAATTCGGGAGTGGATATCTCAAAACACACAGATAAAACTGTAGCAAGATTCAATTATTTCACAGCTTTGATCGCATTAAATAACTTATGATAAAATAACGACAAATCAAAGATAATGAAGGAGACCTAGGCAAGCTCAGCACAAATGATGTTTAAATTAATGCATAAAGTTTACTCTAATAATCAGGAGCATTGAGAATGGGGAAAATATTACTCAGGCAAAATACTAACTCGCAGAACAAAAGGTTCCAGGGGAAGTCGATCACGATAGTTAAAATTGGAATAAGTATGTGCTTGTTAATCCCAGCAAAGAGAATGGGTGAACTCTAATAGGGGGAGGCAGCGGATCTCAGGTGGCTATCGGAGATAGGGTCGAGGTCGACGATGGTTGGCATTAGCGCATCGTACGAAGGATCGTTGTCGAGGAACATTGTCAAGCTATTTTGTTCAGGTCAACGATGGCTGGATCAGGGGTTCACGCATGCAGAGGAATGGATCAAAGAGTTCGTGCAAATCATCGAAATATTTTTCGAGGCCGGTGATGATCAACTCGTTGTCTCGTCATAGGGGATTAGGGAACGAATGCGAACTGTTGGAATATGGAGTCCGACAGAGGAAAACTGGAAGTTTTCATTCCTCTGTGAATTGGCGTCCCTCTTTAGGTCGTATACTATTTTCTTTTAAAGGGGCATTTTTATAGATAGAAAATTTTGTTTGCCTCTTTGGGTAAATTTTCATTAATTTGAAAACCTCTAATTAAGGATGTGCAAAAAGAACCGGAGAACAGACTTGAAAAAGAACCAATTTGATCAATTCGGATATGTTCTAGTGGTTCTAAGTTCGTTTTTTGCTCCAAAAAAATTGGAAATGATCTTTGGTTCGGTTATTGGTTCTTAGTGCCCAACACATCACTTTTGTCTTCCTTCAAAATCATTAAACTCAATGATCTTCGAATGTTATCACTCTTCAATCTTCTTCCAACTAAAGGAGCATAATAACAACACAATTATCTATCCACCAGCAATGAAGATAGCTATCCTCCATAGCAATATCAAAAACAGAAGAATCTAATCTTCTTCTAGTGCTTGTCCAAACCACAACAGCAACGTTTACTTGAGGTAGAGAACTCGAGTATACCTCGTATGAAGAAGAAGAAGAAAGAATCGGTGATGTTCATAAGAGATCCCAATCAAATTCTAGCCGGTACATTGTTGTCGACTTCATTAGAAGAGTACTCATCATTAATCAAATGTATTGGGTGTCTATGTTAGAAATTTTATTTTTGTGTTTAATATTTGCTTTATTTTTTTATTAATTGTCATTTTTCATTGATATGTACAATTCTAAATTGTGGTGGGACCCTTCGTCGAACCCTCTCAGCACGGGGATGCTTTGTGCACCGGACTTCTCTTTTATGTACAATTCTTTATTGTTGGGTGGAGCCGGATCAAATTGTAATCTCAATGGGAGCTGTTATCACGGCTTCTACACATCATTTTTTCCACAAAAATCACCATGGAGGAGGGTGATGACCAGTAGAAGGATCACAATGGATGCCTCTATATTGCCAAAATATGAAAATTGACAGTGTTAAGGCATCTGCCATTTTGATAATTGAGATTCAACTTACTCTTCTAACACACGAGTAATTTTCACCACTTATAGTTGCAAAGTGCTCCATATTATGCGAACCAAAAATGCAGAATCCTGACAAGCAATAACCACGCTGCCTCCAACTCGCTCTTATGAACAAAGCGTTTGTGAAATATGGCAACTCATAATATATTAGGGGTGGGGGTGTGTAGAGCTCTCAATAACAGTTCAAATATTGATAATAGTTTTTTACATTGAGTCAAAACCAAATGAAAGCAACTACCAAAAAAGCATAATCTCAATTTCTATAGTGAACAATGAATGAATTTGATTTGGGCCATTTTTTTACTCTCATATGACTTGAATAACCCTAGGAGCATCAGACTTCATCATATTGAAAAAGGTTTCAGTTCTTTCTCATTTTTCTTGTCCAAAAGAAGCTTCAAACGAAGGATCAAGTTGATTGCTCCATGATTTTTAAAAACTTGGACATTGTTGAACACTCTTAAGATTGACAATGTTATATCTTTTTCCTAAAACATTTGAACTACAAACTCGTAAAGTTTTCTTAAAATGAATGTAATTTTATATAAGTTGTCTTATGTTTCCATTCTTGGAATAGATAACTATAATCATCTTTAAATTTAAATAACAGAATTCCCTTTAATTCCTCAATGAGGAATAAGTTTTTGCTTAAGATAAATCTGTAGTCCTTACCTCATTTTGGATCATATAACAATGGGGCACCAACTCAGAATTATCTTCGGAATGACTTCGACTCAAATGAGAATCTAACTCGATGTGGAAATTTTTTAAGCTTCATGTATATGATTATTAGATTAATCATGTAAACAAGTAACCAATAATACAAATTTGCCCACTTTACAATTTGTAGCTTCTATGAGCATGGAATACTAATACTAATTGACAATTTGACATATGAACCAAACTATTGTAATCCAACACATGGAGGTTATAGCCAAAGAAGATCCAATCGCAAAAAAGTTGCATGAGAAAGGATATCATCTCCCAAATGGACGTATGATATTTCTCTAAGGATCCAACCACAAGGAATGACCTCTCACCACTGCACGTAAGGTAATCGGATGTCGACAAGTGAGAGTGCTTTCTAGAACAAATATTTTTTCTTGAAATAAATGACTTTAGTATGCATTTGAATCGAACAAATCACGCAGCCTTTGTTTTATCCTTGCTTGTCCAAAAAAGGTTTTTCCTACGTGAGGGACCAATGATCTTGCTCAAGGTAAGACCGTAATAGCACATAACATAAGATCACTTATGCAAGGACTTCATCACATCAAGAGACCTGTAGGGTTTCTTTAAAAATGAGCCAAGCAAAAAAGACTGACCATTCACCTATGCATGCACTATAGTCATTACCATTCACCTATTAGGCAGGCTATATATTATTAGCTCCCAATATAAGCATCATTTTTTATTTTGATTAAAAAAATAACAAAATGAGAACAAACGTAACTGCATTCCAAATATAGAGAGGGTGAATACTTGTATTTTTATACTGGGTATCCAAATAAATTGGGTAAAATTGATGGTTATCATAACATGGAAAGCATCGATAACTAAAAGGGTGTAGCAATCACATGGAGTTCCAACTAATGTAGTGATGCGGGACAGGAGTCCACCTGCCCCGCCACCTTGGCATCAGCACCAAGGGGCCCACCTGGAGTCAGCACCAGGCAGCTTTATCAGGCCCGCGGGCCATACACCCCAACCCGTCTCCGGTCCCACCACAGGAAATCCGAAAGGTTGTTGAGGCCTGGGCTAGATCCCCCGACCTCCTTGATAAAGAGCTCTTCGGCGAGCTTCTATCACCAACTGATCCGCGGATCAGTTGGTGATAGAAGCTCGCCTAAGAGCTCTTTATCAAGAAGGTCGGGGGATCTAGCCCTGGCCTCAAAAACCTTTCGGATTTCCTGTGGTGGGACCGGAGACGGGTTGGGGTGTATGGCCCGCGGGTCTGATAAAGCTGTCTGGTGCTGACTCCAGGTGGGCCCTTGGTGTTGATGCCAAGGTGGCGGGGAAGGTGGACTCCTGTCCCGCATCATAAAAGTGCAGATCAGTTGGTGCTAGAAGCTCGCCGAACAGCTCTTTATCAAGGAGGTCGGGGGATCTAGCCCTGGCCTCAACAACCTTTCGGATTTCCTGTGGTGGGACCGGAGACGGGTTGGGGTGTATGGCCCGCGGGCCTGATAAAGCTGTCTGGTGCTGACTCCAGGTGGGCCCCTTGGTGCTGATGCCAAGTGCACTTTTATGATGCGGGGCAAGAGTCCACTTGCCCCGCCACCTTGGCATCAGCACCAAGGGACCCACCTGGAGGATCAGTTGGTGATAGAAGCTCGCCGAAGAGCTCTTTATCAAGGAGGTCGGGGGATCTAGCCCTGGCCTCAACAACCTTTCGGATTTCCTGTGGTGGGACCGGAGACGGGTTGGGGAGTATGACCCGCGGGCCTGATAAAGCTGCCTGGTGCTGGCTCCAGGTGGGCCCCTTGGTGCTGATGCCAAGGTGGCGGGGCAGGTGGACTCCTGTCGCGCATCATGTAGGCTCTAAGAAGGTATTGTTGAACTTAACCTCACCCCCAACATTTGAAGAGATGTTGCTTCCATGACTCAAAACAAAATAGCTGATATTGTAGCCAAGAATTAACAAGCTCATTATACACCTAACACTCCAACAAACAACCATAAAAGAAATAATCAATAGAGCTTATATGTAACAAGATAAAAATATGACTTCATAAAAATAAACAAAAGTGATTTTGCTAACAAAACAAGAAGGGAAAAAGGTAAACCGGGCATGTTGCATCTTGCTTCAAATAAAATCCACAGAGAATCATTCACAATACCGAGAATTAGGTAGGTAATAAACAAGGAGCAACATGCAATTATTTGCATCTCTTCTGCACCCACAATTTTAGAAGTATGGTATGAGTGCAATAGATGAGTATTTATAAGTTAATTCCAACTACAGAAACTATGATTAAAACTTGTTAGGCTTGTCATTTGATATGCACAGGCTAATATCCCGCATCTGGATAATGTGACATCCAATTCAGCTGAAGCATGAAATGTTCAATTGTGAAGTTCCTTGCAGTAGAATCGTAGACCTAGCTCCATCCACATTCTCATCTAATATCAGCCTGATATCGAATAATATAGGCTGTTCATACAAACATGGCTGATAAAATTTCAACTTAGATGGAGAAAAATAATCCATGGCAACATTAACTGCTCTTCTTAACCTATGTATTTGAATATGTTACCACCATTGAACGGGGTTCCATGTATTGTTTTAGCTTCTGACTAATGCATGTGAGGAAACTATAGTATAAACTCACAGTATTCGGCGGTGCACCGGCTTAAGCCCATCCCGCACATCCGGGAGAGCGCGACCAATCAGCACGGACATGGCGTACGCCATGTAGGACTCTTTCGCCTCCTTGTGGAGCTCCGTTGCGACCATCTTCTCATCCCGGAGGACAACTTTGTCACCATCTTTAACCGATAATGTCTTGATGCCCTCTTCCTCTCCCGCTTTCCCCTCCTTTGTATCCTCCTCTTTATCTTTCCGCCTCGCTTTAAGCGAGGTCGTCCGGTGAGTGTGCGCAGTCGAGAGGAAGCGGAGATCAGACGATCCAGGCCATCGACGGCGGGGGGAGAAGAGAGGGAAGCTTGAGAGAGGCTGGAAGCGAGCAAGGGAGGAGGACGTTAGACGGAGAACGGTAGAGAGAGCCATTGCGGCAGAAAATTGAAGGAAAACCTAGGCTTCTGATCCAGTGGGGTGAGCGAGAACGAGGAGCTGCCGGTTAGAGCTGGGGCGAGGGGTTTAGGGTTTTGTAATTTTGTTTTTATTTTTTTTTTTAAAGGGGTTGGGATGCGCGTCTGGGCGCCAAGTCTCTTTCATGGCATTCTCGAAAAATAACTCTCTCCAATATTTGTTTTAAATATATTAACGTTTTATTAACAAATTATTATACATAATTATATTGTTGATCTTTTTATCTTTTATTTGTCTGTATTTATATAACATGCAAAGAATTTTTTTCATACCTTCATAAATTATTATACATAATTATGTTGTTGAGATTTGAACTCCTCACCTACAATATTAATACAAAACTCTTAACCAACCAAAGAGAACAATACTTGCATAACAAATACAACTTTATGATATCTCTATTATATACAAAGGAATCATAGTGGGCATATATGTAATGTGGGGGACCATGTTAAATTTAGTAGGGCTTCTACATCTAGAATAGTATAGTGTTCTAAACCTGCATTTTCAAGTCACTGTCCTAGTACAATCTTGTATTCGCTGAGTGGGACCCCTCTGACGAAGTCAAGGTTTCTCAGCATCCAGCTGGTCAAAGTTGGCGAGTGGGGTAGGCAGACCCACACTCGCCCAAAGAGAGTGAAGGTCTTCCGTGAAGTCGGGCGGAAGGGCTTTCGCCTAGGCAAACAAAAGGACTGTATTGATAGGCGGAAAGGTTCTCGCCAGGAAGCGGGTGGCGTACTCGCCCTTTGGGGAGCCATGGCTGCAAGAGCTCGGCTCACCCTAGCATTCTTCAGGCGAGTGGTGCCTCCATGGGTCATTCGCCTGGTGGGATCCAGGGGTGAGATTATCTGGATGTCCTTAGGGGTCTGCGTATAGCCTTTTAAAACAGCGGAGTTACGATGTTGGCAGACCAATTTGGGATGCGTATAACATTTCCAAGACAACGGAGTTACACTATTTGCAGACCAGGTTCAGGAATCTAAAAATAGACCATGTGGGCACCTTTGGAGAGGGGAGTTCATTAGTTGGCTTCCTCCTCCTTAAGTTATTTTGGTTTATCTTTGTAAGCTCTCCAAGGTGCCCAGCTCAGTTTTTTTGGCTTGGGAGGGGAAGCGTTCTTGAGATCATTCGGGTGTGTGGTGGGACCTCCACACTGAAGCCAAGGGTCGGTTGTTAGTTCCTAGCGACTGGTCAGGATGCCTAGTTTGGGAGAAGTAGGTGTAAGCTGCACCCTTGGGTCTGAACACTCGTTGAGGCCAAGTTTTGGCTTCAACATTTTTGGTGCAGTAAGTGTCACAACCCATGGAGGACCCATGGCAGCATGGTGGTACAGCCGGAATCTACAAGGCATGCAGGCCGTACACCCCAAAGCATCTCCGACCTGTTTATCAGCAAGCTGCAACTGATCAGTTGGTGATGAGGAGTTGTATTAAAGGCTTCTTGTCAAGGTTGCAGGTTCGAAACTCCGTGGCAACAATGCACCGTGCTGATAAACAGGCCGGAGATGCTTGACGGTGTACACCTGCAGGCCTCGTAGATTCCGGTTGTACCACCGTGGTGCCATGGGTCCTCCATGGGTTGCTGGTGGGCCGGGCGGCGCTAGGGGTCCTCCCTAGGTCGTTACAGTAAGCGTGAACCAAAAATGGATAGAGGTCAAGCTTCATGGTTAGAGGCTAGTACGAAGGAGCTGGCTCGGGTGACTCGCTACCCCCAGTGAGTGGGGTCACAATCGGAATGCTAGAAGACTTCAAGCAGGAGGTTCTGCAGACCATCCATCTAACATTCGTCGTAAGAGGCGAGTGGGTCACGCCTTCTGTTCCAGTTGCCATGACTCCATCCTTGGGCGAGAACGCTCCTAGACAGCGCTCCGGGAAGGAGGTCCAGGTTGAGAGTGGCGAGAGGGATCTCGCTGGGCGGGAGCTTTTCCCTGGGCAGGCGAGGGTAGACAGGGTCAGCGAGCCCAGGACGCAAGATGGGACCACTCACTAGGTGGGGAGAGGGAGCCCTTTCAGCGAGTTGATCGTCTTTTCCCCGGTTCCAGACGGGTTCAAAGAGCCAGAGATGACCTACTACACGAGTAGGGATGACCCGGTGCAACACATTTAGTGGTTCGAGGATGTCGTTTCCATCAGGCAGATGTCGGACGCCTTCAAATGCCGACTTTTTGCCAGCTCCTTGAAGGAAAAGGCCAGCGACTGGTTTCACCAGCTTCCTCCAAGTTCCATCTACTACTTTGAGGACTTGTGGGGTGGGTTCTTGTTGAGGTTCTTAACGTCGAGGAAGAGGAAGAAGGGAGCGGAATGTATGTTTGCCATCAAGCAGAAGCCGAAGGAGACGTTGGGGAGCTACGTCGACCAGTTCCAGGAAGAGATCCTTCTGGTTCAGGAGGTCCCGGGGTATACCATGATGCTCACCTTTATCATTGGCTTGAGGCAGGGATTCTTCAGCATGGAGATGAAAAGGGTGCCCCCCCCCCCTTTGAGGAGTTGTTGGAGAGGGCGGTGAAGGAGATAGAAAGTGAGATGACCAACCCAACGTTCTTCAAGAAGCTAGCCAAGTTGGCTGAAGAGGAGGTGAAGGAGCCGGGAGCTGGGAGACTGCGAGAAGAGAGGAGGAGAGAAGAGCCCCGAGGTCAGGGGATCCAGGGGCAGCAACAAGGTTGGGGGCATCACGAGCCGAACAACCGGTTGGGCTGGAGGCCCAAAGAGGGACCTGCCCAGGGGCAGGGGAGAGGATTCCAGGGTGGGGAGAACTTCTGTGGGGGTCAGGGGCTTTGGGGGGGTCAGGGTGGGGAGTCCTTGATTTAGCCAAGCAGGTTTTATATCAGAGATCCAATATCCAGGATGGGTCTCAAATGTTGTAATGGTTAGGAAGGGGATGGGCGATGTAGAATGTGTGTAGATTTCTCGCTTTTAAACAAATCATGCCCTAAGGATTGCTACCTCTACCTCGAATCAACGTGCTAGTTGACTCAGCCGTCAGTTTTTCTATGATAAGTTTTATATATGCTTTTTCAGGTTATCATCAGATCAGGATGCATCCACCCGACGTCAAGGACGTCTCCTTCATTACAAGATAAGGGTGTTTCAGCTACAAGATGATGCCCTTCAGGCTGAAAAATGCGGGAGCCACATACCAGCGTATGATGGATCGGGTCTTCAATGGTCAGAGAGGGAGGAACTTGGAGGTCTATGTGGATGATCTCATGGTGAAAAGCAGGGATATGGATTCTCACTTGCTCGACCTAGAAGAAATGTTCGCCACCTTACGAAAATTCAAGATGCGGCTAAGCCCCTTGAAGTGTGTCTTTGGGGCAAGCAGAGAAAAGTTCTCGAGCCATCTCCTCACCCCAGTAGGGTAGAACCCAACCCCGACAAGATAAAGGCCACAATGGGGTTGGAGTCACCACACAATACTAAAGAGGTTCAATGCTTGATGAGGAAGCTCACTGGGCTGAGTAGGTTTCTCTCTCGGGCAGGGGAGAAGTGCTCACCCTTCTTCAGGGTGCTTCGAGAGAATCAGAAATTTTAATGGACGAGAGAGTGCGGGGAGGCCTTCCAGGCATTGAAGAGTCAACTCTCCCAAGCCCCACTCCTTCAGGGACCAAAAGAGGGGGAGGACCTGACGTTGTATCAGGGAGTGGGGTCGAGGCCGTGAGTTCGGTATTAGTTCGGGAAGAGGGCAAGAAGCAGCAGCCCATTTATTACGTTAGCAGGATCTTAAAAAAGGCGGAGCTTCGCAACCCGATCCTTGAGAAGCTGACATTTGCATTGGTAATCTCGGCTTGAAAGCTTAGGCCATACTTTCAAGCGCACACGATCAAGGTGGTGATAGACCACCCTTTTCTCAAGATCTTCGGAGGGGTGGAGCACTCAGGGAGGTTGGCCAAGTGTTCGATCGAGCTCAGCGAGTTTGACATCGCTTTTGTACCACGACTCCTAATCAAGGCGCAAGCGGTAGTCGACTTCTTGGCTGACTATGCCATCGAGGTCGAGGGAGAGGGGCCGCCGCAACAGGTTGCCTAGAGGATGTTGGTTGACGGAGCTTCGGGAAAGCATTCTTTGGGGGTTGGGGTAGTGTTGGTGAGCCCTTAGGGAGTCATAATAGAGCAGGCCGTAGTCCTGCATTTCTCAATCACAAACAACCAGACGGAGTATGAGGCCGTAATAGCAGGCCTACGTCTGGCCAAGGAACCGGGGGTGCAGGACGTGGAGGTATCCACTGACTCATTGGTAGCGGTGTCACAAGTCAAGGGCAAGTACGCGGCGATGGAGTCTACCCTCATGAAGTACCTGACCAAGGTGAAAGGTATCATCAAAGGGTTTCAAACATTCTCCATTCAACACGTTCCCCGTGAGGAGAATGCAGTAGCTGATTGGTTAGCCAAGTTCGGACCGAGGGACGGAGGTACTTTGATAGAGTTGTTTCACCAGCAATCAAGGAGGGTGAGTTGATGGAGGTGGATCAACGCCCCTCATAGGTAGACCCCTTCATAACTTTCCTGACCACATGCAGTCTCCCGAAGGAGGTCAAGGACGAAAAGTGCTTCAGGCACAAATCGGCTCATTATCTGATGCATGGTGAGGGTTGTACCGGAAGACACTCTCGGGGCTCCTAGCTCGGTGTATAACGGAGGAGGAAATTCTGAAGATCCTGGAAGAAGTGCACTCCGGCGAGTGCGGGAGCCACCCGGGAGGCCGGACCTTGGAGGCAAGGGTAGCCCGACAAGGGTATTTCTGGTCGACCCTGAGGAGAGATGCAACAGAATTCGTAGGGAAGTGTCAAAAATGTCAGTTGTACGCTTCACTCCATCTTCTTCCCGCCCAAATGCTCAGGAGCATCACGGCATCTTGGCCCTTCGTTATCTGGGGAATAGATCTTGTGGGGCCCTTTCCACAGATAAGTGGGCAGAGGAGATTTCTCTTAGTTATGATCGACTACTTCTCGAAATGGTTAGTGATAAAGGCGCTGACCAAAGTGACCTCCTAGGTGATCCGTAATTTTGTATGGGGGGAGATCACATGTCGACATGGGCTTCCACAGTCCATAGTCACGGACAATGGACCCCAGTTTGTCAGCGAGGAGTTCATCATTTTATGCACTCAGCTGGGGATAGACCTCAGGTTTGCTTCCGTCCACAACCTTCAGAGCAATGGGCGGGTGGAGGAGGCAAACAAGATCATTATAAATTTGTTGAAGAAGGTGGAGAATCTGAGAGGAAGTTGTGTAGAACAACTTCCTTCGGTATTATGGGCTTTGAGGACGACCCCCAACACAACCACCAGAGAAATCCCCTTCAAACTTTCTCACGTCTGTGAAGTCGTTCTGCCCGTGGAGTTCAGGGTCAGATTGCCGCGAGTAGAAGCTGCCAAAGAAGGAGACGAGGAGTGGATGATAGAGAATAAAGGGGAACTACGTGTAACATCCCGCCTTCAAAAAGGGGGTCTACGCGGTTCAATTGAACCCAGGAAGGGGTTTGGACCGGGTCGTGGCAAACCACGACCTGGCCTACGTTACATAATTAAGGATAACGTGCTAAAATATCGAGCATACGTGCTCCGAATCGACTTCCATCAGTTGCATTGGACTCGTATAGTCTGTACGAGTGCACCGGAACTCGTTTCGTCTCAATCCAATGTCGTTTAGTGAAAACGACCATTTTGAGTAGTGTTACGCGCCACAACGACGTCACGTTAGAATATTGAGCATACGTGCTACGAATCGACTTCCGTTTGATGCATTGGACTCGTATAGTCTGTATGAGTGCACCGGAACTCGTTTCGTCTCAATCCAATGTCGTTTAGTGAAAATGACCATTTTGAGTAGTGTTACGCGCCACAACGACGCTGCGTTATAATATTAAGCATACGTGTTATGAATCGACTTCCGTCGGATGCATTGGGCTCATATTGAGAATACGAGTGCACCAGAACTCATCTTGTCTCGATCTGAGGTCGTTTGGAGAAAATAACTATTTTATGTGACGTTGTGTGCCGCCAGAATATCTTTTAAAATATTAAGCAAATGAGCTCTGAATGGACTTTTGCCAGTCTCATCAGTCTCGTACAGTCAGTATGAGTGCAACGAGACTCGTTTCATTGAATTCTGATATCATTTGATCAGTTAAATAAAAATAAAGCTCGTAAAATATTACGACATCTCGAACCATGTAAACGCACGAATTCAACTCCGTCGTCACTATCAACTCGACACTCTATGACTCGGATTCATAATGACTGTGTTCCACATAGTGGATCTACTCCAAGATTGACCTTGGTCAAGCATTCTTTTGAGAGAGGCTTTTATAAAGGGGTTTAGGCAAATCTTCTTAGACTCTCATCCACCGAACCCATAACTCATGGACTCCAAATTCTAGAAGGAAATGGGTTGGATCCAAAGGCTAAACCATCTATATTATAAGCTCTCTCTCACCAAATCCAAGCCTCTCCCCCACTCAAAGCCAATCCAAGCCACTCATTTTTCCCTGAGAAACACAATTCATGGGAATTGCTCTGATTGGCTAACTCAAGGACGTGCAAGGTACACTCCTCCAACCTGTAAGGCTTTGACAGCTGCTCCTTACCAAACCATGGTTTAGACAACCATGACTCTGCTTGGCAAAAAAGGAAGGATGGGGGGGGGGGGGGGTTCTCTCGGGCTGGTTATTTAAAAGCCTCCCATGGCTTTAGCTAAAGAGGAGGAACCCCCCAGGGGAAACATGCCAACCCCAAATGAGGAAGCACCGACGGTTTCGAGACTTCGTCGGCGCCGAAGAAGGTGGAGAGGAGAGCCGACCAACTCGCCACCTTCCCTCCATGTTGCTGCATGAAGGGATCCATAGCCCTCTAAAGCTGTCTAAGGAGCCATACATCGTTGGAGAGGGGTCGACAACCCTCTCAGGGAAGCCTCAGGAGGAGGCGTTCCCTGGACTCTCTTCTCCGGCGAAATCCGTGGACGGATTCCCTGTAACACCTCCTCCCGACGGCCGTTGGCGGTGCTAGGCCGCCGGACCACTGCCGGTAAGTGCGCCCGCCTCGGGCGAGTTGGCCGGAGGCGGTGGCGCGCCGGTTCCGCCGGTCAGACGGTGGCAGCGGGTTTTCTGGTTCCGCCTAACACTCCACCTGAATGATCTGTATATAAGTATATATACAATTATATACATATATATATATATATACATGTATATATATATATGTATATATATATATGTATATATATATATGTATATATATATATACACATATGCATGTATATATATATAGATATACAGATGCATGTATATATATACAGATATATATATACATGAATTCAACTTCGTCGTCACTATCAACTCGACACTCTATGACTCGGATTCATAATGACCATGTTCCACATAGGGGATCTACTCCAAGATTGACCTTGGTCAAACATTCTTTTGAGAGAGGCTTTTATAAAGGGGTTTAGGCAAATCTTCTTAGACTCTCATCCACCGAACCCATAACTCATGGACTCCAAATTCTAGAAGGAAATGGGCTGGATCCAAAGGCTAAACCATCTATATTATAAGCTCTCTCTCACCAAATCCAAGCCTCTCCCCCACTCAAAGCCAATCCAAGCCACTCATTTTTCCATAAGAAACACAATTCGTGGGAATTGCTCTGATTGGCTAACTCAAGGACGTGCAAGGTACACTCCTCCAACCTGTAAGGCTTTGACAGCTGCTCCTTACCAAACCATGGTTTAGACAACCATGACTCTGCTTGGCAAAAAAGGAAGGATAGGGGGGGTTCTCTCCCATGGATTTAGCTAAAAAGGAGGATCCCCCCAGGGGAAACATGCCAACCCCAAACGAGGAAGCACCGACGGTTTCGAGACTTCTCCAACCTATAAGGATTTGACAGTTGCTCCTTACCAAACCATGGTTTAGACAACCATGACTCTGCTTGGCAAAAAAGGAAGGATGGGGGGGGGGGGGGTCTCTCGGGCTGGTTATTTAAAAGCCTCCCATGGCTTTAGCTAAAGAGGAGGAACCACCCAGGGGAAACATGCCAACCCCAAATGAGGAAGCACCGAGGGTTTCGAGACTTCGTCGGCGCCAGAGAAGGTGGAGAGGAGAGCCGGCCAACTCGCCACCTTCCCTCCATGTTGCTGCATGAAGGGATCCAGAGCCCTCTAAAGCTGTCTAAGGAGTCATACATCGTTGGAGAGGGGCCGACGACCCTCTCAGGGAAGCCACAGGAGGAGGCGTTCCCTAGACCCTCTTCTCCGGCGAAATCCGTGGACGGATTTGAAAGAATTAGTGCCTAAACACCTAGAGGGGGGTGAATAAGTGTACTTTTTCTTTTGCTTTTAAGGCAGAAACTCTGTTCAGTTAAATAACCAGAATTTGCAAATTCTATTACTAACACAGCACAGCAATCATAGAAATAAACAATCACAGAGTGCACACAGTTTTTATAGTGGTTCCCCAAGGTCTGGGTACATCCACTTTCCCCCTTCGCCTATCTAGCAGTGTACTAGATTCGGCCTAACTTCTGCACTTCACCTCAGATCCTCAGATCTTACAGCAGCTCAGAACCCAAACCAGGTTCCTACAACTCAGAGTGTCCCCACTCCTACCACTCAGGCAAACAACCCTACCTCAGCCTTCACCAAGGCCTACACTCAGAGAACACAGTCTCCTACAACTCAGGCACAAAGCCCTACCTCAGTCTTTTACAAGACCTACACTCAGCCTTTATAATATAGGCTTACAGCTCAGATCTATAATAGATCTTACAGAAATTTGATTAAACAAAGTAATTCACCACCACCCAGATAGAGAGAGAAGGGATGGCTGGCTTCTTGATGAGTTCTTGGAAGAACTTGGTAGAGATCAACCTCACTTAGCTTTCTTCAAAACTTCTTGAATCTGAACTCAGTAGGGTTGAATCTTCTGTGAAGATAATCTTCAATCAGCTTCCTTCTTGATATTCAGATCACAATCTGAATTCTTCTTAGCAGCCTGGTTCAGCAACTGCTCTTCTTAGATGGAGCTCTCTCTCCAACTTCTTCTAGATCTTCTGTCGAAAATCTTCTGTATAATTACTTCTCTCTTAGTTGTTGTTGGTTGGTTGTCATTGATCATCTCTTTCTGTTGAAGGAGAAAGCCTTTATATAGTCTTCCTACATGGTAACCGGCTGATCCGGTTTCTAACAACCTTCTGACAGCTCTGACAGTAGTAGTTGACCGGTTGGAAATGACAGCTGTCAAGTCATCCAGTCATTTCTTGAAAATACTGTCTCTGTCTGAAAGTGTCGAGACTAATCTTCCATATGTGTCGACACAAATAGACTGAGTGTCGACACAAGTAGACTAAGTGTCGACACTAGCCTTGGTGGTGTCGACACAACTCTTTTTGTTGTTGTAACAGCTTCTCGACACTGCTTCTTTAGAATGTGTCAACACTGATTGAGTATGTCGAAACAAACACTTCTTCACTTTAACTTTGCTGAGACTTGCTGTGTGTCGACACATCTCCATTGTGTCGACACAAGTACTTCTTTACTTTAACTTTATTGAAGCTTTGCTGTGTGTCGACACAAGTCCTGTGTGTCGACACAGTTGATGTCGACAATGCCTTCAATGTGTCGACACAGCCTCCCAGTGTCGACACATTTGATGTCGACTAAGCTTCTCTGGGTGTCGACACTGCCTCTAAGTGTCGACACGATTTATGTCGACTATTCTTCACAGTGTGTCGACACTGCTTGTATGTGTCGACACATTTCTTCTGGTGTCGACTCTGCCTTTCCAGGTGTCGACACAATTTACTCCAAGTGTCGACACAGCTTTTCTCCAGTATCGACACAAGTCTTCATAAGTGTCAACACTGCTTCTCTAGGTGTTGACACATGGACTTAGAAATTTTTCTGCATTTCCTGCAATTACTTAACCTGCACATATAAACTCAAAACACATCAAATACACCTTGATGTATATCATTGAGTAGGGTGAGGCTTCTTCAAATCAAGTACACATTTTCCAATGTACCCAACAATCTCCCCCTATTTGGAGAAGTCATAATCTTTAGTCAATGATATACACCATTCATAACAATACATATTTTGATGTATAACAGCAATATATGATAGGGTAACAACTGAAACAAAACATATAAAATATTTCATCACAGAATACTAATGCTATCACAATGAGTATTCATAATAGTTTTGTTTATCTTCCAAAAGTTTCTTTAATCAAAAGTTTACATGGATTTTTACACAAAAGATTACAAAATTGTAAACTTAAGAAATTCTAAACTAAGGCTGCTCTGGCTCCTTGATGACAATTCCCTTGCCTGATTGAATCTTGGCTTGAACTGGAGCATCAATGTCATCAGCAGGCTTCTTTCCCTTAAGATCTTTCTTCTTTAGCTCTTCAGCCCTTATCTTTTGTCTTTCAAAATAATGATAAGGCTTTGGGAAATATTTGCTAGGCTCCTGTGCATTAGGAGGTAGCTTCCCAAGTTTTGCCTTTCTTCTGTACTGAACTATAGCCTCTTGCCTGGCTTCATGTTTTCTCCATTCTTGTTTAGAATACCATTTTCCCCTCTCTAGGGTATTGTCCTTTGCAGCTTTCCAAGCAGTCAGTATAATATTTCTAGAAGTTGGGCTCCACTGCTCAAAATCTGGCTTTAATTCAGCCTGTTCTCTAAATCTCTTCTTGTACAAAAGAGTTTCTTGCTCTTTGGACAAAACTTCCTCAGGCACTGGCTTATCTACTTTCTCTAGAATAATATTCTTATTACCCTCAGGAGGGTTGTACATAGATCGTACTTCTTGATGAATCATTTCAAAATCTGCAGGAGGATAGATCACCTGAGCAACTTCAGCTTGTTCTCCTCCAAAATATGCAGGATTCATTCCAGATTCAACAACATTGTCATCATCACACGGGGGTGGATATCCAAGTGTGACTCTGATGCTATTGGAAATCCATTTAGCATGGTCAGATCCAGCTTTGACTAAAACCCTCTCCCCCTTTATGACTTCTCTTTCAATATGATCCCTGAGATCATCTTTCTGAAATCTGATTTGGGCATTAAGATAATTAACACCATCTTTATAGTAAGTGTTGAAACCGGAACCCGACTTCCTGTGGAGCTCGCCCTTGGGGAAAGGGGGTGGTCTCGCGCCTACTTCGCTCCTGCAAGAAAAACGACGAAAGCAAGGAGAAACAGACCCAAGGGCTCGACAGGGAGGTCCCACCACAAACCCGGAAGATCTCAGAGCGCTTTCCCTCCTTAGCCTGAAGCCGAGCTAAGGTACCCTCAGAAAGCACTTAAAGATTTTGGGAAGAAGAGCACAGAGAGAACCTGCTTTCTGGGGTACCCCTTGGGTCCTATTTATAGCTTTTGAAATCCGGACTGCCAATAACCAAAATAACCGACCTGAAATTACCAGGAAACCCTTGGTTGGGCCTGCCAACAGCCAAACTCCGCTGTTTTGAAGGGCTATGGGCAGACCAGCAGGGGTAAAACAGTAAAAAGTACCTCTGACCCCCAGGCGAGCTGGGACCCCTGGCCACCTCGGCATGCTCTGCTCGCCCGCTGCTGCTGAGCTCCACTGCAAGGGCGCGAGTTGCAGCCCGCTCGGCGAATGCCGAGCTCGGGGTCGTCGATCGACGATCTCTGGCCGACGGACGCCGAGCTCGGGCTCGCCCCTGCTGATGCCGAGCTCGCCTGCTGCTGCCGAGCTCCCCTGTGACCTTGCTCGCCGGACACGGGGTTGTACACAATCCCCGCTCTTTTCGAGCTTATCAAAAAGCTCGGAAAGAAACATCCAACCCGAAGTGTGCGGCGAGCTCTGGCTGGCGAGTTGGAGGGAATCTCCTGGTGGGGGCCACCTGCGACTATATATATGCACCTGCTATGCTGCCTGGCTCTTGCCATTCCCCCCTGCTGCCTTGCCAAGATGCCCCTTCCCAAGGAGATTCAAGAGCGCATAGACCGAGCTCGCCAGGCTTCCGCGGCTCGCGTTGCCGTGCTGACGGCAGTCCCCGCGAAAGTTCCTCAAATTGACCCCGCCGAGCCGAGCTCCAAGAGGACAAAGCCGTTCCCCGAGGCGGCCGAGCCCATCTTCCACGACCTGAGGGCCACGCTGGCTCGCGAGACCGGCTCTTCTACTCGAACTATTCTGGAGAACGGTAGGGAGGTCGTTGTCGTCGACGACGGCCAGGGCGGCCTACCAGATGGCGAGGGCACCGCGCTGCGGGTCCCTACGCCGCGAGGCGAGGTCACGCTCGCCACTTCGCGACTCTCGGCGTCGGACAGTTATCCCCGGGATCCGCCGCTCCTCTTCGGGATCCTGCCTGTGAGCTCGCAGAGGCCATCTTCACCACAGGGCTCCCCTCCTCGGCAAATTGATGCGGCCGCCGGGGGAGGCCTGGGGTCCATTCCTGTCCCGGTCTTCGAGCTCATCTCGCCGGGGGCTCGCGACCCAGGTCGCGGGAAGGACCTGAGGTTCATCCCTCCTCGCGTTTCCTTTGAGCCGCCGAGCTATTCAGGTCTGCCTCGCTCAACTCTGTGCTTCACTAGCTTTTGCTTCGCTGACGTTTGCCTTTACAGCCCTTCCCAGTCAATCGGCTGCTGAGGAGTCCTCGCGGGCAGCCCACCATTCTCCCCTCCCGTCTCCGAGCTCACTGGACTCTTACTTGGGTCCGGAGGTGGATCAGGGCGAGCTGTCGAGGAGGGAGGTCAAGCTCCTCAAGAAGCTGGTGTGCGGACTGCGCGAGGTGCAAGGAGTCAACGAGACGCTGCAGCGCGACTATGCGCGTCTTGCTGAGGAGGTGCGCCTCGGCCGACCTGGCGAGTTGATGTCTCCCTCCCGACTCCTGGATGAGATAGACGACGGTCTCTTGGTCGCGCAAAGGAATTCTGGAAGGATCCGCGAGCTACTCCGCGCGCGGCAGCTTGGGGGGCGGGGGTCGCGAGGCCGGGGTAGGTAAGTTTGCGGGCTCCTCTGCCGAGCCGACCGTCGCTCGCGTCCCGATGCCCTCCCTGTTCGCGCGCCTCCTTTTCTGTTCTGAACTTTCCCCTTCTGTGATGAACAACTTAGAACATTCTTAATTATGTTATTTAAATAAAAAGCCGTAATGTTTGACTTAGCCTCAGTTGGGATGCGCCGGAAGTCGGCGAGCTGGGGTGGCGAGCTGGGGTGGCGAGCTGGGGCGGCGAGCTGCGCCGATGTGACAGCCTGCCTCAGATTCCCTTTCCTATAAATAGCCCCCCCCCCCTTCACCTACCCCCGTACTGTCTTTATTGCTTTGCTTTCCCTTCCTTGCTTTTTTCCTTTCTCTGCTCGCGCAGCGCTTCGCTTCTGCAAGAAAAATGATGAAAGCAAGGAGAAACAGACCCAAGGGCTCGGCAGGGAGGTCCCACCACAAACCCGGAAGATCTCAGAGCGCTTCCCCTCCTTAGCCTGAAGCCGAGCTAAGGTACCCTCAGAAAGCACTTAAAGATTTTGGGAAGAAGAGCACAGAGAGAACCTGCTTTCTGGGGTACCCCTTGGGTCCTATTTATAGCTTTTGAAATCCGGACTGCCAATAACCAAAATAACCGACCTGAAATTACCAGGAAACCCTTGGCTGGGCCTGCCAACAGCCAAACTCCACTGTTTTGAAGGGCTATGGGCAGACCAGCATGGGTAAAACAATAAAAAGTACCTCTGACCCCCAGGCGAGCTGGGACCCCTGGCCACCTCGGCATGCTCTGCTCGCCCGCTGCTGCTGAGCTCCACTGCGAGGGCGCGAGTTGCAGCCCACTCGGCGAATGCCGAGCTCGGGGTCGTCGATCGACGATCTCTGGCCGACGGACGCCGAGCTCGGGCTCGCCCCTGCTGATGCCGAGCTCGCCTGCTGGGAGCGTCATCGCCCAATGAGGGGGCGGCCGCGATCTGGTTTGCCGGAGTCGAGCACTCGGCCCGCGTGCCGAGTGCGAACTTGACCAGATTCAGCACCTCGTTTCTGAAGTCTTCAAACATTCCCACCGTTGCGAGAGGCGGGGGGGGGGGGGGGGGGGGCGGCGAGCTCTGCCTGTCGGATCCTTGTCCCGTCATCAAGCTCGCGGAAACTTTTCTGCGCTGACCACTTTCCACGCTCACCGCACCAAAATGTTGAAACCGGAACCCGGCTTCCTGTGGAGCTCGCCCTTGGGGAAAGGGGGTGGTCTCGCACCTACTTCGCTCCTGCAAGAAAAACGACGAAAGCAAGGAGAAACAGACCCAAGGGCTCGGCAGGGAGGTCCCACCACAAACCCGGAAGATCTCAGAGCGCTTCCCCTCCTTAGCCTGAAGCCGAGCTAAGGTACCCTCAGAAAGCACTTAAAGATTTTGGGAAGAAGAGCACAGAGAGAACCTGCTTTCTAGGGTACCCCTTGGGTCCTATTTATAGCTTTTGAAATCCGGACTGCCAATAACCAAAATAACCGACCTGAAATTACCAGGAAACCCTTGGCTGGGCCTGCCAACAGCCAAACTCCGCTGTTTTGAAGGGCTATGGGCAGACCAGCAGGGGTAAAACAGTAAAAAGTACCTCTGACCCCCAGGCGAGCTGGGACCCCTGGCCACCTCGGCATGCTCTGCTCGCCCGCTGCTGCTGAGCTCCACTGCGAGGGCGCGAGTTGCAGCCCCGCTCGGCGAATGCCGAGCTCGGGGTCGTCGATCGACGATCTCTGGCCGACGGACGCCGAGCTCGGGCTCGCCCCTGCTGATGCCGAGCTCGCCTGCTGCTGCCGAGCTCCCCTGTGACCTTGCTCGCCGGACATGGGGTTGTACAGTAAGGCTTTAGTTTTTGTAGCTTTGCAGTAATTTTCTATTGAGAATCCTCAAGAGCAGTCTTTACAGCAGCTATTCCTTCTTGTAAGTATTTATCAAATTCTGCTATGGCTGTAGCCCTTGCTGCAGACTGTGCAGTAGCAATATTTTTCATCTCAGTGACAATCACATTATGTGATTCAGTCAAGTTTTCATTCATCCTTATTTGATTTTCTAAGACATAGCCCTGCTTAACTGCTATATCATCCACTTGTGTTTTGATTTTCTCTTGATGAGTGGCTAGGTAAACCACTGCATTGCCCCCTTTGTGGAAACAATCAGTCATTTCCTTCTTATTTTGATTCACTTCAAATCTTATTATCTTGATGTCTTGGGCCAAAGAGAATTATAGATCTTTATGTGTCTCATCTATATACTTCTCCATTGCAATCCTTTGCTCATCCAACTTCACTTGCATAGATACTAACAAAGAACTATAATCAATTGTTGGAGCAGGCTGTGGAGCAATAATTTGTAAAGCTTTCTTGTAGCTTTGACTCCTTCTTTTGATGACCGTGAGCTTCCTTTTCTTAGCTCTAGCAGCTTCTTCATCCTCAGAAGCTGAGGTACTGGCAATATCAACTCTATTCTTTGGACTAGATTGCAAGTCTTGTACAGTGTTTCTTAGCTCCCCCTGAGTCCTTTGCTCATCAGTTTCAGTTCTAATTTGCTCCTCCTCATCTCTTGCAGTCTCCTCATGAGACCTTACATGCTCCCCCTCAAGATTAACTTGGTCCTCCTCAAGTGTAACTTGCTCTCCATCAAAAACAGTTTTCTCCCCTTTAAAACCAGCATGCTCCCCCTCAATATCAGGAAACAGCTCTTCTAGTGTAAACTCCTATTGAGTAGGGGCTGGAGATTCTCTTATCTCAGGAGCATTATCAGCAACTGATGTATCTTCCATGATAACATCTTGTGGTTGACTATTTAACTGAGTTTGCTGATTAACATCAATTAAAGATTCAGTTAATACTTCATCCTCAATATGGAAAATTGATTGATTAACTTCATGTATTACCTCAAGGATTGTTTGAGTTGCCATTTTACTATCTAAGTGAGTTGGCTCTACCACATGTTGAGGCTCCCCCTGGAGTGTATCCAGGTGGATGGAGCTAGCAGAAGGTTGCTCCCCCCGCCTCTGTGCATCTTCATTCCTTACTGGTGACCTTCCAGTATTATCAACTTCTTCCTCATTAGAACTGAAAACTACTTGCTCATCTGAGCTACTGGATGATTCAGGAGCCATTATGGCTTTCTTCTTCTTCTTCTTCTGTGGAGGTGTTTCCTTCTCTAGAGTAGGCATGTCCTTAGTTAACACCCTATCCCATCTTGAGATAATTCTGATATCCATCCTCCTCATATGGTTAATTTTAGAACCAGCAGCTTGGTTCATGACTTCTGGAATTATTCCAGCTAAGTACAAGCTCATTATCCTACCCAGATTAGGCTTCTTCAGACTTTCCTTAATCTTTTCAAACATCACTGCTGACCAATCAGTTTTTATCTTAAAGATAATTCTTGTCATTAAGCTGAACATGTGAGCTGATACCCTATCATGCCCACCTGGCTTGCACAGAATCAACTTTCCTACCACTTCAGACAAGAACTTACCTTGCATGTTCATGTCTTTCCTGTTAAAAACTGAACCAATCTTCATGATTGAATCTAGTCCACACCATTGTAGTGCATCCCTAGTCTTAGATGTAAGTACATCTTCCTCTTCTTTAGTTCTTGGTAGATGTAGAACTTTTCTTAGACTCTTCTGGGTGAGTTTTACTTTTACTCCATGGACTGTGGATTTAATCTTGAGTCTAGTCTCATCAAGGGTAGCTGCACCAAAGAATTCGAGTACTTCCTTCTTCCAAATCTTGGTTGGTTCTGAAACTAGAACTTCCAACCCACTCTCAGTAATTAGGGTTATAGCATCCTTAATTTCTTGTTCTGCATGATCAAATGCATTGCGTACTAGCTCATACCCCTCATTGACGTTCTCCTCGAGCTTTGGCGCCATTAGGGTTTAGAGAAATCTTGAATTTAGATGAGAGAGATGTCGATACAAAGTTTTGGTCTCGAAACTATTGAAAGCGTGTCGACAAACAATGTTGAAGACCTATTTATATCTTTCTAAAAACGAAGGTGAAAAGGCTCGTCAAAATACTCTAAATGTGTCGACACTGTTGAAAAGTGTCAACACTTACTTCTAATGTCTCGACATAAGTGGACTTCTATGTGTCGACACTAATATAGCTGACAGAATATATGTGTCGACACTTAAACATCTGCGCTCGACGATTAGTCGAAACTCTACTCGACGAAATCTATATTGAACCTAAGTGTCGACACCACTTCTGGATGTGTCGACACCTACTCTGGATGTGTCGACACTATTTCTCTGAAGTGTCGACACAGACTTTCTAGATGTATCGACATCATTTCTCTGAAATGTTGACACCACTTCTATGTGTCGACACAGACAACTCTTTGTGTCGACACCATTTTACTTAGCCAATTTTATGAAACTATTCTAAGTTTAACATTCCTAATTCAATTTTAAACTTATTGAATTTGGTTTCATCTAGAGGCTTAGTAAACATATCAGCAATTTAAAAATCTATTTTAACATAATCTAATAAAATGTCCTCCTTCTCTATATGTTCTCTAAGAAAATGATATCTAATTTCTATGTGCTTAGTCCTACTATGTGAGATAAGATTATTTGCAATAGAAATAGCACTTGTAGAATCATAAAGCAAAGATGTTCTACTTACTTGAATACCATAGTCTTCTAGCTGATGTTGAATCCACAAAAGTTGTGCATAGCAGCTTCATGCAGCAACATATTCTGACTCAGCTGTGGAGATTACCACACTGGTCTGCTTCTTACTGCTCCAAGACACTAGTCTTCCACCTAGAAATTGACAGGTTCCTGTAGTACTCTTCCTATCTTTCTTGTAGCCTGCAAAATCTGCATCTGAATAACCTGTCAGTAGAAAATCTTCATTCCTAGGGTACCAAAGGCCTAGATAAGGTGTGCCCTTAAGATATCTCAAAATCTTTTTGGCTGCAGTCATATGAGATTCTTTAGGGCATGTTTGGTACCTAGCACAAACACATGTAGCATACATGATATCTGGTCTACTAGCAGTCAAATACAGAAGGGAGCCAACTATCCCTCTATATAAAGTTTCATCTACAGGTTTCCCTGCATCATCTTTGCTAAGAGACACACTTGACCCCATAGGAGTTCTCATGGTAGTGGATGATTCCATATCATACTTTTTTATTAACTCTAGGGTGAACTTAGACTGGCATATGGACAAGCCATCTTCAGTCTGTCTTACGTGGAGACCCAAGAAGAACTTAAGTTCCCCCATACTGCTCATTTCAATTTTTTCTTGCATAAGTTTTGCAAACTTTCTGCAAAGATTACTTTCAGTAGACCAAAATATTATGTCATCCATATATATTTGGACTAGGATTATCTTTCCTTTAGATTTCCTAAGGAATAAAGTCTTGTCTATTTTCCCCCTTGAGAATTTGTTCTCAATGAGGAAACTAGACAGAGTTTCATACTAAGCCCTTGGGGCTTGTTTCAACCCATACAATGTCTTCCTAAGTCTATAAACATAATCAGGTTTAAGAGGATCAACAAAACCTGAGGGCTGTTCTACATAGACTTTTTTCTTTAAATTTCCATTCAGGAAAGCTGATTTCACATCCATTTGGAATACCTTGAAACCTTGATATGTTGCATAAGCAAGGAACATCCTGATTGCCTCCAGTCTTGCTACTGGGGCAAAGGTTTGATTAAAATCAATACCTTCTTCCTGCCTATATCCTTTTACAACAAGTCTAGCTTTATTCTTTACAATAATTCCATTCTCATCCAATTTGTTCCTAAAGATCCAATTTGTTCCAATGATATTGTGGTCTTTGGGTTTAGGAACTAGCTTCTAGACCTTGCATCTTTTGAACTGATTCAGCTCCTCTTGCATGACATCAATCCAATGAGGGTCTAGAACTGCTTTTTCAAATTTCTTTGGTTCCACTTGTGATAGGAAGCTGGAGCAAAGAACAGTGCTCAGATTCCTGCTTCTTGTTTGCACTCCTTATCTTGGATCACCAATTATCTGATTGGCTGGATGATCCTTTAAGTGTCTATTTGCTGGAGGTAGTCTATATTCAGGTTGAACACCTCTAGCCTCTTCATTAGGCTGCACCTCTTGGTTTTCTTCAGCATCAGGAGTGTCTTGTACTCCCCCTGGAACACAGCCACCATTTTTCACTTCCTGAGTTGCAGTAGAATCTTCTGTAATGGTGAGCTTGTCCATCCTCTCATTTATACCTGTAGAGCTGCATACACTACTTGGCAACTCACTGTTAATCAGTCTTGTTTCATCAAAGACTACATATATAGACTCTTCTACAACTTGAGTAATCAAGTTGTAGACCCTATAAGCCTTACTATTATTGTTGTACCCAACAAAGATCCCCTCTTGGGATTTGGCAGCAAACTTGGTTAGATAAGACTTGTCATTGTTAAGTATATAACACTTGCAACCAAAGATCCTGAAATAGGATAAATTTGGTTTTCTGCCCTTCACAATCTCATAGGGAGTCTTCTTGTGGCACTTGGTGATAGTAGCCCTATTGATCACATGACATGCAGTATTTACTGCCTCAGCCCAGAAATATTCTGGGAGAGAAGTGTCACTCAATAGAGTTCTACCAGCCTCTATCAATATTCTATTCTTCCTTTCAGCAATACCATTTTGCTGTGGTGTTCTATGTGAAGAAAATTCTTGAAATATCCCAAATTCTTCACACAGTTTTGTCATACTTTCAGACTAAAATTCAGTACCATGGTCACTTCTGATTTTGACCACTGTACTGTTCAACTCATTCTGAATTTGTTTAACAAAACTATATAAGACAGTTGGGGTTTCAGATTTCTGTCTTAGAAAGAATACCCAGGAATATCTAGAATAGTCATCTACCACTACAAATGTATAGACCTTCCTACCTAGACTATGAACTGACATAGGACCAAAAAGATCCATATGCAAGAGGTATAGACACCTCATAGAATCCTTGTTTTCAAGGCTATGAAAGGTGGATTTGGTCTGCTTGCCTTTTTGACAAGCTGAGCATATCCCATCCTTTATACACTTAACTTGAGGACCATTCCTCACTAACTCTTTGCTAAAGAGTTGACCAATAGTCTTGTAGTTAAGATGGGCCAGTCTCTTGTGCCATTTAACACAATGTGAGACTCTCTCATCAGCTACAAGACAAATAGGAGAAACATTGTTCACACACTCAAAATTAAGACAGTAGACATTTCTTTTCCTATATCCTGTCAAAATGATCTCTTGATCACTTGTCCTTTTGATATGACATCCATTCTTAATAAATGAAATGTCATAACCCAAATCACTCAGCTGACTTATGCTTATAAGGTTGTGTTTCAAACCCTTCACATATGCCACTTGAGTGATAGTAATCTGGTTACTAGAAATGTTACCAAATCCTTTGATGATCCCTTTTTCTGAACCACCAAAGGTGACTTTAGGTCCATTCAGCACAGGTGTGAAGTCCTTCAGCAATCCCCTTGTTCCAGTCATGTGCCTGGAACATTCACTGTCCAAGTACCATATTGGGGCATGACAACTTGGACTCACCTGCAAGAAAGATTACCTTACCTTAGAACCCAAATGAGTTTTGGGTCCTTGGTTCAGGTTAGTCTGAACTTTAATAAATCTACCTGTAGCTCTTCTAGCAGACAGATTGTTACTCTCCTTGACACTAGAATTGTGCCAACAATTTAAGGCAAAGTGGCTTATCTTGCCACAACACCAGCACTCAAACTTGTACCTTTGTTTAGGTACAACCCTAGCTGAATTATCTACAGTAGGCTTCTTGTTCTGTGCTGGGGCTTTGCCTTTAGATTTGGACCTAGCAGTCCAGGCAGGTTTTGTAAATCCTAATCCAGCTTTACCCTTTTGAGGTACAAACTCATCAATCAATGGTAAAACAGATTTAAGTTTAGAAAAGCTAGCCACTATCTCTTGCTCCTTCTGAAGTCTAACCTCCAGATTTCTAATCTGATCATTCTTAAATGTGATAGTACCCATCTGAATAACTGTAATGTTTTTCAGTCTGGCTATCTCATTTAACTTCTGATCCAGCAATTTTTCTGAATCAGAAGCAGCCATCTTAAGATCAGCAATTTCCTTAGTCAGAGTTTTGACCAGGTTTTTGCTCTTCTTAAGTGTCTGCAATAGATCTCTATATTCATCAATCAGTTGATGAATATCACCCTCAGACTCAGATTCATCCACATCACTTGATGCAGATGTTGCTGACTCTGACTCAGTACTGCAATCTGAGTTTCTAGAAAGGCATAGTACCTTACTTGGACCAGGCTGATCCTGACACTTGTCCTCTTCAGATACAGCCATCAGACCCTTGCACTGATGGTCTTCTTGTTCATATATAGAGTTCAATACTTGCAGGAACTCTTCTTATTCATCTGCAGCAAACAAACCAATGTAAGCCTCAGCTTTAGATTCTGATTCTAAAGATGACTGATCTGACAAGGTCTTCTTATTCTTAACAACAAAGGATTTCTCCTTCTTGCTCTGGTGTTGACTCTTCTTCTTATCTGCAGTCTCTTTTCTTTTATCTGGACATTCAGCCACTACATGTCCAGACCTGTTACAACAGTAGCAAACAATCTTTGATGTTGTAGACTTGTTTGGCTTTGACTTGCTCCTGTCTTTCCTGGATGACTTCCTCTTTTGATAGTAATCATCCTTAGGCTTAGATGTGGAAGGCTTAGACTTCCACTGCTTTTTCTTCAGAAATCTCGGAAACTGCCTTGTGAAGGCAACAAAATCTTCATCAAAGTCACTGTTGTCTGAATTCTGATTGTCTGAATTTTCTGAAGTAGTTTCAGCAACAATCTTAGGAGGTGATGGAGACATCCTCCTTTTTTTCTTAGTGACTTCAACCTTGAAGGGCATAGATTTTTCTCTATGCTCACTTTTTGTACTCTTCTCTTCCTCTTTCCTAGCCATTAGTTGCATCTCATAAGATAACAACTTTCCAAACAAAGTTGGAAGAAAAATTTCTACAAGTTTGGCCACTTCTCTAATGACACAAATCTTAGTATCTCAATCTTTGGTCAGAGATCTCAGGAATTTATCATTTAGCTCATATGTGCTGAAGATTCTTCCATAGGACATCAACTCATTCACTATCCTATAGAACTTTTTGTAACACTCAGTTATGCTGTCAGATTTCCCTTGTCTGAAACTTTCATATTCCTGGTTTAGCATAGATTTTCTATTTTGTCTTACTTCTTCAGACCCTTCCATATAGACTATCAAAGTATCCCACATCTCCTTTGAAGTCTTGCAGTGAATCAAATTCTGGAAGGTAGAATCATCAATGGCACTTGCTATGATATTTTGGGCCCTCTTATCCATAGTTGCCAAGATGATCTCATCCTTGGTCATCTCTGAATAATCCTTAGGAATTCTTTGGTTAGCATCCAGAATTGAAATCTTCATTGGGACATAAAGACCTTCTTTGACTGTAATATAGATCCTTAGATCAGAGGCCTCCATAAACAGCCTGACCCTTTCTTTTCAGATACCAAATATTTCCTTTCTGCATATGGGTAGTTTCATTGAACCTAGTTCCTTGTGATTTTCACCTGAACCCATTTTTTTGATTCTTTCTTGATTCTTAAATCTGCCTTAAGGATCTCACTCTAACTGTTAAGTCCTTTTTTGAGGAACCTCCCTCTGATACCACTTGAAAGAATTAGTGCCTAAACACCTAGAGGGGGGTGAATAGGTGTACTTTTTCTTTTACTTTTAAGGCAGAAACTCTGTTCAGTTAAATAACCAGAATTTGCGAATTCTACTACTAACACAGCACAACAATCACAGAAATAAACAATCACAGAGTGCACACAGTTTTTATAGTGGTTCCCCAAGGTCTGGGTACATCCACTTTCCCCCTTCGCCTATCTAGCAGTGTACTAGATTCGGCCTAACTTCTGCACTTCACCTCAGATCCTCAGATCTTACACAGCTCAGAACCTAAACCAGGTTCCTACAACTCAGAGTGTCCCCACTCCTACAACTCAGACAAACAGCCCTACCTCAGCCTTCACCAAGGCCTACACTCAGAGAACACAGTCTCCTACAACTCAGGCACAAAGCCCTACCTCAGTCTTTTACAAGACCTACACTCAGCCTTTATAATATAGGCTTACAGCTCAGATCTATAATAGATCTTACAGAAATTTGATTAAACAAAGTAATGCACCACCACCCAGATAGAGAGAGAAGGGATGGCTGGCTTCTTGATGAGTTTTTGGAAGAACTTGGCAGAGATCAACCTCTCTTAGCTTTCTTCAAAGTTTCTTGAATCTGAACTCAGTAGGGTTGAATCTTCTGTGAAGATGATCTTCAATCAGCTTCCTTCTTGATATTCAGATCACAATCTGAATTCTTCTTAGCAGCCTGTTTCAGCAACTGCTCTTCTTAGATGGAGCTATCTCTCTCTAACTTCATCTAGATCTTCTATCGAAAATCTTCTGTATAATTACTTCTCTCTTAGTTGTTGTTGGTTGGTTGTGATTGATCATCTCTTTCTGTTGAAGGAGAAAGCCTTTATATAGTTTTCATCCATGGTAACCGGCTGATCCGGTTTCTAACAACCTTCTGACAGCTATAATAGTAGTAGTTGACCGGTTGGAAATGGCAGTTGTCAAGTCATCAAGTCAATTCTTGAAAATACTGTCTCTGTCCGAAAGTGTCGAGACTAATCTTCAATATGTGTCGACACAAATAGACTGAGTGTCGACACAAGTAGACTAAGTGTCGACACTAGCCTTGGTGGTGTCAAAACAAATCCTTTTGTTGTTGTAACAGCTTCTCGACACTGCTTCTTTAGAATGTGTCAACACTGATTGAGTGTGTCGACACAAACACTTCTTCACTTTAACTTTGCTGAGAGTTGCTGTGTGTCGACACATCTCCATTGTGTCGACACAAGTACTTATTTACTTTAACTTTGTTGAAGCTTTACTGTGTGTCGACACAAGTCCTGTGTGTCGACACAGTTGATGTCGACAATGCCTTCAGTGTGTCGACACAGCCTCCTGGTGTCGACACATTTGATGTCGACTAAGCTTCTCTGGGTGTCGACACTGCCTCTAAGTGTCGACACGATTTATGTCGACTATTCTTCACAGTGTGTCGACACTGCCTGTATGTGTCGACACATTTCTTATGGTGTCGACTCTGCCTTTTCAGGTGTCGACACAATTTACTCCAAGTGTCGGCACAGCTTTTCTCCAATGTCGACACAAGTCTTCATAAGTGTCAACACTGCTTCTCTAGGTGTCGACACATGGACTTAGAAATTTTTCTGCATTTCCTGCAATTACTTAACCTGCACATATAAACTCAAAACACATCAAATACACCTTGATGTATATCATTGAGTAGGGTGAGGCTTCTTCAAATCAAGTACACATTTTCCAATGTACCCAACAGGATTACCTGTAACACCTCCTCCCGGCGGCCGTTGGCGGTGCTAGGCCGCCAGACCACTGCCGGTAGGTGCGCCCGCCTCGAGCGAGTTGGCCAGAGGCGGTGGCGCGCCGGTTCCGCCGATCAGACGGTGGCACCGCCCCTATATCCATGAGCGACAGTACCCGACCAGCGACGACGGGTTTCACCCGCCCCATCAAGGCGGGTTTCGCCCGCAACATATACATGAGTACTCAAAATGACCGTAAAAAATATACATAAATATTATAATTTTTATGCCTAATGACAACCTACTATAGTAATATATGAATTTTGACTGTCCCGACGAGAACTACCAACTGTCACGACCCGTCTCGATGGGAGTCAGAGTGCGCTTTGAGACGAGCCGTGATGCCACAGGCATGGGCGAAAAGAAAGTCATGTTTGCTAAGGCGGATGCAGAGTAGCTGATAATAGTTATTATTGAGTAAAATAGCTTGATTTTTATGTGAAAGCTCTTAAATTCATCAGTGAAAAGAGTTTGATGCACATGTACTTGGTAAAATTCATGTTTTACAGGCTACTACAATATTTCTCATGCAGTTATGATTCAATAGAGGGTGCACATGCATTAATTCCAGATTCTAGTACATAAATATTTAAGTAGCCAAGCAGTTGTCCATGATGCCAGAGAAAATGGCTGATTGCAATTATTACATAAAAAAATTAATTGACAGTAAAAGAAATGTAATCATAGAACCTGAAGCTTGATGCTGATCGGGGTCGAGGACCTGGCGGCGTTGTACGAATTCTAAGGCAATTCCAAGATATAAAGGAAAAGCCTCAGAACATTGAAATAAATAGGAGCACAGTAAGAGTAAAGTGCACTAAGAGAAGCAGAAATATATGAGTGTAACAGTTTCTCATAAAGCTGTGTTATTCGAGGCAAGCAAAAAAAAATGCTAAACAGAACAGGTTAGTTTATTATACTACTTTGGAGTTTAATATTTAGACGGACCAAGAGATGTCATTAGCGGTAATCAGTAGAAAGTGGAAGTGTTTTATTTGATGCACGTGATTCTGATGCAAGTCTGAATGCAAGGCTTATCAAAATAATTGAGCTTGCTATGGCCATTTGTTGGTTTCCGTTGTCAGTCAAGCGGAAACTCGAGTCAAAGCGTCACATCAATTGAACACTACCCTTCACTGATTGTGTATGACATTAATGACTTAAAAATTCATGATTTAGGAGATTCGTAACATGTCGAGACCGGATGCAAATTTAGCGATACAACTGTACAATATTAGAGTTCATGAATGCGGCAAGAGAGGACTTGAGTTATGGAGCCACATTCGCTCAATTCTTAGAACAGACCTAAGAAATCAGACAGACGTCAGAAACCAGACAGACGTCAGAAACCAGATTCGATGACAACAGATTTGATGACACCAGATTCTTCGCCACAAGATTCGACGACGCGCACAAAACCGGATAAGGAGCAATATATTTAGCAGGTTCAAGTATGTACGAGTGATACGACCGTCATACGCTACTTTTCTGGACATTTAATATTCCTTTAGATTAATCATTTCTCAGACATAAATATCCTCCAAATAAGCTGTATATATGTATATACGAGCATGACACAAATCACCAATCATTTAATTGTAACAAGAAATATTAACTGTATCCTTCAAAATAATCATTGTGGATGTTCACATAAACTATAGGTCTCCTAATCATCCATCAAATGAGATCCAATTCATGTAAGTGCGAATCCAAATGACACAATTCTAACAATTCCTAATAATTCTCATTAGGGTATTCGTTAATCATTCCAACATATTTCGGTTTATACATCAAACAAGAAAAATCGTATAATTATGAGATCAGACCAAATAATTGAAATTCAATGATTGCAAGGGAGAGATAGATCTCTACTTGCCTGAAAGAGGCTAAAACTGGCGGCGGCTAAGTGCGCAAGCGAAAACAGAAATCCTGGCTGGACCTGTTCAGGAACAATCACAGACAATATTTGATAAATAGCCCTGACAGGAATCCAAAATGCTAGCACAAATAATTAAACGATACATAACTAAATCGAGAGAGGGCTAAGAAATTTACCTCCCTAATGAGCGAGGGGACGAGAGATACCACGCGGAAACGGAGACTTGACGATGCTTAGGTTAGGAGAAACTCTAATTTGGAGAGATCTGCACATGATTCCTACCAACTGAATCGAGGAGCGGCGTTGGAAATCACGAACATAACACAGTTAGCCGATCACAAGGAGGTACATACATTGAATCACAAAAATACGCAACTTTCCAAGAAAATTTCATAGAAATCTGAATAGAAGGGAAAAAAAGAGGTATCTTACTCACGGGAAGCGAAACCATGCCCAAAATCCAAGTGGAGTATTTGAGCGAAGCCCTAGGCGTAATCGGAGCCCAAGGAAGTGGGAGAAGCAGTTGTTGGGGGAAGAGAAAGCGGTTGATGCTGATGTCGGCCTCTAGAAACGAAGAAAAAGGGGTTGCCGGCCTGGAGAGGGGCAGGAGGCGGCTGTTGGAGGAGGAGACGGGAGCTGCCGCTGATGTTGGCCTCCAGAAACGGAGAAGAATGCGGAGGGGCTACTGTCTTCTTAGAGAAGAGCAGAACCCGCCGACCAACCCAAGAGAAGGAAGCGCCGACCCTAGAGGAGAGGACTGGAGTAGTCATCGCCGACCATGAGAGGAAGAGACACAGGGAGAGGGAGCGGAAGACGAGCTCGGCATTACGGCTTTGCGGGAGCAGTGACTTGCGCTTGAGTCGGGATTGGGGAAGCCCTAGACTAAGCGGGAGCAGCAGGAGCAGCGGGATGCGGGAGCGGGTTGCGGCTTCAGCAGGAGACGAGATCTGCGTGTGCGGGCTTGCGGGATTAAAAGAACCGGGGTGGGGGGGGGGGGAGCTCGGGTAGGTAGGAATTAGGTTAGGTTTTTTTTTAAAATAATAAAATAGGTTTTTATAAAACCGGGTTGTTACATTCTCCCCTACTTACGAAGTTTCGTCCCGAAACTTCCCTGAGAAACTCTGAATGGGGTCAAAAACAACGAAGATTCAGACGATATTCATTCCAACAAGGTTTGCAGATCAAGACACTAAATAGAAACGACCTAGGGAGGACCCCTAGCGCCGCTCGGCCCACTAGCAGCCCATGGAGGACCCATGACGCCATGGTGGTACAGCCGGAATCTACAAGGCATAGAAGTTAACTATGAATATAAAGAAAACAGATAAAAGAACAAGCACGGAGACTTACTATGATCAAGAGAACAATTGCGGATACTTGCAACGCAGGTCAGATTCAAGTTCATAGGAGAACTCTTTAGTCATAGCGGGTTCGGACATACGCGAAAGACCGACTTCAGGGAGCACATGAATTGTCTTCGATTAGCCCAAAATTGAGCAGCAGAATGCGAGAATCTGGGAGCAAAAAGATCTTACACGGAGCGAATATAGAACGTCAACGGGGAAAAGAAGTTGGAGGATGATTGAATATCGACAGGAGCGAGTCAAACTGAAGTTGGAGAATCACCAGAAAACGCTGTAGCAATTCAGCAGAGCAATTAACAAGAAAAATTTCATTTCTTGCTGAAACTGAGAAACTATCTAGAAGAACATACAGGATGACCAGATAAAATTTACAGACATGCGAAACAGGAAGAACCAAAATACAAATACCAGAGGCCAGAAATTAGAAATTCTAACGCATTTCCTACTGTCAAGTACATAAATTATGTAATAATTACAACATTTTCATTGGACAACTCTAGGTAATTTTCATACAAGTGCATCAATGAGAACATGTGTGATGTCAAGCAGATAGTAAATCCATGTGTGTACAATCATTATTGTTGTTCTTGGCTTAACACTTGTGCAATGATTTATGATATGCATGCAAATGAATGGATACACATGACAGGTTAAGGCCCATATCACTTAACATGTCATGCATATTAGGACTCTAATGCCAGCGCACTTGAAAATATTAAACCGCCCATACAATTTAATATTCGCAAGCGGTGTATATCCTAGTGGAAATTTATATGCACAAAAATGTTAAGTTTGACCATAACCCCTTAACATTCGTGTGCATACTACTCATGCTTATGAGTGAGTGTGTGCGTGTTTCAGCCGCGAACAACAAATAATGACAAGCTGAGTGAAGCAATGATGTATGCTTATATATATAAATATATTTATTTATTTATTTATAATAAAGTTCAAAATATTTGATAATTACAAAATACTTTATCTTTTAAAACAAACCTGCCTCTGATACCAACTGTCACGGCTCGTCTCAAAGCGCACTCTGACTCCTGTCGAGACGGGTCGTGACACCTTACGCTAGACGGCTAGCGAGAAGCATCTCGGAGGCCTTCAATTTGTCTTTCAGGGAAGCAACCTCTGCCGAGGCAAGGTCCCATGACTTCTGGACGTCTCCAAGGTTTCGCCCGAGGCTGAGGCTGCGACGCGATGATATGTGTGCAAGCTCGAGGGCTCGAAGCTGAGCCTGCTCAGCCTCATACGCGAGGGTCTGGGTCGACTCTGCATCGAAAATATTACCATCCTCCCGACTGTATAGGCCAAAGGCGAATGCGAAGGCATCGCCGCAGGTGGAATCGTGTTCGATCTATGAGGGAAGGAGAGTGGAGATGGAGGCCCGGCTAGTCTTGTGGTCCCACTAGAGCAGAGGTTGGCCTGCCTCGTCTAGGTACTTCTTGCCGAGGCTGAAATTCCGGTGCCCTCTCGACACCGGCCCCGCGGGAACCTTCTCCGTTGCGGTGAATATCTTGGTGGCAGTGCTCACAGTATCCGTCGTAGCCAGGGTCTCGGCGGGGGATTCGACGACGGACTTGCCCTTGTCTGGCGCTGACGTTTTGGTTTTCTTAGAAGATGTTGGGGGAGCGTCTAGCTTTCGCTTCAGGGCACTCGACCAGGATGAAGTGCCCGTCTTATTCCTGAAGGCTGCAACTTTATCTTTGGCGAGAGGCAGGCCAGAGGAGAGAACCTCAGTTTCCTCATAAGGTTGCCGGAGGGGTACCTCTCGCTCGCATGCGCGGGAAATGAGTATAAGCTCCAGTTGGTGTTCAAAGTGAGAATTTTTAAGCAAAGAGGATAGAACGGTACCTTTCCCGACAAGAACGGGCAGGAGGGAATCAATGTTCCGTCGCAAGAACTTCACATCAAAATTTTTTATGCCGAAGAAGGCGTGGAGGGCGATCTTGTGGCATCCTAGTACGAGAGGCCTGTAATTCGCCTCATCATACTAAACCGGCGAGAGAGGGACGTTGCCGAAATTCCCCGATACGAAAATGAATTTCTGGAGCCAGAAGTGGTTCTTGTTGGCGAGACCGCTGGTCATGACTGTCTGGCCTGAGAAGAAGACGACCATGCTCTTGGCCCAAAATTTGAACAGCTTCCGGAAGACCGAGAGGTTGAACTCTATTCGCTCCTTGCGCATATAGCAGGCAAATGCTATCAGGACGGGGACCACTCCAAAGTATCGGAGGGACTGGCGCACCTCCGGCCAAAAAGGGAGGCAGAATCCCACCTCAAAGTGTTCAAGGGGGACAGCGAGATCCCCCTCCGGCAGGAAGTTGATCTTATCAGAGCTGTCAGGATAATGCGCGACGAACCCGAGAGACACGTAGTTGGCGACGACGAAAAGATACTCATCTTAAGTCAGTTTGCAGGGGGGAAATCGTGGTTGATGAAGCCTTGCGCGCAGCGAGTCTGACCATCATTTTCTCCAGGCATCTTGCGAATGGGTGAGGGAAGTTGGGTTTGCGCAGGCAGGTGGCTCGAAGTACGCGAGTGCGCGAGAGAACAAGACAAAGACTTGGAATCAAAGTGATAGTAAATGCGGTAGGTGAGGGCCTATTTATAAATAAAATTTGGCAATAATATGATGCATCTGGCATCGGGGGTGCAGATAACAATTCCATTATCCCGACGCCTCGTAATCCGCCACAACTTCCCGCCGCTCTGCCCACCTGCGAATGACGAATGCCTCCAGGGAAAATCCTGGGTAAAAAGAAAACATAGTGAGATGGGTATAAAGAAAAAGGTACATGACGCGCGAGTACAACATTTGGCAGAGGCATCAAACAACACAATATAAAAGCGAAGAATAAATACAAAAGGCCACTCACCGAGCGAGAGCAGACCTAAATGTTCATTATTAAAAACACAATAGGGATACAAATAAACAAGAGGTAGGCGGAAGGCTAGGTGAGGGATAATGAGAGTCGACGGACTCAGTACAGGATCCATTGCCAGCGGCCCCGACCTCGCCTCCCTGACCTCGGAGGCACTCGCGGATAGTAGTATGCACTCATGGCAGTTAGCTCTTGGTAGACCAAGCGCATCTTGTCCCGGGCTCGCGCGATATGCCTTTTGGGAGATGTCTCATCGCACCCTCCTCCCTGCCTTTCCATCTCGCCAATGAGGTGCGAGTAATCCCACTCAAGGGGATTTAGCTGGCACTCAGTGGCCGCTTGATGTGCGTCCGCGCGATCAGAAGTTTCCCGCTGCATCCAAATGACCTTTCCTAAAACTTCCACCATCTGCTCCTTCATTAGCTCGACATCATGTAGGTCACCGAGAAAGTCCGCGAGATTGCTGGGAGATGGGGGTGGCGATAGCTCTTCATCAGCATCTGGGTCGGCCGTCGGGACCCTCCGATAACCTGACAAGGAAGTTTAGCCCAGAAAAACCAATTTCGAGCGAGAAGGGGATGGACGTTCTTATTTACCTGGCGCAGGGACGGCTCCTTCATCCGATTGATGGCGAGAAGGTCCTGGTCTTCCCTCGAATAGCCTCTCGGGGACGGACTAGCACGATTTTCCTCGTCCTAGACGGGTCGGTGTCTGCCCTGTGGAAAGGATCTTGGCTGGGTGTGGGGTATCAGTGGTCTTTTCGGTCAGAGGCTGAGAACCCGACGCAGGATCTAGTGGGTTCTCGACAGTCGGAGTCTTTGGCGTCGGGCTGACCAAGTAAGCCTGTGGTACCGAAGGGGGTATCTATAAGGAATGAGGTGAGATGAACATTAACCAAGAAAGGCGGGAAGATAGTGAGTTGATTACCAGAAGCGAGTGGGGGTACGACCAGAGCAACTTGAGGAGCGAGCTCCTGGACCAGCTGTCCATTCCCATCGGAGGGCTGGGGTACCTAGGCATTCGCCATGGGGACCACCACATCGCTTTCCGCCGGTGGTTCCTACAAGTGGATCAATTTCTCAGTATAACACTTTTTTGGGTTATCGGTAGAGTAGAGGAGTAACATACTTCCATTTGGATGGCAAGGTTCTCGCGTTGGGGAGTCGGGGTAAGAGATGCAGACTCCTCCACTGCAAGGTTTTGCTGGACTGTCTTGGCCTTTCTCGGCCGATATGGCGAATCCGCAGGCCTTTTGGAGGAGAGCCACAGGGCACATCTGGAAGTTTTGGAGGCGGTCTTCGCATGCGTGGAGGCGAGACAGTCTAGTAGCTCCTGCGAGAGCGGCTTCGAGGCCATTTTGGCGTACTTTGTCGGGGCGGCATGAGTACAGGGGACGAACAGTGAATGGACAGATGTTACCATGCTTGGGTGCGACCCTAAGATATGTATAGAACCAGGGAGGGACCCACAAAAGATTCTCTGTCAGGTCAGCAAGCACTCACCGAATATCGAGGGTTGGACTCTTCTTTCCGAGCGCAGAACTAGCCCGAAAAGAGCATCAAGATTCCTCGGGATCCAGCTGGTCAAAGTTGGCGAGTGGGGTAGGCATACCTACACTAGCCCAGAGAGAGTGAAGGCCTTCCGCCAAGTCTGGCGGAAGGGCCTTCGCCTAGGCAAACAAAAGTACCATATTGATAGGCGGAAAGGCTCTCTCCAGGAAGCACGTGGCGTACTCTCCCTTTTGGGAGCCATGGATTCAAGAGCTCGATTCACCCTAGCATTCGCCTCTTCAGGCGAGTGGTGCCTCCATGGGCGATTCGCCCGGTGGGATCCATGGGTGAGATTACCTGGATGCCCTTAGGGGTATGCATATAGTCTTTCAAAACAGCGGAGTTACGTTGTTGGCAGACAAATTTGGGCTGCATATAACATTTCCAGGATAGCGGAGCTACGTTATTTGCAGACCGGGTTCAGGAATCTATAAAACGACCATGTGGGCACTGTTAGAAGTAGCGAACATGCAGTAACAAACAGATAGAGTTTTGAATAATTGAAACTTTATTATCCAAAAAAGATATCTATTACAAAGGTATGCCCTCCCTTATATAGAATGGAGGAGAGATGAGAGAATACAAATAAGAGATGTGAGACTAAAAATTTATAGGACTAAGCGGACTATACAAAATAAACCGCACAAGCCGCGCGGTTAGACAAAAGGGCTAACCGCACGGCTACCACAAGAGAAGAAGAGAGATCGTCAGGGAAGACCGCTAGACCGCCCGGTCTCCAAGCCGGCTGAGACAAACCGCCAGACCGCACGGTCTTCAACCCGCCAAGACAGACCGCCAGACCGCCCGGTCACCAACTTCAACACTCCCCCTCAAGCTAGAGCATATATATCGATCATGCCCAGCTTGTCGCAAACATGAAGAAACGAGGCGGAAACTGGCTTGGTGAAGATGTCAGCCAGCTCTTTATCAGAAGTAACAAAGGGAGTGCAAATTTGTTCCTTTAAGATCTCTTCACGAATGAAATGACAGTCGACCTTAATGTGCTTTGTTCTTTCATGGAAGACCGGATTTTTGGAGATGTATATGGCTGCCTTGTTATCACAGAACATAGGTAGAGGATGGTTGTAGACCTCTCCTAAATCTAACATGAGAGCCCGCAGCCATTTTAACTCACAAGTGGTCGACGCCATACTGCGATACTCAGCTTCTGCACTGGACCTGGAGACAACAGACTGCTTCTTGCTCTTTCAGCTCACCAGATTTCCCCCAACAAAGGTGCAAAAACCTGAGGTTGACTTGCGATCCCCTTTGTCATCAGCATAACTTGCATCAGAGTAGGCTTCAATCCTCAGATGACCATTCTTATGAAAAAGTAATCCTTTCCCAGGCACTGCTTTGACATACTCCAAGATCCGCAAGGCGGACTGTAGATGGCACTCCCTAGGAGCTTGCATGAATTGACTCACCTTGCCCACAACATAGGAAATGTCGGGCCTGGTCACTGTGAGATATATGAGCTTACCAACCAGACGCCTGTACCGCGAACTATTTGAAAGAGGAGGCGAATCATCTGTCCAGGTTTTGTCTTCTCCAGGTGCCATGGGACATCGGGCAGGTTTTGCTCCAATCAACCCTGCCTCTTTTAAAAGATCAAGGGCATACTTATACTGAGAGAAAACTAAGGAGTCGGGCTTCCGAGAGATTTCGATCCCCAGAAAGTACTTTGGAGAGCCCATATCTTTCGTGATCAGATGTTGGCGAAGATGTCGCTTTGTCAGGGCTACCCCTTCCTGGTCATCCCCAGTGAGAAGAATATCATCGACGTACACAACAAGAACAACCAGCCCCGAGGGAGTTTTGCGAATAAAGAGAGAGTGATCAGCAGAGCTTCGCGCAAAACCAACAGCCGCCACGATGCCACTGAACTTGTCAAACCAAGCTTGAGGGCTCTGCTTGAGTCCATAAATTGCCTTCTGCAGCCGGCATACTCGTGTCTCCCCCTGAGCAACATACCCAGGAGGTTGCTCCATATAAACTGCCTCGTGAAGATCACCATAAAGGAAGGCATTCTTGACATCCAGCTGAGAAATCGGCCAATCCCGATTAACCGCCACAGATAGAAGGACCCAGATAGTGCTGAGACGAGCCACGAGGGAGAAGGTGTCAAAGTAATCAACCCCATAGGTCTGAGTGAAACCCTTAGCAACAAGGCGAGCCTTATAACGATCCACAGTGCCGTCGGGGCCAAATTTGACCACAAAGACCCAGCGACACCCAACAACATCAGTGCCGAAGGGAGGAGGAAAAAGAGTCCAGGTACCCCGCTCAGTTAGGGTCGCCATTTCCTCATCCATGACCATCTTCCAATGAGGAATAACAAGGGCCTCCTGGTAGGAGCGGAGTGTGGCAGTGGCAGAGATAGCCAGTGCAAATGCCCTGCGAGAAGGGGTAAGACGATCATAGGAAACAACAGCAGCAAGGGGGTGTAGGGTACACGTCCGCACCCCTTTGCGAAGAGCTATAGGAAGATCCAGGTCAGCCGGGCCCGCGGAATCCGGAGCATCCGTGGTAGAGAAAGCTGGCCCGGGAGTAGAGAGCGACGACAGCGGAGAGGAGGGAGAGGGTGGTGGAGAAGGGAGAGAGAGAAGTGGAGGGAGAGGAGGGGATGGAGACGGTGTAGGAGTGGAGATTGTAGTAGGAGGCGAGGGAACGAAGGGAACGACAGGAGAATCAGAAGCGTGGAGAAGATGAGAGGAGTCATCCGAGAAGTAGGAGGTATTCTCGAAGAAGGTGACGTCAGCAGAGACGAACTGCTTACGAAGGACGGGATCAAAGCAACAATAGCCTTTCTGAGTGGTGGAGTACCCCAGAAAGACACATTTGGTGGAGCGAGGGGAGAGCTTATCACGGGTGGCAGAAGGGATATGCACAAAGGCAGTGCAGCCAAAGATTTGGAGAGGGAGAGGAAACGGGTCCTTGTCCGGATACAGAATGGAGAACGGGGTTTTGCTGTGGAGAACCGTGGAGGGAATGCGATTGATAAGGTAGCAGGCAAGGAGAACAGCATAGCCCCAATAGGAGCGAGGAACATGCATCTGGGTCATCAAGGTGCGAGCGACATCGAGGAGGTGACGGTTTTTGCGTTCGGCCACACCATTTTGTTGTGAAGTATAGACACAACTAGTTTGATGAATAATCCCATTTTGCATGCAGAAGGTAGAAAAGTCATGACTGGTATATTATGGGGCATTATCAGATCGAAAAACTTTGATAGAAACACCAAACTGAGTTTTGATCATGAGATAGAAGGACGTCCATACAGAGAATAATTCGGAGCGATCTTTTAATAGATACACCCACGTACAGCGAGAGAAATCATCAATGAACGTGACAAAATATGAACTACCCCGACCAATGGTAAGAGTAGGAGAAGGACCCCAAATATCAGAGTGGATAAGATCAAACGGACGGGTAGAGCCACGAACGTGCTTTGGAGGGAAGGAGGAGCGGTGATGCTTGCCAAGCTGACATGCCTCACAGTTGAGCGGAGGACTCTGTGGAGGAAGGTGGGGCAGAAGTTGACGAAGAAGACAGGGAGGAGCATGACCAAGGCGGAGATGCCATTGGAGAATATCTGTGGAGGTGGAGGAGAAGGTGGAAAAAGCAGAAATGTTGTCCAGGAAGTATAGGCCGCCACTCTCAGTCCCAGTAGCAATCGTCCGTTGGGAGTCCGGATCCTGAAAAGAGCAAGAAGTAGAAGTAAATGTGACAAAACACTGTAATTACTTGCATAGAGAGGTAACAGATAATAAGTTGCACGGGAACTGGGGTACGTATAGAGTATCCGCCAAGTGAAGAGACGGAGTGACATGAACTATCCCCGTCCCATGGACTGATGATGAAGAGCCGTCAGCGAGAATAACCGGGGGCAACCGATCATGTGTTTCGAGGAGAGAGAAACACTGGAGATTGCCGGTCATATGATTCGTAGCACCAGTGTCGATCAGCCATTTTCCCTGAGTAACAACGTGGACACGACCAGAAGACGTGACAACCGAGGCGAATGGCTTGGAGGAGGATATGAAAGCCATGAAGGGAGGAAAAAGAAACTGCAGTGGTCTCGGTGACAGCACACCAGCGGCAAGAAGGGCCACGACCAAGGTGCAGAGCAAGGCAAAAGGGGAAGAAGAGGGAAGCACAAGCCGCGCGACTGAACAGGAGGTCGCGGCGACTAACAAGCAGGAGCGGCTAAAGGAAGAAAGACAGAGAGGCTGCTCAACCAAGGAAGAATCCGCGCGAACAGAGAGAAAGCCGCGGGGAGAGGAAAAGAGAGCAACCCGCGCGAAACCGCAGCGGTATAAAGGGAAGAAGCCGCGCGAACACTAGCGGCCAGGAAACAGACCAAGGCACATCGGGGAAGAGGTCGCGCGGACTGAAAAGTTCGAGCGAACAGAAGAGAAGAGGAAGCAAGAAAAAGCAGCGACAACAACAAATCGCAAGCCGGGCGAACAGAAGCAGGACGCGCAGCTAGGGGAAAAACAGGCGGCTAGAAGGAAACAGGTCGCTGCGACAACCAAACCAGTCGCGGCGACGAAGAGCAGCAAGAGAAGAGAAGCAACAAGCCGCGCGAACAGAGGAGCGGGCAGAAGAGAGGACAAGCCGCGAAGACAGGTCGCGAGAAGAAGAAACAAGCAGCGAGAAGCAGAGAGCGCACACAATCAGGAGGAAAAGACCGTGTCCTCTGATACCATGTTAGAAGTAGCGAACATGCAGTAACAAACGGATAGAGTTTTGAATAATTGAAACTTTATTATCCAAAAAAGATATCTATTACAAAGGTATGCCCTCCCTTATATAGAATGGAGAAGAGATGAGAGAATACAAATAAGAGATGTGAGACTAAAAATTTACAGGACTAAGCGGACTATACAAAATAAACCGCACAAGCCGCGCGGTTAGACAGAAGGGCTAACCGCACGGCTACCACAAGAGAAGAAGAGAGATCGCCAGGGAAGACCGCTAGACCGCCCGGTCTCCAAGCCGGCTGAGACAAACCGCCAGACCGCGCGGTCTTCAACCCGCCAAGACAGACCGCCAGACCGCCCGGTCACCAACTTCAACAGGCACCTTTGGAGAGGGGAGTTCATTCTTTGGCTTCCTCCTCCTTGGGTTATTTTGGTTCAGCTTTGTAAGATCTCCAAGGTGCCCAGCTCAGCTTTTTGGCTTGGGAGGGGAAGCGTTCTTGCGGTCTTTCGGGTGTGTGGTGAGACCTCCACGCTGAAGCCAAGGGTCGGTTGTTTGTTCCTAGCGACTTGTCAGGAGGCCTAGTTTGGGAGAAGTAGGTGTAAGCTACACCCTTTGGTCCGAACTCTCGTTGAGGTCAAGTTTTGGATTCAATAGTCCTAGAATGTGAAATTATAATTTTACTCTTCTGAGTTTGAAAAAACATCCCATGAAAACTGAAGCTCAATCACCAGCCATTGCAACATGTCACCATGCCACTGGCCAAATATGTCTTAAACATTAAATTTACCCACCATCATTTATACTCGAAATGAGAATTAAATCCCACGATGTCGAACTAAAGCTCCACGGTAAGCATTCCTGAAAATCTCCTGATCGCTGGTAGGCCTTCTCATGGTTTGGTTCCACCGCCGGCGGCAGAGTCGTTGCATACTTGCCCAACTGATCTGTCAGCGATATCCCCAAGCATAATGAGCTTGCAAGAAGTACGAAACAAAATCTTTTAATTCATTTAAAGTATAATTACATCCAGATACAAAAGTTAATACATTTACAAATGGCATACTTAACATACATGATCTTGTACACGTCTTAATCCTTCAGTTTGAGAAATATTATGAGTTTCAGGAGTAGTTGGATTGACATTGTTCGGCTCCAAAAAAAATGTCCATAAAATGGTTAGTAAAAAATCTAAGTGAGATTTTACGTCTTCAACCACTAATACATACAAATAAAGTGGAGTAGCAGCAATATGCATTCAATTAACACTACAAATGCAACAACTGTTGATGTGGTCATCCCTAAATTATAGAAAATCTAGGCAGCAAGTTACCGGATTCCCCACTCACCCCACTAGCGAAATGGGGAGTTATGGGTGTAACCACTGCACGCGCAATCCGCGCTTCCGATCTATGCAATAACCGCCACGTACGAGATCCCAACCGCAACACAGGATCCCGTGTGTCGGCCGCTCTCTCGGCCGCCCCTCGATCGGTCGACACTCAGGCGGCCTCGGCTACGGCCACACGGTGCCTGGGCGGCCTCGTCCCTGATAGGCCCTACAAGGGTCGGCCGCCCCTAGGTCGCCCATCGCACGGGCGGCCTTGGCCGCGACCGACCTCTCAAGGGTCGGTTGCCCCTTCGTCGCCTGGCACTCGGGCGTCCTCGGTCGCAACTGGCCTCAAAGGGGACAGCTGGCCCTTGGCTGTCCGGGCCAACGACAGCCTCGGCCGGCCTCACCAAGGCCGGTCTCCCCCCTCCTCGTCCATCGATGGCCCCAAAGGGGACGACCGCCCTGTGGCTACCCAAGACAAGGGCAACCTTAGCCAGCCTCGCCAAGGCCGGCCGCCCTCCTCCTCGGCCACGGCCGGCCCTGAACTTTTGTCGAGATCTACAACTTTTGTGTTGAACACTTTACCTAAAAATGCATGTACAAGACGTATTTCTAAAAGTCGCAAAAAATTAGGAGAAAGTGCGGTGCGACTAGCAAAAACTGCGGTGGAGATATCAGCGCCCATATGTTATTATTCAAACCTGATATTTTAGGTTCTGTGTGGGAAGACTTCTCAGAAAGGAAAAATGAGTTTTGGTAAAAAAAAGTGGAAAATGAGCTTATGAAAAATTTATATTGCAAAAGTAAATCTTATTTGGATGAACTCTTTTTGCACAGATTTTCAGAAAGGAGAAATACTTTATAAACTGTTTGACAAATTCTCGTTTCAACGTTTTGTATTAAAAAAGCGCATCAGGGGAAAAATGAGCGGTTGTGCAGAAAAAAAGCGCACAGGCGAAAATAACGCTCAGGAGAAAAAAGCCTGTCTGAGGGGAAAATGCGTGTCCGGGCGGAAAAAGCGTGTTCGGGTAGAAAATGCGGGTACGAGCGGCGGAAAATTCACACCCAGCCGAAAAATACGCGCCAGGACGAAAAATGCGCGCCCGGGCAAAAATTGCGCACACAGGCGAAAAATGAGCGTCTGAGGTAAAATGTGCGCCCGAGTAGGAAAATGCACGCCCGGGCGGAAAATTCGCGTCGAACGAAAAATGCGCGCCTGAGCGGAAAAATGTGCGCCCGGGAGGAAAAATGAGCGCGCCCGGGCGGAAAAATATGCATCCGTGAAAGTGAGAGATAGATCTACTTTACACTAGAGGGGGGAGAATAATGTATATTAAAAACTTTAATTTATTTTTATAGTGGATTAAAAATAGTGGTGTATATATATATATATATATAGAGAGAGAAAGAGAGAGAAAATAACCACAACACAACTAAGAAGAATAACAATCACAGACGACACAAAAAAATTTATAGTGGTTCCCCAATAAATCTGAGTACATCCACTCTTCTACCACCCTGGTAGGAATTCACTATAGGTTTTTGATCAGGTGCCCTGCCACCAGAAGATCTATTTTCCAAGGGAGATCTAGCAACCCTTTGAGCTTTTAATCAGGTGCCCAAAAACCAAGTTTAATTCTTTTGATCAGGTGACTTAGGAACCAAAAGATAATTTTTGAAGGGAGTTAAAAACATTGTACACAGTTTATGAAATAAACTAAAAGAAAAGATGTTGTCTTCTCTGTCAAGTGTCTCTGAGAAGACTTAGTGGATTTGATGTTGAAGCAAAAAAGCTCCCCCTATGTGTGTAGAGATTATGATCATGAGAGGGGGACTTTTCTTCAGGGTGTAGGCCTTCAAGAAGATTGTTTCACTCAAGTTGAAATTTTAGACTGATGTGAAATTGATTGTCTCTTGGAGAGTCAGAAGCAAGTTATCCAAAATCTTGGTGTGTGCCTCAGTCAGTAATCCCAAAATCCATTCAAATTAAATTAGCAGCAATTTTCTGAATGTATACATATATATATATATATATATATATATATATATATATATATATATATATATATATATATATATATATATATATATATATACTCTGATAAGAATTCAAACATTTGCACTTAAAAACATTCCTTGAATTGTCTGAAGAATCTCTGAGAATTTGCAACGACTATATTCAAATATTTGGAATTAAAATCATTCTTTAACTGTCATGGTAATTAATTAGAATAATAACTCCGTGATAATTCCATATTTAATACTACCAGAGATGGCTATATTCATTAAGAATATTTAGCATTAAATACCAGAGTATAACTGACTGAAATTAAGCCTGAAATCATTCTGCCTCTGAATAAATATAAATGCCTAAACACTACAAAGAATTAGTCGAACTGAACCTGGAAATCGTCGATCAGAGCCTGAATTTCGTCGAACTAAATATGTCATTCGTCGAATTGGTCTTGGCTATCGTCGAGCTGAGCTGCAGAGTTGAGGTCAGAGTTCGTCGACCGAAACTCAGCTTTCGTCGAGCTGAACTCAGAGGTAGAACCCTGAGTTCGTCGAGCTGAGCTCAGCGTTCGTCGAACTCAGCTCTGCTTTTGTGGAACTGAATTATGCATTCTTTTAACTGCATTTCTCTAGAGTTCTTCTGAAGTAGCAACCCTGGAAAGAATAACCTATGACCCTAGACTATACATATTGGGTCAAACTAATCATCCTAAACAAATAATAGTGATCCTAGCCCAAATCAGTAAAAGAGTTCCAACAATCTCTCCCTATTTGGGTGAGGATACTATCTACAATAAAAAAACACAAATCAGAAAATATCTAGCAGATATAAAGTAGAGTGCTTTGAGAGTTCAAAAACATAAAAACAGTTTTAAAGATATAAAAACAGAAATCAACTGTCTTTCTTAGGAGCATCTGAGGAAGACTCTGAAGATGGTTTAGTGAAGATTAACTTCATGTTAGGATCAGCAGCTTCTCTTTGACTCATCTTTAAATCCTGAGCTCCAATGATCTTCAGAGAGGTAGTACTTGACACAACTGCCTCTGGATGCAAGATCATGTACTTGTCCACATTGAACAAGTTCTTCACTTGATTTCTGTCAAGCTCCTTCTATCTGTAAGAGGACATGGTGGAGAACTGAGAGGGGTCCTTTCCTTCTGCTTTGGATTTCTTAATTTGTGATAGAGCAACAAGCTCATTAAACCTTATCATTCTGAAATTTGGATCCAATTCTGGATCATACACTGCAGATGGTGGTCTCTCTTCATTTGATTGTTGTGAACTTGACTACTGGCTGCTTTGATTTGTTTGCTGCTGCTGACTGCTTTGAGATCCTGACCTTGAAGGTCTATGCTTTCTGTCTTGAGAGGATCTTGAATAATGAGAAGAAGCAGGCCTTTGAGAATGAGAAACATTTCCTGCTGCTCCTGCTACTGGAGGAGGAGGAGGAGGAGAAGGAGGTCCTCTCCTAGATTTTGGAGGTGAAGAGTATCTCGTCATCTTCTTCCTATTCTTTTGCTCATTCTTAGAGAACCTCATCCAGTGGGGGAGGTCTGGAGTGAGGGGTATTTCATGCAGAATATAGTAGGGAATATCTGCAGTTGCTGAAGGTTTAGGAGTAACCTTTGCAGGAGCCTTCTTCTTTAATTTCCTTTTCTTAGATTTAGAATCTTCTGAGTCATCTGACTCTTAGTAATCATCAGATTCTTCTGCAGGGAGATCATATAAAGCATCTAACTGCTTAAGAAACTCAGACTGATCAAGCACTTGAACTTCTGGCTGTGTATGAATAATAGCTGTATCAACTTGTATGTCCTCTTGTTCTATATCTTGAAAAAGAATATCATCAAAATTAGGCATTGGAGTTTCATCCCATGGAAAAGTGAGAGGGGAAGAAACTTGCTCTAAAATATCTATTACATTATCAACTACTACAGTCTCAAAGACTGGATTATTACTCGTAGAAACATCTTTAAGGTTGTTCCTTAGCTGTTCTAAAATTGAAAGATCAACAGGGGCAGTATAATATACTATGGCTCTAGAAAGATCATGCTCAAAAACTGGAAAAACCATTATATAGAGTATCACAAACTGATAATAAAGAATATAAGTTGACTGTGAGATGAATAGAGGCCCAACAGTAATAACTTCTGGAATTACTGCTGCTTCTTCATCTGAAAAATCTGCAATCATTTTTATATCTTGTATAACATCAAACATTGTTGATACTGCTGCTGGACTGTCTGGATAGACTACTGCTGCAGCAACTAAAACTGTTGGAACTTCTTAATCAAACATCTCCCCCTGCCTAGATCCAGGGAGACCTGAATCTAGGCCCCCAGAAGAAAGGACAGTTTGGAGAGAGTCAATTCTATAAGACAGTTCAGAGATTGAAGCTATTACAGGAGCTAGGGAGTCATCCAGTAACTTCTTGAGTGTTGGAATAATAAACTCAAGAAGATTAGCAACAATAGAAGAGAAATCCAAATACATATACTCAGGAGTGGCCTGAGCAGATGTAGATGATGGAATTGTAGTAGAGGAAGATGAAGTAGATGTGGTTGTATAGGTGGAATAGATAGTGAAGGCCTGAGGAATGGATGATGGAGCGATGACAGGGGGATTGTGTCTGGAATAGTTTCCTGGATAGGTGATTATGGTGGACATATTTAAGATGGAGCTGAATGTGGTGGAGAGGAATATAAAAGAGAGAAGTGTGGAGGAGAAGAAAGTAGTGGAGATTGAGGTGGTGACTGATGAATAGGGGAATGTGGATGGATTGATGTGGATGGAATATCCTCAATGAGGTGGAGTGGTGACTGAGGAAGTGGGAATCAACATGTGGAGTGGAGAAGGAGCTTGTTCAGGTAATTGTAGAGAAGGTGGAGTGGAGGGTCTAGGATAATGGTGTGGAGATGGCAGAAAAGAAGAATTAGGAGCAGAAACTTTTGCTGAGGTTGGGAGAGTGGTTGTAACAGCCCTTGTGCTTTCAGAAGCTGTCCTGGAGGAGGTAGCCCTGGATGGCTTAGGGATCACCCTCTCCCATCTTCCAAAGAGGGCAGAGGTTAGCCTCTTTGAAGCATTAATAAAAATGGTCTGGGAGACCAACAGTTCAGGACACTTAGCCCGTAAGAATATCCCCAGTATTCTGCCATAACAAACATCCTTTTTATTAATCTTTTTCTTAATTGAATCAAATAAGATTGATCCCCAATTTATTGATTTCTAATTAACCAAGACACACACTAAGAGAAACTAGTGTCTGGTTATATAATCATAGACAGAGTGTTTGCCCAGAATGACTTTTCCAACTACATCAGCTAAAAATTTATATTCAATAAAAAAGTTCTTCAGTAGGTGGTTAGGGTTTCCCTGTATGTGTCGCAACCTTTCTAGCATTTCATCAAACTCAGAACTAGATAACTCTATGTCATATTCACCATTAACAAAACCAAAAGCTTCAGAAAGAATTTTAGGAGTGAGAGGAACCTGATTTCCTGAAATAAATCCAATAATATTTGAAGTATCTTGAATTTTCGCTGTATGTACCCATTCCTTGATCTCTACAACTAGAAGTTTGATCCTTGTAATCATAAAATATTGCAGATTTTGAGCCTCAAATAGTTTCAGTATGTCCTGGAAGATTTGATCAGAATGACTGAATGATTCAATGTCTATGTCGAAGACTGCATCGAATTTCATGGTAGAGAGAGTCGCTTGAGAAATCGTCATGTTCCTGCAAAAACAAAAAGATCAAGTGCAAAGGAAGTGAAAATGGAGAAAGTGCGGAATTGAGTTCGATGAAAACCTAAATATATGGTTTTCAGAAGTCGAAAAGGCAAACTCCATCTGACGCAAGACAAAACATGGAACCCTGTTCGATGAAAAATTCTCAAAAGAAATACATTTCGTCGATCTCCGATTGACAAAAGTTTTGCGAAAGAAATATATTTCGTCGAGCTCCATTTGACAAAAAATACTTGAAACTAATTCATCGATCTTATTTCGACGACAGTTTCTTAAAGAAAGTTCGTCACTCTCCGTTCGACGAAAATTTCACGAAGAGTTCACAGTTCGTCGATCTCTGTTCAACGAAAGGTGTCCAATTCGTCGAGCTCAGAACAAAAAACAAATTAATGAGTTTCCATTTATCATGCCTAACTGATTTAAGAAGAAAAGATGTTTCCTTTCATTTATTGTGAAAATATCTGCCCTTTGTAAATTAGTAGAAACGAAAATAAGATTAATTTTATTTTTGTCTACATTATCTCTTAGAAAATGATATCTTATTTCTATATACTTGGTCCAACTATGATGGACTGAATTTTGTGTAAATGATATTGCACTGATATTATCACAAATTATTGTTGAATTATTTAAATTGTATCCATAGTCTAGTAGCTGATTTTGAATCCACAAAATCTGTGAACAACAAATGCTAGCTGCAATGTATTCAGCTTCAGCCGTTGAAGTAGACACAGAAGTTAGCTTCTTGCAAAACCATGACACATGTCTATCACCAAGAAACTGACAAGTTCCTGATGTGTTTTTTTTGTCAATTCTGCATTCAGCATAGTCAGCATCTGAGAATTCAGTTAATTCAAATTCTGACTCAGTAGGATACTAGAGTCCTAGATTAGGGCAACCCTTTACATATCTCAAAATTCTTTTTACTAAAATTAGATGAGATTCCTTATGATTTACTTGAAACCTAGCATAAATACAGGTAGCAAATATTATGTCTGGTTTACTAGTTGTTAAGTATAATAAGAACCCAACAATAGTCCTATATATTTTCTGATCAACATGTTTACCATGTTCATCATTATTAACTACAACATTAGAGGACATGAGTGTTTTCATAGCTGAGACATCTAACATCCCAAATCTTTTAATTAGCTTTTTAGCATATTTTGATTGAGATATAAAAATATTATCAGGAGTTTGTTTCACTTGTAAACCAAGGAAATAGGATAGCTCACTCATGCCACTCATTTCAAACTTAGAATGCATTAGGTCAAAAAACCTTTTGCATAGTTTGGAGTTAGTAGAACCAAATATTATGTCATCTATATATATTTGAACTAGCAAAAGTTTATATTATGATGTCTAAAGAACAATGTTTTATCTACTATGCCCCTACTAAATTTATTTTTTAGAAGAAAACTAACAAGGGTCACATACCAAGCTCTTGAAGCTTGTTTAAGACCATAAAGAGCTTTGTTAAGTCCAAAACATGATTAGAATGAGTTGAAGAGATAAAACCTGATAGTTGTTCTACAAAAACTTCCTTTTTAAGCTCTACATTTATAAAAGCACTCTTCACATCCATCTAATATACCTTGAATCTCTTGAATGCTGCAAATGCAAGAAAAATTCTGATAGCCACCAATCTTGCAACAGGAGCAAATGTCTGATCATAGTCGATTTCATCCTCCTGTGAATATCCTTGAGCTACTAATCTTATTTTATTTCTAACAATGATTCCTTGAGCATCCAACTTATTCCTAAAGACCCACTTGGTTCCAATGACTGGATAGTCTTTGGGTCTTGGAACTACATCTCAAACTCTACATCTCTCAAACTGATTGAGTTACTCTTGCATAGCAATGATCTAGTGAGGATCTTGTTCTACATCTTTGATGGATTGAGGTTCAGTCTGAGAAATAAAATAAGCATGCATCTGATCTTGATTCAATTGATGCCTTGTTTGAACACCAGCTGATATGTCTCCAATCACTTGAGATCTAGGATGATCTCTAAGTGTGACAAAATCAGCAGGTAGAGTTGGTTCTACATCTACTTGTGGTACTAATTCCTCTTGTAGAATTTCATTAGCCACAATATTTTCAGCATACATTTCTGAATTTTCTTCATCACTGTCTTCAGCAATCTGTTGAGAAGGATGTAATGTATCCTCTTGTGTTAGGATTAAATCATCAAGTTTCTCACACAGATTTGGTACCTGAAAAGATTCTATGGTAGAGAAATCTCTCTCCTTGTAAAACATATTAGTTTCATCAAAAGAAACATGCACAAATTCTTCCATTTTAAGGGTAGATTTATTAAAGACCCTATAAACCTTGCTGACTTGAGAATATCCAAGGAAAATTCCTTTTGCAGTTTTGGCTTCAAATTTCCTTAAGTGTTTCTTATTATTGTTATGAATGTAACACTTACAACCAAAAACTTTAAAATAGTTTACTTTAGGTTTCTTATTCTTAAGTAATTCATATGAAGTTTTACTCTTTAGTTTATGAATCAAACTTCTGTTAAGAACATAGTTTGTTGTGCTTACTGTCTCTGCCCAAAAGGATAGGGGTAAGTGAGCATCTGCAATTAATGTTCCAGTAAATTCAATTATGGTTCTATTCCTTTCTGCTACCTCATTTTGTTGAGTTCTAGGAGCAGAAAAGCAATGCATGATACATTCCTTCTCACAGAATTCTTTCATCAGAAGAGATTCAAACTCAGTGTCATGATCACTTCTGATCAATGCAATCTGAGTAGAGTACTCAATCTTGATGTTCCTAAGAAAGTCTGTAAAAACTTTAAGGGTCCGTTCGGATCGCAGGTTTTGATTTTGAAGAATTGGAATTCAGTAAAACCAAAAACAAGCAGGTTTTGGTTTTCCTGAATTTCAATTATGTTGTTCGGCTGCAGCAAAGTTTTGAGTTGTAGGAATTGAAATTGGACAATTCTATTATTCGAATACAGTATGGAATTCTTCCATAGAAATTACAGAAAATTAAAAATTTTATTTTAAATGTGAAAATATTGAATATAATCAAACTTGCATTTAATTTTCAACAATATAATTTTTTTGATAAAGAAAAATAACTATCAACATCATAATCATAATCCTGATATATGTATTAAATTTGTATGCAAAATATTTGCAAACTCATGGAACGCAGATACAACACAAGAAAAATATAGAGAAGATTATTTTGGAAAACAAAAACCTGACAATCTCTGCACCTTCCGAATCTGGTTCACTTCCAAATCTGGTCGACGTTCCCGTGTACTCCGCGACGATGAAATCTCCGGCGGCGATTCGGGTTTTGAGAGGGCTGAGATAGGAGAGATTAGATGAAATCTCCGACGACGATGACATCTCCGACGGCAAAGCTCGACGTCGAGGGAGGAAGGAGGATCTCCCGATTTTTGCGGGACGAGCGTGCCCCGTCCAAAACCAGGAAAATCTGGAGGAAAAGTTGTTTTTTGGGGCTAGGCTAAAATGAAAACCCTTGGTTTTAAGCAAAACCATTTCCATGAGCATTTCCGGTGAACTGAACGCCTGAATTGATTTACTTATTCAGAAAACAAAAAACCTGGAGTCAAAACCCGTGAACCGAACGGGCCCTAAAGTTATCTGACTTATTTCTCAGAAAGAACACCCAAGTGAATCTACAAAAATCATAAATAATTAGTAAAGTATAGGACTTTCCTCCCAAACTCTGTAGTGCAATTGGTCCAAAAAGGTTCATATGTAGCAAATACAAAATCCTGGGTCAATCACTTTTAGAAATGGATTTAAAGATATTTTTAGTTTGTTTGCCTAATTGACAAGCCTTGCAAAGTCCTTCCTTCTTGTAAGAACCAGAAGGTAGTCCTCTAACCAGGTTGTCCTTAGATAGTTTAGCAATACTCCTAAGGTTTAAATGACCTAATCTTTTATGTCATAATTCATTTGTTTTACTTATATGATTGAACATGCAAATTTCAGATTTTGCAGAGTTAAAGTTTACTAAGTAAATGTTACCTTGTCTAACTCTAGTTAACACAATTTTGTTATCATCTGATGTAATAGAACATAAAGATTTGTTAAAAGATACTTGATAACCTTCATCACATAATTGACTTATGGAAATAAGGTTATGCTTGAGAACTTTCACATAAGCTACCTTCTTGAAGGTAACTGCTCCAACCTTGACATTGTCATAGTCTTCTGTCTGTCCACAGTTGGAGTCTCCAAAAATGACTTTAGGTCCAAGCTTATCTTTGAAGTCACTCAGGTTTGCTTTGCTTCCTGTCATATGCTTTGAGCATCCACTATCCAAATACCACTGTTCCTCTGTGGTAGGATAGTGTACAACCCCGTATTCGCCCCTGTATAGTTTTAAGCTTTTGAGATATTTTGCACTCTCGGTGGCCAATTTTGGCTCTAGCTCGGAAACATACTAGTAGGGGGAGGAAAAATCTACCTCCCCCCAGTGGCCCTCTTTTGAGGGGCGGGTGCGTCAAGTTGGTTAGCACCAGCCCCCGTCCCGATAGGTGCCTGGCGGCCTGGTGGGGCGAGACCGACCGGGGGCCGGGGTCTCGCCCCTGCTCCTTCTAGCCTGGCGGCCTGGTGGGGCGAGACCGGCCGGGGGCCGGGGTCTCGCCCCTGCTCCTTCTAGCCTGGCGGCCTGGTGGGGCGAGACCGGCCGGGGGCCGGGGTCTCGCCCCTGCTCCTTCTAGCCTGGCGGCCTGGTGGGGCGAGACCGGCCGGGGGCCGGGGTCTCGCCCCTGCTCCTTCTAGCCTGGCGGCCTGGTGGGGCGAGACCGGCCGGGGGCCGGGGTCTCGCCCCTGCTCCTTCTAGCCTGGCGGCCTGGTGGGGCGAGACCGGCCGGGGGCCGGGGTCTCGCCCCTGCTCCTTCTAGCCTGGCGGCCTGGTGGGGCGAGACCGGTCGGGGTCCGGGGTCTCGCCCCCTGCTCCTTCTAGCCTGGCGGCCTGGTGGGGCGAGACCGGCCGGGGGCCGGGGTATCGCCCCTGCTCCTTCTAGCCTGGCGGCCTGGTGGGGCGAGACCGGCCGGGGGCCGGGGTCTCGCCCCTGCTCCTTCTAGCCTGGCGGCCTGGTGGGGCGAGACCGGCCGGGGGCCGGGGTCTCGCCCCTGCTCCTTCTAGCCTGGCGGCCTAGTGGGGCGAGACCGGCCGGGGGCCGGGGTCTCGCCCCTGCTCCTTCTAGCCCGGCGGCCTGGTGGGGCGAGACCGGCCGGGGGCCGGGGTCTCGCCCCTGCTCCTTCTAGCCTGACGGCCTGGTGGGGCGAGACCGGCCGGGGGCCGGGGTCTCGCCCCCTGCCCCTTCTAGCTTGGCGGCCTGGCGGGGCGAGACCGGTCAGAGGCCGCGGTCTCGCCCTTGCCCCCCAGCAGTTTTACCTTCTTGCCCTCGGGGGGAATTCCCCCTCTACCCCCCGACGTGGCTGTTTTCTATTGGCCCGAGGCCTTTTGGCCGTAGGGGTATTTTGGTCATTTCACCCCCAGGACTTGGAAAAACTATAAATAGTCCCCCTTGGGTGCCTTGGAGAGGGACTTCTTTTTAGCTTCCTCCTCCCTTAGCTTCTTCTTGGTTGAGTAGAGAGAGCTCTCCAAGGCACCTAGCCTAGCCCTTTGGTGAGGGAGGGGAAGAGCTCAGGTAGCCTTCCGGGTGTGAGGTGGGACCTCCGCGCTAGAGCCGAGGGTCTGTTCATAGTCTCCTAAGTCTCCGGTCCGTGACGTTCTCTCGAGTGTAGTAGGTGTGAGGTCACCCCTTTTAGGGACCCCGAACTCCACAGAGGTCAAATTTGGCTTCAACACTTTTGGTGCGGTGAGCGTGGAGAGTGACCAGCACAGAAGATCTCAGGAGAGTGTCATGACGGGAGGTCAAGGAGGTAGTGATGATCTCGGCGAGCTCCCCACCCCGGGACCCTTTGTGGGGAGGCAAGAGTTCATGGCCTCCATCCAGGGTATCATGGAGATGCTGCGAAGCATTGCTCCTCAGGGTGGCAGCTCCACCCCGACCCCCCAGGAGCTAGCTCCCCCCCTCGACGAGTCGACTCCCAGGGGTCTAGGTGAGATGACCCCAGCGGGGGGAGAAGGAAGTGCACCAGGAAGAAGGCCCGGGAAGGAGAGGATGGGAGATGGGGTCGAGCGAGACCTCACCGGTCGGGAGCTGTTCTCCACCCCGGCGAGTGCCAACCTCTCAGGCGAGCAGGTCGCGCGAGTGGAGATGGCGAGACCACCCCTTAGGGGGTCACCCTTCAGCGAGCTGATCATCTCAGCTCCCGTTCCTGAGGGGTTCAGAGAGCCAGACATGGTTTACTATACGGGGAAGGATGACCCCGTCCAGCATCTGCAGTGGTTCGAGGATGCCGTCTCCATCAGACCGATGACAGATGCCTTCAAGTGTCGCCTCTTCGCGATCACGTTGAAGGAGAAGGCAAGGGACTGGTTCCATCAACTCCCTCCAAGGTCGATCTATGGGTTCGAGGACTTGAGCCGGAGCTTCCAGCTCCGCTTCTCCACCTCCAAGAAGCGGAAGAGGAGTCCTGAGTCCATCTTCCTGATAAGGCAGGGGGCCGAGGAGTCGTTGGCCCGCTACGTTGACCGGTTCCAAGAGGAGATCTTGGAGGTCCAGGAGATGCCAGGGTATGCTCTCCAGATGGCCTTCACCGTTGGGCTGAAGGAGGGCTTCTTCAAGATGAGCTTAACCCGGAAGACCCCTCTTTCCTTCGAGGAGCTGATGGAAAGGGCGGCGGAGGAGATTGCCATGGAGGCGGCCAACCCGGTGTTTGTCAAGAAGTTGGCAAAGCTGACAGAGACAGAGGCAAAGGAGCAAGGTGGCTCGAGGCCCCAGGAGGGAAGAAGGAGAGAGGAGCGGAGAGCTCAGGAGGGTCCGGAACCAGGTTGGAGGCAGCAGGGAGGACCCGCTCAGGGCCCAGGAAGAGGTTACGCCCATGATGGGGGAAACTTCCATGGGGGCCAAGGAAGGTTCAACTTTCAGAGGCAAGCCCCTAGGCAGCTCCTGCCCCCACCCCAGCAAGCGATGGAGATTGGTCGAAGGGAGAGGAGGAACCGCCAGGGAAGGAGAAGGGTCAGGGTAGAGTTGCCGTACTGTGACTTCCACCAGGTGGAGGGGCACGCCACAGCTACCTGCCCCGAGTTCCTGGAAGTGAGGGGGGCGAGGGACCCTGCCCAACCACAGCCACCAGTACGGGTTGAAGAAGTTCTTCCCAGAGAAGGAGGGGATGATGTTTGTGAAGACCGGGTCGATGTCGGACCCCGAGGTGGTATAGCGGTGATCCATGGTGGAGTGGGGATCGAGGCCACTCGGAAGGCAAGCCTCCATGTCATGTACCGAAGGAGCGTCGCCTCAACCTCCCAGACACCGCCCCAGGAGGAGAAGGTCACCTTCTCGGTGAAGGACCTGCCGGATCATGAGGATCCATTTTGCGATGCGCTGGTCATCCAGACGGCCATCGAGGGCTACAGCGTCTCCCGAATCTTGGTGGACAACGGGAGCTCTGTCAACGTCGTTTTCAGGAAGGCGTTTGATGAGATGAAGGTAGAGCCGAGGAGGGTGTTGGCCTCGGACGGACCCCTGTTCGGATTTTCAGGGGAGAGGAAGGAGGTTGAGGGTGGAGTGGGACTCCAAGTCAAATTGGGGGGAGTCTCAAGGAACTGCCGGTTCGTCATTGTGGACGCTCCAAGCAGCTATAACGCCATCTTCGGAAGGCCCCTCATCAGCGCCTTCCGTTGCGTGCCATCTTCCTTCCACCAATGCATCAAGTTCAGCTCCAGAGGGATCCAGGTAAGAGTCAAGGGAGACTCCAGGATGGCAAGACAGTGTTATGTCACGGCCGTCAACACCATCTCTTGGTTGGCCAAGGCAGAGGAGATGGAGAAGATCATGGAGAGCCTAAGCAGGATGGAAGTGTCCGGCGAGCAGGAAGCGGATGGCGACCACCAGGCCCAGACCCCCTGAAGAAGCCTCGTCCCGGTAGAGTCCTGTATTCTTCTTATATTGTATTGAGTCCAGCCCCCGACCAGCTGAGTCGAGGGGGTCTTGTAACTCATCTTTTTCCCCATTTGAGGATGTAAGATTTGGTAAGGACTGATTGAGATGCTTAGTTCTTTTGCTCCGAGACGGTCCCGCTGCCCAGGCTCTCACTAGCTGGGCAGGGCCGGTGGTACCTCTCGTTGATGCCTAGTTGTCTCACCTCGAGATGGATTCCGCTGTCAGGCTCTCACCTAGCTGGCAGGGCAGGTTGATCTCTCGGAGGGTGGGAAGGTCTCACCTCGAGATGGATTCCGCTGCCAGGCTCTCACCTAGCTGGCAGGGCAGGTTGATCTCTCGGAGGGTGGGAAGGTCTCACCTCGAGATGGATTCCGCTGCCAGGCTCTCACCTAGCTGGCAGGGCAGGTTGATCTCTCGGAGGGTGGGAAGGTCTCACCTCGAGATGGATTCCGCTGTCAGGCTCTCATCTAGCTGGCAGGGCAGGTTGATCTCTCGTGGAAGCCTAGCCCTTAGCTCCGAGATGGATTCCGCTGTCAGGCTCTCATCTAGCTGGCAGGGCAGGTTGATCTCTCGTAGAAGCCTAGTCCTTAGCTCCGAGATGGATTCCGCTGTCAGGCTCTCATCTAGCAGGCAGGGCAGGTTGATCTCTCGTGGAAGCCTAGTCCTTAGCTCCGAGATGGATTCCGCTGTCAGGCTCTCATCTAGCTGGCAGGGCAGGTTGATCTCTCGTGGAAGCCTAGCCCTTAGCTCCGAGATGGATTCCGCTGTCAGGCTCTCGTCTAGCTGGCATGGCAGGTTGATCTCTCGTGGAAGCCTAGTCCTTAGCTCCGAGATGGATTCCGCTGTCAGGCTCTCATCTAGCTGGCAGGGCAGGTTGATCTCTCGTGGAAGCCTAGCCCTTAGCTCCGAGATGGATTCCGCTGTCAGGCTCTCGTCTAGCTGGCATGGCAGGTTGATCTCTCGTGGAAGCCTAGTCCTTAGCTCCGAGATGGATTCCGCTGTCAGGCTCTCATCTAGCTGGCAGGGCAGGTTGATCTCTCATGGAAGCCTAGCCCTTAGCTCCGAGATGGATTCCGCTGTCAGGCTCCCATCTAGCTGGCAGGGCAGGTTGATCTCTCGTGGAAGCCTAGTCCTTAGCTCCGAGATGGATTCCGCTGTCAGGCTCTCATCTAGCTGGCAGGGCAGGTTGATCTCTCGTGGAAGCATAGTCCTTAGCTCCGAGATGGATTCCGCTGTCAGGCTCTCATCTAGCTGGCAGGGCAGGTTGATCTCTCGGGGAGATCAAGTCCCACCCCCGAGAGGATCTCCTCAGCCAGGCTCCCACTAGCTGGTTGGGTCGAATGTGCCTCGGAGGGAGTAAAAGTCCCTTTGCTCCAATGAGGATCCCGCTGCCAGGCTCTCACTAGCTGACAGGGCCGGTGGTACCTCTCGTGGAGGCTAAGTATTTTTTACCTGGAGGGGGTCTCGCCACCCAGGCTCCCATAGCTGGCGTGTCAGGTTGACTCCCTGGAGAGGCGCGCAAGGAAATTGCACTCAGCGAATACGTTGGGTTGGACATTTCTTTCCGAGTTTGTGCCAACCTCGAAAAGAGCGGGGATTGTGTACAACCCCGTATTCGCCCCTGTATAGTTTTAAGCTTTTGAGATATTTTGCACTCTCGGTGGCCAATTTTGGCTCTAGCTCGGAAACATACTAGTAGGGGGAGGAAAAATCTACCTCCCCCAGTGGCCCTCTTTTGAGGGGCGGGTGCGTCAAGTTGGTTAGCACCAGCCCCCGTCCCGATAGGTGCCTGGCGGCCTGGTGGGGCGAGACCGGCCGGGGGCCGGGGTCTCGCCCCTGCTCCTTCTAGCCTGGCGGCCTGGTGGGGCGAGACCGGCCGGGGGCCGGGGTCTCGCCCCTGCTCCTTCTAGCCTGGCGGCCTGGTGGGGCGAGACCGGCCGGGGGCCGGGGTCTCGCCCCTGCTCCTTCTAGCCTGGCGGCCTGGTGGGGCGAGACCGGCCGGGGGCCGGGGTCTCGCCCCTGCTCCTTCTAGCCTGGCGGCCTGGTGGGGCGAGACCGGCCGGGGGCCGGGGTCTCGCCCCTGCTCCTTCTAGCCTGGCGGCCTGGTGGGGCGAGACCGGCCGGGGGCCGGGGTCTCGCCCCTGCTCCTTCTAGCCTGGCGGCCTGGTGGGGCGAGACCGGTCGGGGTCCGGGGTCTCGCCCCCTGCTCCTTCTAGCCTGGCGGCCTGGTGGGGCGAGACCGGCCGGGGGTCGGGGTCTCGCCCCTGCTCCTTCTAGCCTGGCGGCCTGGTGGGGCGAGACCGGCCGGGGGCCGGGGTCTCGCCCCTGCTCCTTCTAGCCTGGCGGCCTGGTGGGGCGAGACCGGCCGGGGGCCGGGGTCTCGCCCCTGCTCCTTCTAGCCTGGCGGCCTGGTGGGGCGAGACCGGCCGGGGGCCGGGGTCTCGCCCCTGCTCCTTCTAGCCTGGCGGCCTGGTGGGGCGAGACCGGCCGGGGGCCGGGGTCTCGCCCCTGCTCCTTCTAGCCTGGCGGCCTGGTGGGGCGAGACCGGCCGGGGGCCGGGGTCTCGCCCCCTGCCCCTTCTAGCTTGGCGGCCTGGCGGGGCGAGACCGGTCAGAGGCCGCGGTCTCGCCCTTGCCCCCCAGCAGTTTTACCTTCTTGCCCTCGGGGGGAATTCCCCCTCTACCCCCCGGCGTGGCTGTTTTCTATTGGCCCGAGGCCTTTTGGCCGTATGGGTATTTTGGTCATTTCACCCCCAGGACTTGGAAAAACTATAAATAGACCCCCTTGGGTGCCTTGGAGAGGGACTTCTTTTTAGCTTCCTCCTCCCTTAGCTTCTTCTTGGTTGAGTAGAGAGAGCTCTCCAAGGCACCTAGCCTAGCCCTTTGGTGAGGGAGGGGAAGAGCTCAGGTAGCCTTCCGGGTGTGAGGTGGGACCTCCGCGCTAGAGCCGAGGGTCTGTTCATAGTCTCCTAAGTCTCCGGTCCGTGACGTTCTCTCGAGTGTAGTAGGTGTGAGGTCACCCCTTTTAGGGACCCCGAACTCCACAGAGGTCAAATTTGGCTTCAACAGATAGTTCATTTCTTATACAGAACAAAATTAGATGTTCATGACCCAGTTTACCTTAGATCCTATTTTTCTTTCAAGATAATTTGAAATAAAAGAACACTCTGGTTGATCCTTATAACCAAGTGGATGATATCTTCTAGGAGGGATAATCCACTGAGTAAAAGGATTTATAGATTTTTGAGTTTGATTATACTTTTGGAAAGAATTAAAATTTCTATTTTGAAAAGCTGGGTTCGACGGATTATATTGAGTTCGTCGAGCTGAGTTCGACGAATGAAAGTGAGTTCGTCGAGCTCTGTTCACAGAAAAATATTGTTCATGTTCTGTGTTCCACGTTCGTCGATCGCAGTTCGACGAATCATATTGTTTTCGTCGAGCACCATTTCATGTGTTCATAGTTCGTCGTTCTCTGTTCGACGAAAAATAATTATTTCGTCGAGCTCGATTCGACGAATTATTTTGAACATAATTTTTCTGAACATTTTTACTTTGATTTTGTTTATTCTTTTGTAAAATTTTAGTGGCTTTATCTGTAATTTGTAATACTTCTTTTCCTTTGGTAGGAATAAATTTTACAGATGTAGATAATATATTTTTCTGTAACAGATGAGGTTGACCTGATGAAGCTCCCAAGTCTAGTTTGTCATTTAGCCTAGCATTAACTGTGCTTGTGATATCCATCAGTTTGACGCTTCTCCCATTAAGGGATTCTTCAAACTGCTTTGCCTCAGATAGTTTGTTTTCTAAAGATACTATTTGTTCAGAAGCAATTTTCAAATCATCTTTAAGTTTTATGTTTTCAGAAGATATATTGTCTAATTCAGTTAATTTCTCTCTGAGAAGTTTTATTTCTTTCTCAGATTGTAATAAATCATTACATAATAATTTAAAATCTTTTTTTAATTGTTCTGAAGTAAAGTCAAGGGTAGAGATTACCTGATCTTCTTCAGATTCTGATTCAGACTTAGAATTGTTGCATGATGCATTGATTGCCATCAAGTAGATTTCATTAGCCTTTGCTTCTTCTTCATCTTCACTTGAGCTGGATGAAGTTTCAGTTTCTGATTCACTCCATATTTCATCAACAAATCCTCTCTCATTTTTGTGTTTGCCGGAAGAGGGTTTGTTGGAGTGCTTCTTGGAGTCTTTCTCCTTCTTCTTATCCTTCTCCTGATTCTCAGGACATTCTAGAAGAATATGTCCTGATTTCCTGCAACCATAACACACAATTTTTTAGTGGGTGTTTTGTCATACCTTGGTTTGTCATTGTTTCTGGAAGATCTTCTCCTGAAGTCTTTTCTTGTCATTTTGTAGAATCTCTTAGCCAAGAGACCTATAAGATCTTCATTCTCTGGAAGAACTTCTGCTTCTTCTGTTGTTTGGAAAGCTATGTTCTTCTCTTTCCTTACTGCAGGTGAAGTCCTTTGTTCAGCTTCCCTTGTTCTGATGAGCTGCTCATAAGATTTGAGCTTCCCCAATAAGGTCTCTGTTGTAATCTCATTTAAGCTTCTGACATCTTTGATTGACCAGATCCTTGAATCTCATGTGCTAGGGAAACACATGAGGATCTTATCATTGACTTCTGTCAATGTGATGTCCTTCTCCAAAGTCTTCAGTTCATTAATAATGAGACTGAGCCTTGTGTACATTTCAGCTACAGATTCAGATTCTCTCTTTTTGAAGTTCTCATATAGAGAGATAAGGTGTGATCTTCTGTCTTTTCTCTCATCAGCAGATCCAGCAACCATTGTGTTGAGGGAGTCCCAGATAGCTTTTGCTGAAGTGCATTCAACAACCTTTTGGAAGATGTCATCTGACATTGTTTGAGCTAAGATGTTCATTGCTTTAGCATCAGCAATTTTAGCTTTCTTCTGGGCTTCTGTCCATTCTGGAGGTGGTACAACACTGGTGCTAGTTGTTACCAATGGTTGAGGTGGACCTGTCAAAATAGAGTTATAGATATCTTCATCAATAGAGTTCATATATAATTTAATCATCGTCTTCCATAATGCAAACTTATTTAGATTACACAGAGGAGGTTTAGTGCTTGAATATTCCTTATTTTGTGTCATGGTAAATTTCTAGATAAAAAAAAAAAATCTATCAGACCTTATGGTTCAAGTGTTAGCCTGTAAAACCAAAGAACCACCCTCTGATACCAATTGAAAGTGAGGGATAGATCTACTTTACACTAGAGGGGGTGGTGAATAGTGTATATTAAAAACTTTAATTTATTTTTATAGTGGATTAAAAGTAGTGGTATATATATAGAGAGAGAAAATAACCACAACACACAAATAAGAAGAATAACAATCACAGACGACACAAGGAAATTTATAGTGGTTCCCCAATAAATCTGGGTACATCCACTCTTCTACCACCCTGGTAGGAATCCACCACAGGTTTTTGATTAGGTGCCCTGCCACCAGAAGATCTATTTTCCAAGGGAGATCTAGCAACCCTTTGAGCTTTTGATCAGGTGCCTAAAAACCAAGTTTAAGTCTTTTGATCAGGTGACTTAGGAACCAAAAGATAACTTTTGAAGGTAGTTAAAAACCATGTACACAGTTTATGAAATAAACTAAAAGAAAAGATGTCTTCTCTGTCAAGAGTCTCTGAGAAGACTTAGTGGATTGATGTTGAAGCAAAAAGCTCCCCCTGTGTTGTGTAGAGATTATGATTAGGAGAGAGAGACTTTTCTTCATGGTGTAGGCCTTCAAGAAGATTGTTTCTCTCCAGTTGAAATTTTAGACTGACGTGAAATTGATTGTCTTGGAGAGTCAGAAGCAAGTTATCCAAAATCTTTGTGTGTGCCTCAGTCAGTAATCCCAAAATCCATACAAATTAAATTAGCAGCAATTTTCTGAATGTATATATATATTCTCTGAGAAGAATTCAAACATTTGCACTTAAAAACATTCCTTGAATTGTCTGAAAAATCTCTGAGAATTTGCAACGGCTATATTCAAATATTTGGAATTAAAACCATTCCTTAACTGTCCTGGTAATTAATTAGAATAATAACTCTGTGATAATTTCATATTTAATGCTGCAAGAGATGGTTATATTCATTAAGAATATTTAGCATTAAATACCAGAGTATAACTGACTGAAATTAAGCCTGAAATCATTCTGCCTCTGAATAAATATAACTGTTTAAACACTGCAAAGAATTAGTCGAACTGAACCTGGAAATCGTCGATCAGAGCCTGGATTTCGTCGAGCTAAATATGTCATTCGTCGAACTGGGCTTGGCTATCGTCGAGCTGAGCTGCAGAGTTGAGGTCAGAGTTTGTCGACCGGAACTCAGCTTTCGTCGAGCTGAACTCAGAGGTAGAACCTTGAGTTCGTCGAGCTGAGCTCGGCGTTCGTTGAACGTAGCTCTGCTTTCATCGAACTGAATTCTTCATTCGTCTAACTACATTTCTCTGGAGTTCTTCTAAAGTAGCAACCCTGGAAAGAATAACCTATGACCCTAGACTATACATATTGGGGCAAAAAAAATTGACCCGGGCGGAAAAATGCGCGTCAGCGCGAAAAATGCGCTTCCGCGCAAAAAATGCGCTCCCGGGCAAAAAATGTGCGCCCGGGCGAAAATATGTGAGCTCAGGCGAAAAATGCGCGTGTGCGCAAAAAATGAGGGCAAAAAACACGCGCCCTGGCAAAAAATGTGCGCACGGGCGAAAACTGCGCACCCGGGCGAAAAAATGCGCGAGTGGGTGAAAAATGCGCTCCTGGGCGATAAATGCGCGCCGGGCGAAAAAAAACGTGTCCGAGCGAAAAAATGTGCCCCCGGGCGAAAAAAAGCGCACCGAGCGAAAAAATGCGCGCCCGGGCGAAAAAAAGGGTGCCCGGGCGTAAAATGCGCGGTCGGGCGTAAAATGCTCCCCCGGGCGTAATATGCGCCCCGGGGCGAAAAATGCGTGTTCGGGCAAAAAATACATGTCGAGCGAAAAATGAGCGCCCGGGGGAACATGCCCGCCTGGGTGAAAAAATATGCGCCCGGACCAAAAAATATGTGCCCTGGTGAAAAAAATATGTGCCCGGGTGAAAAAATATGCGCCCGGGTGAAAAAATATGCGCCCGAGCGAAAAAATATGCGCCTGAGCAAAAAAAATACGCGCCTGGATGAAAAATTCTCGCCCGGGCGAAAAATGGGCGCCCGGGCGAAAAATTGGCTACCAACCAAAAAATGCGTGCCCGGGCAAAAATGCGTGCCCGGGCAAAAAATAATGCGCGCCCGGACGAAAAATGACTGCAAAGGCGAAAATGGGCGCCCGGGCAAAAAATGCGTGCTCGCGCGAAAAAATGCGCATGCCTGGAAGGAAAAATGCGCGCCCGGACGAAAAAATGCGCTCCCGGGCCAAAAATGCGCTCCCGAGCCAAAAATGCATGTTCGGGCGGAAAATACACGCCCGTGCGAAAAATAAATCGTCAAGAGAACTGGATTGTCTGGAGAATGGCTAGAGTTTCCGCAGTGTTGCTGAACTGGATCCGGAAAAGAAAACTTTTTTTGTAGCGGCTGTGTATTGGGATGAAGAAATGTTTCGAACAGTAGGAGATCCATGACTTTAAAAAAAAAAGGAGAAAAATGAGTTTGGGGCGCTAGATTTTTCCACGGATAGAGTTTTTAAACGGCATGTTAAGTGCTATAGCTTTTTCTAGAAAACAGAATAAGCTAAAAACTCTTCCAAACGGGCGCTTAAATGATTAACTTTATTATTAATCTTGATTATGTGTTTATTGTGTTCAGCTGGAAACTAAATTTATTAATTAACATATAATTAAAGGGTTAGTAATTTTTAAGAACAATATAATTAAAAAAACTTACAATTAAAAATATATGAGTGCATAATGGCTGGTTGAGGATAATGGGATCCCCCGCGCGCGGGATTGCATGCGGCGTTCGCGCATGCGGCGGTCAAATTCATGATCCAACCATGTTAGTAAGAATCATGAGTGGGCTAACCGCACCCCATTAAAGCTATAAAATGGACCTCATCCCCATCAATTGTCCCCCAAAATCCTCAATGTTAAAGACCGGTACGGGAGAAGAGCGGGGATTTCTCTTTCCCCTTAAGAGATTTTTCTAGTGGAGGCAATGGTGATGGCAAACGGTGAAGTGCTGAAAAAGGCGGACGGTGACACCTTGCGAGCCCAGGTATGTCGCTAAATAGGGAGGAGATGGAAGTAGAGAAGGGAGCGTGCATGGGGAGATGATTGCACTCCCCGCGCGCCGCACCAATGAGCCGCGCAAGCGAGCCATCCCGGTCGTGTGTTCGCACGGACGGAAATGGCCCCGCCGGCAAGGCCGCGAGCACCTGAAGATGTGCGCGTTCGTGCGTGCACGCACCGAATGGTGTGTGCGGTCACGCACGCGCGCACCTGAAGGTGCGCTCAGGTGCGTGAAGTTGCGCGCGGTTGCGCGCGCGCTTGGAAGTGCGTGCAGCCCCCCGCACGCGCATGAAGGTGCGTGAAACCGCGTGATGCACTTACGACAAGTGTACCGGTCGCACAAGTAATATAAAATGAGCGAATGTTTCTCGAGTATCGATCTCACAAGAAACACGGTAAAATGGAGTATCTATCGAGGAGGGCTTGAGATTGAAGTCCTCAAGATCGGGGTTATGATGAGGCTTTTGGTTTGCAGAAACAAAATAAAACTAAATTAAATTAAATATTCCTATGCAGACCGTTATGCATTGCTTCGCTTGGCGGGGTGTAAACTACGCAGACCGCTATGCTCTGCTTCGAAAGGCGAATGGACGACTAGGCAAGCGAATGGAATGGTTTGTTGGGTGTGGTTCTCATCCGATGCGGAGAAAACCACCGAGCTTGTGTGTATCGAGCTCGTAATACGTTCTCGTGACTCCCGAGCTAGCGTTTTTTGTTTCCTTTTTAAATCTGGCAGAATTCTTAATCTTTATACTATAAGGAAACCCTTAATGAGGGGGATTTTGTGGGTTAATTAAAGGGTATTTCGGTCATTCGGTTGGATTATCACTTAATTAAAAGAGACGGAACTATTCCCGCAGCTCAAAAACCCGATACCCGTTCTCTTCTTCTTCTGTGCAGGGCTAGGGCTCGCGTGCTTCTTCCGCGACAACCGATTTCTTCCTCCGCGACTCGCGCGCTTCTTCCCCTGCGGCACCCGGCACTGTTCAGCCACCGCAAAATCGCGATAGTCGCGATTTCTTCTCCTCAGCATACTCCTCACGCCATTTCTTCCTCTGTGTGCTTCTTCTCCCGCTGCCGCCCGCCAAAAGTTCCTGTTATTCCTCCTCGAGAGCCATGGCGGAAGAAAAAACCCTAGATCCATGGCGGAAGAAGCAGGCGTGGGCACCGACTGTCGTGACTGGTCGAAGCTGGCCTCTGTCTGTCTCAGGGACATTTTCCACAGGCTCAGTTTGGAGGATCGATGGTGAGGAGTCATGGTCGTGTGCCGCTCATGACTCCAGGCGGCAAAGGATCCCACGCTCTTCTACTCTTCGGATCTCGAGGCTGCCTTTGCGGCAGCCAGCGTTGGGCGCCCTGACACTCCCTTTTGGGGGACGCCGGCTTTCCCGGGCCGGGTCGACGCCATGCTCGAGTCGGTGTTGGAGTTCGGCGCCGGCGGAGTCCGAGAGATTCGCATCAGGCACTGCTCCGATGTATCCCTCTGCTTTGCACCCGAAAGGTATGTTCAGGTTTAGAGGCCAAAGGGGGATTCTTCAACTGTTGCACTGTATATGAAATTATAGAATGTGTTGGTATTGTTCTTTCTTGATTCCAGATTCTAGATTCATGTTCCCTTCCGGATTACATTATTTTTGCAGCTTATATAATTTTCATGCCCACATGGTATTTGATGAAATGCCTATAAATCATAGAATGTGTTGGTTGCCATTAAACTGGAGGTGCAGACCGTACCCCATCTACTAATTCTCCCGAGTCCCGACAAAGAAAACCCAGGTAGATGTTTTCAATTTTTTAACATTTATTACAACTTCGCGCTCGATTTAGCCGTCTTCCTCTTTGTTTGTTCATTCTTCTCATTATATATACTTTGTTTAGTTTGAATACCAATCAATTAGAATCTGATTAATTTTATTATCTCGGCATAAATATATCCATTGCTTCTCATTATTATCTTGGCATGAGAAAGTGATTGATTTCTGCAAGTGATATAAACAACACAAAAGTTGTAGGAATATTAACAAACTGTGCTTAGAATTTCATGTTTCAAAAATGTATTCAGTTTGTTTTGAATTTTATTTGATGTTATTTATTGTTTTCTCATTTTCAGTAGTTCTTTATTTATTGTGGTTTAGAGGTGGCCCACGACCATTGTCGACGTCCACGACCATTGTGGACACCCACGACCATTGTGGCCATCCACGACCATTGTCGACGCCCACGAACATGTCGGCGCCCACGACCATTGTTGCCGCCCACTACCAGTGTCGCCGCCCACGACCATTGTCGGCGCCTATGACCATTGTCGATGCCCCCAACGAATGTCGCACCCACGACGAATGTCGCCCCCACGACGAATGTCGTCATCCCGACAAATGTTGCCCGCACGGGGTCCCCCGTGCACGACTGCTTGTATATATATATACAAGCATGCATCATGCTTTGTATATATATATTAGATATATATATATATATATATATTAATAAGAAGCATGCGGATCATGCTTGCCATTAATATACATATATATTTATATATATATAGATGCAGTAGCAGCTTGTGAAAGTAGCAGCTTACGAAGAAAAAAAAAGGAAGAGGAAAAAAGGAGAGACACCGAGAGAATAACAGCTTGAGAGAGCGGAGAGGTTGCAGCTCCGCCTTTGTTTGGAGGCCGCCGCCACCGCCGTTGCTTCAGGAGTTTAGGCGTCGTACTACGACGTTGATATGATCACGTTGCACAAATCAAGAAGGTTCACTGGAGAGGATTTCTTAAATCCTCCATTTGTTCCTATTGGGTATTTTGTATTCTATTATATACCATTTGTGTAGCGACGTGATGATGATCCTTTGTGGATCGAGGAGGGAAAGCCTGTAAATTTTTTGCGTGTTTTTATACACGTTCTAGTGGAGGTTTTCAGGGTTGGACTCTGATCGTCCCGTGGTTTTCACCTAACTGGGTTTCCACGTTAAAAATTCTTGCGTGCTGTCTTTATTTCATTTTGTATTTGTACCCGCTAAAACGATCGTGCAGGTGCTCGCGCTAAATTAATTTGCAGGTGCTCAGGTCGGGTTTGCATGCTCTCAAACCCAACAAGTGGTATCAGAGCGAGGTTCAGTGACAGAGCAGATACCGGGCTGACCTTTGGGGTTTCAGGACGAGTCGATCGGGATCTCTGGTGTGCAATTGGGAGTGGTAGTTTACAACCATTGGCCCGCTGGCTATCCTCTCCAGTTGCATACTTTGAGATAGTCGACTCAAAGATCAGTGGTCGGTCCGGCCAGTTGGCAAAACAGGATGTAGTCTAAATCCGATTCAAAGTAGATGATAAAGTTGAATGGTGTCAATTATCACCAGTGGCATCTACTGATGGAGGATCTGAATATATGTGAAGGGTTGGCATGCTCCTATCTTTGAGGAGATGCCAAAGGACACGGATCCAGCAAAATGGAAGGTGGAACATCGAAAGCTGTGTGGGTTTATCAGACGGTTCGTGGAGCCGAACGTCTACAACCATGTGGCTAGCATCAATGATGCAAATGATCTGTGGAAGACTCTCGAGACCTTGTATGCCAAGAGCATGGACATCAACAAGTTATATTTGCTGAAGAAGCTTGGAGAGTTTAGATACCGGGAGGGCTCACCTATATTGGATCATGTCAACGAGTTCTAGGGGATAATTGATCGTCTGACTGCTATGAAGGTGACTTTCGAAGACGAGGTGAATGCATTGTGACTTCTCAAGTCACTTCCAGACTCTTGGGAGATGGTCAGAGTGTCTCTGATCAATTCTTCCCCCAGGGGATTGTTTCCATGGAGATCGCCAGGAGTGGGATCTTGAATGAGGAGGTGAGACGAAAGTCTCAGGGGACTTCAGGCTCTTCTTCACGAGCTGACGTTCTCTTTACCGAATCCAGGGGGAGAGGAAGGAGTAAGAGCCGAGGAAGGAAGGAGGACAGGAGTCAGAGTAGGGGCAAGTCGAAGTCACGTTATCAGAACGTGGAATGCCACTACTGTCATAAGAAGGGCCACATCAAGAAATTCTGCTACTCGTTGAAGAACGATCAGAAGAAGGGGATTGCCACTGAGGGCAAAGATGAGGGTCACACGACAGCCACCATTTCGATTGAGGAGGACGACGTCATTATTGTTGGCGACGACGTCACGGCTGCACTCTCGTGTGACGACCGATGCTGGATCGTTGACTCTGGAGCCTCTGCACATGTCTCCCACAACAGGGAGCTATTTGCCACTTACACCACTCATGACTGTGGGGTGTTGAGGATGGGCAATGAGGGTACGTCTAAGGTACTTGGGCGTGGATACATGCATTTGAAGACAAGCACTGGAGCCCTACTAGTTCTGAGGGATGTACGACATGTGCCAGACATCTGTTTCAATCTGATATCTGTTGGTAGACTTGGAGATGAAGGACACCTGAGTGTCTTTGGAGGAGATTTCTGGAAGCTGATCAGGGGATCACTCGTGATGGCCAGGGGTTATAGAGATTCTGGATTGTACTACATGGAGGGGAGACCTGAAGCTGCTCAGGCCAACTCCGTCAGGGATGAGGCATCCACTTCCTTATGGCATAGGAGGCTAGCACACATTAGCCAGAAGAGTTTGGGATGCCTGGCGAAGAAAAAGCTCATTAGTGATATTTCTGGTGATCATTTGGAAAGGTGTGACCATTGCATGGCTGGGAAGCAAAACAGGATTTCATTCCTGAGCCACACGTCCACCAAGAGATCGGAGCCTTTGGAGCTAGTTCATACTGATGTTTGCGGACCTCTAAAGGTCCAGACTAGAGGAGGAGTTTTGTACTTCGTTACTTTCATCGACGATCATTCGAGTAAGCTTTGGGTCTACGCTATCAAGACCAAAGATCAGGTCCTCGATACTTTCAGGAGATTCCACGCTGAGGTAGAGAGACGGTCTGTGAAGTGGCTGAGATGCATTAGGTCCGACAACGGGGGAGAGTACATTGGTCTGTTTAATGAGTACTGCATGGACCATGACATCAGGCATGAGAAGACCCCACCGAAGACGCCGCAGCTGAATGGCGTAGCTGAGAGGATGAATCGGACACTGATGGAGAGGATTCGGTGCATGCTATCTGAGTCGAAGCTGCCAGGGATGTTCTGGGGCGAGGCTCTTCTTACTGCAGCGCATGTCATCAATCTCTCGCCGAGCTCAGCTTTGCAGGAGGATGTCCCTGACAAGGTCTGGTATGGGAAAGACCCCTCTTACAGTCACTTATGGGTATTTGGCTGCAAAGCCTTTGTGCACGTCCCCAGGGACGAGAGATCGAAGTTGGATCCGAAGACCCGACAATGTATTTTCTTGGGGTACGGCTACAGTGGAGAGTTTGGGTACATGTTCTTTGATCCAGTTGAGAAGAAGCTTGTACGTAGCCGTGATGCTGTTTTCTGTGAGGATCAAACTGTTGGTGATCCTGAGGGGACTATTGAGTGTGAAGTTGATTCTCGCACTACTGCAGAGTTACCTATGGTTGGAGTTGATGACACCGAGGAGGCCATTGAGCCTGTGCCAGCACAGGGTACTGATACCCTTCCGGATCATGATATCACCACTAATGGTGAACCAGGAGTTGCTGAGGATATTATTGATGATGTGCCTGCCCCGACACCTGAGCCTGCCCTGCGGAGGCCAGATCGGACCAGGAACCCGTCCGCTAGATATTCTGCATTAGAGTTCATACTACTGACTGATGCGGGGGAGCCTGAGAGTTATGACGAGGCTGTGGAGAGCAACGAGAAGCGTCAGTGGATGGTTGCTATGCAGGAGGAGATGCAGTCACTGCAAAATAACCATAGGTATGACCTGGTGAGATTGCCTAAGGGCAAGAAGGCCTTGAAGAATCAGTGGATTTTCAGGGTGATGCAGGGTGATTCCTCCACACCTCTCAGATACAAGGCCAGGCTAGTGGTGAAGGGCTTTGGACAGCGACATGGTGTTGACTTTGATGAGATCTTCTCACCTGTGGTGAAGATGTCATCTATTCGGGTTGTACTTGGACTTGCTGCAAGGCTTGATTTGGAGATAGAGCAGATGGATGTCAAGACCGCCTTTCTGCATGGCGATCTTGAGGAGGAGCTATACATGGAGCAGCCTGAGGGTTTCAGTGTCAAAGAGAAGGAAGGTCTGGTGTGCCGCTTGCAGAAGAGTTTATATGGCCTGAAGCAGGCCCCGCGACAATGGTATAAGAAGTTTGATCCCTTTTATGGGGGAGATTGACTTCAGGAGGACCACCCTTGACCACTGCGTGTTCATCAAGCAGTATGCTGCAGAGGATTTCATCATTCTGTTGTTGTACGTGGACGATATGTTGATCGTCGGAAGGAACACTGCTCGCATTGCTGAGTTGAAGCGACAGTTGAGTTCTACTTTTGAGATGAAAGATTGGGTGCTGCGAAGACTATTTTGGGGATGCACATTCGCAGAGACAGGGGAGCCAGATTACTTTGGTTATCACAGGAGCGTTACATCCGCAAAGTTTTGCAGAGATTTGATATGGATCAGGCGAAGAAGGTGAGCACGCCTCTTGCGGCTCACTTCAGGCTTACCGCTGATCAGTGCCCCAGCACACCCGAGGAGATCGAGGCGATGCAGAAGGTTCCGTTTGCATCTGCAGTTGGAAGCCTTATGTATGCGATGGTGTGTACACGACCAGATATTGCGCATGCCGTTGGGACAGTAAGTAGATTTCTCTTCAATCCTGGGAGAGAGCATTGAAGCGCAGTGAAGTGGATACTGAGATACCTGCAGGGGACTTCAGATTTGACGTTGAGATTTGGGGACAGTGAGCTTGAGCTGTTGGGCTACACTGATGCTGACATGACTAGAGATGTGGATTCTAGGAGATCGACGTCAGGATACATGATTATGTTTGCAGGGAGAGCTGTCTCGTGGGCGTCGAGGTTGCAGAAGTGCGTTGCACTGTCCACTACGGAGGCCGAGTTCATTGCGGTTACTGAGGCTGGGAAGGAGTTGCTTTGGATGAAAATGTTCATCAAAGAACTTGGATTCACTCAGAACCGATATACACTCTTGTGTGAAAGTCAGAGCGTCATTCACCTGGGGAAGAACCCCACGTTTCACTCGAGGTCGAAGCACATCGACACTCGGTATCATTGGATACGAGATGTTTTGGAGCAGAAGGAGCTCGACTTACAAAAAGTGCATACAGATGACAACGGGGCAGATATGCTCACAAAGTCATTAACAAGGTGGAAGTTTGAACACTGCATGAGGATCGCCGGAATGGCGGTTTCCTCCTCATCGTTGTGAAGGGGGAGAATTGTTGGGTGTGGTTCTCATCCGATGCGGAGAAAACCACCGAGTTTGTGTGTATCGAGCTCGTAATACGTTCTCGTGACTCCCGAGCTAGCGTTTTTTGTTTCCTTTTTAAATCTGGCAGAATTCTTAATATATATATATACAAGCATGCATCATGCTTTGTATATATATTAATAAGAAGCATGCGGATCATGCTTGCCATATATATATATATATATATATATATATATATATATATATATATATATATATATATATATATATATATATATATATATATATATATATATATATATAGATGCAGTAGCAGCTTGTGAAAGTAGCAGCTTACGAAGCAAAAAAAAAGGAAGAGGAAAAAAGGAGAGGCATCGAGAGAATAACAGCTTGAGAGAGCGGAGAGGTTGCAGCTCCGCCATCGCTGTTACCGCCGCCGCCGCGTTATTGAAACGTCATCGCCGCGTCGTTAAAAAGCTGCCATAGCCGCCTTTGTTTGGAGGCCGCCGCCACCGCCGTTGCTTCAGGAGTTTGGGCGTCGTACTACGACGTTGATGTGATCACGCTGCACAAATCAAGAAGGTTCACTGGAGAGGATTTCTTAAATCCGTCATTTGTTCCTATTGGGTATTTTGTATTTTATTATATATCATTTGTGTAGCGACGTGGTGAAGATCCTTTGTGGATCGAGGAGGAAAAGACTGTAAATTTTTTGTGTGTTTTTATACACGTTCTAGTGGAGGCTTTCAGGGTTGGACTCCGATCGTCCCGTGGTTTTCACCCAACTGGGTTTCCACGTTAAAAATTCTTGCGTGCTGTCTTTATTTCATTTTTTATTTATACCCGCTAAAACGATCGTGCAGGTGCTCGCGCTAAATTAATTTGCAGGTGCTCAGGTCGGGTTTGCGTGCTCTCAAACCCAACATGGTTCGCACCAGCGGATTGAGGGTCGAAAGCACCTTTTTGCAACGCACGCCACTAGCAATTGCTAGTGCGACAACTCTCGCGTTGGCGGGATAGATGGAATATGACGTCGCACCTCAAGCATCTCAAACACAAATAATTTGACATAGACATGAAATATAACTCTATTAACAAAGGTTTGAGTGCAACATTACAAATAATAGGAAATCTAGCTACAAAAATCAACACAAGAGGAAAAGTGCAATAAATCAACCGAATCTGAAGCCTCGTTGAGGATACACGGTAGGAATCACTGGGTTATCAATCTGCGTCCTAACTTGGTACGCAACTACGTTCAGGGTAGAGGAAAGTCGTCACCTTCTCCCAATGGCCCGTCTTCTTCGTCTCACGACCCGACCACTTCTGGTGCAAACCTTCCTTGCTTGATGATGAGTGTAGGGCTATAATCCCCTTTCTTGGAGCTCTTGGATGATGGAGGCGACCTAGGGCAAGAGCCCTAACACATGGATAAGGGGAGAAGGGAGCAGAGCTCTCCCTGCGGCGAAATGGTGAAACTGGATCAGGAGGAAGATGACGAACAAACTAGGGCAAAACCTGTGATATTTATAGAAAACACGTCAGAAGTTAAGGCATGCATGGTCGAATGCACGACCGTGCGCGAATCGTGCGATATTAACATCGCAGGATGACCCAGCCTGAAAGAAAAGCCAATCGTGCGATTTTGAACAAGCACGGGCAAAACAACCCATTCGAGAACAAAACGCACGGACGGGGACAGAACGTTGAAAACCTAGGCAAAAAAGCAGATCATGTGTTTTCCTTCGTGCACGGTTGACTCCAACCGTGCGTGAAGGAAACACACGAGCAATAATTTCATAAAATTTTAGACAAAAAGAGAAAGTCGTGTGATTTGGTCACGCACGGGCAAAACAGCCCGTGCGCGGGCAAATTGCACAGCCCGAGGCAGAGCACCAGAAAGCAAAACTGTAGGCATCGCCCAATCACACCGATCGTGTGTGAGCAAAAACGCACGATTGTGCGATTCCTACAGAAAAGAACTGGACTAGATTGGGGCTCTGCCCACCTGCATAGGAAAACCACAACTGGGAAAACACCTCCAACACACATAACAAATGATCAAAACAACAACATAAGTACATGGGGAGCACCATGTGCTTACCCCAACAAAATGGTGTGCAATTGCACACCATCAAGGGCCAAAATGTGCACTTCGAGTGAAAGTGTAAACGAGTGAAATATAAACATTAAAAAACTAAAAGTGGCGTGCAATTGCGTGAAAACGAGCCCAGATGAGTCCGAAAAACACTATAAATATTAGACTCATCACACGCCCAGACTTAAACATTTGCTCGTCCTGAGCAAATCATCCCTCATGCGAACGAGAAAAATAAATAGCTGACATAAAAATTGCAAGAGCGGAGTACGATGCGAAGTCACATGTTCACGCTTATAGAAATAAAGTAGAACTTTTTAATTATGTAAAATAGTTTATAATTTTCTAGGAGTGTATCTATATATTATTACTATTAAAAAATAGATTCACGGTGAATCATCCGGTCATGCGTAGGGAGAAAGCAAACATATCGTTGATGTGATAATTGTCAAAGATCGGGGATCAGAACAACATCCAAAGAAATCCATCAATGTCGGTGACCATAAGCTCGCCCTTCCACACTCTCTGCACGACACTAGTTTGACTCAAAACGCGAATCAATAGGACTTTAGGTTTAAGATGAGGCTTGGGTTTAGGTGAGGTATACAATGATAAATACGATGGCTACACACCTAACCCAAATGAGCTAGCACAACAAAAACTATCCTCACACCAAACATACACACTGGTGCACCACGCCCCCAGACTTAAACTTGACGACATGGGTGTGTGCATCGCCTGCTCCCAACATAAAACATCACATAAAAATTTACGATTTAACGTTTTCTTTTCTTCTATTTTCCATCTTCTTTTTTACTATTTTCATTTTTCATTCATTTTCTTTTTCACATTTTTTCAACAATACCAACAACATATATTTTTGTTGAAGCGCATACACACATCCACAAGACAATGCAACGGGAATATCCCATAAATAAAAGTGTACAAATAACTAAAGCTCAAATTTGGGTGTGCGATTGAGATTGACTTTTAGGCTTTGGTGAAATAGCAGTGAAGCTGAACCAAAAGGATGTGGTAGGCACAAAGGGGCTAGCGAGGATAAGATGATAGAAGCGGTACAAAGGCTCAAACGGGCCAAAATGATGGCCTGGATCACACTCACGCGCTTGACTAACCGTGTACCCATACTTCGAGAGTAGCTTGAGGCAAATTCTTCACCACCGAATGAAATCATCATTCCTCCCAACTCGAGCAATACGAGACTAACAACCGTTTACAAACATCCCTACGCTACCATTTGATTCACAACGAATTCGCCATTTTTTGAGTAAAATAAACAATATTTACGCAAATAAAAAAAGGTAAAATTAGAAGCATAAAAAAATTAATTCTACTCGAATTTTTATACGAGACATGAGCACTCGACTAGGAGCACTGCACGAGCCAACATTTTACTCTGTCTCGCAATCCTAAGTCCGCGCAGACATTTTCCCAAATCACACAAAAGAGACGAATTTAACTTATGACGCACTAACGGTTAGACACGCTCAAGTGAGTGTTGTGGTGTCCAAAAAATATGAAACAATAATAAATAAAATAAAGATAAAGGAAGTACTTCTAGCATGCTATAAAAATGTGCATGTGAGTGGGTAATAGAAAACAACTCTCCCACAGTCTCAAAGTAAACAACCCTAAAAATGATAAAGCACTGACAATTAAAATAGAGGCTAGAGAAGAGATTAGCCAATGCTCAGCAAATGAGCATACCGAAAGATTGTCGTGTAAACCAAGACAAGACAGCAACATCCGCGAACCACAGAATAGATGCTCATAGGGGTTAGCTTCAACAAAAACAAAATAAACAAATAAAAACTGAATTAAAGAAAATGCAATAAAATTAGGATAACTACTGGGGTTATTATCCTCCAGCACGACTTATTTAGATTTTATAAGGTTCTAGCTGATGAGGATATGAAAAGAAAAATGCACAGGTAACTGCACCAATATCCATGTCGGTAATGGGTATCGATACAGAGATAAAGTAGTTACCGCTCTACCTAAATAATCATACCTACTCCTCATAGGTAAATGTAAGAGAAATAAGAAAAGGAGGGTAGATCCTCGCTCATCTCACCAAAAATATCCTTGTCCAGCAAGGTGCCTTCAATAGAGAGGAGGTCCAAGTCCTCCAAGAGTACCTGTGAAAGCTCAACCTGCACAGGCTCAAACAAAGAAAGGTGATCCGAAAATAAAAGAGATGAAAAACTAAAATAATCAGCAATCAGGGGAGTGGTCCTGGTCTCACTCCCATCAGGTTTCACCAAATGATCAATGGCGGCGCTGAGCAAATCACTATAGGGAGAATATGAGTTGCATGAAACCTCGAGGGTGAGTTGGACTTTCTCTTTTGACGACGAAGTAGTAACCTCATCACTTGAGAGATTGTCCTCCTCAAAATAACTCGACACAGCGTCGAGGTCCAAGAGCACGTCCTGCACATCTAAATAATCGACAAGATCAAAAGACGTATGTGTAGTAAAGTCAGAAAAAGTCTGAGGACAAACAGGCTCATGATAGAATCAGCTAAAAGATGCGAGCTTTCCTCTAAAAATGAATCAAACGGTAGTGAAGGTAGTGAAGAAGGGGAAACTCCAAGATATCATCGAATCGATAAACAACAACACTGATCGATGTATTTGTTGTGCTCCCAACATAACTTGGGGGCTCAACAAATATGTTATCAGTGATGGAAGGGGTAATGACATAAGAAGGTGGAGGGGTGGAGACAAGCGCTGACTCATCATCCTCCTCTAAATGTAACTTCCATTGCACACAGCCCTTCAGAGAGTGATCAAGACTTTGACAACATAAGCACTACTTGCCGGTGGTTTAGACCACGAGGGGGCCAAACCACCCGGTGAAGGCGAAGCTCGCACTGGAGACGTATAATGATAATAAGCAGGCCGACCATATGCAGGTCCATCGCGCGCAGTGGAGGCACCATATGATGAGCCATACAAATTATTATTAAACAATCCCAAATAGCAGTCTTCACTACTATGACTACGAGAATAACATCGAGTGCAAGGTTGACGAGAAAACATTTAGCGCACAATGAATTCAAAAATTACACAACAAAGAAATGAGACTTACTACGCACAATAAGGAAAATCTAGTGAAAACCTGAATTATAAAATTCAAAAAGATTTGGAATACTAAAAAAAATTAAAATGCAATTTCAAAATAATAAAAAAAGAAAATGGTATCTACAAATGAAAATAGCTTCCATCTCTCAGCTACCTCTCCAGAAACTCCCACGACCGTGTCCCCCCGACAACGACGTCAAAAACTTGATGCACTTACGACAAGTGTACCGGTCGCACAAGTAATATAAAATGGACAAATGTTTCTCAAGTATCGATCTCACAAGAAACACAGTAAGGTGAAGTAACTATCGAGGAGGACTTGAGAGATTGAAGTCGTCAAGGTCGGGGTTATGATGAGGCCTTTGGTTTGCGGAAACAAAAAAAAACTAAACTAAATTAACTATTCTTATGCAAGCCGCTATGCACTGCTTCGCTTGGCGGGGTGTAAACTACGTATGCCGCTATGCTCTGCTTCGCAAGGCGGATGAATGAGTAGGCAAGCAAATGGAATGGTTCGCACCAGCGGATTGAGGGTCAAAAGCACCTTTTCGCAACACATGCCACTAGCAATTGCTAGTGCAGCAACTCTCACGCTGGTGGGATGGATGGAATATGGAGGCGCACCTCATGCATCTCAAACACAGATAATTTCACATAGACATGAAATATAACTCTATTAACAAAAGTTTGAGTGCAACATCATCAAATAATAGGAAATCTAGCTACAAACATCAACACAAGAGGAAGAGTGCAAGAAATCAACCGAAGCCTCGTTGGGGATACATGGTAGGAATCGCCAGGTTGTCTAGCTCGGTTCGCAACGACGTCCGGGATAGAGGAGAGTTGGCGCCTTCTCCCCATGGCCGTTTTCATCGTCTCACGACCCGACCTCTTCTGGTGCAAACCTTCCTTGCTTGATGGTGAGTGTAGGGCTAGAATCCCCTTCCTTGGAGCTTTTGGATGATGGAGGCAGCCTAGGGCAAGAGCCCTAACACATGGATGAGAGGAGAAGGGAGTGGAGCTCTCCCTGCGGCGAAATGGCGAAACTGGATCAGGAGGAAGTTTGCGAACGAACTAGGGCAAAAACTGTGGTATTTATAGAAAACGCGTCAGAAGTTAAGGAACACACGGTCAAACACACGACCGTGCGTGAATCGTGTGATATTAACCTTGCGAGATGGCCCAGTCTGGAAGAAAATCCAACCGCGTGATTTTGAACATGCAAGCGCAAAATAACATGTGCGGGAACAAAACGCACGGGCGGAGACAGAACACTGAAAACTCAGGCAAAGATGCAGATCGTGCATTTTCCTTCACGCACGGTTGAATCCAACCGTGCGTGAAGAAAATGCACGTGCAATAATTTCATAAAATTTTAGACAAAAAGAGGAAGTCGTGTGATTTGATCACGCACGGGCAAAACAGCCCGTGAGCGAGCAAATCGCACGGCCCGGGCAGAGCACCAGAAAACGAAACTGTAGGAATCGCACAATCACATTGATCGTGCGTGAGGAAAAATGCACGACCGTGTAATTCCTACAGGAAAGAACTGGTCTAGAATGAGGCTCTGCTCACCTGCACAGGAAAATCATAGCTGGAAAAACACCTCCAGCACACAGAACAACTGATCAAAACAATAACATAAGTACATGGGAAGCACCATGTGCTTACCCCAACAAAATGTTGCGCAATTGCACACCACCAATGACCAAAATGTGCACTTCGAGTGAAAGTATAAACGAGTGAAATATAAGCATTACAGAACTAAAAGTGAAATGCATGTGTGGGAAAACGAGCTCAGATGAGTTCGGAAAACACTATAAATATCGGACTCGTCACCGCGCGCACGTACCTGATAGTGGACGCGGTTCTGCGCGAGCGCGCACCTGAAGGTGCCCGCGGTCTCGCGCGCGCGCACACACTTTGAAGGTGTGTGTTGCCCTGAGCATGCACGTGCGGCTCCAACGCAAGGTTGGCCCACTTGCTCACGTGCTTTTGCACGGCTTAATTTTGTAGAGACGAGGTGGCGCGTTAGTCGTGGGCCAAAAGCTTCGGGCCCGGCCCGGCAAAAGCCCGGCCCGGGCCAAGGCCGGGCCTTGGGGACCTTATCAGACCCCCATTTTAGTGGGTTGCCCGGCCTAGTACCCGGCCCGAGCCGGGCCGGGCAACGCCCGGGCACCGGGCTAGCCTAAGCCCGACACCGGGCTAAGGCAGAAATCTCGCCAAGGTGGGATTTTAACCCAGCCTATAATTAGGCAGGATTAAAATTCGACCTATTTAGGCGGGATTAAAATCCTGCCTTTGGTATTCAGGTCGGTCGGGGCCGGCCCGAAGGGCCTTATCGGGCCCCCTCTTTGAGAGGGAGCCCGAGCACGACCCAGCCCGACTCAAACTGAGCTCGGGCCCGACCCAAGCCCGACCCGGTCGGGCTTTTTGGACACGACTATGGCGCGTGTATTGGCCTCTCAATTGGGCGTTCTTGTTTTGATCGTTGTAATCAACTTTTGCTTTCTTTCAATTTCAGACTTCAAAGCATCCCATGAGACATGTGTCTTCGTTCATCACTTTCTGTTGACCAAATTGCAATTTGGAGGAAAAGATACGGGTTACCTGCCGATCTTGAAGTGAGAATACCCCATTTTAATGAGAGAGTCTAGAATCCCCCCAAGAGGTTGGTTGACGGTTTGCGAGAGCACTTTGAGATCCGGTTTCTGTTTTCCACCATGTGAGGAGGTGATTGATATTTTAAAGTTTTGCGGTGTTCCAATGTCCAAGTTTACGCCTCTTGGGATAACGCGCCTTATGGGATTGATCGTATTCTTTAGAGAGCATGGCTCAAAATTTTTCTTGAACTGGTTCAGAGATTGGTGCGATGTCCGCGTTGATGGTGGCGGTCATGTTGAGATCTACAACAACAAAAGTTGACTTGATTTTGAGAATGAGACGTATCGTAGCCATGGGAACACCTTCTTTTGATATGTCAGGAACTCCTGGGGCCTGCCGGAAACTGTGGAATGCGCTACCTGATCATTGTCGTCGTCAGAAGGGGAAAGAGCGGGAGTTCTCTCTGATGCTTGGATTCACTGAGTCTCGGGAGTTGATTAATCGTTTATTTAGCATTTCTTTGTTCATGGAGGAGAAACGTCTATTACAATGTGTAGTATCCTCCGACCCTGAGCGTGCATTCGAGGCACCTTCGGCCTGTGATTGGAAAAGAAAGCTTACTGTGGCAAGTTGTAGTGATGCAGGTGTGGAGCCTCCAAGCAGAAAATTTCTTAGGTGGAGGTAGTTCCTCTCGGTTGTCGAGATGAGGTCGTTCCTGCTGATCCTGATGTGGAGGTACTGGGATCCTCTGCCCCCCCCCCCCCCCCCCCCCCCCGAGCCCCTCATTCAGAGGCTCCTGCTCCCCGAGTGTCCTCTTCTCTGAAGGGGATGAGCGACGTGGTAAGTGAGCTTGCTTGTTTTTTGGCTTTTAATTTTGCTATTTTGCGCGATACTGACTTCTTTTCTTTTTGATTGCAGATTGAAGGTCAGCCTCATATTGCGTTCACATGCAACGATCATTACGTGAGCTTGAAGGATGAATATTTGCCTCTCTAGGAGAAGCTTCGGGTGGCTGAGAATTCACTTGCTGCCTCGAGAGAGGAACACGGCCGAGATGTATCTCGATTCAGGCGAGTCGGGTCTGAGCTGAAGGTAGAGCTGGAGGAGGTTCGAGCAGCGTTGCTGACAGAGAAAGCTCTGGTGGAAAAAACAACACAGTTGTTGAAGGCTACTCAGGAGGAGGCTTCTCGTTTGGAGACAGAGCTTGGGGCTTCGAAGGCCCAAATGGAGCTACTGTCTTCTGTTGATTGGGTGTCAGAGCTGAAGGTTGCCGGGCTTGCCGAGTATATGGACTCTTTGGACTATATGTGCGATCGCTGCTTGATTGGCGAGGAGGTTAGTGAGGAAATTTGGACAAGAGAGGTGGAGCCCCAGATGGAAGATGTTCGTGAGCTTCGCACTTAGACGTGGAGTGTTGAAGGCTTTTCGCCTGGTCGCCAGGAGCTTGAAGTGTGATGTATCTAGCCTCAGCTTTGATGATATCCCTGATGACGAGAACTCGAGCCCTGATTCTGATGCAGATGCAATCGACAAGTAGTAGCTTGAGCTTTTTATTCTTGTATGCTGATGCTTTCTTTAATTGAGTATGGTATGATGATGTGTTTGTTTTTGTTTTCCCAAACTTGTGGGCATCTTTTGTTGCCCTTTAACGGTTGTTGGCGGAATGTTTTATGCATGTATTTGTACGAATGCTAGTAGTTAGTGAAATGCAGGCTCGCAATGACAACAGAGAGCATATTCGCTCAATCTGGTTGCATGTCCTTTAATTAAGTTTTGATTGGTGTCGATCGTGAGGGGGAGGCCTGGGCGATGACGGGACATAAAAAGGCGGGGTCAGTGAAGAGCTTGCTCGTTCAAACCGTATGCGCAGTCTTACCCGATTGAGTGTTGGTTGGCGTCGATCGCGAGGGGGCATGACAGGGCGTAGAAAGGCAGGGTTGATGAAGAGCGATCACATTCAAACCGTATGCGCAATCTTACCCGGTTGAGTTTTGATAGACGTCGATCGCGAGTGAGGGAAGGCCCGAGCGATGACAGACGTAGAAAGGCAGGGTCGGTGAAGAGCCGTTTCATTCAAACCGCATCCGCGATCTTATCGAGTTGAGTTTTGATAGGCGTCAATCGCGAGGGGGGCATACCAGGGCGTAGAAAGGTAGGGTTGTTGACGAGTCGTCTCATTCAAACCACATTCGCGATCTTACCCAGTTGAGTTTTGATAGACGTCAATCGCGAGGGGGGCATGCCCAGGAGATGACGGGCATAGAAAGGTAGGGTCGGTGAAGAGCCGCCTCATTCAAACCGCATACGCAATCTTATCCAGTTGAGTTCCCTTGGGACGATATTGAGAGAAAACACAACGCAGTATTCATTACTTAAGAAATAATTTGCGTGAGTCATGGCTTGCGGCTTTTACAATATTGAAACAAAAAATAAAAAACAGGAAACAAGAAAATGAGAAACAGTAAATCATTGATAAAACCGGTGCAGGTTCTGTGCGTTCCAAGTGCGGGGAATGATTTTTCCCTCTGCAGTTCTAATCTTGAAAGTTCCATGCTTGACAATTGCAGAGACGACGAATGATCCCTCCCATGAAGGCGAGAGCTTGTCCCCTTGTGGTCCTTTACCAGCTGCTTTCATGCTTCGTAAGATCAAATCTCCCACATTGATTGGTTTGGGCTTTACTCTTCAATTGTAGAGTCGCGTCACACGTCCTTGATAAGCGGAGACACGGAGGGCTATTGTATCCCTGACTTTTGGGATCAAGTCGAGGTTTTCCTAAAGTAACTCGTCGTTTTTCTCTGTGTTGAAGTTTAAAATGCAGACACTTAGAACACTGATACCGATAGGGATGATGACTTCAGTCCTGTAACAGAGATTGTATGGGGTTTCTCCATTAGGAGTTCTTTCCGTGGTTTGGTAAGCCTATAATATATTTAGGATCGACCCACTGCCCCCTACTTCCTGTAGCCGGGTCTTCAATCCCTTGAGGATGGTACGATTCGTCACTTCAATCTGCCCATTGGTCTACGAGTGTGCTACAACAGTGTGACACAGGCTGATCTTCAGGTCTTCACACATCTTAGTGAAGGATTTTCCAGTGAACTAAGTATCATTGTTAGCAATGATGGTTGCGGCAATACCAAAGCGGCATATGATGTTTTTTCAGACAAACTGCCTGACATTTTCTTCCGTGATTTTGGACAAGGGTTCAGCTTCTACCCACTTGGTGAAGTAGTCAATTGCCAAAATGATAAATTTTCTTTGTCATGGCGCCTGGGGGAGGGGACCGAGGAGGTTGATGCCCCATTGCGCAAAAGGCCAAGCACCATGCAGTGTCGTGAGAGCAACTAGTGGCTGTCGGGAAATGTTCGAGTGCAGTTGACAACTCTTGCACTTCTAGACAAATTCAGTTGCATCCTTCTTCATGGTGGGCCAACAGAATCCTTGACGCAAGATCTTTTGGGCTAGTGTCTTGCCGCCCAAATGCTCTCCACAAATTCCTCCATGGACTTCTCATAATGTATATTCTGAGTGTGATTCTGTCAAGCACTTCAGGTAGGGCCCGAAAAAAGATCGCTTGTATAGTTTTCCATTAATGACGGTGAAGATTGCTGCTCGCATCGGCAAACGTCACGCCTCCACCGGGTCTTTTGGTAGTTGTTCGTGTTCGGGATAGGCCCGCGGCGGGCTGACCCATGATGATCCTTGTTCATCGATTACTGCAATTTCCCAAGGTCCCTAAATACTTGGGATAACAACCTCTTCTACCTGGCGTCTTCTAGGACTAATAACGAGAGGGAGATGTTGCGAGCTTGGAGAGTGCACCTGCTCTGGAATTCTGCACTCTCGGGATATGAAAAACCAGATACCATGGAATCTTGGCGAGTAGAATCTTCACGAGTGTGACGTCCTGCACTAACTGGTCGCTCTTTGCTTCGTACTCTCCTTCAATTTGCGAGAGTACAAGTTGATAATCCGTGTAAATGTCAAATTTTTCACTTCACAGTCAATGACAAGTCTAATGCCCGCGATCAGGGCCTCATACTCGGCGACATTGTTAGTAGTTGGAAACTTCAATCTGAGTCTGTACTCCAAGGTAATTTCTTCCGGGCTTACCAAAAGTAGCCCTGCTCCCGCTCCTTTGATTCCGATGCGTCGTCAACGTAAAGAGTCCATCGAGGGGCGATAGTATCCTGCACGGAAATAGCTTCTTGGGGAATGGTACTCTGCACAATGAAATCAGCCAACATCTGGGATTTGATATCCGGTCAGGGCAGGAAATGAATGACGAATTCACCGAGCTCTACCGCCCACTTCACCAATCTGTCAGATGCCTCTGGTTTCTGAAGGATTGCGCGAAGTGGAAGCTCGGTTAGTACTTTTATTGTGTGAGCCTGAAAATAAGGCCGAAGCATCCTCGCTAACAAGATGAGAGCTAAGACTGTCTTATCTGATGTGGGGTACCGAGCCTCGGTATCTGAGAGGACCTTGCTAAGATAGTAGACCGGACATTGAGTTCCTCCTTCATATTTGACTAATACTGAACTTAATGCAGCTGGAGATATTGCCAGATATAGGTATAATACTTCTCAAGAGATTGGCTTTGATAGAAGTGGAGGCGAGGCTAGATACCGCTTGAGGGACTCGAAGGCTACTTGGCATTCATCTGTCCACTGAAACCCCGTATTACAAGCTCCCCGAAGAATCTTGAAAAAAGGGAGATACTTGTCGCCGGTACGTGCCAAAAATCGTGAGTGCGGTAATTTTCCTATTCATACGTTGTACTTCCTTTATCGAGCGTGAGAGCGACGTGTCTTCTAGTGCTTTGATCTTTTCGGGATTTGCCTCAATTCCCTGATGGGTCACCATGAACCCCAAAAATTTCCTGCTATAACACCAAATGCACACTTGCTCGGATTGAGACTCATTCCAAATCGACGAATGAGCTCAAAACACTTCTCCAGGTCTTTCAGATGATCGCTTCGATGGATACTTTTGACTAACATGTCATCTACATATACCTCCATTGTCTTTCTAATGAGATTCTTGAACACCTTGTTCATCAGTCGCTGGTAGGTAGCCCCGACATTTTAAGGTAGAAGGGTATTACCCTGTAACAATAAATTCTCTTGTCGTTCCTGAACGCGGTGTGCTCTTCATCAGTAAGGTTCATTCTAATTTGGTTGCAGCCAGATATGCATCAAAGAAACTGAAGAGCAGATGATCAGCTGTCGAGTCAATAAGCTGGTCGATCCTTTGGAGAGGAAAGCTATCATTTGGGCAAGCTTGGTTGAGGTTGGTGTAATCAACACACATCCTTCACTTTCCGGAGGCTTTCTTGATCATGACCACATTAGCTAACCAGATGGGGTATTCAACCTCTGGAATAAATTGTGCATCCAGAAGCTTTCTCACTTATTCTTCAATCGTCTGGAGTCGCTCGGGAGCGAAATTTCTCTTCTTTTGGATTACTGGCTTGCGTACAGGGTTGATGTTCAAGGAATGTTGAATGATCCGTGGGTCAACTCCAGACATGTTTTCAGGGCTCCAAGCAAAAATATCTTTACTTGCCCAAAGAAGGGTGGCGAGTTCCTCCCTTTCTTGCTGGGAAAGAAGGGACCCGAGCTGAACTGTGTGGGCTGGGTTTTGCTCGGAAAGAGGCAATTCGACCAATCCTTCTATGGGCGTTCCACGCTGCATAATTGTTTATCTCGCAAATCGAAGTCATCGATGTTGAGGGCAGTCGCCACTGTCGGTTGAGCCTGTCTGGAGTAGCAAGTGTGGGTTGCTTCCTGATTTCCACGAACGACCCCTACGCCACCAGCGGTTGGAAATTTCATTGTGAGGTGCGGGATTGATGTGATTGCTGCAAATATTGACTGGATTGGTCTTTCGAAAATATCATTGTAGGCAGAACTTGAATCTACGACAGCGAATTGAATATTGTGCGTGGCTTGTCTTGGAAACTCACCCATGGTGGCTGGTAAGGTGATCATTTCTTGCACTGGAACTGGGTGGTTGTCGAAGCCGTAAACAGGCCCTGCTACGGGACTGAAGAGTTGGCTGGTGAGCTTCATACTTTGGAGGGTGGATAGAAACAAGACATCAACTGAGCTCTTGTTGTCCACGAGGATTCTCTTGACGTTATAGCAGGGATCACCGATTCCCGCACTAATCATGAGCACACCCACTGAGAATATCTGGGTAGAAAGAATTGGGGAACCATCGATAGTCTCAATGTTGCCTACTATTTATGTTGGGGTCCAGCAATGTCCCCGGTGTTGGGAGGTACGGCGTGAGGCGTTATGACTCACACTAGTCGAACAGAAGGGCGTGTCCCCTGGGCCTAACTGGCCGCCCCGTGGATCCTGCCTAGGGTAGCCAGCTCCATAAAGGAGGGGTAGCGTCGTTCTCAAACAGTCCGGGCTTTTAGGAGAGTTGGTAGTGATGTACCTTCAAGTGGTATGGTCAATGGTTCGAAACCCCGGGGTCATGATTGTTGGGGTCCAGCAATGCCCCCGGTGTTGGGAGGTACGACATGAGGCGTTATGGCCCACAATAGTCGAACAGAAGGGTGTGTCCCCTGGGCCTAACTGGCCGCCCCGTGGATCCTGCCTAGGGTATCCAGCTCCATAAAGGAGTGGTAGGTTGTTGATGATTTGATTCCAGGGAAAATGTTCTCTGAGCCTGTCTTCTTGAGCTGAGATAAACTCAGCCCTACCTTCTTCACAACAACAAGAAATTGATCTTCAGGTTGACTTGGCTTGTGCTGGAAGTATCTTGCAGTGAACTGCTTCTTTCTGAACTGAGAAGGAGACTCAGTTCTAACTTCTTCTTCCTCCTCAAAAAGTGAACTTTTTGATCTTGTTGTTGACGACAAGATGTATCTTGTAGCTTCAACCAGCAAACTGTCTGTGAATCACAGACTACTTGAGAGCAGGTTCTTCTTCCTTCTTTCCCGAGCAAACTCAGTGTTGACTTCTACTTCACAGCTTTCAGAAAAAGTTCTTCAGAAAATTACTTGATGGAACTGTGAAGTAACTGCAGTTAGGGTTATCCCTTTCTGTTACTTCTTTCTCAGAGAGATGTCCCTGAACTTGTTGTTGATGGTGAGTATGTCAACTGCTAACTCTTGTTTGCTTTCAGTTGCTGCAGCAAGGGTAAACTTTGCTGCTCCTTTTACCTCAGAAATATCTTCTGAACTTGCTATAGCAGGTGAAGATAACTACAACAACTTGGATCGGCTTTCAGATCAGCTTCAGCTAGGTTAGACCTTGATGCTGCTTCTTCTTCAGAGAAATGTCTCTGAACTTGTTGATGATGAGGATGTCAACAGCTACCTCTAGAACTTTCAGATCAGATGGCTAGAACTTATTCTTCAAAGCTCTGCAACAATGGTCGAAGAAGAAGATGAAGTCCAGCTGTTTCACAAAAGCTTATTTCTTCGATCTAATCTCCGTCTTTTTTATTCCGCCGATCAACAACTATTTTGACCAGTGGGACCCACTGAAATTGACAGCTGCAACTTTACTTTAACAGTCAAAAGTCGTACAGTAGGCCTGCGGCGCCATTTGTCGCGTACCGTAGCCATCCCACCACATTTTGAATTTTGTTGACTTTTGCTGACGTTAGCATCTATGGACTTAGCCAAATTCAAGCTCTTTAGTATAGGCGTTGAGTGAACAAGCTTCACTCAACGCCAAAACACTTAGAAATTTTTTTGTCTTACTCAGGCATTAAGAGCGTTGAGTGAACAAGCTTCACTCAACGCTTTTGGCCTTAGCCAATTTTTCTGCATCTCAGGCGTTGAGAGCGTTGAGTGAACAAGCTTCACTCAACGCCAAAGTAATTAGACAGTTTTCTGTCACTAGGCGTTGAGTGAGCCTTCATCACTTAACGCCAAAACCCTTAGTCGCATTCTTGAATGAAAGCGTTGAGTGCAGCATCTCCACTCAATGCTTTTTGCTTTAGCCTATTATCTTGATGAGGCGTTGAGTGTGTCTTCATCACTCAACGTCATCTACACTTTTGTAGTCTTAACTGCTTAGGCGTCGAGTGAGCCTTCATCACTCGACACTTCTGGACTTAGCCAGATTTCTTTACTATCAAAGATGAAGCTTTGACTATCTGAGCTTTACTCAACGTTTTTTGCAGTATGGCGTTGAGTGAACTGCCTTCACTCAACGTCTGTGGACTTAATCGCTTTTCTGTCTTGCAAATAGTCAGGCTTTGATTGACTTGTCTTCTCTCAGCGCTTTTTGTCTTCTCCATAAAGGAGTGGTAGCGTCGTCCTGAAACAGTCTGGGCTTTTGGGAGAGTTGGTAGCGCCATGTCCCTACAATTTACCTTCCTCCAGCCGCTCCCTACAAAGCGGCCTATTGTTCTCTTGCTTGCCTGGGGGGCCTGCTGATCGTGGGCATGCCCTTGTAAAAATCTCATGAGGAGCCCTTGTCGGACAAGACGCTCAATTTTGTCCTTCAACCTTGTACACTCCTCAGTGGTGTGCCCAGTTCCACGATGGAATTCATAGTATTTTGACTGGTCATTCCAAGGATTTGGTATCAAAACTCTTGGTCGATGGAGCGCTGGATTATCCTGAATTCCGTAAAGCACATTAGTCCACGTGGTGTTCAGCGGAGTGTAATCTCGAGGCGGTCGCTGACCCAGATCCCTCTGGGAGTCATGTCGACGCTGGCCATTACGACGTTCTTCATCGCGTCTTTCTCTTGCACCTTGGGGGTCTGCTCTTGCTCTCTTCTTCTCTTTTGACCGCCTTCAAACTGCTGGTGGTGTGCCTCGATAGCTTGTTCAGCAGCAATTTGTGCTTCAAGCCGATGCACGAGATTCAAATAACTAAGCACAGTTTCCTTCATCAATGCTGAATAGAAGCCACTTGGACGAAGACCTCCAAGAAAAACACCCCTCAAAAGCTCCGGGTCAACTCTGGGAATTTGCCTCATTTCAGTAGTGAATCGGCAGAAAAAGTCCTTCAGGGACTCCACTTCATTCTGGTGAATCCTTGACAGGTGCGAGAGATCTCGAACGATTCAGCGGTTGGCGACAAACTGGTTAGCGAATTGTCGTGCCAACTCCGCAAAATTATTTATGACCCCTTCTCTCAAGGAATGGAATCAAGTACGGGCTTGTCCTTTCAACATTGCCGGAAACACTTGGCAGAGCAGCTGATATGGAGCATTGTAGATTCTCATGATGATAGTAAAATGATTGACATGTTCTAGCAAATCATCCATCCCATCAAATGTCTCAATGTTCGGTAGTTTGAAGCCATGCGGGACCAGGTGAGCTAGAACTTGGGATGTTAGCGGGGAACCTCGACGAAAAATATGGCGAGCGAAAACATCCCGCCGCCTGACATGTCCGCACTCCTGAGCGATCACCTCGAGTATCTCCTCGCGGGTGATCCTTCCGCCTGGTGGCGCTCGGGCTTCTTCTTCCGGATAATGATGACGAAGGCCGACTCCAGTTCCCCTAAGAACAGAATGAGTGGAACTAGCTGCGTCAGAGAATTTTTCAGATATATCCTCTCCATGGGGAGCTTCTTGTGTCAGAGCATGATTTGGCGCTGGTGGAGGTGGGTTGACTGGTGCAGGAGGTTGAAGAGAAGCTGAAGGTGCTCCTAAATTCTCGAGAGTTAGCATCTCAGTCTGTTGTTCTTCCATTTGTTGCACGTGCTCTTCCAAAGCAGACACGAGCGCGAGTACAGCCTCTGCCTCAAAAGGTGCGTTGATGAGTGAATGAGAGGGAGCCGGCTCAATGCGTCCCCCTGGGATGGATCTTTCGGTGGTCCGAGCGCTCCTCCTTGCCATTGTGGCGAGTCACGAGTACCACTGTGTGTGAGGTACTGTCTTCTAAATCTTTGTCAAGATTTGGGGAACGGGTTCCACAGACGGCGTCAAACTGTTGCGGTCAAACTCGACGCTCCTAAACCAGTCTAGATTGAACTGTCTTAGCCCAAGAGTGGTTGAGCGTGCAAACAGTCACAAAATAAGAAAACAAGTGCACAAAGCGATTTTTACATGGAAAAATCCCTCAATCAAGTAAAAAACTACGTGACCGGATCTGTGTCAGTCAAACTTCACTATGCGCTCTGAGTTACAAATCTGTTGTAGAATCAAGAGCAACAGACCGTTATACGTTACAATTTTGGGGGTGAGATAGAAAATATACACGTGCTCGATGAGCTTGAATTTAACAACTTTTGGCGGTAGTGAGCTCCGATGGGTGTCACGCGAATGCTGAACACGGTGGCGAAACGGGCGAAATGATGTTGGCGGGGCATGCGAAGAGGCTTCTCTAAGCGGTGGACGAGATTCGCTCTTCACGGTGGACTTGGAAGAATCCATTGTGGATAACGATGACTCGTAGGAGAATTTCGGCAGAGCTCTAGCCTGAGTAAGAAGAAAGCGCAGAGGAAAAAATGTGAGAAATGAGAAGGCTCGGGGCTCCTTTTATAGCCTCCAGGAGGTGGTTACGGTAGTTACAGTGGTTACGCGGCTATCCTCACACCGTAACCACCGATATTATTATTTTAAGCATAGTTTCGGACGCATATAAATCACGTAATATTTACTAAATGCAAGTCGTCACTAAGAACATGACCTCTTCCCCACTAATGATGGAAGTTATGCGGGCGGTTACCCCCGCAACGGATGATCGCGATCGTGGTGGTACCGATCGGACGACAAAGAGAGACTGTGGGCGAGGGAGGCGGTCGGTCGCTACTCGACGGGTGGCCGGCCTCGGCGCGGCCAGCCGGGGGAAGCAGTCGTCCAGATCCGGCGGGGGGGGGTGCGGCCAGCTGGGAGCACCAGCCCGGCGCGCCAGATGCAGCCCCGACGCCGGTCGTCGGTCGCGAGGCCGACACCGGCCGGCCGCAAGGAGCGGCCACCTGGAGCCGGCAAGGGCGCTCGACCAAGCGTGACCGGCCAGAGGGCGAGGTGCGGCCGGCCGCAAGCTGCGGCCTCCCGCGGCCACGACGACGGTCGTGGGAGGGGGCACCCCGCTAGTCGGGGCGACCGGCGGGGTGGCCGCACCACGTGATCGCGGAGGCGCGGCCGCGGGGTGCGGCCTCCTGACCGGCCGGAAGCCGGGCCGGCTTGGGCCGGTGGAGAGGGAGAGGGGTCGGCCCTCCAGCTGACCCTGGCTGGTTGACGGTAATGGGATCCTGCGCGCGTGGGATCGCGCGCGGCGATCGCGCGTGCGGCAGTCAAACTCATGATCCCACTGTGTTATTGGGGATTATGAGTGGGCTAACCACACCCCATTAAAGCTATAAAATGGACCTCATCCCCATCAAGGCTCCTTTTGGCCCACAATTTTTTCTTGGGTGAGTTTAGGCAAAAACACAGGCTATAGAATATATATTTGGCATGATAATGGTTATGACAATTATAAAAAAAACTATTTTTGAATATAAAAGTAGATAAAATTCCTTCTGTGAAGTGAAGTGTTCATGAACGACGCATTCATGACCACCACCGCTATGCCAAACGGAGCCAAGTGAACCGAGCAAAGTTTAGGGTGCAAATATCACTTATCGACGCGGTAATAATATTGCTTTTTTATGTTAATACGGTGCAGAGACGGTAAGGTTATCCACAAGGTTGTCGCATGAAAGGAGAATGTGATGGTGTAGAGAACCAAAAAGGCTCCGGTTGGCTAGAAAAAATTTGGTACGTGTAAAGTACCTATTTTTGACCCGCACGACCCGCAATTCTACGGTAGGAATTTGAGCAAAAATATGACCGTATTTTTGGATTCCAAATACGACCGTATTTTGGCGATCAGACGGCTAGATGTCCACCCGTATCGTGTGTTACACGTATCATATTTTTTCTCTCGTTTAGCATGACGTTTTTGCCCAGGAAAATTTGGAATATAACGCAACATTTATAGAATGTATGTTTGGCATGACAATAGTTATGACCGTCACTAAGAAAAAGAACTAGTTTTGAACATAAAAAATGAAGTTTCTTAGATGAGGTCAGGTGGTCACGAACTACGGTTCATAACTATCATGTTCACGACCACCACCGCTCCAAACGTAAGCTCTGTTTGGCACGGTAGTGGCGGTCGTAAACGCATGAGTTAATGAATAACAATTTAACCCTCATGTTCACGACCGCAACCACCGTGCCAAACAGAGTCGTAGCCAAAACTCTCAAAACTTCGTTTCTTTGAGGAATTTCATCAAACAGGTTGTGTTCAATAGCACTTCCGAAATGACTGCAACCATCGCCGGCAATCAGAAAGACCTGCCCGGAGTAGAATCGCCGCGCCCATCATCGTCAATGACAAGATTGACGCCGTGGGAGCGGATGGCGTTGAGGATGGACCATACCTTTGTGCGGTTTTTGAAGCCCTTCTTCTCGACCTCCTTAGAGGCATCGGCGTGGATGGGTTCGCCTGCGAGGCCGTTTACCTTGAGGCGCATGGCGAGCACCTCGCCGACGGCGGCGGCGGCCTTGGAGTTGCAGGTCCGGCCGCACTCGAGACCCTCCTTGAGCGCTTTCTCCACCGTGGAAGCCGTCACGACCACCCGGCCGCTGCGCCGATCAACGACGTTTGCGGTGACGAATTTGAGGGAGATGAACAGCCGCAGCACGTATCTCTTTGCCGCCGGTGAGCGAGACCACGGCGGAGCCACCGGATTCATATTTTTTTGTCGCAGGGTTCTTCTATGCGGAAGATTTTGAGAGTTAGTCAGAATTGTAAAGATCTTGGGAGCTTAATAAAAAGCTCCATTTGTTGAGAGATAATTAGGGGTCCTCTCCATTTAAGCTTAATAAAAGCTCCATTTTGAAAGTCCGAATTGTAAAGATCCTCTACATTTCGGACAAAATATTTCAAGATCCGGTGGATAGGAGAAAATGCAATATATCTAATGGCTGACACTTTTTGCTTAAAAAAATAAAAAGCCTAAAAAAATTGAACCCGTCCGATCCTCCCCCACTCTATCTGGACCATGAAATGGATTCTCTCCATTTTTGAGAACCGGGGGGAGGGGGGGGGGGGGGGGGGGGGATGACGTTCGAGGCTGAATCAGCAGGATGCTGTTTGGGAAGCTAGTGCGCGCTCACTAAGGACGGCGGACGTGAAAGGGGGCAAATCCGGTGTTTTGCCGCTGGCCTGCTGAGCACCAAACAACCATTATGGATGGGGCTTTCTCTCTCCTCCCTGGCGTGCTACCGGGCCGGGTTCTCATCTAAGTGCGTGTGTGCACACAGATCTGTGTGTACAGTACACGTGCACTGTCGGATCAATCATCTAAAGGCCGGATTTTATCTGCCCGTATTTTCACGCAGAATTTGTACCGTTCGACCGTGAATCTTACGGCAAATCTTACACGTACAGAAAAATTTCCCCCATTTTAACGGGCGGCACCCTTCCAATGCATTTCTTACCAACGCAATGTCGGCGCTTCACGGCGTTTGTTATTCCGCCTTCTGGTGGCATTTGAGCCCAATTCTTCGAGCAAAACGGAGAAAGGCTCTGTCCATAAACGCGCCTTCCCAAACTAACCGCAAATCTATAATCCGGTGAAAATGAACTTCCACGTCTTATTTCAGGACCTCGGTTTCTTGTGAACAAGCAGCAAATTGTTTTCAGAAGTCAAAATTATCTAAAAAGGCAAAAGTAAACCACTTATATATTTTAAAAATGAATGGATGCTTAAAATGCATAAACAAAATAATAAATATGTAAACAGGTTAGTCAATTCAATTTGACTTGAATCATATTTTAAGTCGATCCGGCGGGTGAAAACGGAGAGTTCGAACCGGAGGGGGGAGATGACTGCTCCAAACGGAACTTTTTGGGGCGTTTCTCATAACGGGCGGTTGAAAAAGGAGCAAACGGCACCGGAGGTTCATTTGTTTACCCTTCTTCCGTTGGCGTTTGCCCAAAACGGAGAAGCAAAACGACCAAACAAATAGAACCTAAATTCTAAACCCTAAACTAAAATAAGTAAAGCCATAAAGAACTTCATTTGCTTAATTTCAAGCCGTCTCATTTAAGTTTCTAGCCAACTCAGACTAAAGGAAAATTGCTCAATTTTAAATCGGCTCGATTCAAATTTGACAGTTCAAAATAGAGCTATGGCTTGACTCTGAAATAGATTTCAATTTCGAGCCAAGTTCAACTCATATATCTTGATTTCAAGCCAAACTCAATTTGCTCAAGCTCGACTTAAAATAATCACTAAACCAACTCATCAACTATCCAAATATTGAAGGGTGTTACTACTAGCAAATCACATTTTACTACAACCAAATCATGACTTTCATTCGTAAATCGTTTTGGTATTGACAGACCACAATTTATTTATTTTAAATCTCACCGTACAATGAGTAATATTTATTCATGCCAAATTAGAGTTTGAACTATCTTTTTTTGGAGAAATAATAGGAATGTACTCGCACCTTAAATACGATGATCTATGATCATATAACGGAGTATTTTTTTTTACGAAAATAAGTCCTTATTGAAATACGATCATATATATTGATATACAATCAATCAATCACGATTTTTTTGCCGAAACAAACAATGTAATAGCGCTTAACGCACGCTGATCCTAGGCGAGCGTAAAAAAAATTCCCTTTTTTTGTCGTTACACAATATTTCTAATAATCCTAGGCAGTATGAGAGGCATCGGGTGGGTTCCGGGATGAATCAGGCTGCAGATAATGATCAGGCTGTAGGGAAGAATCATGATATAGGTAGGGGAGGAATCGGAATGACGAGGATCGGCGGACATGTTGCTACGGAAGCGATGTGGGCCGTTACATCAAGCTTTCTGAGAGCGGAGCAAGGGGACGAGCAGGGGGGCGATCAGCCAACGGCCTGTTTCTGGAGGAAATGCAACGAGGGGATTGGCGAGGTTGGGGCTGACAACAAGATTCACACATCATTTATGTAGGAGGGTAAAGTGCATCACCCGCACTTTACAGTCCCCTTACCCGGGGAGAGGAGTGATTTTATTGGTTTGCTAGAAGTCAAATGAGATTCGCACTTAGTGAAATGTGTCAATATCTAGTTTGGCGGTTGTTTCCCATCCCAGTCTTTGGTGAACACAGCTGGTTTACTTCTTTACTTGGGTCACAACTTCTCATATGCAAAAATTGGAACATATACCGAAAGTCTTCCAGCATCTTAGGCTCTGTTTAGGACACCGTTCAAGCTTGTTCCGGTGGCAAATGACAGTCCTCTTCGCCGGGCAATGGAGCCTCAATGAAAATGTTCTCCTTTTCCAATAAAGGTGAAATGCCACCGGAACCTCATGCTGCTTGATTCCCCAAATGCACCCAATAGTCAACTAAACTTGAATCTGACTAGAGTGGTTCCCAAAAAAAGTTCAGCACAGAAGACCAGCTTTAGTTCAAATGATTTATTTCCTTGTCATATAAACACTGCCGTAAGCTTTTCTCCCATCCACAAATTGCATTCTTTGTTAGAAGTAACCAGTTTTGCCTTCTTAAGTTCACAAGAGAGCACCGGCAAGGACGAGAAAGAAGATACAGGACGAGTTCCAAACCAACGAAATTGCCGATTCAGCTAGCACGATGATGAATCCGCAGAAGCATTGTTGTTCTTTGCCTTTCAGCCAGCACAAACTGAAGCTGCTGGAGTTCCTCGTCCTACATAGAATAATCATGTCATAAACACAGAGATGCAGAGTTTAGGGCTTTCATTCGAGAAAATTCACTGGAGAATGGAAGAGTATGCAGCCCGACTCCATCGAATATTCCCAATGTGCGTCTTAGAGAAGAATTAACATCGACTCTGCATGAATTTCTACTAGATTTTGTATGCGCCAGAAACACATAAAGATGTTTGCTCATCTGAAAGTATGGAGAAGTCGTCCAACCATACTCAAAAACCCAATGATCTACCTCTAATATCTATTGCTCCTTGGCCTATCATTATTAAAACCAGAATCATTCCATCCCAGTTCTGCCTGATGCCTAAAGCCATCTTCATGCTGCTCCTGCCCCTCCTCCATGTCTCTATACCTTCTAGATGTATTACCCAATCTATTTTTAAATCGACCTCCGATTTCGCTCGAACAACCACCTCCTTTAAACCCCCGATCTCCTTCAGTGTGATATCCGTAAGATCCGGGAGGACGTTCTTCAATGTGGAACGAGAAATCTTCATCGTTGTCCATGCAGCGCTGCCGACAACGAACGGGGTTACGCGCTTCACTGTATCTCCTCCTGACAGCGCTTTCCCTGTCCATCGAAAGTTCGTGAATCTGCCCACGAGCAAAAGATGAACCGTAGTATTCGTCTGTAACCTGCCTCGGGTAAATCTTACGAGAAAAATCTCTTCTTGGAAAATCATGCTCTCTTGAGGAGCCGACTTCCATCATATCTTTGTGTGATCTAGAGCCGTGACCAGATCCCCGCCTTCTCCCAAACATTTCTTCGGTAAGACGCTGCTGACGAGTAGATCTCATCGACTCATGCATAACAATGGGTGCTCCTGATCTACACTGGACCATGTCAGCCTGTCCATTAAAGCCGTCGGGAGCGGTGTGGGGGGACCAATGGGAGGGAGACATTCCTCGAGATCTCGGTGAAAGGCTCAGTCTTTCTCGGTGGGGCGGGATGCGGTCGGTTCGATTGAACTGTTCGTGGGAATGCGTCTGATCCAGCATTTTGTCGGGCATTGTTCTACGACTTTTTGGTTGAGAAGCATATCCAAGTTCAGAGTGAACTTCGCTGGTATGATTGGAGACCTTCCTCGAGATCCTATGAGGAATGGATGCATCTGACATAGAATTCATGGTAACTTCGGCCGGAGGAATGGGTCTAGAATATTGAAAATCATTGTGCTTGTGGATTTGATCCCTTGTATAGTTCATATCGAAGTTTCTGCCACCAAACAGATTCGGCTGCCGTTCATCTCTGACTCTCGAGTGAGGCAAATTTGATCCTCCTCTCGTCCTCGTGTGTACTGAACCTGATCCGCTATTTCCACAAGCCAAACCCCTTTTTTTCTCATTTCCAGTTTTATGGTACCTTTCACTGACGTCTTCGTCCCTGAAATAAAACAAGCTAAGGATAAAAATGCAAAAAAATGGCAGAAAGGGAATGCCTGGTCAACAGAAAAAGGAGAGATGTGGGAACAGATTTCTGGGTTTGACGAGCACCTGCTTCGACCAAAACTATACTTTTGCCTTTTGAATGATTTATCTGCAGATTTCTCTCTCTCGATTCTCGACGAAAGCGGACTTTCGTGAATCCGATTCATACTTCGGGACAAGGATGAATTTAAGTTAATTATCCGCCCACTGCGGCCCCCAGTAAAGGCATCCCTTTTGGACTCGCTGGAGAGAGGAAAAGAAGATTCAATATGCCCTCCAGAATTCTCTGCTGCACCACCATTGCCATCATCTTTCTTATCAATATTGACAATCGCAGGATCTCTGTCGAATTTGGTTTTCCGCTCAGACATCTTATCTTTCCTTGAGGAATCTCTTGATATCTTCCGTGTTGCCCTGCTCATTTCCCTTCTACAAGAATCTCCGGTCACCGATGAAGATTCCTGCAGATCTGCTGCAACGGAAGGATCAACATTGTTAACACATTCCACAGTTCCAGGATCCTTGGACATCTCCGGACTTTCTACTGCCAAATGCTTTCCATTCTCATGCGAAGATGACAAATCCACCGAAACATCAACAAGTTCTCTCGAACAAACATCTTCAGACTTTTCTATCTCATCCATGAGATGAGAACCCACATTAGCGCGAAGAGAAGCTTCATCTCTTAATTCACCATCCTCAAAACCACGGCTATCAACTCCACCTTTTTCAAAAACTGCGCCAATCACTCCATCAATGGCATGAGAACTACCTGGATCGCATTCATTATCACATTCCTCCTCCAACGGGAAACTCAATTCCTTATCAGTCTGACTGCACTCGATCACATCAGCATTAAGATATGTTTCTGCCCCAAGTTCAGTTTTTGAATCAGTTTCGCTTAAACTTAAAGGAGAAACAACTTCGGACTTTTCATCAGCAACATTCTCTGCTAAAGTACCAGAAGTGGATGACTCTTCCTGCAAATTTGCAGTTTTATCATCTTCCCATGATCCACTTTGTAAATTCATATTCTGTCCCTCCTCTGACGGGCTTTTAATGAAGAAATCAGCATGTTCACTACCTTCATTGGATGCATGTTTTATTGAAGTAAACTCCCTTCCTTCATCAGCATCTTTCATTACTTGGACCATGTTATCCACCTCACATTTCAGCGGCTCATGGCATTCTCTCGGCATCGGCAAAATCCCATCCTTCATATGTGAATCATGTTTAGTATTTGAATCCATGAACTTTGCACTTTTAAGCAAATTGTGATCATATGAGTGTAAGTGGGAAACTCTTGTTTCCTTTGCCATGGAATGATCTTGGGACTGGTCTAGGTCTTCTATAGGCTCTTGTTTTATCGCTGCAGCAGAGGCAGAATTCACGAGTAAAGAATCTCTGATTCTTGAGGCTTCTCCAATTTCACATGATTCAGATTTGACGGGCTTCAGGACAAAAGTTTCAGTTTTTCTCTCCTGAATGCTTCCATGTGGCTCAGATTTCACGGCTCCACATACAGTTGTTGCTGTTGTTTCGGGAGTGGAAGAAGAAGAATTCATGGACAAACTAAGAAATTTCAGAGAATCAACTTTTCCTAAATTGAAAAGATTTTCATAAGAGAAGTGGGATTCAGGTAGGAACGATGGTTTCAGGAATAAATCTAAGTACGCCTCAGTTTCCGAGTTATAAACTCCATGTCCAGATTTAGGTGAGGTGTGAAGGCTCGGGAAGGTATCATTACTCAAACTCTTAGGCTCGCCAAACTTTGGGGGCGATGCATCAGATTCTTCTCGTGTCAAACCTGCACTCATAAGGTTCCTACCAAGTAAACTGCTGAACCCAGGTCCACTGTTCCCATCACATTCACGGTTCGTCATTTCTGATTCACTTGGGGATTCTTCCCAGGCATCCATAGTCATATTCAAGTCCCAGTTTGATCTATGCAGACAACTCTGAGTTGAAACAGTGCTAGAACCAGATAAGACATTGATTTTTTGAAAATCATTCACATTTAGCTTCACTTTTTTCCCCAAATATGAATCTTGCAGCTCCAACTGCCCTCTTGTCACATAATCCCTGATATCCAGACAACTCTGGGATGAAACCGTGCTAGAACCAGATAAGCCATTGATTTTTTGAAGATCATTCACATCTAGCTTCACTTTATTCCCCAAATATGGATCTTGCAGCTCCAACTGCTCTCTCCTCAGAGAATCCCTGATATGCAGACTACTCTGAGTTGAAACCGTGTTAGAACCAGATAAATCATTGAATTTTTGAAGATCATGCACATCTAGCTTCATTTTATTCCCCAAATATGGATCTTGCAGCTCCAACTGCTCTCTTCTCACAGAATCCCTGATATGCATACAACTCTGAGTTGAAACCGTGTTAGAACCAGATAAAACATTGAATTTTTGAAGATCATGCACATCTAGCTTCACTTTATTCCCCAAATATGGATCTTGCAGCTCCAACTGCTCTCTTCTCACAGAATCCCTGATATGTAACTTCTCAAATGAAGCATTTCCAGATAATTTTTCTGAAGCAGATGCTTCATTTGAGATGTTTTTAGAATCCAAATTTTCCTCCTCCATTGCCAAATCAACATGACCGACTGGTTCTGAAAATCGTTCAATTCCTTCGAAGGAGACAAATTTTTCATCAGAAAAGGTATCCTTCAATCCATTTTCTACTTGTTCTCTATCATTACAGCCATCCCTAATAAGATCATGATGTTTAGGAACTTCACTTATGTCTCCATTAGCCAGAATTTTGAATCCGTATAGGCCGGACGAACCTTTGTCGCCTAAATTTGTGGGAGAACCGCCAGTTTTGTAATTTATAGATGGCGAAGAATGCATTTCAGGAGGAGGCGAAGGGGACCTGGCAAAAAATAAACGCCTTTTCTTGATCGGTATGGTTGAAATGGTCTCTCGAAAAGTCTGTGTATGAAGTTTAACTCCAAGCTGTTCATGTTAAGAGAAATCAGCAATCAATATAAAATATTTCCTTACAACAACAACAAATACTTATTCTAGTTCATAAACAAATGAATTGCTGGTAGAAAAAGTAGCACCTTCTCTTCATCCGGAGACGCCATTTTTCACTAAAGAAACAGGAACAATACTCGATTCCGTTAATACCTGCTTCAAATGGACTGCAAAAACAAAAAAAATATGATTGGAAATTTAAGCAATTAAACACAAGAAAAAAGTGAAAATGTAAATTATTCAAATAACAGTGCCACTCATGCACATCTACCAAATTCAAATAAGATAATTTAGGGTTGTATCTCTCAAAAGGAACACTAGGACTGGTATATAAAAGAGAAAGGGCGAGTCGAATATGCCAAATAATCAAATTTACTTCACTCTGATTTCTTTCTATCCTCTCAAATACCTCAAAAACTCAAACTTTGTCAATGTCACACCGCCAAAAAGAGCCGTAGGCAAGGTTGTCAGGATCGAGATCCTAGATGAGATCATTTCGAGATTGGATCGGATCCGATGGTAGGATTGGATCGAGGATCGCTTTACAAAATCTAGATTGATTTACAAAATCTGGATTGTAAGATCTGGAACACAATCTATCTTGGGCGAAATCAAAATCATTGATCTACAGCCATTTTGTCAAATCTTTCAAGATCAAAAACAGTTCCTGAGATCTGGAGGGTAGGTCTACATATCATTTGAATCCAAGCCAGATTAGTTTTTGGTAACTGAGAATTGAAGTGAAGTTAATCTCCACGCAGATCATTTGGGTCAACCATTCAATCATTCAATCTAAACAAAACCCAGTCCAAAACTAAATACCCCGAGAAGATCCGCAACTCTCTTCGTGATATTTTGAGATCTAAAATTCAACATCAAAATTCAGTTATAAACTGGATCAAGATAGAACCATTCCTCCATGAAATGGATCAAGATCTGCTGGGATCCTTGAGAGCCATCAAAAACTTATCAGGAATCTACACCCAAGTGGTTCCTTCAGCGCATCGCACACCACAAACACAAACGGAAATCAAATCCAAGAAATAGTTAAACTACAAATCAAAAGGGGGTTCTCGGATCAAATAAACAGGCGATCGAAGCACGGTTTTTGCGAAATCGAAAGCCGCCGGCCGACAAATTCCGTTAAGAGTGAATGATTACCTAATGGATCGGTCCTTCAGCCCTAGAGAGGGTTCCTTCAAGATCGCACCATGGTGTTGCTGCTGAAGGCCAGAGAGAGGGAGAGAGAGAGACCTTCTGTGCCCCTAACGCGTACTTGTTTATAGGTCACGATACGGGCAAGTGTGTATGCTCTCCCTCTCATATTGCCTTTAATAGGATTGAGAATTGGCAAAAGCATCTTAGAAATAGAAGGATTTCTCAAAATGAATCAAAATTTTTTAAATTTAACAAAAAATCATCTTTTTGCTCCAATTAGAGGATACATTTTGTGAATCGTTTTCTAATTTGAGAATACATTTTGCCAAATTTAATAATTTGAGATGTATTTTGTCAAATTATTACAATTCGATGACACATCCTGTCAATTACCCATACTTTCTTGAGTTTTAATGAAATATTACAAAAGCGGTTTTTAAGGGTGGTGTTAAATGTAGATCTTTAATGGCTAGTAGCACATCCAAAAATAACCAAATAAAATTTAAAACAAGACTTAAAACATCATTTATTTTTTTAAGCGCACTCAACCCTATTGATGTCTCTCTCTCTCACTCTCTTATTTGGTAGTTCCGCTCACTGTCACATGTAGTCGCTGGAAGGAGGAAGGCCGATTTTCATCCCCCGCCGCTAGAAGTGAAGGCCGCTGGTTTTGCCGCTGCCTGCAAGAGTTTTTCGAAGTTTCTACTCCCATTTCACCGCGCCTGCTGCAGGAACTAAGGAATGACGATGCTTTTGTTGCCCTATTTCAGGTACAACTTTTATGTTTGGATGACAACCTTTGGTTTGCACCGACATTACATAATTATAATATGTGATTGAAGTCAAAATTAATGAAGTACTCTGAAAAAAATTGAATATTCTTCAATGTTTTTAACAACTTGGATAGATCCCTATAAGGAGTACCAAATTGCTTAGTTGGTTTCAAATTTTTCTGCATATTTTCGTAAGGTTTTGCCGTGTTTTTTTTTTGAATTATCCAAATGTGTTTGTGTTGGGATTTTTCATTCCATTTTTTCAATAGGTTCACTGATAGTTGTTGATAGTAGATAGAGAGGTAGTACTGATGAATTTCATAAAATTGATCTTCTTTCAAGCAAAAATCATATATGTCAAGTTCACATAAATAGAAATATCCTAACACACTTCAAGAAAATATTTTCATAAGGTAAAAAAATTGAAATTTTTATGTATAAATGACAACTTTTGATTTACTCACATACAATCTAAGATTACAATGTGCAATTGAACTCAATATTAATAAAGTGCTTCCAATTTTTTTTGAATACTCTTCAATATGTGTTAACAACTTGGATAGATTCCTACAAAGAGTATATTGTTTGTGCTTGAATTAATAAATTATTGCATTTTGAAAATTCTACCATGAATCTAGTAGAGAGAGGTCATAATCATCTAAATAAATTCCTGGATGTACTAGATCTTCATTAAAAATCATGATTGCAACATATAAATGTAAAATAATTGATGTTTATTATCTATTGTTAAACTTGCATAATATTCATATGTTTTCATCGTTTTATATTTTTGCAGATTTATGAATTTGGAGGAGTTCTGGAGATATGAATGTAGTCGAACTTGAAACAAAGATGGTTTATCTTTTATTTTGACGAACACGTTTTGTCTTTTGAATGGTTGATATTATTGTATAATATTCAAATCTACTCCTCACTAATATTTACCTATCTTATGCAAAATGGAGAGCACACAATTTAAGAAAAAAAAGAAATTTGTACTTTTAACATTACCTTTTTTTAATATATCAAAGATTAGGCCAGACCACTATAATAATTATAATTGCTCGTATTTCTTGTAGTTTGTGTAAGGCGGCAATATTTCTACTGCCACACACTGTATATCAAGGATATCAAGCGGAGTAGTAAATCTCCCCTCGATATTACTTAGACCATAATAGTATATTTTGTGCTTGGTCCATCAATGCACTGGACGATGTGGTAGGCAGCTGCTACCCCGAAATAGGTAACACCAGTGTTAAGGAAAGGGAATGAAGACAGAGATCCTGAAATGAGGGGATGATTCCGAAGAGGAAAAGTGGGATGTGGATTATCAAGATTTAGGGTATATTTGACAGCGATATTATGCTCTGATGAGTTTGTACAAAAATGATGTCGTCATGAATGTTTTTGACATGACAATAGTAATGACCGCCATTAAGAACGAAAAAAAATTGAACATAAAAGTGGATGGAGTTCCTTAGATGAGGTCGGACAATCATGAACGACGGTATAATAGTATATATTACTTTAAAATGTGCTACAATTGACATCAAAGGGCATAATAATAGTAAATATTTAATTTAAGCCATATTATATAGTAAATATTACTTTAAAAGCACAACACAGTCAAAAATAATCTAGAATATTGTCCAAGTAAATGAAAGAAAACAATTCTCGTCAAAGTCTGTTTAATTTATCTTCTAGGTTAACCTCTAATGGGATCTTTTTCTTCTCTCCCTACAATGATAGGATCATTTCTATTATAGTCTGTTTGTTTGGACGGAATAGGAGGCCCACAATTAGAAATGAATTTCTATTTTCTATGAATTAGACTTCCAATTCTAATTTCGGAGCCCTAATTTCGTCCAACCGAATGAACCCTAGGATTTTAATGATCGTGGAATTAGGTTTTAGTTCTCTGGTCATTCAGAAATATTGAATCTACAAACCTTGCCTTATCTTTTTTATTCCTCTTTCCGTTGTAATTTGTTTTGCTGCATAAATTTGTGCTTCTTTTGTACATATGTTTATTTCTTCATTCTGAAGAATCGTCTGAAATACTTACTTGAGACTAATACTTATGCTAGATTTTTGAAGTGCTAGATTGTATTAAGAAGAAGATAACGAATCTTATGCATTTATTGCATTCAGATCCGTGACAAAAAATGATGATCTTGCGATGTTTTGTTGTATGTCATTAATTGATGGAGATATGCTTATTTAAAATACGGTGGTGTTGTTAGCACATCAATTGTCGTTATTCGAAGGCCCTTGATATTTACAGACCAATTTAAAATCCACAGACTTATATAGAAAATCAACTATCTTTTTAGAAGGATTTGCAGGAGAGCACCGCTCTCACAATGAGCATATCATCTAGCTTGCTTAATGCATGACATGGAGATTGATGTATAGATCGGTCCTTGGCTTGGAACTCGTCATCTAAAAGTATATTCAAGAATTCACTGTAGACTAGCATCCAAGGACCCATGCACTCAACGCCCACCCGACCAAACCAACCCTCACCTTGACATACTCATTTTGTGTGTGTATAATGTTTCATTGCCTTATTTACATTTATATTCATTCATATGTATAGTATAATTTCGATAAAGATTTGTTATGTTTGAACATTTTTATAATGTTTTCTAATAAATGTAGAAATGTTCATTCTTTAAAATATGCAACATAAAGCAATATTCAAAGTAAGATCAAATTTCTCATTTTCCAAAAAAAAATCATTGTTTGCTCAAAGTAACATCATTCAATCTCAAATATGATGGCATTCAAAAAATGATCACATTCATTTTTTTCAAAATAAGACACATTCAAAATATGATCACATTCATTTCCTTCAAAAAACCTTTTTCCTCCTATGTGGCAAATTAAGGCAACATTCAAAATAAAACATCATTGCTTTAAATGTCTTCTTGGGCTCACCATGATCTTTTCCTTCATACACTACATTAGTTTACTTAAATTAATGCTAACAATTCATTGATAAAATATGTTGGATAAAAATACATGAATGCTCACATTTTCCACATTCATTTGTAGTGCCCCAATTACATTAATCTTTCACCGGGGGATGCATGTAATATTGTAGCAAGTTCAAAGTTCCATATTGGCACAAATGTGGGTCTTGGATTCATTGAATCTTATGGGCATAGGTCTTCGTTTACTTCTCCTTGGAATAATAAGAATTTTGTAAGCCTCCATAATGTCATTTATGAGCCATAACTAATGGCATGTGCCTATATGGAATTCAAAATATGGCGCAAGCTCTGCAAGCTCTACAAGTGGCGTGCATTTGCAATGCACCGTGCATTGCGCCATCCAATAGTTGTCAATACATCAGCACTTGCGTCGAGATGCGTGCGCGAGATGGATGCACTTGCAGCCATTGGATGTGCTGCACTGCACGATGTAGTACAACACACCCCCGCTTCCGTGTGCACTTGTAGTCGTAGTCAATATTATTAATGATTATATATAAGATGGGTGAGAAATCAGAATACATGTTGGGTATCTGATATAATGCCCCAATTTTATCTCTTAAAACACTTTGATAGTCCTCTATGATGAAACAGTGTGTAGGCCTTAAAACACTCAGAACGCTCCCCCTGATTTGAGTAGAGATTTGAGATCAGGATGTGATGCTTTTATTCAGGGTGTAGGTCTTCTTCTATTTGACTGGTTGAAGACTTTTCACTTGCAGAGACTGAAGCAGAAAATCTGTTAAAATATATGTTGATCTGTAAGTCTCTAAATCAGCAACAGTGTGTCACCCTGAAAGTCTAACTCTGTAAACTTATGAGATCTGTAACAGTGTATCCCTTTGAAACAGCAATAATCTGAATATATAATCTCTGAGAAGAATTCAAACATTTGAATTAAACCATTCTGAAACGCCTGAAGAATCTCTGAGAATTGTAACTGCTCTGGTAATAAATTAGAATTAAACTCTGTGATAAATCCATATTTAATGTTGTCTAAAACGGCTATATTCATTAAAAATATTTAGCATTAAATATCAGAATGTGATTGACTGAAATTAAGCCTTTCAAAATCATTCTGCCTTCAGAATATAAAACTGCCTGAACATTGAACACTGCAAGAAATTCGTCGAACTGAGACTGGAGTTAGTCGAACTGAGCTTGGACTTCGTCGAGCTGAGCTTCTGAGTTGTGATCATCGTTCGTCGAACGGAACCCACAGTTCGTCGAGCTAAACTTAGAGTTAGAACTCTGAGTTCGTCAAACTGAGCTCGGCGTTCGTCGAACTGAGCTCAGCTTTCGTCGATCTGAATTTTGCGTTCGTCGAGCAGCACTTCTCTGGAATTCTTCTGAAGTAGCAACCCTAGAAATAAACCTATGACCCTAGACTATACAAAATGGGTCAAACTAATCATCATAAACAAATAATAGTGATCCTAGCCCAAATCAGTAATATGGTTTCAACACAAGCAGCTGGTCAGGTGCTCTCACTTGAGAGAAGTAGGAGCAAGTTACCCCCCTTGGGTCTGAACTTCACAAGAAGCCAAGTTTTGGTTTCAACAGCCCTCTTCCTGCCATCCTTTACGGAGGCCTATTCGTAGGGGCTTGGAACCTTCTCTCAGGTTCCCTTTGCTCTAGAATAACACCCGACCTTCTAAACACTCTGCCATGCCTGCGAGCTTCCTCTAGCCACCTGCCTCCGCCAAAATTCTTCGGCTCATCCTGCTTCGAAATCCTCGTAAGCGAGGCTAATAAGTTCTTGTTATTGCCCTCCGCCTAAACGTACCGCCCCGCACGGTCAATTAGTTCCTCGAACAAGGAGGGGGGATCTCGATCAAGTTCCATTCTAAACAACCCTTCCTACAAGCCGAATGTGAGTGCCAGCTAGAGGGTGTAGTAATCCACCTCTTGGATCTGAAGGACTTGCTCATGGAAGCGGTCGATGTAGTGCAATAACTTCTCGTCAGGTCCTTGCTTGAGGCGGAAGAGGGCGGTCGTCGGTTAACCTTTTCTTTCTCTTTTTCGACGTTGCAAAACACACCATCAATCCACTGCACAGATCCTCAAAACAGTATATAGAACCAACGGGTAGCTGGTGGAACTAGTCTCACGTCTTCCCCTTAAGGGTGATCGTGAAAAACCTGGATTTAAACACGTCAGTCATGCCGTGAATTGAAACCACGTCTTCGAACCATTATAGGTGTTGGATATGGCCATCTTTTCCCTGTATAGTAGTTGAGCACGGGTTCGTGGAAACCCTTTGGGACCGGTCGGATCATGATCTCTTCGCAAAATGGGCTCATCATCCCAGCTAGGCGAACTGTCCTCTAGAGAGGTCCATCATCCTTGCAGAAGCGAAGAGCTTGCGAGATGACACACTAGCTTCAATCGAACAAGGCTCGCCGTGACGATCTGGGTCACCCAGCCGGAGTGACGATCGACACCGAGGTCGTTGATGTAGTTCATGTGTTTGAACTACAGACAGTCAAATATAACATTTGCCATTCAATTCATATACCTCAAAAAATTTATGCTAGCCAATAAATGAATTATTTTTTAATCAAATTTCAAAACTTAGAGCTATTGCTTTTCAACCAAAATCATTTTCCTTCAACGAATGCGACCTTTATGTTTCTCATGAACTTTTGATTTTTTGCAATTAAAACTGTCATTTGCCACAAATAAATTGCTCAGTCAGTTTGTGGCAAAACCGTGGCAATAAATATTGCATGGATTTTTAGCTTTTGCCAGAGAATGGCTTTTTGGCACTTTACACTCCCGAAAGTGCAATTTTGGTACTTTGCACCCCGAAAGTTTAAATAATGTACTTTGCACCCCCCTGAAACTTCAATCCTTGTCACTTTGCACCCCAAGCATGTTAAATGAGGGGTAATTATGTCTTTCTATTATTTTTTAGGGCTGTCGGCCTCTCTCCCGATTCATTTTAAGCTACAGTTTTTGAGTCCGCCGCTCCCTCTCCTTCGCCATTCCAGCAGCCGGCTCCCTCTCCTTCTTCGTCATTCCAGCAGTTGGATCCCTCTCTGTTGGAACCCTTGTTTGGATTTGTGCTAGGTTCACTCTTAGGATGTTTTGACCCCCATGTATAGTCTGGGTCCTTGTCTAGTCTTAGTTAGATCCTTTTAGGTCAGGATTGTGCAGACCAGCATTGCAGTGGACTCAGACTTAGATTCAGAAAGATTTGTTGGATTATCTACATCAGTTCGACTATAGTCGAACTCAGCTCGACGATCGTCGATCTCCCATCGACGATCTCAGAGTTCTCTACTCTGAACTGAGCTCGACGATCTACGAGCTCAGGTCGATGATCTTGTGCTTCTCAGCAGTTATCTCAGATCTACGATAGTTGTTCTCAGGTCGACGATCTCTTAACCCATTTCGACGATCTCTGAACTAAGCTCTACGATTTTATGCTGCCTCCAGTTATCAGTTCTCTCAGATCGGTCAGAAGTATTTTGGTTATGATAAATTATTTTAAGGCAAATATATTCTGATACTTAATGCTGACATTCTCAAGGCTGATAGTCGTATTTCATGAAGCATTAATTATGGTATTCACAGAATAGTCTGTAAAGACAGTTATGGAAGTACATTTATGATTATCAGCCATTCTAGTCGTTTGGGCTCCTAAATTCTTGCATAGAATTAAGTACTGTCTGGGGAATTCAATTTCAGGCCGTTGGTCATTCTGATTAAAACAGAGAATTCAAAAATAAAGAGACAACAAGAATCACTAAGACATATAGTTAGAAAACAATCTTTTTGCTCTCAAGGTCTCTTGCTTTTGCTGAAACAAGGAAGAAGAAGAACTTGTTCAACACCCAATTCTCTCTAGTCTTCTTCTTTCTTCAGGCTTCAAAAATCTACAGAGAGCTCATATCAACATCAATCTGAAGACCTACATCCTGGACAAAGCTTTCATCTTCCTGAATCTACTCAATATCTCAGGGGGAGCTTTGGCATCATCAAAAATCCACATAGTCTTCTCATTGCGTTTGAGAAAGAGAAGACTGCCATCTACATTTCTTTAACCTCTCTTGTACAGTGTTTTTACTCCCTTCAAAAGTAAACTCCTTGGTGATAGGGCACCTGATCAAAAACCTATTGGTTTTTAGGCACCTGATCAAAAGCCTGAAGGGTTTCTAGATCTACCTGAAGCAGATCTTGTGGTGATAGGGCACCTGATCAAAAACCTAAGTGGATTCCTACCAGGGTGGTAGAAGAGTGGATGTACCCAGATTTGGGGAACCACTATAAAATTTCTTGTGTCGTCTGGTTTGCTTTTTGTTTTCTTTGTGTATTGTGCTGTGATAGTTTCTTGTGATTTTCCCTCTTTCATATAAGTATCAATAATTTAATTCCGCAATAAATCTAAATTTTTTTTTAATACTCTATTCACCCCCCCCCCTCTAGAGTAAATTCTATCTATCTCTCACTTTCAATTGGCATCAGAGGGTGTGTTTTTAAGGTTGTACAGGCTAACACCTGAACCTAAGATCTCTGATAGATATCTGTTTACTCTACTGTTTTTTCTTGTTATACCATGGCACAGTACAAGGATTTTGCAAGCACCAGACCTCTAGTTTGCAACTTGCAAAAGTTTGGAATCTGAAAGGCAAGAATCAGGCTTTATATGAATTCTATTGATGAAGACATTTTTGTTTCTATCTTAACAGGCGTACCTCCACCACCAGCTGCCCCTGCAAGTACTTCCATAAACATGACTGCAGTACCTCCTCCAGACTACAATGATGTATACAAGAAAGCAAAGATTGTTGATGCAAAAGTCATGAACATACTGACACAAACAATGTTTGATGATATGTAACACCCCAGATTTTGAGAGAGGGTCGATTTGCATTTCTGGCCAATTTTGTTTTCTGGCAGGGGGCACACGGCCCGGGACACGGGCGTGTCCCAGGCTGTGTCAGGCTGGAGTCGACGACTCGGCCGCATAGTCGACATTTTCGCTCGACGATGTGTCGAGAGAGGGCACACGGCCTGCGACACGGGCATGTCGCAGGGCGTGTCGAGCCCGTGTCGACACTCGGCCTGGGGTGTCGACACTTTCGCTCGACGATGTGTCGAGACAAGGCACACGGCCTAGGACACGGGCGTGTCCAAGGCCTTGTGAGTCAGTCGACGAAGTGTCGAGACATCGCTCGACGAGGTGTCGAGTCAAGGCACATGACCAAGGACACGGGCGTGTCCAAGGCCGTGTCAGGTAGACACGGGCAAGGACACGGGCGTGTCCAGTACCCGTGTAGTTCTCGGGTTGTTTTCGGGGCTGTGTCGATGGAGGCACACGGCCGGCCACACGGCCGTGTCATTGGGGACACGGGCGTGTTGGATCGAACATGGGCATGTCGGATGCCCGTGTGCTGTTCCAGGCGCGTCGATTTGAGACGACGAATGAGGCACACGGCCCTGGACACGGGCGTGTCAGGCCGTGTTCGGCCCAGGTATTTTATTTTTCAGGCGGATCGTGGCCATTCTTTCCTGATTTTAGGATCTGACGGTTTAGGACTGTTCTTGGGGAGTTAAGTCCGAGAATAGGGTTGGAAACCCTCATTCTTCTTCAAGTTTTTCTCTTACTAATTTCTAGAGAGAAGGGAGAGCAAGGAAGAAGGAGAGGGAGAGTTTGGGCTGTAGGAGAGGTTCCGGTGCTCCAAATCGCGAGCCGAGTCCAGATCCGTGGAGGTTAGATCGTTGCGAAGGTTTTCATCCAGCTTTTTTTCGCCATGGCAAGGAAGAGGAGTCAGAAGGTAACGACACTTCTCCTCTCGGTCTTAGGATGCACGTCTTTAGCATCTTTTCTTTCTAATTTATGGGCACCAAACTCTCAAATGAGAGGGGTTTTGGGTCGCCAAGGTTCAAGAGGAACCTCCGGGTTGATTGAGTCCATCCCCGGCATATTTTGCATTAGAGATCCGCTCCGTTAGTGGATTAGGCATGATGGGTAAAGCCGTAGTCGCGACCGTTAATCCGACTCGGTGATGTTGCATACGAACGTTAAGGATTCGTAGAGATTCTGTTGTGGCAAGACGTCGTTTGTGATGTGGTGATGCTTTCCCCCTTTTTCTCGAGTGAGTACGTGTAGTTGGAACCGGACAGGGTTAGCTCCTCGTGGCAGTAGATGTTTTCCTTGGTGGACAAGATTAGCTCCGCATGAGTTGGAGATGGTTTCCTTGGTGCGCGGGGACGCTGCAGTACAAATGAGGGACTAGGGTGGATTTGTCTTGGTGTGTGTTGTGCCAAGGCGTGGCTATGTCTCCGTGGTCAGCTGGCTATCCCGTGACGTTCACGTCATGTGCGGAGGGTGTCCCGGCGAGACTAGTTCCCTTCTGTGAGACTGACGAGAATGCCAAGCATGGGGGCAAACCCGGGCAATGAGGCCATGAGCGGGTGGGGTCCGGCAAGGCTTCTTAGAATCGGTCAGTTTTGTGTTTGTTGGAATCCTGACATGAGACGTCAGAGCTTGAAGGCAAGCCCGGGCTAAGACCTTGAGCGGGTGGGGCCTTGATAAGAGTTCCATGAGGCGGCCTGTGAGCCGTTGGGGGAAATGGTGACCCCCCTTTGTTTGCGGCTTTATGCCAATGGGGAATCGATGAGTACCCATATGACGTGATGATGTGCTAGATGCATACGAGTTACGGTGCCTTGGGTGAAACCCAGGTTATTGCATACATGATTGCATAAGTAGGCCCTTTTATTATATGCTCAACCAGTAGAGAACATGTATGATGTGTGTGACATCCAAGCCTGTTTATGTAGTTGCTTTTCTTGCTTATGATTATTGCATACAAAGTGCTAACTTGCAGGTTGGAAGGGTACCTCGGGGTCCGTTAGGGGCGGCCGGGAGGAGATGTGTTGTTACACAGTTTGAGGTCAGCCTTTGCTGACCCACGTTACTAATAAATTTTACAGGGCAAGGATCGCATGCAGGAGCTAGCTCGCCGGCCAGAAAGGCCTAAGCCTCATGAAGTGCTTTTCTTTTTGTAGCTCTACTTATGTGATGTTGTATGTTTGAGACTCATGTTGTCCGGCTTGCATGCCGAGGTAGACTAGGAGTGCTAAGCACATTCTTGACTGTTGTATTATTTGATTTTGGACACTTGTAGTAAGGCCATAAGGCCATTTGTTTTACTCTTCTAGTGGTGGATAACTTCTTGTCTTGCTTGTGTTTCCGCTTTGTTGTGCAAAGTGTTTTGAGTGTGAGTAGCTATATCAACTTTTAATACTAAAGTTGTGGCGTCCGTATGTTGTGGGGCTCCGGCCGGACCCATATTATACGTTCATGACAGGGGAGGTGTTACATGATATATTTCAGAAAGTAGCTGAATGTGAATCAGCTAAGCCATCTGGGATTCCTTAAACCAGATGGTTGCAGGATCAACATATAAAAGGAAGGACATGTACGCTTAACTCATCTCCCAGTATGAGAATTTTAAAAAGGAAGAAACTGAGCAAGTTTCTGAGATGTACAATAGACTCAGTATCATTGTTAATGAGCTGAAAACTCTTGACAAAGACATCTCAGTCACAGAAATAAATGACAAGATTCTCATGTGCTTCCCCGGCTCATGAGACTCTAGAATCTGGCCTATCAGAGAGACCATAAACACACATGTGATGACTACAGAATCAGTCTTAGGAAAGCTGAAATCCTATGAACAGCTGCTGAAGACAAGAGAAGCTGAGCAACAAAAGATTGTCACACCAACTAGGAAGGAGCAGAGTATAGCCTTTAAAGTTTCAGAGGAATCAAAAACTTCTCCATCAAATGAAGAGTTGATGAGTTCTTTGCAAAGAGATTCTTCAAGATGGGGAGAAAAGAATTCAGAAGGAAATCATCAAGGAGTGATGATAAACCAAGGTATGACAAAACTCCTTCTAAAGAGATTATCTGTTTTGGTTGCAGGAAACCTGGACATATTCTTCCAGAATGTCCAGAAAACAAGCATAAGGAAAGGAGAAAGGAGAAGACTCCAAGAAGCACTCCAGCAAACCATCCTCCGACAAGCACAAGAAGAAGGAGAGAGGGTTTGTTGCAGAAACATGGAGTGACACTGAAGAATCATCTTCCTCCAGCTCTAGTGAAGATGAAGAAGAAACAAAGGCCAAAGAAATGTGCTTAATGGCCATCAAAGCTTCAGGGCATGTCTCAGAAGAAGAAGAAGAATCTGAAGAATGTTCAGATTGTGATCAGGTATTGGAAGACTTTGACTTTACCTCTAAAAATTTTAAAAATAACTTTAAATCTATGTGTACTGATTTGATTAGATCTGAGAAGGAAATCAAACTTCTCAGAGATAAGCAATTTAATTATGATAGCTTAGTATCAGAAAACATTAAATTGAAAAATGAAATAGACATGTATAGTGAACAAATCACTTTTCTGAAAGTTGAATTAAGTAAAGCAAAACAGCTAGGGGAATCACTGAATGGAAGAAGCAAACAGCTAGTAGAAATTACCAGCACACTTAATGCTAGACTTAATAGAAGTAAGTTAGGATTAGGTGCATCATCCAGTGAACCACCAATTATTCAGAAAAACTACCTTTCACAACCTATAAAGTTTATTTCAGATAAAGGTAAGAAGAATACAGAACAAATTAAAATAGTTAACAAAGTTTTAAAACAAGTTGAGATAAATAAAGAAAAACAAAAAGCTAAGTCTGAACAAAAATCGTCGAACCAAGATCGACGATCTCAGCATTATGCATCGAACGACGATCGACGATCTCAGAACCCAGAGCTTGAGCCTAAAACACTCTGTAAACGGGGATCAACGATATCATTATGTATCGTCGAACAGAGATCGACGATCGTGGAACCCAGATAATAGCCACTATTATTCTGAGAACCAAGATCGACGATATCAATGTTGGTCGTCGAACGCAGATCGACGATCTCAACTAAAATCGTCGAACTCAAAACAGTTTCATCAAAACTATAATTTCAACAGAAATTTCAATAAGAATTCTAACTCTAAACCTTTCAATCCCAAGGTTACTAACTGAATACTCCCACCTAGGAGATTTCATCGCTTAGGTTATAAAAGTCAACCTGAATACTCTTATATTTCAAGTTTTAAGTATGAAAAGAAGCCAGGACCCAAGGTTACCTGGGTCCAGAATATATAAGTTATTTTTCCTTGCAGATAAAGACTTATCCTACCATACAGGATAAGTGGTATTTGGATAGTGGGTGTTCCAAGCACATGACAGAAAACAAGGCAAATCTAAGTAACTATAAGGCAAAGATAGGTCCAAATGTTATATTTGGAGACTCAAGCTTTGGTCAGACAGAGGGCTATGGAGAATTTACACTTGAAGTTGTCACATTCAGGAAAGTGGCATATGTAAGTGGGCTGAAACATAACTTGATATCCATAGGTCAGCTATGTGATGCAGGTTATGAGGTATGTTTTACTGAATCTAAATGTAATATTTCTTTAAACAACAATACTGTGTTGTCAGGTATTAGGTTAGGCAATATCTATTTAGTTGATTTTAATTCTGCTTGTTCAGAAATCTGTTTGTTTAACCAGGTTAGCAATAATAATACATTGTGGCATAAAAGGCTAAGACATGTAAATCTTAGAAACATTGCTAGGTTATCTAGGGACAACCTTGTTAGAGGATTGCCCTCTTGCCCCTACAAGAAGGAAAGCCTTTGCAAGACTTGTCAAGAAGGCAAGCAAACTAAAAATAGTTTTAAATCAGTTAATAAGAGTGATTCACCTAGAATTTTGTATCTGCTTCATTTGGACCTTTTTGTACCAATTGTTGTACAAAGCCTGGGAGGGAAGTTCTATACTTTAGTTATTGTAGATGATTTCTCTAGGTTCTCTTGGGTTTTCTTCTTGAGAAACAAGTCTGATAATTTCAAAGTTCTTACAGACTTTCTAAAATGCATAAAGATTGAGTACTCTACAACAGTTGCATTGATCAGAAGTGATTATTGCACTGAGTTTGAATCTCTTCCTATGCAAGAATTCTGTGAGAAGGAAGGTATCAGACACTGCTTCTCTGCTCCCAGAACTCTTCAACAAAATGGGTAGTTGAAAGGAAAAACAGAACACTCATTGAAACTGCATGCACATTGCTTGTTGATGCTCACATGTCTCTATCCTACTGGGCAGAAGCTGTAAGCACAACAATTTATGTCCTGAATAGAAGTTTGATACACAAACATAAAGGCAAGACCCCCTATGAATTACTCAAAGGGAAGAAACCTAAAATAAACTACTTTAGAATTTTTGGTTGTATCAGTTATATACATAATAACAACAAAGATTATCTTAGAAAGTTTGAAGCCAAATCTACAATGAGAATCTTTCTAGGATATTCCCAAGTTAGCAAGGCATATAGGGTTCTCAATAAATCATCCTTGAAAATTGAAGAGTTTATACATGTTACATTTGATGAAACAAATATGTTTTACAAGGAGAAGGAAGCTTCTACCAGTGATCATTTGCAGGTACAAAGTCTATGTAAAAAAGCTGGATGACTTAAATCTCATCTAGAAGGTGATATCTCATCCTTCACCATAAGAAAATGAAGACAATGAAGAAGACATTATGGAAGAAACTGAACTTCCTCCAACAGCAGAAGTAATTCCACAAGAGGAATTCACTACAATTATTGTTGCTGAACCAACTCCACCATCTGATTTTGTCACACTTAGAGATCACCCTAGATCCCAAATAATTGGAGACATGTCAGCAGGTGTACAGACAAGACATCAACTCAACCATAATGTGATGCATGTCTGTTTTCTCTCTCAAATTGAGCCTCAATGCATAACTGATGCTGAGCAAGATCCTCATTGGAACATTGTAATGCAAGAGGAACTAAATCAATTTAAAAGATGTAGAGTTTGAGACTTAGTTCTAAGGCCTAAAGGTTATCCAGTAATTGGAACTAAGTGGGTTTTCAGGAATAAGCTTGATGCCTAAGGTGTGATTGTGAGGAACAAGACTAAGCTTGTTGCTTAAGGATATAGGCAAGATGAAGGAATTGACTATGATCAGACTTTTGCTTCAGTTGTCAGGCTAGAAGCTATAAGGATTTTTCTGGCCTATGATGCATTCAAAAAGTTCACAGTGTATCAGATGGATGTCAAAAGTGCATTCTTAAATGGAGAACTTAAAGAAGAAGTGTATGTTGAACAACCTCCAGGTTTTGTTTCTCCAACTCATCTCTCTTTTGTTTTCAAACTGTATAAGGCTCTCTATGGTTTAAAGCAAGCTCCAAGAGCTTGGTATGAGACCTTAGCCAGCTTTCTTTTAGGGCATGATTTTTCTAGAGGCATGGTAGATAAAACGCTTTTTACAAAATTGCATCATGATAAAATTTTATTAGTACAAATATATGTAGATGATATTATATTTGGTTCTACTAATCTCAAATTGTGCAAGAGATTTTCTAATCTAATGCATTTCAAATTTGAGATGAGCAGCATGAGAGAGTTATCTTATTTCATTGGTCTCCAAGTGAAACAATCTCCTGATGGTATTTTCATCTCCCAATCTAAATATGCTAATGAGCTTATTAAGAAGTTTGGGATGGCTGATGCATCTTCTATGAAGACTCCCATGGCTGCCAATGGAACATGGAAAAACATGTTGATCAGACCAGGTATAAGGTCATTGTTAGATCCCTACTATATCTAACAGCAAGTAGATCAGATATCATGTTTGCTACATGTCTATGTGCTAGGTTCCAAGTGAACCCTAAAGAATCTCATCTTATTTTCATAAAAAGGATTTTGAGATATATAAAGGGTTGTCCTAATCTAGTACTCTAGTATCCAACAGAGTCAGCATTTGAGTTGACTGGATTTTCAGATGCTGACTATGCTGGATGTAGAGTTGATAGAAAGAGCACTTCAGGAACTTGTCAATTTTTGGGTGATAGACTTGTGTCCTGGTTTTGCAAGAAGCAAACATCTGTATCAACATCTACTGCTGAAGCTAAATATATGGCTGCTGGCAGTTGCTGTTCACAGATTTTGTGGATACAAAACCAACTCTTAGATTATGCTTTCAATCTAAATAATTCAACCATTTTTGTGATAATACTAGTGCTATATCTATAGCACATAATCCAGTGCATCATTCTAAAACAAAGCATATAGATATAAGACATCATTCCATTAGAGATTATGTAGACAAAAAGAAAATTAATCTAGACTTTTTCCCCACTGATTTTCAAAGAGCAGATATTTTCACCAAACCCCTTGATGAAAAGAAGCACATGTTCTTCCTGAATCAACTTGGAATGATCAATGAGAAGGATTAATTTAATTTTTGTCTTCAGTTTTTGGATCTGTTCCTAAATCGTCGAACGGAGATCGACGATCTTCGAACAGCTCTTGAGCTAAATCGTCGACCTAAGTTTGAGACAGCTCTGTGTGAAGACAAAAATCGTCGACCAGAGATCGACGACTTTGCTTCAGTAAATTAATTGTCGAGCTATGCTCGACTATCAATTTCCGACTGAGACCAAAGATGTTATTTGTTTATAAATTAATCTTTGACCTAAGATCGATGTTTTTGATTTTTTGTATCGTCGGACAGAGATCGTCTTTTCATATTCCAAAAACCTATATGTAGGTTTCTCTTCGATCTCTGTCCCGCGCTTTCATTTTTTCCTTTGCCCTTGATCTCCTCTCTCTTGAGTCTACAGATCTTCCACGGTGATTTCTGCGGCGGCTCTTTCAGCGATGAAGTTCGACACTGGTTTCGACGTCGACTTCGAATCGATCAGTCACTATGATCCTATTTTTCAAGAAATGTTACAGTTATGTGATGATCAGGGTCTGAAGAAGTTCATGTCTACAAGGATCAAACTATCTATTGCTGAAATCAAAGAATGAGTTTACTCTTCTTCAACAAATGACTCTTCAATGATCGAGTTCATTTCAGGACAGCAGGTGATTCTAAACCCTGCAATTCTTACAGAAATTTTTGAGTTGAAAAATGGAACAGACGAGATGGAACAAGATAGTTCTGAGTATAGCAGGATGTTAATGGAGATGGGTCATGCTGAGGGCATCCCATCTAAGCTCTTAAAGAAGAATTTATCTGTTGGTTTTAAGTTCCTTGCTGATATTGTGGGCAAGGTACTGCTGGGTAAGCATTCGGCCCATGACAACATCAATAGGCAACAGTTTGTCATTATGTCCGCTCTAGTTAATAAGAAATCCTTATATTGGGCTAGTTTGTTCTTTGATTTGATTAAGAGAAAGAACAGTAAGAAGGAAGTCTGCTTAGGAAGGATTCTGGGAATCTTCCTTCTGAAGAAAGCTCCAGAGCTACTGGTTTCCACAACCATAGCTATCAATGCAAGCAAGAGGTTGGACTCCTCTCTGTTTGGGAAGTGGGAGAGGATAATTCAAAAGCCCTCCAAGGCTGGAACTTCCTCCAATATATCTGAGGACACAAGGGCTGTGACAGCCACTCCTCACCCTAATGAAGAAGTTCCTCCTCCTCCACCTCCAGCATCCACTGTCATTCCCAGTGTTCGAACTCCTCCCTCATCCTCAGTTATCCCTCCTTCTCCACCTTCTCAGTCACCATTTACCCTTCACCCTGTTGAACCTCAAAACCTCCACACCATATCTTTTCCTAATTTTGACCTACTCTCACCTCACTCATCTCCTTCTTGTCCACATAATTCACCCATCGACATTGAAGCCTCCACATCACAATCTCCACAAAATTCTTTGAGAGACTCCCCTATTCAGGATGACATCATGACTGATTTCATTCCTTATCCCTCTCATCATTATGTCTCAACTCAGACTCCAACTGAGTTTCTTCATGTTGATCCCTCTTTTCTCTCTCATCTTCTGGAACTCCTCACTCCAACTCTAAAATCCTTGATAGCAGAGTATATTTCACCTCTTGCTCAATCTATCTCCTCTCTTTTTGCCTCTCTTTCTGCTTCCCTTTCTGCTTCCTCTGTCTCTTCTTCATCTAGGGGCCTGATTCCAGTTCTTACTGAAACCAGGCAGGGGGAGATGTCCCATGAAGATGCAGCAGGTTCAGCCTCAGCAAAACTTACAGCTCAGTTTCCTCCAGCAGTACAGGAAGAAGAAGTGTTTCAGGAATTTTGTGCATATATAGTTCCTTATTCAGATTTTCTTATGTCGGATGAGGACACTGATGTGTCAATCCCTGGCATTTCTAGTGGTTACTGCTTTATAAATCCTTCCATTGATTTACAATTTCTTTTGCACTCTTTCTCTGTGTTTAGATCAGTCTGGACTTCAGTTGAGATAAACTCTTCCAAGGCCATGGTCTGTTATACCAGACCCATAAGTCCTTTAGTTGTGAAACAACTCTTGCAGATTCAGTCAGCTCCAATTGCTCCAATCTGTACAGTTATTCAGCCAGTTACAATTTGTACAGATATGTCATCCCCTATGGCTGTTGAGCCTATGCCTATTACAGAAGATAAGGATGAGCTTGATGCTCTCTTAATTGCTGATGCACTGATTGATCTAGTGGCTTCAGGAAATCTGGCCTTAGCCCTAGAGACTTGTTTAATAAATCTCTGTGAGCCTTGTGCTCCTCTTGCTGAAGTATATTCTATGGATATTGATCTAGTCCCAAGTCCCCTTGGACCTTCCTATTCCATAGATTATAGTCCTCTTCCCTCTCTGGATGATCTTATTGCTCTTGACATTCAGGAAGAAGCTAAAGAAAAAGCTGCTAAAAAGACTTATGAAAAAGCTGCTCCCAAGGCTGCTCCCAAGCCAGGCAATACTAATGATACTCCTTACTACATCTTGAAAGGGATTACTCCATACCCTGACATGGAAAGCTGGATGTGGTTATCAAAAAATGAACAGAAAGCCAGGAAGAAGAGCGGGAGATACTCACCTCCTCCTCAGAAGTTCAGAAGAGGTCCTCCTCCTCCTCCTGCTGGTGCTTCAGGAGCTATTCCTCAAGCTTCTAATGCATCTTCCAAGCCTTCCTCATTCTCTAGAACATATTAAAGGCAGGATAGATCTTCCAGATCTCATTCCCAAGAAAGCAGTCAGCAGCATAGAAATCAAAGTTCTACAGAGCAAATAAAGGAAGTTATTTATCAGAAACCTTCCTTTTCTCCTCCTCAACAAGTTCTTCCCAAGGTTCAGAAGACAGCTGCTTATCAGTCCAGAAGACATGATGAATCTCATAAGCCCAAAGGAAAGTATAGTGTGGTTGCTCCTCCAAGATCTATTTATTCTCAAAGTGATGAACAACATAGCACAACAAACTTTCAGGCTCAATCTACTCAGTTCAAAGCAGTTTCAATGTTGCCTCCTCAAGATGATCAGCCACCTATTGAACAGGAAGTTGATCCTAACTTTAGAATGTCCAGGCTTCAAGAACTGATTGGTCTCTCTTAGATAAGAAAAGCTGTAGCAGAAGGAGAAGATCCATCTAGGTTTTTCCACCATGTCATCCTACAGAGAAAAAGAGCTGGACAAACTCCAAGTTAGCAAGAAAGTCTTCAATCCAGCTGAATATATGGCATTGCATCCAAAAGCAATTGTGCCCAGGACTAGTGCTCAGACAAATATTGGTGGACAAGACCTGATCACCTCTAAGAAGGATATACCAGATCCACTCAGAAAGATAATCTTTTGTAAACCCTCCTCTGGTTCTTCATCTGATAAACTATAGTTTGTATTTATTTTTAATGCTTAACTGCTTATGTACAATGCATTGCTATAACATATCTGCTGATGTTATGTCATCCCTACAGATATTTATGGTCTTTGTATTTTTATTTGTTTTCAGTTTTGTTTTTGAGTGACCTCACACAAATAGGGGGAGATTGTGGAACCCTTGTTTGGATTTGTGCTAGGTTCACACCTAGGATGTTTTGACCCCCATGTATAGCCTGGGTCCTTGTCTAGTCTTAGTTAGATCCTTTTAGGTCAGGATTGTGCAGACCAGCATTGCAGTGGACTCAGACTTAGATTCAGAAAGATTTGTTGGATTATCTACATCAGTTCGACTATAGTCGAACTCAGCTCGACTATAGTCGAACTCAGCTCGACGATCGTCGATCTCCCATCGATGATCTCAGAGTTCTCTACTCTGAACTGAGCTCGACGATCTACGAGCTCAGGTCGACGATCTTGTGCTTCTCAACAGTTATCTCAGATCTACGATAGTTGTTCTCAGGTCGACGATCTCTTAACCCAGTTCGACGATCTCTGAACTAAGCTCTACGATTTTATGCTGCCTCCAGTTATCAGTTCTCTCAGATCGGTCAGAAGTATTTTGGTTATGATAAATTATTTTAATGCAAATATATTCTGATAATTAATGCTGACATTCTCAAGGCTGATAGCCGTATTTCATGAAGCATTAATTATGGTATTCATGGAATATTCTGTAAAGACAGTTATGGAAGTGCATTTATGCTTGCCAGCCATTCTAGCAGTTTGGGCTCCTAAATTCTTGCAGAGAATTAAGTACTGTCTGGGGAATTCAATTTCAGGTCGTTGGTCATTCTGATTAAAACAGAGAATTCAAAAAGAAAGAGACAACAAGAATCACTGAGACATATAGTCAGAAAACAATCTTTTTGCTCTCAAGGTCTCTTGCTTTTGCTGAAACAAGGAAGAAGAAGAAGTTGTTCAACACCCAATTCTCTCTAGTCTTCTTCTTTCTTCAGGCTTCAAAAATCTACAGAGAGCTCAAATCAACATCAATCTGAAGATCTACACCCTGGACAAAGCTTCTATCTTCCTGAATCTACTCAATATCTCAGGGGGAGCTTTGACATCATCAAAAATCCACAGTCTTCTCATTGTGTTTGAGAAAGAGAAGACTGTCATCTATTTTTCTTTAACCTCTCTTGTACAGGGTTTTTACTCCCTTCAAAAGTAAACTTCTTGGTGATAGGGCACCTGATCAAAAACCTATTGGTTTTTAGGCACCTGATCAAAAGCTTGAAGGATTTTTAGATCTACCTGAAGCAGATCATGTGGTGATAGGGCACCTGATCAGAAACCTAAGTGGATTCCTACCAGGGTGGTAGAAGAGTGGATGTACCCAGATTTGGGGAACCACAATAAAATTTTTTGTGTCGTCTGGTTTTCTTTGTGTTTTCTTTGTGTATTGTGCTGTGATAGTTTCTTGTGTTTTCTCTCTTTCATATAAGTATCAATAATTTAATTCCGCAGTAAATCTAAACAAATTTTTTTTAATACTCTATTCACCCCCCCTCCCCATTTAGAGTAAATTATATCTATCCCTCACTTTCACTCTCCTTCGCGATTCCAGCAGCGCGGCTCCCTCTCCTTCATCGTGATTCCAGCAACGCGGCTCCCTCTTCTTCTTTGCGATTCCAGCAGCGCGGCTCCCTCTCCTTCTTCGCGATTCCAGCAGCCCGGCTCCCTCTCCGTCTTCTTCAACGCTTCCAGTCGCCGGACCTTCCAATCATCGGATCTTCCATTAGGGTCGCATGGGAGGCGTGCGCAAATCTAGTAGTTGCGAGTCGTGGGGCTGACGTGCAGCATGTCATGTGGCAGAAAACCCTAATCAGCACTCTTGCTGAACCGAAAATAAAGTGTACCCGTTGTTGGACCGGCTGGGAGAGGAAACTCATTTAAAACTGGGCCGATTTGGGAAAGATGAACAGTGTGAGGCTGGCTGGGAGTGGATTGGACCGGCATCTTGTTTTGTTCTTTCCACTCCTCTTTGTTTTAGACAGTTAGAGTGTTTTGTTCTGGATTGGAGAGAGGCCGACAGCCCTAAAAAATAATAGAAAGACATAATTACCCATTATTTAACATGCTTGGGGTGCAAAGTGCCAAGAATTGAAGTTTCGGGGGTGCAAAGTGCAATATTTAAACTTTTGGGGTGCAAAGTGCCAAAAGTTGCACTTTCGGGGGTGCAAAATGCCAAAAAGCTCCAGAGAATTCTGTCGTGTGAAAAACTTTGTTCTCTATTTTTATCCAGTGGGTGACAGATGGCCCACACTAGGCCATATGTGAGTCAGCCCCTAATGGTACAGCAAAAAAAAACAATGGCTATTGGGCCCATGGCAGGGCAGCTGAACCACCCAGTGAGTTTAGTCAAAAACATCATAGAATGTATGTTTGACAAGACAATGGTTATGTTCGCTGCCACGAAAATAAACTAGTTTTGAGCATAAAATGCATGAATTTTTTTAAATGAGGTCGAGCGTTCATGAACGACAGTTCATAACCACCACCAGCATTCACGACCGCCGCCGCCGCGCCAAACAAAGCCTAAGGCTTCATTTGAGGGGACTTATTTTCACCGGTCAAGCGGTCACGACCGCATGAACAGGACCATAATTAAGGCCTGGTTTATGGGTGCAAACGAGTCGAGCTCGAGTCGAGCTTAACAAAATTTCCAAGCTCGAGCTCGACTAGCTCATTTATCCCAGCTCAAGCTCAAGCTCGAGCTCAATGCCAACTTATCGAGCTCAAGTTGCTCGCGAGCTTTTTAGCTCATAAGCTTTATTTTTTATTTTTTTTCATATTTTATCTATATATATTTTTTCAAAAAATTGGAATAAAAAGCTCGCGAGCCGGGTCGCGAGCTCATGAACATTAATATTCGAGCTCGAGCTTGCCTCGTAATCGAGCTCGAGCTCGAGTCAAGCTTTTTTCGAGCCGGCTCAACTAAACTTGCACCCCGAGCCTGGTTCATGCGGTCGTGACCGCTTGACCGGTGAAAATAAGTCCTCTCAAATGAAGCCTAAGTTGCTATAGATACTGGTTGAGCTTCTGCTTTGATGATATGATTCTGAAACTGGATGAAAATTTAGAATTGTTACATAGAACATTTACATACAGCATATTGGAAAATGTCACAAGCATACAATGCATACAATGCACAAAAGCAAGGCCTAAACACAGAAAAGGAAGCAGTTTTACACATACTTTGCCCATTATGGTTTTTCCTGCAGCCCTTCGAGGAGATGCTGAATCCTGTACTTCATCACGGGTTGGCCGGATCGGGTTCGCTTTGACATGTTCTCCCTGAAGAATTTGCGCTTCGCCTCAACTTTCAACCTCTCTTCCATCTTCGCGCGGATCATTGCCTCTCTCTCCGCCCTCGCTTTCTCCACCTCCGCCCTCTTTCTCTCGACTTGTTCGGATAAAAACTGCAGGCTACTTTTCTTCTTTTTGCCGATTCTTCGAGATTTCAGAACGGCGGCATCTTCGTTCGCAACCTGCAGGAGTTCATGACGCAAAGACGAGTTGTAGGATTAGATACAGACCTAATTGAAATGGGCGCATGCGGCATTCACACAACCAACTCAAATGCGACGACCAATAAATCTTCAATACAATTCCCAAGTACTTGGTCCTACAAATAAAGAGGGAGATTGGGCTAATCGATGGATAGTCCAACGAGGTGACTTAACCCATGCAAACATATAAAGAACGGACTGGGATCCTCTCTAGTTCACACGAATTGGAGGGGATCCAGTTCGCGGCCTGGATTGCTTCCTCTCAGATCGAACGGCGGACAGGCGAGAGCGCTGATCTGGCTAGTGGGCCCCGCGAATGCACTTAAGTTTCTATCTACCGTTGGATTTTGGAGGAAGCAATCAAGGCCGCGAAGGCCGCGAAGGCCGCGAACTGGATCCCCTCCAGTTCGTGTGAACTGGAGAGGATCCCAGTTCATAAAGAACACATAAAAATATGAAAATTAGCAGTGAACGCGATGACAAGCTCCGATATAATTTTATGTCGGGCATGTCATTTATATATTTTATTTCTCATCAAATAAGAAGGTTAACATTGCAGAGGGTTTATTTTGAAGGCAAAAGGATGATGACAATGATCAAATTTGTATTATTTTATATAAGTTGCTACTAATTTCATAGAAAAGTAGAAAATTAATTGCATTTGAACTTCTATGACAAGCCTCATAGATTTGCCATCTAGCAAAAGAGGGACAAACCTCAATATTTGGCAATGAAGAATGGCTCTTGTTGGGCTCGCTTGGTTGCCTGATCGACTTCTTAAACTTGCTAATGTGTTTTGCATTTCTGTAAAACTCTCTCTGCTTTTCTGAAAAAAGAAAAGAGGAAGTTTTAATATTCTCTGCGCAGTGATTAAACTGCAATGTAAACATTGTTTTAGGATAGTCTGACCCAGTAAAAAGCTGGAATGCCCACGTTAACACTCCGTTTGGCACTCCGTTTGGCACTCCGTTTGGCACTCCGTTTGCACTCCGTTTGGCACTCCGTTTGGCACTCCGTTTGGCACTCCGTTTGGCACTCCGTTTGGCACGGTGGTAGCGTCATGAACACAATGGTTAAATTGTCATTCGTTAAGGATCACCTAACAAACATCATTCGTTTGAACATAAAAATAGATGAAGTTCCTTAGGTAGGCGTTAACGAATGTCAATTTAACCCCTCATGTTCATGACCGCCCCCACCGTGCCAAACGAAGACTAAGGCTCTGTTTGGCAGAGTGGTGGCGGCCGTAAACGCATGGGTTAAACCGTCATTCGTTAAGGACCACCTAACAAACATCATCTGTCTGAACATAAAAGGGGATGAAGTTCTTTAGGTGGGTGTTAACAAATGACAATTTAACCCCGTGCCACCACCATCGTGTCCAACGGAGCCTAAGTTCAAACAATAATTACCAGCCTCACAAGATACATATACATATAAAAGCTCAAGCTTTTTTTAGTTTAAAAAAGCTTGAGCTGGTTCTCACACAATACATGTCAGAATTAGGCAAATAATATATGCATTTTATAGCCAAGAATGAGATATACAACTATCATGTTAAACATTCTTTCACAATTTGCACGGTTTGGTCGGAATCTTGCCAGAAAGGTTGTTGGCTCGAAATGAATATAATAATAAATTTCAAAATTCGAGTCAGCAACTTTTTGGCTCAGATTCCGGCTAAACCGTGGAAATTTTGAAAATATATTTAACATAAAAGTTGTAGATCTCGTTCTTGGCTACAAAATGCATATATTATTTGTCTAATTCCAACATGTATTGTGCGAGAACTAACTCAAGTTTTTTTAAGCATAAAAAACTTATGTACTGTGCGGGCGTACGGGCAAGGCATTTGGGGGGTATGTAAGCTTAAAAAAACTTATGCACATATATGTATGTATGTATGTATATGTATGTATATATATTTATTACTCTCCACCTTCATTAGCTTCCTTTTCTCCTCCCCACTCGGTGCCTAGGAGTCATGGGGGAGGGGTGAGGGATGATAGGACTTAGTCTTTTAAAACTAACGGCCGTTGACCAAATCATTTTAGTGGATCGTGGAGCCGAACCAGGATACGCAGCCCCAGAGGTCGGTGCACATGGAGACGGGACAGTCTAGCACTGGAGTCCAGCCAGCGGGGACTGTGAGTCCCGATCATTAGTAGTTATTATAGATTTGTTTCTGCATTGAGTGACTTGTAGTGAGGATCTTGATGTATCGGGCAGGAGCCCTCTTTAGTACTTTGTTTATTCTTTTTGTGGACTCTCCCTTCGTGGAGACTTTTATTATATATATATGTGATTCTTGTGTATTTTGTTTATTCTTTTTTGTGAACTCTCCCTTCGTGGAGACTTTTATTATTATATATATATATATGTGATTCTGGTGGACTAGTTTTATTTTACTCATGTACACTTATTCTACTCTTCTGTGATCGGTATGGCCAGCAGGATCAGTGTTTTGTATATATATATATATATATATATATGTATATATATATATATATATATATAGTATATGTATATATATGTATATATATATATATATGTATATACGTATATATATATATATAGTATATATATATATATATATATATTATATACATATATACGTATATATATATATATACATATATGTATATATATATATGTATGTATATATACATACATATACGTATGTATATACATACTATAGTGGGGTCGGCTATATGGATCTTTTATCATAATCTCACTAATGCGGTAATGCCTAAGTATATCACGTCTTTCCTTATAGTTTCATTCCAAATCTGTATTGGTCTACCCATCCCTCGTTTAACATGCCTAGTGACTAGACTCTTGCAATGCCTAAAAGGTGTCTGTAATGGTCTCCTTTGTACATGTCCAAACCACCTTAGTCGAGCTTCTTGCATCTTCTCTGCAATTGGTGTTACTCATGTCTTATCCATGATACATTCATTCCTAATTTTATCAAGTCTTGTGTGTCCACACATCCACCTAAGCATTCTCATCTCCGCAACTCACGTTTTTTGCTCATGTACACAATTCACTGCCCAACACTCAGGCAATAGAGCATCACTGGTCTAATTGCGGTACGGTAAAACTTGTCCTTAAGTTTTAATGGTATTTTACGATCACATAAGATCACTGGCGCGCCTCTCCACTTCAACCAACCTGCTTGAATTCTATGTGTCGCATCTTTATCAATGCATCCGTCTTTTTGAACTATTGATCCAAAATATTTAAAACACTCGCTACGGGAAATATCTTGATCCCCCAACTTAATAACGAAGTCACTTGTCCTTCTTGTACTGCTAAATTTAAGCTCCACATATTCTGTCTTTTCTCTGCCAACCTAAAACCCCTCTTTTCTAAAGTGTCTCGCCAAATTTTAAGTTTTGTGTTTACACTCTCGCACGTCTCATCAGTCAAAACGATATCATTCGCAAACAATAAACACCAAGGTATTGCTTGTTGGATATGTCGGATGAGCTCATCTAAGATAAGGGTAAAGAGATAAGAGCTTAAAGTTGAACCTTGATGTAAGCCAATAATGATGCAATAATGATGGGGAATTCCTGTGTTAATCCTCCAGATGTCCTCACCCTTGTCATTGAATTTGTATACATATCTTCGATTGTGTCAATATATTATACATTTACACATTTCTTTTCTAAGACTCTTCATAAGATCTCTCTTGGAACTCTATCATAAGTTTTCTCAAGATCAATAAACAGCATATGCAAATCTTATTTTCTTTCTCTGTAGTTGTCAATAAGTCTCCTCAAGAGATGTATAGCTTCCATGATGGACCACCCTGACATGAATCCAAATTGATTCTCCGAGATGTTAGACTCTCGTCTTACTCTTCTTTTTATTACTCGTTCTCATAATTTTATGATATGACTCATCAATTTAATTATTCTAAAATTAACACAATTTTATATATCTCATTTGTTCTTATACAAAGATACCAAGATACTTTCTCTAAATTGGTCTGACATTTTCTTTGACTTCGATATCCTATTGAAACAACATGTAAGAAACAAAATCTCTTTATTTCCTAGACATTTTCATACTTCGATGAGCATTTCGTCTAGTCCAACCGTCTTTCCATTTTTCATCTTCTTTAAAATATCATTTACCTTTGATACTATAATTTTACAATAAAATGTTATGTTCTTATACACCTAAGATTTATTTAACTCTTTCTAGTTCAATTCAATATCTTTTGTTTTATTAAAGAATTGATAAAAATATTTTTTTCATCGCTTTTTAATATTCACATTATCCGTCAAAACTGTATTTATCTCATCATTTATGCATTTACTTAGCTTAAATCTTTTATCTTCCTTTTTCTAGCTCAAGCAATTTTAAATGTGTCACGCTCTCCATCTTTGATATATAAGTGCTTATAAAATTCTTCATAAATTTGACTTCTTACTTTACTTACTACCTGTTTAGCTTTTTTTTTGTCAACTTTATATCTGACTAGGTTTTCATCATTCTTACAAACGTATAACGATTTATAGCTGACACACTTTGCCCATACTTTGTCTTGCACTTACTCTTTCCACCACCAAGATTTTTTTTTTGGGGTGCACGACCATTTGATATTCCAAATATGTTCTTTCCACTAAATTATATTTCCAACTTTGAATATGGATGCATGTACTGTAGTGTTCTGATATTGAAGAGTTTAGCACATTTTTTTTGTTTATTTTAAACAATTTTAATGATCAACCATGGTGGAGCACAAAATTTAAATTATGATGATGAGTTTGTAGTGCTCGTGGATGCGTGTACTTCTCCCGATTTCTGTTAGGCTCAGGTTTGTTATTACCTTCAGTGAATTTCTTGAAAACACTTTTATTACCATTGGTTCAGGTTCATTATTAATTGATTCATGCTCAATAATGACGGATCAGATTCTCCGTGGATCTGGGTTTAGTAAATTTGCAGTTGTCAGATACTTCATTTCGTTGTTATTGTTTCGGTTTGGGTTCAACAAATCATTGAGCTATTTTTCGTTATTGTTTGATATCAAATGATTAATTTAAATCAAATTGCGATCATAGACTTTTCTTGGTTCCTTTCAAAGAAAATGGAACAATATATGTTTGGTTTCTCCAAAGAAAGTTCCTTCTCTACGTTTTACTTTGTTTTTTAAAATATTTGAGCTTCTTACAATATTGAAAATAAATTATTGGGCATGGGTTTTGATGTGAAGCATATTCATAAGACTTAAAGTCATTGATCCTAATCATGTCATCATATGTTGTCCCTAGGTGCAAATGTAAAGTTAGGGAAAGCAATGAAAAGATAATTTATCTCTCTTGTTTGCCTCATTTTTCATGCACCGTTGTCGGCCTCTAATTGCCCTCTTCCACAATTAGAATACACACAACTAGTGCTTCAAAAAATATTATTTTCAATCCCCGGCAATGAGATTCTCTTTCCAAACACCGCCATCCCATATTCACCCACATCGTCGGGTTTTGTCTCAATCAGTAAAATCAAAACCTCGCGCCAGCCTCCCATTTTGTGTCGTCCATAATACTCGTTGATAATTCATTGATCACCTCACCAGCCGCAGCACCCATCATTGTATACCCATAGCACGTTATCATGCCACTATCCACTCCAACGTCTGATACAATCTGAGCATTTAACCAAGAACAACCCCACCTCCAGCATTTCTCCCTGCCTCTGCGTACTTCACAGCTATGGGAGTGAATTAGCAGCCTCAAAATTTGGCACTCTCCACAACTTGCGTAGCAACTCCTCCCATACCCTAACAAAGCCACTAACCATTGCATTGAGCATGTCGGCGAGACAGCACATTTACTAGGGTAAAAGGTAAGGGGCAACCATACCTTTCATACCCTAACCCTTGTTTAATCTCTACCGCTAGCACCAACCACCTCGGATCAAGGCATGTGATCCCTGAGTCACGGACCCTCCCCTTCTCCAGCTTTCTCCTAACTCCACTGATCCCACATGCAACTAACCCCCACCTGCACCACCCCACCCTTGCTTATTTAATCCCTCGTCTGACACCATATATACCCATCAATACCTACACGGCATAACACAAATTCTTTCCCACAACCCATACCACTGATGCACACACTGACTCCTTCTGAACACTCCATTAACATTACTCCCACTCACTCAGCTCACAAAGCCTCTGCTTCTCATTTCTAAGCCCTATAAAGAGGAACCCACCGCAAGCCTCCAACTCACCGCACATAATTATAGTCCTCAGCTTCATAATTTTGCATACCCAACTCCTCCCTTCCCAAACCACTAACACAAACCAACAATTGCCCCTACATGCAGATCCCTAAACACCATCGGCCATTGCAGTCCTTCGTACCGACAACCACAACCTTATGTCTTTCATTGTCCACAAATCTTAGCGCAAAGACTTTCACTATACTACTCCCTTCAACCCCACGCTACATGGTCGTGCCAATGTCCACGACACACCGACACTCGAACCTCAACTTCAAACACCAGATCATGACCACCTCCATAGATGTATATTCCATACATGAACCACCACCACTTCCAATTATTCCTAACCTCAGTCTCACCGCAAGACTCACTGGAAAATGTCAAAATATTTGGCCTGAGCATCCCCCTTCAATTCCCGAGCAGCCCGTTCAACCCTCTAGGAACCCCTTTAACCCTCGTCTCCATTCCCGAACTGCAAATCCAACCACCTTCTAACCCGCCATCCAAACTTTCCACTTCTCGTCCCTTTCTTCCTACCTTTGAATCGCAACTGCTAGGACCATCGATCTCAGAACAACCCCTCGACCGGCACCCCCTCATTTACATCTGACCAACTGCAGGGTGCTCCCACCAACTCCTTTCGTACAAGTACTGCAGCCAACTACCGCCACTCCACTTGCTTCCTTCCACCAATTTTATGAGATTAAGGCTCTGTTTAGGGGACTTATTTTTATCGGTCAAGCGGTTACGATCTCATGAACCAGATCTTAATTAAGGTCCTGTTCATGCGATCGTAACGGCTTGAGGGGTGAAAATAAGCCCACCCAAACGGAGCCCAAGCCGTTAAAAGGACAACCAATCCAGACAATGAAGCTCGAAACTTGCATATCACACATATTCAACAAGGAGCAACACTTTCCTTGAGAACAAGGACGTCTATGGTAGTTAAGTAAAAAATATATTGTGATTGTAATGGTAGTTAAGTAAGAAAAATAGAGTCGAGACTGGTATAAATGAGTTATTCATGCAGTAGTTAGGGCAAACAATGAAAAACAATTTATCTCTTCCTTCATACACGGCCGCTGATCGCTCTTGGTCATCTTCTACAATCAGAAGGCAGTGAGTTTCTCTCTCCGCCGACCGCCATACCAAATTTATAGCTGAATACCGGCCCTATCACATAAATCTAGGGTTTGCGTGATTTCTAAAGAGAGGCGCAAAAGAGCTTACTGATGAAAGAGGGGTTGTATCCAGAAGGATTGGACTTGGCGTGGGCAAATGCCACGAGAGAAAGAGCTTTGCCTCCAATTCTCTTCTCGTTCCTTTTCCGGTTTCTTAAGTGATCCACGTTGCTACTCCCATCTTCGCCGAAACCCACGCGATTATTCGTCTTCATCTAATGAGAGGATTCAACTCCGGCGGCAGGCGAGGGGACGAGGAGAAGCGCACGGGTGAGAGTGATGGCGGAAGAATGATCAGCAAACCCTAGGAAGCGGTAGAATGACGGTAGGGAGTACGGCGTGTCTACCCTTCGCCACGGGAATTGTTTTTGGGTGCTGTTACTAGCAAACTCAATTTGGTTTCTAGCAAATCATTACTATTAGCAAACCGGTATTTTTCAAAATGGCTATTTGAAAACCATTTTGTTACTAGCAAACCAATATAAAAATTTTCGCGTATTTTTGAACTGTGTTTTATACGTATATTTTCATGAGAAGTGTTCAACATGAAAGTTGTAAATCTCGATGAGATCTACAACTTTCATGTTGAACATTTTTTGATTTAAAGCAATTTAGACCCCCCGATTTGACCCCTGAAAAAAAGTCACGCTGAAAATATGTACGAACACCCGGGATCGGCTTGACCTTTTTAGGAGGCCAAATCTGGGGCTTAAAAGGACTCAAAATAAAAAGTATTCAACATGAAAGTTGTAGTTCTCGACGAGATCTATAACTTTCATGATGAACATTTTTTGATTTGAAGCAGTTTAGAACTCCGATTTGGGCCCCAAAAAAAGTCATGCCGAAAATCTGTACATACGACTCGTTCCGTGCGTGTCTTATTTCGGGCCCAAATTGGAAGCCTAAACGTCTTCAAATCAAAAACTGGTCAACATGAACGTTGTAGATCTCGAAGAGATCTACAACTTTCATGTTGAATATTTTTTGATTTGAAGCAATTTAGACTTCCGATTTGACTACTGAAAAAAATCATGGCGAACATATGTACAGACACCAGGGATCGGCGTCACATTTTTCGGAGGCCAAATCGGGGGCTTAAACAGCTTCAAAATAAACAGTGTTTAACATGAAAGTTGCAGATCTCGACGAGATCTATAACTTTCATGTTGAACACTTTTTGATTTGAAACAGTTTCGACCTCCGATTTGGGCCCCGAAAAAAATCACGCCGAAAATTTGTACCGACGACACGTTCCATGCGTGTCTTTTTTCGGGCCTAAATTGGAAGCCTAAACGGCTTCAAATCAAAAAATGGTCAACGTGAAAGTTGTAGATCTCGATGAGATCTACAACTTTCATGTTTATCACTTTTTCAAATGAGAAACATTTGAGACTTAAAATTCAAAAATACAAAAATAAAAAAAAATAAGATTGGTTTGCTAGTAGTAAATTTTGGGAAGAGAAAGAAATGAAAAAAATGGCTGAATCTGCTTTTTTGCTGTTTTTTCAGGGATTGTTAATGGCAACAGTTATTGGTGAGTGGCACCCCAAAATCGCATAATTTTTCGCGCCTTTTTGAAATACGTCGTGTACATGCTGTTGAAGTCAAAAATTGACCTCTGTGTAGTTCGGGGTCTCAAAAGAGGGGTGACTGCGCACCTACTACCCTCAAGCGACCGATCTAGACACAAGACTAGGAACACAAAGGACATACTCAAGATCTCAGCATTGAGGTCTCACTGCATATCCGGAAGACTAACAAACTCTTCCCCTCCCAAGCCAAACACTGAGCTAAGACACCTTCGGAGGGCACTCTTGGCCAACCGGAACATCTAAGGAGGATCTCAAGACCAACTCTCTCCTATCCAGATATGTCTCCTTGGGTCTATGCAAAATGCTCATCACTCGCCCTACCAATGGCGCAATCTCGCCGAGCAATTCTTCTTTACGTGGCCTCAATTAGGCCGCCAACAACGTAACTTCGTTGCTCTGAAAGGATATCAAACCCTTGAGGGCTTCCCGATAACTTACCTCGAGGTCCACGCGGGACGAGCGTTTCACGAGAATACCGCTCGCCTAAGACAGAAAAATAAATAACATACATATAGCAGCAGCTGCATTCTAATTTACAGAAATATAAATTCCATATTTCGGCACGCAGATCGGCAACATAAGCAAATTAGGCCTTCTAGGGCCGGCACAAACTTAGGTTTATGCCCGCCACTTCCCGCTTAATACTGCAACACCTGAACGCTGACGTCTCGACAAGCGACGACAAGCTAAACATCAGTCGACTAAAAGCGACTCAATAATATTGCACCCACTCCTTTTTTCGGGGCTATGGTGCTTATTCCCTGCAAATGGATAATATACAACTTCCTCGGAGTCTTCTCCGGGAACCCCAGAACATCACCAATCTGGCTTACACGTCCGGATGGGCTTCACACAGCATGTATAAATCCGTACTCATGCTTCCGGATACTAAATGCAATTAACTGCGAGGATGTACACATCGACCCGTCGGAGAGCCCCCTTCCCCCACCCGTTGGTGGAGAGGAGCTTCCATGTAAATATGATAATTGAGGGATTCACCTGCTCAAGAAGAAACTTCGTTACCCTTGACGCGTGTTTGGTAGAGCCGCAACCGAACATCTCGCAAGAGGCTCAGCGTCTAGGGAGCGTTGCTGCTGTCCACGCATTGATGACGTAACAGTTAGAGTATCAAGAAGAACACTCAAGATCTTCCATCCTCTTGGTCGGCCAAACTTGAGCCCCAAGGCTCTTCCTCATGCTCCAGCGATGGCTTTACCCATTCCACAACTAGTGGCTGACCATCCCACCTGATGAGAAGGCGGCTCCGACTGTTCCTACTGAAGACGGTGTCGGGGCAGAAGCTCCTGGCCGACCTAGTTCTGGGCGGCGACTGGGAAGGAAATCTCGGCAGGCCTTGCTACAGGCGGCGGCGGCGGTGAAGGAAGGCTAGGGCTCGGCCAACCCTGCTCGAGGCGGCTGCGGCGGTGAAGGAAGGCTAGGGCTCGGCCACCCCCTGCTCCAGGAGGATCTTGCTCTAGGCGGCACCGGGAGAGAAGCTCCCGGCCGATCTCCTCCAGCCGGCTGATCCCGACTCTAGGCGGCCAAACCCTGTTGCATGTGGCCGATCCCGAATCCAGGCGGCGGGAAGACATCCCGATCCAGGTGGCGACGGGAGAGGAGCTCCCGGCCGACCTCTCCTGGACCTGATTCCCCCTCCTCTTCTTTCTCCCTTTCCTCCTTTTTCTTCCTGTACCCGAGCCCCTCCTCTCCTATTTCTCTTTTTCTTTTTTCCTGTACCCGAGCCCCTCCTCTCCTTCTATTTCTCTTTTTATTTTTGTTGTACCCAGCCCCCTCCCCCTTCTCTCTTTCTTTTTTCTTTTTTATAAGTATGTATATATATATAATATATATATATATATTATAATATTAATCAAATATTTATAAAAAGTCTTTACACATAAAATCTCTGCACGCATGCACGAGTGCTCGCACGTCCTCGAACGAGGCTGTACCAAATGATCGCCCATAGCATATCCTGAACCCGCTACCTGGGGAGGATCCCACTCGGCCGGATATATGGTTGTACACATGCAATTTTAGAAAAGTGATCAACACGAAAGTTCATTCTCATTGAGATCTACAACTTTTGTGTTGAGCACTTTTCCTAAAAATGCATGTACAAGGCGTACTTTGAAAATATGCACAGGTTTTACGTCTTTCAGAAATATGCCTTGTACAAGTAATTTCAGGAAAAGTGTTCAACACGAAAGTGATCTTCACTTTCGTGTTGAACACTTTTCCTGAAATTGAGTGTACAAAGCGTATTTCAAAAAGGCGCAAAAAGTTAGGAGATTTTATGGTACGACTAGCCAATAACGGGTTGCGGTTAACAATCGCCTTTTTTAAAAGCAAAAAGATTCATTCATTCATATCCACTATTCAAGTACAACAAATTCAACAATGAAGAAGGTAAAGTAGCAGACGATTGTAAAGAAATTGTTGCAATAGCACATATCACTCGATTGGTCATACGACCAGAAAATAAAAACTCAACACTCGGGATCCTTTTCCCTATGAAGGAGATGAAACTGAACATTTCTCTCATGAACGGAGATGGAACTGTACATTCCTCCTATGAATGGAGATGAAAATGAACATTCCTCCTATGAAAGAAGATGAAACAAAACATTCCTCCTGTGAACGGAGATGAAACTAAACATTGTTCTTATGAACGGAGATGAAAAAGAACATTTCTTCTATGAAAGAAGATGGAATATAACATCCTTCCTTTGAACGAAAATGGAACTGAAGGCTCCTGAAAATGGAGTAAAGGACTACTAACCCTTTTATTTTATTGCACTTTCTTTCTATTTCAGTCTCGTACTAGTCCAGTTTCTTTTAGTACTTTATTTACAGTTATTTTTGTTCAGTTTTTCAGTACTATTTCAGTCTTGTATTGGTACAGTTCCTTTCAGTACTTTATTTACAGTCATTTCCGTTCAATTTTCTTTTTAGTACTACTCAAGTTTCGTACTGGTCAATTTCATTTCAGCACTTTATTTTAGTTTCTTCTATTCAGTACTTTTACAGTTCATCATTTCAGTTTTGCAGCATATTTCAGCAACATTTTCTTACCGCACTTATTAAATACAATTTATTGTTTATGTATTTCTAGCTTGGGTCCTGCTCTGATGAGAAGTTGATTTCTGGTAGAACATTAGTTGAGAATAACTGAGAGTTGAGTAAATCCTGCAAGATTAGCCCCACATAACATGCTCTCACTTTCGTTGCGCTCCTTGTCTAAAGTTGAGCAGCACATTGATTTGCAGGCCGCTTGCCCGAATTATTTCATGTCAAATAGGGCAAGCCGTAGCAGACCCGATATTTGCTAGTTATTTATTTATTAAAATGATTGTGAATTGCTTGCGGTAAAAAGTGGTAGGTCGGTCACTCCCGCAGACCGCTCATACCGGTGCAGGGAGGTTAACGACTCGTGATGATAGGGAGATGCGTACCACAGGTGATTGGTCGTTTATACCCTGTTGGATTTCCTCCGCTGGTCGGCCTAAATTTCAGAAATCGTCGGATGTCGCTCACATCAAAGAGTACACCTGGTTGTATGTTGGGGCCTGGGTAGTGCGGTAAAACCACACCCAGAAGTGACAATACTGGTCACTTTCACCGACGGCGATATCGGTAAGGCTCGCAAGGTTCGCTAGCCTACTGGAAGAGAAGCGGTCCATACTATGTCAACATCGGGTGTGTGCGCGGGTTTTGAACACATGCGGTGTGTGCATGAGTTTTGAACACCTGCAGTGCGTTGATGGATTTTGAATACTTGAGGTATGATTACATGTTGTGAGTACATGTTGATTGTGTGATAACTAGTTAAGCGCTTATTAAATAACTGATGTTTATGCTGCTACTTTTTAGTTATTATATGATTCACACTTTTAGATATTTGCTTCTAGCATATGAAATGAAAATGCATTATATTAAAATGTTGTTGCTAAATCTCTCTTATTTCAATTATTTACTTATTATTTGGGTGCTTAGACTCCTCCTCAGAATATGTATCAGGAGAGGAGATGTGTTTCCACTTAGTTTGTGACTAATGATTATCTATATAACTATTCACAGGACATGGTACACCGCGAAGCCTAGTTGCCGTGTGACGGTGTACCAATAGTTGAGACCATCCTTGCAGAGACACCCCTATCGTCTCCAGACTTTCGAGATGTGAGTTCTAAAGCTTAAGGAATAAGAGAGAGAAAGTTCCTAGTAGAAGATGTTTTTGAGCCCATGAGGCATTCATGTATGAACAGTGGCTACAACCTTGTTTTACTACTCTGATATATATATACATATAAATTTTGGTTGGCTCTCTGTGATCTGCTTTCGCATTTATGATGTGTTGTGATATGTTGTGAATCTTGTCTGTTAAGGAGACCAACTAGTGCTTAGAAGAGTGGGTTGTTGCCACTCGGGAAGCACTGAGTGGATGTCTAGGCAGTAAGAACCGTCTCTGACCTGTCCTGGGCAAAGGTTGGGGGAGGGGGTTTTACACAGGTGATGCCCAAGGTCCATGGATTCTTGGGGCGCGTGGCTCAACATATCTTAATGTCGGCTTCTGCCTTCCTACATAGGCACTGTTTGATTGTGGTTGGTTGTCCCCTATGTGGAGCCTCTGATGAGGACGTTCACCGCACATTTTGTACATGTCCGACGGTGGTCCCTATTTATCCCTTGTTGGGCCTCCCAGTTGTTGCCCACGATAGAAGTTTACGTTCGGATTTTGATTGGCTCTGAGAGGTTCATACTTCATTATCACCAAAGGATTTTTCCCTTTTCTCTACTGCTTGTTGGGCCTTGTGGTGGCGCCACAATCATATGTTATGGGAGGGTTCCCTGCAAGAATTGACCGTGATTATGACGTTCATCCACACGGCTTTGTTGCACCCCCATGAGATCTCTTTTCCTGCTGAGCCTTCCCACTCATGTACTTGGGCCCTGCCCCCTATGGGGTTGTTAAGGTTAACTTTGAGGCTACTAGGGGTGGCCCAGCCTTGGTTGGTGCAGGTGTTGTTGCTCATGACTCTTCTGGTATATGCTTGGCTTGGTGCTGTGCGCATTGGACACACTTCTCTTCTTTGGCGCTGGCGGAGGCACTTACTGTCGCTTGGCAGTAGAGATGGCTCGGGAGTTTGGTTGGCCACCCATGTTGGTTGAGGGTGATTGCGCTACTCTTATTCGATTTTTGAGGGCTGGTGTGGTGCCCTCTTCGCTGTATCGTCCAATCATTTTGGATATTGTTATGCTATTCAGTTCCATTTCCGTTCCTAGGAAGTTTCTTTTGAATTTCACTCATTATTAAGATCTGATATTAAGTTCAGTTGCGCCTTTTAAACATAACTTGATCGGACTTGAGAAGCTTATTATGGGTTCCTTAATTTCTCGATACATATATTATAAACTGATTTGATTATCGAGAGTATAAGCATTTATTCAAGGATATGAGCCAACTTGATTGCTCAAGTCGGGACGATTCTGAGTATTTTAGAGAACCTGATTTTTTCTCGAATACTAACCTCGTGAATCTTTTCAAAATAAAGGAAAAAATTCAAATATCTGAATCATGGTTGGGCATTGCCCCACTCATTGCCCTTATCATTAGTTTCCTGATACACTTAAAATGCCCGAGAATTATTTTCTTAAATAAAGGCTCTGTTTGGCGCAGCTCTGGCGGCTGGAGAATCTCTATTCCAGCCGCCAGAGCTGATTTTAAGTTGTTTGGGCAGACAGCTTTTTGAAAATCGCGGATGGAAAAAGCCCTTATAACAGATTTTTGGAGCGCTCCCACCACCATGCGTCCAGCTCCCGTAAAAGCGCTTTTCGCGGTTTAGAAATCGCACAGCCGGCGCAACGTATTTGATAGTCCTGATGGCTTCTTCAGGCGCGTTGCTGTGCGCATCGCTGTGCGCGCCAGAGAGAAGCTCGGGGCTGATGAACTCCGATGCGATCGTGATCCAACTGGTTTTTTCTTCCCTCGAAATCTGTCGGTGTCCATTTTTTCGGCTTCAGAAATCCTGCCCTTTCTTGATGTCGGAAGGTTCTGCAGCCGATCGTAACCCTAGGCACTTTCTTGCTCGTTTACTGGGCTATTTACTCCGGTTCTATTTCATAAAGATTGGAATGAATTATTTGAACTGAGAAGCAATTTAAATTTTTGGTAAGTGTGTCTTTCAGTTAATTCGTAGCAGAAGCAAATGGATGGTCAATATGTTTCGCTTAATTTTCTAATTGAATGACATCTACCTCAATGTGTGAGATACTGATAAAATTTACAATGATAGTTCATGTCTTATTAGAGCGAGATACAAAAAATAGTAGAGATAGACATCATCCATTTAAGTTGAATAGATGTGTCTTTTGTCGTTCTACATTCAACCTCAGTGTTAAATCATGAGATATTAGCTTTATATTTGTCGTGCCAAGAGATGATATTTGTAGTTATTTTTATATATTTTAGTTTTAAAAAAAAACAACTTGCAAAAGTTATTTCTCCAAACAGCTAAAAATAGAAAATCGTTTTTCAAAACGCACTCCTGCACAGAACACTCAAACACTTTGCAGCTTTTCAAAACGGCTCCCCAGAAATCTATTTTAAAACTGCTCTATCCGGACAGCAGCTTTTCAATCCGCCATAGCTATCACAAACAGACCCAAAGAGCTTCACGACTTGCAAAAATCCCTTTAATGATTCGAGCCAGAGATTTCACCTCTTTAAATCTCATCATCATTTATTTGAAAAATAATTAATAAATTATATCACAATCGCATGCTACGATTTCTTCCCCCAAAATATTTGAACGATCAAAATTTAAAGTGCGGCCCTATATTCTGAAAAATCAGTGAATCATCAATTTTGTTTACCCAAATGTCCTCAAAATTTAATATGACACCAAAGAGGGTTTCTTTTGAGCCTAGAGATATTTACAAAATTTCCAACCAATTTTGGGTATTTAATTTGATCAAATTAATTTTATTTGGACTTTTAAAAATACCAAATAAATTTATAAAATTTTCAAAATATTTGAGGTGATAAACCTCATTATAAGGAACAACTTTTATGTTTAAACATTTTTCCCTAAAAGCCTAAATTTCTCTCTGAAAAATCATCAATTTTCTGTTATAATTTTGGTTTGCATATAACAATCATTACCCTGAACCTGTGGCTGAGATTGAGTCAAACAACGCTCTTTAACCTTTTGCACCCATAGTGGATCTAGCGTTGATCCATTGTGGGGGCGCTGAATTTCTCGCGGGGGAGGGGATTAATAAATCCCTGATCGTCTAATCACCAAGTGGAGATCAGACGGCGGTTGGAGGTTCCCTTCGTCAGAAGCTTACGGGCTTCTGCCGCCGCCGCCTGGTGGCCGTCAGGCCACGACGACGCCCTCGGCCAACTCGTCAGGGGCCAGCGATTCATTTGGCAGTGATACGACAACCAAGCACCGCCGGCCATCGCAGGAAAAACTCAACCCGAGAGCAGGGTGGCACATCACCACTCCCGGCCGGCGCGCCAAGGTCGGTCGTAAGAAAAAAAGTATTGTTTTTGGGTGTCGCCGGAAATGAGTTTTCTAGCGTCACCACTGCCTCCTGCTTGAAGGAGGTGCCTTCGATGAGGTAGCACACTCCTCAGGCCTCCACTGGTGCTGGTCCAAGCTAGCCCTGCCTGGCCTCCTCTTAAACCTAGTCCGACCCAGAGGAATGGAAAGAATGGTCACAACATCATCAGTGTCAAAAGTGTCACAAACCAACGCAGAATTCGAAGCCCGTTCGTCAGACCTTAGGAGATCACAGACCCGCTGCAGCCCAACATCATCTATTCGCACAATCTGAACCCTGAAAGAGGTGGGCTGAGGAATCCACCGGTCAGCACAAATATCAATAGTTGTCATGGATGTCACAATGCACATTTTCTCTGCATTTAACAATATATCATAGTAAGGGAAAATGCGAGTTGTGACACTAGAGCCCACTGTAACGACCCGGGAGGACCATGGCATCGCCCGACCCACCAGCAGCCTAAGGTTGAGGGTCAGAGTCCCACTGTATAACAGTGCAACATGCCCGCCCCAAGGCGCTACTGTGGTACAACCGGAATCTACAAGGCCTGCAGGCCGTACACCCCAACCCATCTCTGTGATTGTTTCTCACCACGGAAGGTTGTTGCTGGGATCGAACCCACAACCTTGATAACACACTCTTCCAACAGTGGCTATCACCAACTGAGCTGCAGCTCAGTTGGTGATGAGGACTGTGGAAGGTGCCTTATCAAGGAGGTGTTGGGTTCGAAACTTAGCATGCTCAAAAACTCGATGTGCTAAGAAAAAGGCCGAAAATACATCTCAGTTGGTAATGGTGATGAGCCCTATTTGCAGGAGGGTCTTATCAAGGTTGCGGGTTCGAAACCACATGACAACAACCTTCCATGGTGAGAAACACTCACGAAGATTTGGTTGAGGTGTACGGCCTGCATGCCCTCTAGATTCCGGTTGTACCACTATAGCGCCTTGGGGCGGGCATGCTGCACTATTACGCAGTGGGCCTCTGACCCTCAACCTTGGGCTGCTGGTGGGCCGGGCGATGTCGTGGTCCTCCCGGGTCGTTACAAAAAAAGTGCAGCCCAAGTTGATGGTCAGAGGTCCACTACGTAACAGTGCAGCATTCCCGCCCCAAGGCGCTACGGTGGTACAACCAGAATCTACAAGGCCTGCAGGCCGTACACCCCAACCCATCTGCGTGACTGTTTCTCACCACGGAAGGTTGTTGTTGGGGATCAAACCCGCAACCTTGATAACACACTCTTCCAACAGTGGCTATCACCAACTGAGCTGCAGTTCAGTTAGTGATGAGGACTGTGGAAGGTGCCTTATCAAGGAGGTGTTGAGTTCGAAACCTAGCATGCTTGTGCGAATAGAAAAATATAAACCGGAAAGTGGAGTAATATAAACTTTATTATTCCAAAAAGGTATCTATTACAAAGGTATGACCTCCCTAATATAGAATGGAGGAGAGGAGAGAGAATACAAATAAGAGATGTGGGACTAAAAATTTACAGGACACGAGCAGACTATACAGACACAAACCGCATAAGCCGCGCGGTTAGACAGAAGGGATAACCGCTCGGCTACTACCAGAGAGGGAGAGATCGCCATGGGAGACCGCTAGATCGCCCGGTCTCCAAGTCGTCAGAGACAAACCGCTAGACCGCTTGGACCTCAGACAACAACGCACATCAACCAAACTGCTGAAGGGTAACTGCAAAACCGCGTGGTCATCAACCCGCCAAGCCAGACCGCCAGACTGCCCGGTCACCAACTTCAACACTCCCCCTCAAGCTGGAGCATATATATCAATCATGCCTAGCTTGTCACAAATATGAAGAAACGAGGCGGATACTGGCTTGGTGAAGATGTCAGCCAGCTCTTTATCAGAAGTGACAAAGGGAGTGCAAATTTGTTCCTTCAAAATCTCTTCACGAATGAAATGACAGTCGACCTCAATGTGCTTGGTTCTTTCATGCAAGACCGGATTTTTGGAGATGTATATGACAGCCTTGTTATCACAGAACATAGGTAGAGGATGGTTGTAGACCTATCCTAAATCCAGCATGAGAGCCCGTAGCCATTTTAACTCGCAAGTGGTCGATTCCATACTCTGATACTCTGCTTCAGCACTGGACCTGGAAACAACAGACTGCTTCTTGCTCTTCCAGCTTACCAGATTTCCCCCAACAAAGGTGCAGAAACTGGAGGTAGACTTGCGATCCCCTTTGTCATCAGCGTAACTCGCATCTGAGTAGGCTTCAACCCTCAGATGACCATTCTTCTGAAAGAGTAATCCTTTCCCAGGTGCTGCTTTGACATACTCCAAGATCCACAAGGCGGACTGTAGATGGCACTCCCTAGGTGTTTGTATGAATTGACTCACCTTGCCTTGCCCGCAGCATAGGAAATGTCGGGCCTGGTCAATGTGAGATATATGAACTTACCAACTAGACGCCTGTACCGCGTAGTATCTGAAAGAAGAGGCGAATCATCTGTCCAGGTTTTGTCTTCTCCAATTGTCATGGGGCATCGGGCAGGTTTGGCTCCAGTCAATCCTGCTTCTTTTAATAGATCAATGGCATACTTACGCTGAGAGAGGACTAAGGAGTTGGGCTTCCGAGAGATTTCGATCCCCAAAAAGTACTTTGGAGAGCCCATATCTTTTGTGACCAGATGTTGACGAAGATGCCGCTTTGTCAAGGCTACCCCTTCCTGATCATCGCTAGTGAGAAGAATATCATCGACGTACACAGTAAGAACCACCAGTCCCGAGGAGGTTTTGCGAATAAATAGCGAGTGATCGGCAGAGCTGCGCGCAAAACCAACGGCCGCCACGATGCCGCTGAACTTGTCAAACCAAGCGCGAGGGCTCTGCTTGAGGCCATAGATTGCCTTCTTCAGCCGGCATACTCGTGTCTCCCCCTGAGCAACATACCCAGGAGGTTGCTCCATGTAGACGACCTCCTGAAGATCACCATAAAGGAAAGCATTCTTGACATCCAGCTTGGAAATCGGCCAGTCCCGGTTGACAGCCACAAAGAGAAGGACCCGTATGGTGCTGAGACGAGCAATAGGAGAGAATGTATCGAAATAATCAACACCATATGTCTGAGTGAATCCTTTAGCCACCAGGCGGGCTTTGTAGCGATCCACACGGCCACCAGGGAGGAATTTCACCACAAAAACCCAGCGACAGCCCACAACATCTGTGCCAACAGGAGGTGGAACAAGAGTCCAGGTACCCCGTTCAGTGAGAGTAGCAATCTCGTCATCCATGGCAGCCTTCCAATGCGGAAGAGTAAGAGCTTCCTGATAGGAATGGGGGGTGGAAGTAGAAGAGATAGCCAAAGCAAAGACCCTGCGAGCAGGCGTCAGACGATCATAGGAAACAACAGCAGCAGGAGGATGCTGGGTACAAGCCCGAACCCCTTTGCGAAGGGCAATGGGAAGGTCCAGGTCAGCAGGTACCTCAGTATCCGGAGCAGTCGTGATGGAGAAAGCTGGTCCGAGAGAAGAGAGCAACGACAGCGAAGAGGAGGAAGGTGGAGGAGAAGGAGCGGGGTAAGATGGTGGAGATAGTGGAGATGGTGGAGATGGTGGAGATGGTAGAGGTGACGGAACATTAGCAGGAGTGGAGGGAATAGTGTGGTTGGTGAGAGAAGGAGGATTAGTAAGAGTAAAGGAAGAAGCCGAAGAGAAGTAAGATGCATTTTCAAAGAAGGTAACATTCGCAGAGACAAATTGTTTGCGGGTGACGGGGTCAAAGCAACAATAACCCTTCTGAGTGGGAGAGTACCCCAGAAAGATACATTTGGTGGACCGAGGGGAGAGTTTGTCGCGGGTGGTAGAGGGAGCATGCACAAAGGCTGTGCAGCCAAAGATACGTAGAGGAAGAGAAAATGGTTCTTTGCCCGGATAGAGAATGGAGAAAGGAGTTTGACCATGGAGAACGGTGGAGGGAATGCGATTGATGAGATAGCAAGAGATGAGAACAGCATAGCCCTAGTAGGAGCGAGGGACATGCAATTGCGTAAGCAGAGTGCGAGTGACATCAAGGAGGTGACGTTTTTTGCGTTCCGCCACTCCATTTTGTTGGGAAGAGTAAACGCAACTGGTTTGATGAAGAATCTCATGTTGCGTACAGAAAGAGGAAAAGGCCTGACTAAGATATTCTTTTGCGTTATCCGAGCGTAAGATTTTAATGGAAACTTCAAACTGAGTTTGAATTGAATGATAAAAGGATGTCCATACATCAAAAAGTTCAGAACGGTCTCATAAGAGATAGACCCAAGTACAGCGAGAAAAGTCATCAATGAACGTAACAAAGTAAGAACTACCAAGCCCAACGGTAAGGGTAGGAGCAGGACCCCAGATGTCAGAGTGAACAAGATCAAACGGACGGGTAGATCCACGATCTTGCTTTGGTGGAAAGGAAGAGCGGTGATGCTTGCCAAGTTGACATGCGTCACAATTAAGAGGAGGATGTTGGGAAGGGAGGTGGGGGAGAAGTTGGCGAAGAAGGCGAGGGGGGGCATGACCAAGGCAAAGATGCCATTGGAGAAGATCTGTAGAGGAGGAGGAGAAGGTAGATAAAGCAGAGACGTTGTCGAGGAAGTAGACACCGCCACTCTCAGTCCCAGTAGTAATCGTCCGTTGGGAGGCCGGATCCTGAAAAGAACAAGAGGTAGGAGTGAATGTGATGGAGCACCGTAGTTGCTTGCATAAAGAGGTAACCGATAATAAATTGCAAGGAAACTGGGGCACATAGAGGGTATTGGCAAGGCAGAGAGACGGAGTGACTTGAACCATGCCCGTCCCATTGACCGGGGAGGAAGAACCATCCGCAACTATGACAGGGGGCAACCGATCATGTGTGTCCAGATGAGAGAAACAGTGAGGATTGTCTGTCATATGAGCTGTAGCACCAGAATCGATCAACCATCTTCCGCGAGTAACAGTGTGGGCACTACCAGAAGAGAGGACCACTGAGGCGGACAACTCGAAGGAAGTGGAATCCATTGAAGAGAGACGGCGAGAGAACAGCAAGCCGCGGCGGTTAACACAAGTCACAAGCCGGGCGGACAGAGGCAGGCGCGCAGCGAGGAAGGCCGCAGCGGTCAGAGAACAGATTTGCAGCGGTCCCGCTGACAACACACCAGCGGCCACGACCAAGAAGCAGAGCAAAGCAGGGAAGGAAGACAAGCGGCCCGAGGAAGGCCGCGCGGGTAGGAGAGGAACAAGTCGTACAACAAAAGATTAGGCCGTGGCAACTATCAAGCAGGAGCGGCAAGAAGGAAACAGGTCTCAACGCCGAAGTAGTCGAGGAAACAAGGGCGCGGTGACTAACTCAGGTCGCAGCGACTAAGAAGAAGAGCGGCTAGGGAAGGAGAGCAACGAGCCGCGCGAACAGGGCAACGGTTAGAAGAGGATACAAACCGCGAAAATAGGGAGTGGAAAGCAGAATCAAGCCGTGAGAACAGGGCACGAAAAGGGACAAGCCGCACGAATAGTGCAAAGGTCAGAGCAGGAACCAGGCCGCGAAGACAGGTCGCGGACTGAAGAAACAAGCCGCGAGAGCAAAGAGCACGCACACAATGAGGAGGAAAGGACCGAGTCCTTTGATACCATGTGCGAGCAGAAAAATATAAACCAGAAAGTGAAGTAATGTAAACTTTATTATTCTAAAAAGATATCTATTACAAAGGTATGACCTCCCTTATATAGAATGGAGGAGAGGAGAGAGAATACAAATAAGAGATGTGGGACTAAAAATTTATAGGACACGAGCGGACTATACAGACACAAACCGCACAAGCCGCGCGGTTAGACAGAAGGGCTAACCGCTCGGCTACTACCAGAGAGGGAGAGATCGCCATGGGAGACCGATAGATCACCCGGTCTCCAAGTCGTCAGAGACAAACCGCTAGATCGCTTGGACCTCAGGCAACAACGCACAACAACCAAACCGCTGAAGGGTAACTGTAAAATCGCGCGGTCATCAACCCGCCAAGCCAGACCGCTCGGTCACCAACTTCAACAATGCTCAAAAATTTGTTGTGCTGAGAAACAGGCTGGAAATGGGTTTGGTTGGCATGGAATGCAGTCCTGTAGCAGGGGTCAGGGGCGAGACAAGCTGTGCGGTTACGTCGCGGGCCTCTGAGCTCTAAACCTAGGTCGTTACAAAAAAAATGCACTTTTTGTAACGACCCGGGAGGACCACGACATCGACCGGCCCACCAACAGCCCAAGGTTGAGGGTCAGAGGCCCACTGCGTAACAGTGCAACACGCCCGCCCCAAGGCGCTACGGTGGTACAGCCGGAATCTACAAGGCCTGCAGGCCGTGCACCCCAACCCATCACTGTGCCTGTTTCTCAGCAACAGTAGGTTGTTGCCACGAGGTTTCGAACCCGAGACCTTGATAACACACTCATGCAAACAGGGTTATCACCAACTGAGCTGTATGAGTGTGTTATCATGGTCTCGGGTTCAAAACCCCGTGGCAACAACCTACTATTGCTGAGAAACAGGCATAGTGATGGGTTGGGGTGCACGACCTGATTTCGGCTGTACAACCGTAGTGCCTTGGGGCGGGCATGCTGCACTGTTACGCAGTGGGCCTCTGACCCTCAACCTTGGGCTGCTGGTATATGGAAATCACATGTGGTCGATGCGAGGCCGTGTGACCCTCAACTTCATGTCTTTCCTAAATGGAAATCTCCTTGAGGAAGTGTATATGACACAGTCCGAGGGTTTTGTATCTCCAGGTGAAGCCACCAAAATATGCAAGCTGTAGAGATCCATTTATGGATTAAAATTGGTTTCTCGAATTTGAAATCTTTGTTTAGATGAAAGGATCAAAAGTTTGGTTTTATCAAGAACAAAGATGAACCGTGTGTTTACAAACGGATTAGTGGGAGAATTGTTGTCTTCCTGATATTGTGTGTAGATGACATACTGCTGATCAGGAATGACAAACCGACCATACAAGTTACTAAGAAAAACTTATTGAGCTGCTTTGCTATGAAGGACTTGGGTGAAGCGACTTATATACTTGGTATTAAGATCTATTGAGATAGATCGAAGAAGTTGTTGGGTTTGACCCAAAGTACATACATTGATAAGGTGTTGAAGTGGTTCAACATGCTTGAGTCCAAGAAAGGATTCTTACCCATGTCTCATGGTGTGAGTCTCTCTAAGGACCAGTGTCCTAAGTCTTGTGAAGATAAGGACCGCATGAAGTTGATTCCATATGCTTCGACAATTGGGTCAATCATGTGATATGTACTCGACCCTAGAGAACTCAATCTCCCGTTGTGGTGGTAACCCAGGAAGCTCCTTCGAAAACACATCAGTGAACTCCGACACAATCGAAACAACACTCACACTGGCTTTTGGCTCAATAGCCATAATAAGCACGAAGAATAACTCTGCGCCCTTCCGAACAGCTTCAACGACTTGAAGAGCGGACATCAACATCCTGCCCGACCCTCGCATACCAGCGAATTTAGTCTCTCGTTCGGTTTTCTGTCCCAGTGTGACTTCCTTTGAATTATAATGAATAAAGGCACGCTGCTCCGAGAGCCAGTCCATACCAAAGATCGCATCAAATTCCGATATCGGCAGAACAGATGCTTCCAATCCAAAATCCTGACTTCCTATCTGTACCTCCACAAAGCAAGACCTATCAGCATGCATCACACATCCATTCGTTAACAACACCTTCGCACTATCTGTCTTCGTACGAATCAGCACTCCGATCTGTGACACGATGTCCACAGAAAAAAACGAATGTGAAGCACCCGTATTAAACAGTGCTCTCTCCGGATAGTCCTGAATTAGAATAAATACTAGGATAAACACATCATACACAATCTACACACAAGGTATAAAGTATCAAAAGCAATAACAAAATATCTTAACTCATACCTGTGACGACGTCACTTTGCTTTATGGCCTCCTGTTTGCCAAGGTCATACACTCGGGGTTGTGCCTGGGAAGCAGTGGACTCCACCAATGCCTTTCCCTTTTCCGCATAAGACGCTCATGTCTTCTTCTCACCCTTTGGCGGACCAACCTGACAGTCACGTGCTAGATGACCGACCTTACCACAAGTATAATAAGCACGAGGGTCTTTCCTAGACGTTGCTCAAGACACAATAGTATAGGGAGCGTGTGTCAAAGACTTGGATCTCTTACCCCATTTCCTTCAATAGTTTCATTTTCCCTGGTGCGTCGCTTGGAACTCGTGCTTTGTCAGAGCCAAGTACCTCTTACCCTGAATCCGCTTCATATCTTTCTCCAACGCACGAGTCGTATCACCTAATGCTTGAAACCCCTGGTTCACCAAACTCGAGAGCAGGAATCTCAGCTCATCCGGCAACCCTTCATAGAACTTATTGGTTTTACGCTCTTCGTCAACAAAGATCAATCCCGCATAGCGTCCCAACCTTGTAAGCTCATGTAAGTAGGTATCAACACTACTTTCCCCCTGAGTTAGACGGTGGAATTCATTTTCCACGGCTAAGCGCTGAGCCGATGGCAAGTGCTTTGCCAAAAAAGTCTCAAAAACTCCTCGATCGAGACTTCTGTCAGTTGTCTGCCCTCCAAGTGGTGCAGCTCCATTTCATCCAGCCAAGCCTCTCCTTCCAAAAGTGGCCAAGGTAAGTTTATTTTACTCCTAAGTTCGTATCTCCATCTAAATCCTCTTGTCTCGCACAAGCTAATCCTCTGTCTATGTTGGGGTTCCCGCCCCCATAAATGTAGGAGGATTGAAGCTCATAAATTGCTTCAGTTGTCGTTCCGCTGCTCAGGGATCTACAACAACCGGAATAGGTTCGGGCCTCACTCTTACCTGTTCTAGCACCACCGCAGGCCGCGCTTGCCCAGTAGGCTGTGCCTGGATCATCGCAAACAATGCCTCAACAACTAAGCGCACAGTCTCCGCAGACTGAGGAGGTGTAGGCATGTCAACTGGTGTCGTAGTCTAATTAGAACAGTGGGGCTCAGACTGCCCCGCACCACTTCGAGTCACCTATACATGTACAAGAAACACTTTAGCGACTTGGCAAAAGCAACAACAACATAGTAGGAAGACGCATGTTCCTCAAACAAGTGTATTTGCATTCCTCAATGGACATTCTTGAGTTCATTTATGTTATAGCGGGTCGTACGTACACGTGCTTGCCACTCCACAAAAGAATTCAACCACGAATTCGAAGGAGGAAGACCAAGACAAGATGATACCAAATTGTAACACCTCCATCCGTTAAATGACATATAATAGAAGGTCCGTCCGGGGCACCACACTATATACCACAAAACAGACATCGAGGTGACATATTAATATCAAAGGTTACAACATGCATCTAACTCATAGCATTCCAGCGGAAGCATTAGGGATTAAGACTGAAGTCAACAACCATGAATGTCCACTATATATATATATATATATATATATATATATATATATATATATATATATATATATATATATATATATATATATATATATATATATATATATATATATATATATATATATATATATATATGAACCATCAATTTATATATCCCGCAAAAGAATGTCTACAAATACACAAAATATTTGGCCTTAAGGCCTTACAAGTTTTCTTCACTAGTGTGGATTACATACATCGGCACGCAGGCCGGCCACACAAGAAAATAGCAAAACATTTCTTTAATTGGCCTCGAGGTACAGCACAACAGTAGCATGAGCAGCAATAAGGGTTTCAGCGCACTCTTTTTCCGCTCGGCTCTCCATTACCTGCATGGGGACAAACCACTGTAACGGTGGCAAACAAAGCAATGGTGAGCATTCAGCTAACTAATTTATAACGACCCTACCCCTTACGTGGGGCAGCGGTATTCCTTACCTGCAGGCATAGCATTTCACAAGCAAATACATCACAAGATGTGCGATTTCAATTTTTGTTTGATTTGAAGGTGATTTGCAATATCTTGACCTAGGTATGGACATTCCTTTTCCTTTTCTAGAATCATCTGATATGATCCATTTCTTGAACTTTTTTACAATAAAACTCACAAGCTCGTCATCAATTATTGGTACAACCTTATCAGTTACATTGAATGCAGCTGATTTTTTTAGGAGTGGATATGTTTTTTTTCCTTCTGTTCAGTCTCTCCTCTTTGCTTGAGGAGTTCGTATGATAATAATTTTTTAAGGAGTGAAACTATGAGGAAATACATGATGTACTTAGGCATTACTCATTAGTGAGATTATGACTAAAGATAGGGCGCAATGGCGACATATGATCCATATAGCCAACCCCCCTATGGTGGGATAAATACTTGAGTGTTGTTGTTGTATAGCATATGAACTCTTTAATGGCCCACGGCCTAAAGTCTCATTACCCAGGGAAGCATTTGAGAAGTTTATCATTTATCTCACTGATAGAGAAATTTTTTTCCAGCCTTCTGAGTACACTCATCATCTCATAAACACTTTCATCAATAGCTTTTTTGAAATTTTCCTACTGGGTGATGAGGAGAGATCGCTTGTCTTTCCTCTCATCAGCACTGCCATCCACTAATCTTAGAAGGGATTCTAAGATCTCTTTGATAGATTTGCATTCTGCCACCCTTTGGTAGATATCATCAGACATGGACATATGGATATTCGTTTTTTAGCATCACATGACCAAACTCTTATATTACCTTCACATCATCCAAACATTGTCTTGGGAATTTCTCTTTCTATAGTGTTGTCTATCTTAGTGATAATGTAAGGACATGTAACAATGGATCCGAAGATATCTTCATCAATAAAATTCATGTATAGTATGATCTAGATTTTCAAAATGCAAACTTATCCAGATTGTACATTGGTGGTCTGGATGTTGATGCATGATCTCTGATCTAAGAGGTATTCATAATTGAATGATAGCTAACTTAATATTTTCAAAAATATAAAATCTTGGTTTATCAAAATAATAGCCCTTAAAGATAAGAATAACACTGATATTAATTGAAAGTACACAATATAAGATAAGAAATTACGCCCTAAAGAGAGCGTGTATAGAGCTATGTTGCACCTACACCGACACGGGACACGCGATACGACACGACACGACACGACACGCGACTTTTAAATTCTCAAAAAATACAATATTCCGACACGATTGGACACGTATATCAAAAATATTCATTTTATATAATTATGAAAATACTAAAACATTTAACAAAAAATTATAAAATTAACAATTAACAAATATTTAAATAAATTAAGTCATGTTTAAATATTACTCATCAAATATTCAAATGCAAAACTTAACAAATGATCAAAAAATGATAGAACATTAACACATTACCATTATATATTATCAGTAAAAATAATGGATTCACAAGCAAACTTTTTTCCTTACTTTCAATTTTTTCCTTTTCTAGAAAAATATTTACGTCACTAGCAGATCCACTTTCACTACTTGAAATGTTAGAAAGGGGTAAAAGCACTTCCAAGACAAATTATCACCCGTCTCACCATGAGTAGCTAACTTAGGAACACGCGTGTCTGATTGAGCGGGACACGCGTGTCCGATTGAGCGGGACATGCGAATCTCGCGTAAGCCAGCGTATCGGATTTCCGACTCGAGGGTCGGATTCCCGACTCGAGTGTCGGATTTCCGACTCGAGTGTCGGATTTCCGACTCGAGTGTCGGAGAGTGTCGGAGAGTGTCGGAGAGTCAGACGAGTGTCGGACTCTCCGACACCGACACGCTGGACATTTTGAAGTGTCAATGCTTCATAGGTATAGAGTATATAAAAATTTCAACCATATAATCACAAGCACTGTCATGGATTAAAGAAAAACAAAAACATAGCAGGTATAATGCAGAGTGTAAATCTAAATTATAGAGAGTGGTTCCCCAAAACACGGATACATCCTCACTTCTACCTCAGTGGGATTTCGTTACCTTTACTAGGTTCAAGTTTTTTGTTAAAGAAACTTTTGAAACCAATGAATCTTTTGTGCAAATTCTCAAAACTTGTTTACATCAGTATGATGGAAGCAGTTAATTTTTCCATAATAAGAGATCTCAGGAGAAGAGTGATATCTCTTTTAATAATTTTGGTATGGATCTAGTCAAGAGAGATTTACATGGATTGTTTCTTATCAGAATGAACACGAGAGCGCGAGAGAATTAGTGTTTGAAGGATAAGAGAATAAGAGTAAGGATTTGAGAGATCAGAAGGTGGAAAAGACCGAAACAAGTATAAATAATCTATGAAGCACTGGTATGGGTACGAGTGCCGGGTACGATACGTATCTGCTACGACGATGCATGAAAATAAAAAAAACTGCATAGAAGTACGATCGGGTATAGTGTAATTAACATTGTCTTTTATAAATATACATTCAATATGTCCATGTATATATAGGCACATATACATGTATCTGCATGTTCATGTGTCTATATATAAGCACATGTATATAGTAAAAAACAAAATAATAAAATTCAAATCAAATTATTTACAGTTTTAACGAAAAAAACTTAAATCTAAAGCACATTTTGTTATTATAATAAACAAACACTGCTAGTTGTATTTATAGTTCACAACTTTTTCATTTCTAAAAGAAACAAATGTCTTTTCGTTACTTTAGAAAAACATACTATATCATAATATGCAAAACTATCTGGCAAGTCCAAGTGTATCTACAGACTAGAGTAACAGGTGTATCCGTCGAGTATCGGGTACGTACCGGTACCGAATACGTATCCAATACGGGTACGTAGCCCTCAAGAAAGTATAGTATAGGTGCTTCATAGGATATAATGAATTTCACCAACTGCTATAGGCATCCTAGATTAACTTCCCCAAGTTTCTCTTAATAGTTGAACTGCGTTCGGCAATTAGCTATCACAGGCATTAGAATATGACTTTATTCAGAGATCTTATTCATTAGTCAAAAGGATTCAACCAAGGACTTCTAATAGCTTTTTCTGCATAAATTTATTCAACGTCATGATTCATTCAGCTATCGGCTTCTGAGATATTGTTATTACTTATTAGCACATCCTCATTAGTGCAATAAAATTTGGCCCATGCCTTCTAATAGTCGTTTCCTTAGAAACATATTCAAATGTTGAGATCAATATGGCTATATGCTTATGAAATATTGTTATTAGCACATCTTCTCTTCATTAATCAAATAGAATCGATTAAAGCCTTTTAAAGAACTTCAATACTCAATATTACTAGAGCTCCAATATTTAATCGACCAATGTCTTGTAATAACATCAGAATGTATCAAGCTCTGACTTGCATTTGAGGAGAGGCTTCTAATATTTTTTCTCGTGTATTTCTGTAAGCTCTGTTTTTATTCAATAAAGACTTAATATCTTGTCTTCAAGCTTTGACTTATATTCATTGAATATCTTCTAAGAAATACTACTATTGGCAAATACTATTCGACGGACGTCCACTGTTTGTATTTGACGAATTCTTCAATACTTGACAGATCGTTGGCCCTAACCACTGCCTAGATATATTACAAAGAAGATGCAGTCTTTCTACACAACTGTTAAAGGAAAACCGATATCAAATTAAATATAATCGGTTTTATCAAATCAAAGGAGTTTTTCCTACAAATACTATTTAGGCTCCGTTTGGCACGGTTGTGGCGGTCGTAAACGCATGGGTTAAAATGTCATTCGTTAAGGATTACCTAGCAAACATCATTCATTTAAACATAAAAGTGGACGAAGTTCCTTAGGTGAGCGTTAACGAATGAAAATTTAACCTCATGTTCATGACCGCCACCACCGTGCCAAACGGAGCCTTAATAATTTCCTGAATACATAAATCAAACAGAATTCTCTAATAAATACCCGCAATAATATTCGAATAATAATGAAACTATTCGTTTACATAAATGAGTCAAGGCCTAAAATTCTCCTAGTCTTCCATACAGACTGTGATTTTTTGTAAGTCCCAACATTGACTCGTAAGATGATGTGGTTCAACCCCAACTACCATCCGACATTTTTTCTTCCCATTTTTCATTTAGGACAAGTTGAATAAGGAATTGTCAATTGAGAAATACATTCCTACATATTTATTTGGTAAATTCAACTATCAGTTACATTGGAACCAAACACCCAATACAAAAAATATAAGTAAAACCAATTTGAATTCCCAACACTAAAACCAAAGGCCCAATATTATTAAATATTACATTGGAACCAAAGGCCGAATATACAATTATGAAAAAAAATGCATTTAAATTCACACCAATGCCTTCAAACAAAAGACACAATGGATAAAAAGAAGTGAGCATATATCTATATCAAAACTATATCTTAAAAGACATTTTGAGCCACATGTCCACAATGGGATTTCTCTACGGCCGAAAAATTATAATTCAGGAGGAAACATAGCTACACCAAATGCTTCATGAGGTCGAAAGAAACTTTTTGCACCCATATTTTTTTTTTGAATTTGAAATCGAAATTTTTTCCCAAATACAAAAGACTTACATGGCAGACCATATTTTCTTATTTTTTCTAGGAGAACTACGGTTTTTACATAGGTGAGTAACAAAATGTCGGTTCTCTCCATCGAAGAAGAAATTATGTCAACTTGCAGCATGCTTTGCAAACATGGTACATCTAGCTGCCCTCTTTCTCTAGGGTTATTGTTCTTCTTTGTGTTCCAGAAGCTGAGGTAATGGTCATTGCTCGGGAAAGTGCCTCTGTATTTGTTCCATTGTAATATGCACTTCTTCTCCATCAGCGAAACTCCACAACATGCATCTGCTTTAGTCAGGCCCATTGTGTATCTTCTTCTTCCTCTTCTTCCACTTTTTCGGCTTTCAGAAATACTTCGGGTCCTATTTTTTTTATATCTATGGTTGGTTCTGGTTGAAAAAATAAAACGCATGATTTTCATTTTTTCAGATCTAAAGAAATCGAGGGCCTTCTTCCTCCTATTTCTGGGAAATAATATCATCATGTGCTTGGTTCAGGCCTAGATTTGAAGAAATCGCATAGATCCAGAGAAGACAAGCTGCAGATTTGGTATTCTTCCTTGTTTCAGATTTGTTTCTCAATTGAAAAGATCTAGAGTAAATCGCAGATTCCAAACTGAGCTTTATTCAGCTTTGTTGCCTTGGTATTCATCCTTGTTCCAAACTGTGCTCAGTTCCAAACTGTGCTCGGTTCCAAACTGTGCTTTGGTAATCTTCATTGTCTCATTTAGTTGGTTTTGTTTATAGCATGAAATATAATAATTATCCTTGTTTCATTCAATTGGTAATCTTCCAAACTGTGCTTTGGTAATCTTCTTTGTTCATTCAGTTGGTTCTTGACTCAATTGAAAATATCCAATTATAATTTTTTTGCATGAAATATTTCTCATATAAGATTGATAAAATAGCATTGTTTGTGTTTAGGTAAGAAAGGCTCTTGAAATTCTAAAATAAAACAGTATGAATCATGTATCTAATTTAATATGTTGTTGATAATTATAACTTTGTAATGATTTCATTGAGATTGTGATTGGAGGAGATGTTTGCATTGTTCACTTAACTACACACTTCTTTTCTTATTGTATCTTGAACTAAGCTTAACCGCATTTTTACTTAACTTATTAAGAGTTTATCTAAAGAGAGAATAAAAAGTTGTGTTGTTTAACATGTGATTTTAGATTTCAATTTTCATGGATAATTTAGAGTTGCTAAAGAAACGTAAGAGAGATATCATTATAAAGGCAGTAGCTGCAGCGGCTCTTGGTGCAGCTGTAGTACAGTGGTAGTAATGGATTGCATTCCCAAAAACCCAGTAGATGGTATAGACAATGACGCCCTACGTAATGATTTAGACGAGGATGATTTACTCAGGGTCATGGATATATTGTGTCATGATAGTATCAAGCATGGCATATTCATGAGGCTACCTGACAAGTTGAAGGGCGCATGGTTGTGAATGCAGTTGGATCGTTAATTGGTGTTTTTGTTTATGGATGATGCACTTTTATCAAGATCATTTGTTATTTCTATTTTTTATTTATGGACAATGTTTACGAATTAGAACATATTTATGTTAATGAACATCAATTATTAGTAGCATTTTGATTAAATGGTTCAATTTTAAAAACAATGAATTTAAAAAATTTCAATTCCAGAAAACCAATTTCATCGTGCTGTCGAATAATTTTTAGGCATCTATTCCAATTTTGTTCACTGAATTCCTTCCTACAGTTGAACAGTAGAATTGGTTTTCTACACAAAACCAATTCCTGCAGATATTGGTTTTTTGACCAAAGCGAATTCCAGAAAGTCAATACCTGCACGTCGAAAGAACCCTAAGACAACTTGGCACTGATATCACCTGAAGCACACGTAGTCGCAACCGATGGGAAGAATACAATGCGAAAATAGTTTTTTAATGCAATTTCAATTAAATAAAATGGCATTAGGATTAACAAACAAATTTGGAGTGCAATTTGCACAAAATTAGCAATTTATTTTTAGTTCACGACGCAAATCATCCAATGAACGACAACCCTGTAAGAATCAATGTAACCTGAAGTACATATTAATCAAGAAAAAAATCAATTTAGAGGGGAAAGAAAGAAAAAAACAAAGGGAAAAAAGAAAAATAAATTTCCCTTAAAAACAAGGCTAATTACTTTAAACTATATGGAGTCGATCAAAAAGATTAAGGCTGTGTTTGACAACCCGGCGATACGCCGTTCCGGCTGGCTGGTCCGGAGGGGAGGTGTTTGGGAAACCAGTGGGACGTCCGTTTTAGAAAGGCCTGCATGAAAAGGCAGTTTTGAAGTTGGCCATTCGAGCACTAGCCGCTGTCTTGGGCCGGCCGTTTAGATTTTAACTACCCGTGTAAATAGAGGCCTCAAACCTTGTATATACTTCTTTAATGATAAATTACAAGTATGAATACATTTATATAGGAAGAGAGGAAGAAGAGAAATCTCAATCCAAGATGTGGGACAAATACAAAGAGAGAGAAAAGAGAGAAAATTGGCTCTTAGATGGGCCCTTACTAAGGCTTTTCTAACACTCCCCCGCAAGCTGGAGCGTACAAGTCGTAGGCACCAAGCTTGGATAAAACTGGTAGTATAGCGGCCGGGAGAGAGCTTTAGTCAGGATATCAGCAACTTGGTTTGTAGCAGGAACATCCTCCAAATCTATCTTCTTTGACTGTACTTTTTCCCGAATAAAGTGACAGTCAACTTCAATATGCTTTGTGCGTTCGTGAAAGACCGGATTCTTGACAATATGTATTGTTGCTTGACTATCACAAAATAGGGTCGCCGGTGATGAGAGACGAACACCCAAGTCTCTCAGAAGGCTCTCAGGCCAAGTTAACTCGGAAACAACTGCAATCATAGCTCGGTACTCGGCTTCAGCAGAAGAGCGAGCAACCACAGTCTGTTTCTTGCTACGTCAAGTTATGAGATGTCCACCGAAGTAAGTACAGAAACCAGTTGTGGAACGCCTATCATCAATGGATCCTGCATAGTCGGCGTCAGAGTACGCAACAAGAGATAAAGATGTTGATGGCTTGTACACAAGCCCTTGTCCTGGAGCGTTCTTGAGATATCGAAGAATGCGCTCGACAGCTTGAATATGAGATGTCCGAGTAGCATGCATAAAACGACTCACGACTCCCACGACAAAAGAGATGTTTGGTCGAGTAACCGTAAGGTAAATCAGCTTCCCAACCAAGCCTCTATAATATTTAGGATTTATAAGCAGCTTATCGGAGTCAGAGCTGTGGGCCAACAGCTTGTGATTAGCGTCCATAGGAGTATCCGTAAGTTTGCATCCAGAATAGCCAGCATCATGAAGGAGGTCCATACAATACTTCCTTTGTGATAACACAAGACCATCAGGACGTCGTGCAACCTCAAGCCAAGAAAAATACCGAAGGTTGCCAAGATCTTTGGTCTGAAAGGCAGAGTTCAACTGTTGCTTGGTATGTTTTATCCCTGTAGTATCGTCGCCAGTAATGAGGATATCGTCAACATAGACAAGTAGGATCACAGTTCCGGTTGACCGGTGTCGGGTGAAGAAAGAGAAATCAGCCGAGCTTCAAATGAAGCCAATATCGCAGACAACCTTGCTGAATTTTTCAAACCAAGCATGGGGGACTGTTTGAGACCATAAATAGATTTCCGAATATAACAAACCCGAGACTCCCCCGTGGTCTCAAACCCGGGAGGTTGGTGCATATAAACAGTCTCCTGCAGATCGTCGTTGAGGAAGGCGTTCTTAATATCCAGCTGATAAAGAGGCCAATGACGATGAACAGCCAAGGAGAGAAGAACGCGGACCGTGTTCAATTTGGCCACCGGAGAGAAGGTTTCCTCATAATCAAGTTCATGTTGCTGTGTAAAACCCCGGTGAAAGAAATTATACCTAATCACCTAGAGGGGGGGGGGTGAATAGGTGACTAAATCTTTTTAACTTTTTAGGCAGAATTCAAATTATTTTCACAGAGTTATATCTAATTTTGCACAGCAGTCAATCAGCAATCACAGCATAACACATGCACACAGTGGACACACAGATTTATAGTGGTTCTCCAAGGTTTGGGTACATCCACTTTCCCCCTTCGCCTATCTAGTAGTGTACTAGATTCAGCCAAACTCCTCCACTATCTCAGATCCACAGATCTTACACTCAGAACCTCAACCAGGTTCCTACAGCTCAGACCCAAGGCCTACAACTCAGTCTTCTTCAAAGACCTACACTCAGCTTTCTTCACAAAGCCTACACTCAGCCACAAGGCCTACACTCAGCCACAACAGGCCTACACTCAGAGATACAGCTCTCCTACACTCAGGCACACAGGCCCTACACTCAGCCTTTATAATTACAGGCTTACAGCTCAGATCCTAAGGATCCTATAAAAATATAAAATACAAAGTGTATATACCTACAACTCTGAATAGAGAGATGAGTTGATAGGTTCTTGATGAGTTCTTGAATGTACTCTGCTGAGATCAATCTGACTTGGCTTTCTTCAAAGCTTCTTGAATGTAGACACAATAGGATTGATCTCCTCTGCAGCTGATCCTTGATCTCTACAACTTAAGATTCAGAACTAGGTCTGAACCCTTCTTCACAGCCTGGTTCCAACGGCTGTCTTCTTGGATGGAGCTCTCTCTCTCCAACTACTTAGATCTTCACTTGATTCTTCAATGAATAGCTAGATCTTCTTTTTAATCACTTGATCATCTGTTTCTGTAGACATATAAGCCTATATATAGGCCTTCTTCATGGTGACCGATTGGTCCGGTTCCTAACTGATTTCTGACAACTCTGACAGGTGCAGTAGACCGGCTGGAATGACAGCTGTCAAGTCATCCAGTCAGTTCTTGAAATAACTGTAACTGTCTGAAAGTGTCGAGACAGTCTGTCTTTAAGTGTCGACACTTATAGACCAAGTGTCGACACAAGTAGACTAAGTGTCGACACTAGCCTTCAAGGTGTCGACACAACTCCTTGTGTTGTAGAATCCACTTCTCGACACTGCTTCTTCATCATGTGTCGACACTGAAATTGTGTGTCGACACAAGTACTTGTTCTTCAGTACATTGTTGAATTCTTGTAAGTGTCGACACAACTCCTTTGTGTCGACACATCTTCTTGTGTTGAACTTGTTCAGTGTCGACACTTCTTCTTGGTGTCGACACATGCCTTCTGTGTTGATACTTGCTGAGTGTCGACACTTCTCCTTGTGTCGACACATCCTTCTTCTGTTGAGACTTTGGCTGAGTGTCGACACATCTCCTTTGTGTCGACACTTGTACTTAGAATATTGTTGAACTTTGCTAAGTGTCGAGTCTTCTGCTCAGTGTCGACACATTCTTCAAGTGCTGAGTCTTCTTCTGAGTGTCGACACATTCCTCATTATGTCGACACTTATACTTAGACTCTGCTGACTTTTGTTGAGTGTCGACACAACCTCCAAGTGTCGACACTTTCTGATGTAGACACAGTTCCTCTGGGTGTCGACACAACTGCTAAGTGTCGACACTGCTTCACTGCACTTTTCTTCATTGAGTGTCAACACAGCTCCTTGTGTCGACACTTTCTGTCTGGTGTCGACTCTGCATCACTGGTGTCGACACAAGTACTCCAAGTGTCGACACTGCTTGCCTGGGTGTCGACACAAGTCTTCTTAAGTGTCGACACTTTCCCTCTGGGTGTCGACACATGGACTTAGAATCTTTTCTGCTTTTCCTGCAAATACTTAACCTGCACAAGGCAACTCAAAAATACATCAAATACATTTTGATGTATATCATTGAGTAGAGTGAAGCTTCTTCAAATCAGGTACATTTAAACCAATGTACTCAACAATCTCCCCCTATTTGGATAAGTCATAACCCTTAGTCAATGATATACACCATACAGAATAAAATCATAGCATGATGTAAAGCAGGATTAGGTAACAGGGCAAATTCATAAACATGTATTAAACAAACATGTATACATAGATATCATTTCAGAACAATTATGTAATAGATTTATCTCACATCATATTGGTCTAAGAACTTCATTATTTTCATTATCCAAAAGTTTACAATAGGGTTTAATACAAATGATTACACATGTAAACTTAAGAAAAATTCTATTCTACTACTGCTCAGCCTCCTTAATAACTATGCCCTTGCCAGACTTTATCTTGGCTTGCACAGGGGCTTCAGCATCTTCAGCAGCAGCATGCTTCTTGCCTTTCAGCTCCTTCTTCTTCAGCTCTTCAGCTTTAATCTTTTGCCTCTCAAAGTAGTGATATGGCTTGGGAAAGTACTTGCTAGGCTCATGAGCAGTATGAGGTAGCTTTCCCATCTTTGTCTTTCTCCTGTATTGCACTATGGCTTCTTGCTTTGTCTCATGCTTCCTCCATTCCAGTTCAGAAAACCATTTGTTCTTGTCTTGAATATTATCTTTGGCAGCCTTCCAAGCAGTTAAGATAATATTCCTTGAAGTGGGGCTCCATTGTTCAAAATCTGGTCTTTGTTCAGCTTGCTCTCTGAACCTCTTCTTAGACAATCTAGCTTCTTGTTCTTTCAGCAAAGCTTCTTGCATAGCCTCAGATACTGGCTGAACCACCTTTTCTAGAATAATATTCTGCTTACCCTCAGGTGGGCTATACATTATCTGGATATCAGCTTGTATCATATCAAAATCTGGTGGAGGATAGATTACTTGAGCTACTTCAGGTTGCTCACCTCCAAGATAGGCAGGATTAATTCCAGATTCTGCAACATTATCATCATCACATAAAGGAGGATAACCAAGAGTAGCTCTGATAGAATTAGAAATCCAAGAGCTGGCTTTGACTAACACCCTCTCCCCCTTTATGACTTCTCTTTCCATGTGATCCCTTAGATCATCCTTTGAAATCTGATTTGGTTATACAAATAGTTGACTCCATCTTTAAAGAAAGGTTTCAACCTTTGGAGTTTTTCTGTAATCAGCTTCTGGGAATCTTGAATGGCAGAAGTTACAGCAGTGAGGCTCTCTTGCAATTCCTTATCAAATTCCTCTTTGGCAGTAGTCAGGGCAACATTCTGTGCAGTTGCTATATTCTTAAGCTCAGTGACAATAGCATTGTGAGAAGCTGTCAAGTTATCATTCATTCTGATGATTTGATTTTCCAGAACATAGCCTGCTTGACTTCAAGTCATCCACTTGAGCTTTGATCTTCTCTTGATGTGTAGCAAAGTACACTACTGCACCCTCACTTGTGGAAGCAGTCAGTCATTTCTTTTTATTTTGATTCATCTCAAATCTTATGGACTTAATGTCCTATGCCAGATCAAACTGAAGAGATTTCTGTCCTTCATCTACATACTTTTCCAGTGCTTGTCTCTGCTCATCAAGCTTGATTTGCATAGCAACCAGCAGAGAACTGTAATCTACTGATGGAGTTGGCTGTAGTGCTGGCTGTGGTGCTATGGTTTGCAATGCCTTCTTATAAGTCTGGCTTCTTCTTTTAAAGACTTGAAATTTCCTTTTCTTAGCTCTAGCAGCTTCCTCATCTTCAGATGCTGATGTACTTGCAATTTCTACCCTCTCCTTTGGGCTTGGAGGTAACTCCTTCTGCACTTCTGGTTCCTTCCTTGTTGTTTCCTCAACATTAACTCCTTGCTCCCCCTCAACAGGAGCATGCTCCCCCTCAGCAGCAGCACTTCCCTTTTCAAAGTCTGTTTGATCTAGATTGAGGAAGAGATCTTCCATTGTAAATTCTTGTGGAGAATGGGCTGGAGAAACTCTTGGCTCATCTACCACTGGATCAGATACTACTTGAACTGTAACAGATATGTCCTTCATGACAACATCTGGGGGTTGACTATCAATCTGAGATTGCTGATTAACATCAGATAATGAATCAGACAAAACATTATCCTCTATAGGGAAATCTAAAGCATTAATCTCAGTGATTACCTCAAGGATGATGTGGGTGGCTCTTTCACTTTCAAGAGGAGTTGGCTCTTCCACCACTAGAGGCTCCCCCTGGATTTGATCCTGGTGTATGGGGCTAACTGGTGGTAGCTCCCCCTGCCTCTCTGCAACTTCTTGTTGAGCTGGAGACTTCCCAGCATCTTCAGGTTCTTGTTCATCATCTGGTGTAAAGACAACTTGCTCCTCAGAGCTGCTAGATGACTTTTGAGCCACAGGGGCTATCTTCTTTTTCTCCTTTTGAGGAGTTATTTTCTCAGGAGTAGGCATCTCCTTAGTTAAAACTCTGTCCCACCTAGAGAAGATCCTCATGTCCATCTTTCTCATATAGTTGATCTTAGTTCCAGCAGCTTGACTCATTACTTCTGGTATACTACCAGCCAAGTAAAGACTAAGTATCATACCCAAATTGGGCTTCTTCAGACTCTCCTTAATCTTCTCAAATAATACTGCAGACCAATCAGTTTTCACTGTGAAGATTATCCTTGTCATAAGGTTGAACATATGGGCTGATACCCTGTCATGCCCTCCTGGCTTACTCAAGATTACTTTGCCAACAATTTCTGAGAGAAATTTTCCCCGGCTGTTCATCCCCTTCCTATTGAACACTGATCCAATTTTCAATTTGGAATCCAGTCCACACCAAGTTAAAGCTTCTCTGGTCTTAGAAGCAGTAACTTCATCTTCTTCCTTTGTCCTTGGGAGGTTTAATACCTTTCTCAAACTTTTTGGTGAGACCTTCACCTTTTCTCCATGAACCCTTGACTTGATCTGGAATCCAGAGTTGTCTAGGGTTACTCCAGTCAGAAATTCCAAGAGTTCCTTCTTCCATATCTTTGTTGGCTCTGAAACAAGAAAATCTAACCCTGAGTTTGCGACTAGGGTTACCACATCTTTGATCTCTTGTTCTGCATCGTCAAACGCATGCCGCACCAGTTCATAGCCTTCGTTCACGTTCTCCTCGAGCTTTTGCGTCATTAGGGTTTGAGAAATTTGAATTGAGAGAAGAGAGGTGTCGACACACAAGTTTGGTATCGAAACTTTGGTGAGCGTGTCGACAGACAATGACAAAATCCTATTTATACCTTTCTAGGTTTGAAGATTAAATGGCGGGTTAACTAACTTAAATTGTGTCGACACAGTTGATAAGTGTCGACACAGACTTATAATGTCTCGACACACTGTGTCGACACAAGTTTAGTCGACAGATAATATGTGTCGACACTTGTTTATGTGTCGACACCACCTAACTCGACACTTAGTCGAGACTTTACTTAGATAATTCTGAGTAAATTCTAAGTGTCGACACCACCTTGGTTGTGTCGACACTGACCCTGTATGAGTCGATACTAGTTTGCTGAAGTGTCGACACCAACTTCCTAGATGTGTCGACACCTTTTCCCTAAAGTGTCGACACCACTTTTCTGTGTCGACACAGATAACTCTGTGTGTCGACACCTTTTTACTTAGCCATTTCTGTAAACTTATTCTAAGTTTATCATACCTAATTCAATTTTGAACCTATTGAATTTGGTTTCTTCTAGGGGCTTAGTATACATATCAGCTAGTTGATTATCAGTATTTACATACTCAAGTGATATATCTTCTTTTTCTACATGTTCGCTTAGAAAATGATATTTTATCTCAATATGTTTAGTTCTACTATGGGAAACAGGATTGTTAGCAATAGATATAGCACTAGTAGAATCACAAAACAGTGGTGTTCTACTTACTTGAATACCATAATCCTCAAGCTGATGTTGTATCCATAGAAGTTGAGCACAACAACTTCCTGCAGCCACATATTCTGATTCTGCTGTAGAGATAGCCACACTTGTTTGCTTTTTGGTACTCCAAGATATCAGTCTTCCACCTAGGAATTGACAGGTTCCAGTTGTACTTTTTCTGTCTTCTTTGCAGCCTGCAAAGTCTGCATCTGAATAACCTGTTAGATCAAAGTCTCCATTCCTAGGGTACCAAAGGCCTAGATAAGGAGTGCCCTTTAGATATCTCAGTATTCTTTTGACTGCTGTCAAATGAGACTCTTTAGGGCATGCTTGGTACCTAGCACAGACACATGTAGCATACATGATATCTGGTCTACTTGCAGTCAAGTATAAAAGGGAGCCAACTATCCCTCTATACAAAGTCTCATCTACAGGTTTTCCTGTATCATCTTTGCTAAGAGACATACTTGACCCCATAGGAGTTTTCATGGTACTGGAAGAATCCATACCATACTTCCTTATCAGTTCTAGGGTGAACTTAGACTGGCATATGGATAAACCATTCTCAGTCTGTCTAACTTGGAGACCCAAGAAGAACTTAAATTCCCTCATACTGCTCATCTCAAATTATCCTTGCATTAGTTTTGCAAACTTTTTGTAAAGACTACTTTCAGTAGACCCAAATATGATGTCATCTACATATATTTGGACTAGTATGATCTTGCCTCTGGATTCCATAAGGAATAGAGTCTTGTCTATTTTCTCCCTTGTGAATTTATTCTCAATGAGGAAACTAGACAGGGTTTCATACCAAGCCCTAGGGGCTTGTTTTAACCCATACAAAGCTTTCCTAAGTCTATAGACATAATTACGTTGAGTTGAATCAACAAAACCTGATGGCTGTTCTACATAGACTTCTTCATTTAGATTACCATTCAGAAAGGCTGACTTTACATCCATTTGGTAAACTTTAAAACCTTGATAGGTTGCATAGGCCAGGAACATCCTTATGGCTTCCAGTCTGGCTACTAGAGCAAAGGTTTGATCAAAGTCAATACCTTCTTCCTGCTTATATCCTTTAGCAACCAGTCTTGCTTTTGTTCTTGACAATCACTCCATGTTCATCCATCTTGTTCCTAAAGATCCACTTGGTTCCAATTATGTTGTGGTCTTTTAGTATAGGAACAAGCTCCCAGACTTTGCATCTCTTGAACTAATTTAGTTTCTCTTGCATTGCCTCAATCCAATGAGGGTATAGGATGGCTTCTTCAAACTTCTTTGGCTCTACTTGGGATAGAAAACTGGAGTAGAGCACTGCATTCAGATTTCTGCTCCTTGTTTGTACCCCTTGTCTTAGATCACCAATGATTTGCTATGCTGGATGATCTCTTAGATGCCTATTAGCTGGAGGCATCCTGGCTTCAGGTTGAACTCCTTCAACTTCTTCATCTTGCTGCACTCCTTGGACTTCTTCTGCATTAGGTACATATAGTACTCCCCCTGGACAACAGCCACTATTTTCTACTTGCTGGCTTGCAGTAGATTCTTCTTCTATAGTGAGCTTGTCCATCTTCTCAGTCACACCTGTGGAGCTGCAAATACTACTAGACAACTCATTGTTAATAAGTCTAGTTTCATCAAATACTACATGTACAAACTCTTCTACAACTTGAGTAGACAAGTTGTAGACTGTATAAGTCTTACTATTATTGCTGTACCCAACAAAAATTCCCTCTTGGGACTTGCCAGCAAACTTAGTCAAGTAAGACTTTCCATTGTTAAGTATAAAGCACTTACAACCAAAGATCCTGAAATAGGATAGGTTTGGTTTTCTGCCTTTCACAATCTCATAGGGGGTCTTGTTGTGGCTTTTAGTAATGGTAGCCCTATTAATTACATGGCATGCAGTATTCACTGCCTCAGCCTAGAAATATTCTGGTAGAGATGTATCACTTAATAGGGTTCTACCAGCCTCAATCAAGGTTCTATTTTTCCTCTCAGCAATGCCATTTTGCTGGGGTGTTCTTGGTGAAGAAAATTCCTGAAATATCCCAAATTCTTCACATAGTTTTGTCATGCTATCAGACTGGAATTCAGTACCATGGTCACTTCTTATCTTGACCACTGTACTGTCTAGTTCATTCTGAATTTGTTTGACAAAGCTATAGAAGATACTAGTATTTCAGATTTCTGTCTAAGGAAGAACACCCAGGAAAACCTTGAGTAGTCATCTACAACTACAAAGGTATAGACCTTCCTACCTAGGCTGTGAACTGGCATAGGACCAAAGAGATCCATATGCAAGAGGTATAAACACCTCACAGCATCTTTATTTTCAATGCTACTAAAGGTGGATCTAGTCTGCTTGCCCTTTTGACAAGCTGAGCATATTCCATCTTTAATACACTTAACTTGAGGACCATTCCTCACTAACTCTTCGCTATAGAGTTTGCCAATTGTCTTGTAGTTGAGATGGGCTAGCCTCTTGTGCCATTTGACACAATGAGAGACTTTCTCATCAGCTACATGACACACTGGAGAACCATTGGTCTCACACATAATGTCTAGGCAATAGACATTCCTCTTTTTATAACCTGTCAAAATGATCTCTTGATCAATTGACCTCCTGATATGACAACCATCTTTGATAAATGATATGCCATATCCTACATCACTCAATTGACTTATACTAATAAGGTTATGTTTCAAACCTTTAACATAAGCCACTTGAGTAATAGTTATATGGGAGCTAGAAATGTTACCAAAACCCTTGATGATCCTTTTTTCAGAACCACCAAAGGTGACTTTTGGACCATCCTTGATGGGTGTGTAGTCCTTTAGCAATCCCCTTGTTCCAGTCATGTGTCTGGAACATCCACTGTCCAAGTACCATATTGGGGCATGGTCACTTGGACTCACCTGCAAAATAGATTAGTGAACCTTAGAACCCAAAGAATTAGTTAGAACCCGCCAACCCATTAGTTCATCTCAAAACCCAGGTGTTGAGATGAAGGGTGGTGGGGTACATGAACACAAAGTGGAGAAGTCTGCGGACGATGTGGGATTAACCCCAACCACAGGACCGCGGGGATATTCCGCCACACAAGGGGGCCCACCGGGGTCAACACCCAGACCTGGAACGCGATGGGGAAAGCCCAAACATGCGGCCCCACACACACGTGTCCTGCTGGCTAATATAATCTCAACACACCCCCGCAGCAGGACAATCTCGCTTTGATACCAAGTTAGAACCCGCCAACCCATTAGTTCATCTCAAAACCCAGGTGTTGAGATGAAGGGTGGCGGGGTACATGAACACAAAGTGGAGAAGTCTGCGGGCGATGTGGGATTAACCCCAACCACAGGACCGCGGGGATATTCCGCCACACAAGGGGGCCCACCGGGGTCAACACCCAGACCTGGAACGCGATGGGGAAAGCCCAAACATGCGGTCCCAGACACACGTGTCCTGCTGGCTAATATAATCTCAACAGAATTCTTGGGTCCTTGGTACTGGTTAGTTTGCCTCCTAACAAAGCTACCTACAGATTTTCCAACAGGCAGTTTGCTACTCACTTTGGCACTTGCATTGTGCCAACAGTCCATGGCAAAGTGGTCTACCTTGCCACGGCACCAACACTCAAACCTATTGTACCTTTGCTTATGTACATTCTTAGCTGTTTTATCTACAGCTGGCTTGTTGAGAGCTGGGACTTTGCCCTTGGACTTGGACTTGACAGTCCTAGCAGGTTTAGAAAACCCCAGTCCAGCTTTACCTTTTTGATGAACAAATTCATCAATTAAGGGTAGAACAGTCTTTGGTTTAGAAAACCTAGCAACTAAATCTCTCTCCTTCTGAAGATTAATCTCCAGACTTTTGATTTGATCATTCTTAAATGATATAGTCCACATCTGAATCACAGTTATGTGCTTCAGTCTGGCTATTTCATTTAGCTTTTGATCTATCATCTTCTCAAAATCAGTTGCAACAACTTTGAGACTAGCAATTTCCTTTGCCTGACTCTTGGCTAGGGACTTGCTCTTCTTAAAAGCTTACAACAGAACTTTATATTCATCTATCAATTGATGAATATCCCCTCAGACTCAGATGCACTCTCATCACTTGATGATGATGAATCTGATTTTGAACTAGCACAAGAAATTGAACTTAAAGAACAATTGTGTACCTTACTAGGTCCAGGCTGCTCCAGGATTTTGTCATCTTCTGTTAAGTCCATCAGTCCTTTGCACTGGATGTCCTCTTGCTCATATATGAAGTTCATTATCTGGATGAACTCCTCTTCTTCCTCCTCTGCAAACAGTCCTATGTATGCTTCAACATCTGACTCAGTTTCTGAAGAAGACATGTCTGACAGGCCTTTATCCTTCTTGGCAACAAAAGACCTTTCCTTCTTGCCCTTGAATTGTGTCTTTTTCTTACCAGTAGATTCTTTTCTCTTCTCAGGACAGTCAGCAACAACATGTCCTTGTTTGTTACAACAATAACAAACTATCTTTGAAGATGAAGTTCTATTTGACTTGGGCTTTCTTCTGTCATTCTTTGATGACCTCTGTGCTGTGGATGGCTTAGTCCTCCACTGTTTCTTCTTTAGGAACTTCTGAAAGTGTCTTGTGAAGGCTGCAAAGTCCTCATCACTCTCACTGCTTTCAGACTTTCTGCTTGCTGAATCATCTGACTCAGTCTCAGCTATCTTTGGAGGTGGAGATGGTGACTTACTTCTGTATTTTCTGGGGGCTTCTGTTTTAAATGCCACTGTTCTTTCTTTATTCTCAATTCTGGTAGACTTCTCCTCTTCTTTCCTCACCATCAACTGCATCTCATAGGAAAGCAGTTTTCCAAACAGTGTTGGTGGAGGAATATCTGTTAACTTTGTCATTTCCCTTATGACACAGATCTTGGTGTCCCAGTCTTTAGTTAGGGACCTCAAGAACTTATCATTTAACTCATAATTACTGAATTCTCTGCCATAGGACATTAGCTCATTCACAATCCTATAGAACTTCTTATAGCATTCTGTTATGCTATCAGTCCTACCTTGCCTGAAACTTTCATATTCTTGGTTTAGCAAAGACTTTCTGTCTTGCCTCACTTCTTCAGAACCCTCCATGTACACAATTAGAGTATCCCACATCTCCTTAGATGTCTTACAGTGTATCAAATTCTGAAAGGTAGCATCATCTATAGCACTCACAATGATATTCTGAGCCCTCTTGTCCATTGTGGCTAGAATTATCTCATCCTTTGTCATTTCAGAGAAGTCTTTAGGTGTTCTCTGATTTGCATCTAAGACTGAAACCTTCATAGGCACATATGACCCTTCTTTAACTGTGATGTATATCCTAGGGTCTGAGGCTTCCATAAATAGTCTCACCCTTTCCTTCCAGATGCCAAATATTTCTTTTCTACAAATGGGTAGCTTCATGGATCCAAGTTCCTTATGATTCTCTGTTGAACCCATGATTCTTGATTTTCTTGATTCTGTACTTTACTTACACTGAATCTACCAACAGGATCTACTCAGACAGTTAAGTCCTTTTTGAGTAACCTGGCTCTGATACCACTTGAAAGAAATTGTACCTAATCACCTAGAGGGGGGGGGGGGTGAATAGGTGACTAAATCTTTTTAACTTTTTAGGCAGAATTCAAATTATTTTCACAGAGTTATATCTACTTTTGCACAGCAGTCAATCAGCAATCACAGCATAACACATGGACACAGTGGACACACAGATTTATAGTGCTTTCCTAAGGTTTGGGTACATCCACTTCCCCCTTCGCATATCTAGTAGTGTACTAGATTCAGCCAAACTCCTCCACTATCTCAGATCCACAGATCTTACACTCAGAACCTCAACCAGGTTCCTACAGCTCAGGCCCAAGGCCCTACAACTCAGTCTTCTTCAAAGACCTACACTCAGCTTCTTCACAAAGCCTACACTCAGCCACAAGGCCTACACTCAGCCACAACAGGCCTACACTCAGAGATACAGCTCTCCTACACTCAGGCACACAGGCCTTACACTCAGCCTTTATAATTACAGGCTTACAGCTCAGATCCCTAAGGATCCTACAAGAAATATAAAATACAAAGTGTATATACCTACAACTCTGAATAGAGAGATGAGTTGATAGGTTCTTGATGAGTTCTTGAATGTACTCTGCTGAGATCAATCTGACTTGGCTTTCTTCAAAGCTTCTTGAATGTAGAACACAATAAGATTGATCTCCTCTGCAGCTGATCCTTGATCTCTTCAACTTAAGATTCAGAACTAGGTCTGAACCCTTCTTCACAGCCTGGTTCCAACGGCTGTCTTCTTGGATGGAGCTCTCTCTCTCCAACTACTTAGATCTTCACTTGATTCTTCAATGAATAGCTAGATCTTCTTTTTAATCACTTGATCATCTGTTTCTGTAGACAGTATAAGCCTATATATAGGCCTTCTTCATGGTGACCGGCTGGTCCGGTTCCTAACTGATTTCTGACAAATCTGGTATGTGCAGTAGACCGGCTGGAATGGCAGCTGTCAAGTCATCCAGTCAGTTCTTGAAATAACTGTAACTGTCTGAAAGTGTCGAGACAGTCTGTCTTTAAGTGTCGACACTTATAGACCAAGTGTCGACGCAAGTAGACTAAGTGTCGACACTAGCCTTCAAGGTGTCGACACAACTCCTTGTGTTGTAGAATCTACTTCTCGACACTGCTTCTTCATCATGTGTCGACACTGAAATTGTGTGTCGACACAAGTACTTGTTCTTCAGTATATTGCTGAATTCTTGTAAGTGTCGACACAACTCCTTTGTGTCGACACATCTTCTTGTGTTGAACTTGTTCAGTGTCGACACTTTTTTTTGGTGTCGACACATGCCTTCTGTGTTGATACTTGCTGAGTGTCGACACTTCTCCTTGTGTCGACACATCCTTCTTCTGTTGAGACTTTGGCTAAGTGTCGACACATCTCCTTTGTGTCGACACTTGTACTTAGAATATTGTTGAACTTTGCTAAGTGTCGAGTCTTCTGCTGAGTGTCGACACATTCTTTCTTGTGTCGATACATTCTTCAAGTGCTGAGTCTTCTTCTGAGTGTCGACACATTCCTCATTATGTCGACACTTATACTTAGACTCTGCTGACTTTTGCTGAGTGTCGACACAGCCTCCAAGTGTCGACACTTTCTGATGTAGACACAGTTCCTCTGGGTGTCGACACAACTGCTAAGTGTCGACACTGCTTCACTGCACTTTTCTTCATTGAGTGTCGACACAGCTCCTTATGTCGACACTTTCTGTCTGGTGTCGACTCTGCATCACTGGTGTCGACACAAGTACTCCAAGTGTCGACACTGCTTGCCTGGGTGTCGACACAAGTCTTCTTAAGTGTCGACACTTTCCCTCTGGGTGTCGACACATGGACTTAGAATCTTTTCTGCTTTTCCTGCAAATACTTAACCTGCACAAGGCAACTCAAAAATACATCAAATACATTTTGATGTATATCATTGAGTAGGGTGAGGCTTTTTCAAATCAGGTACATTTAAACCAATGTACCCAACACCCGGGCCACGAGGCGAGCCATTAGACGCTCAGCGGCGCCATCCGCAGCATGTTTAATAACGAAGACCCACTTACAACTAAGACAGGGTTGGCCTGCAGGAAGAGGAACCAGATCCCAGGTCCTGTTGGCCCAGAGAGCCCGCATTTCATCGTCCATGGCCGCCCGCCACTCCGGATGTTGAAGCGCCTCTTGCACAGTGTTAGGAATATAAATAGAGGAAAGAGAGGTGGCAAAGGCGTAGAGAGGTGGAGTGAGCCGATGGAGAGAAACGTAGTTGGCCAAGGGATGAGCCGTAGAAGCAGGAGCCGGATCCGCCGTTGTCGGGGTGTCGCTGGGAGCAGGGAGCTGGTTCAGGGAACCATTGTTGGAGCCGCGACGAGTATAGACACGGATAACGGGCGGAGGAACCTTGGGGGGGCAGGTATAGAGGAGGAAGGAGATGGCAGAAAAGAGGGCGTGATAGGTACGGCAGGCCGGGGAAGAGGAGGAGAGGAAGACGGGGTGGGGGAAGGTAAGTGGAAGGGCTGGTCTTCGTAGAAGGTGACATCCGCTGAGACGACCAGCTTGCCATCCGAAGGAGAGTAGCAAACATACCCCTTTTGAGTACGGGAGTAGCCAACAAACATATATTTGCCCGCCCGAGGAGCAAGTTTGTCGGAGGGGGGGGGGGCAAGAAGATGAACATAACAAATACACCCAAAGACCTGTGGGATGAGAGAGGTGGGGTTGGTAGAAGGATAGAGGAGTTGGATAGGTGAGACAAAGTCAAGAACAGACGAGGGTAGGCGGTTGATGAGATGACAGGCTGCGGAGACGGCAAAATTCCAATATTCGATCGGAACCTTCATTTGAAACATGAGGGACCGAGCAACATCGAGTAGATGACGATTCTTCCGTTCGGCCACCCCGTTTTACTGAGGGGTATACACACACAAAGTTTGTTGAATGACACCAAATTCGGTGCAAAGATTGGAGAAGGTGTGACCCATATACTCACGAGCATTATCAGTGCGGATGATTTCGAGGGGGGTGGCGAACTGCGTACGCATCTCAGTTAAAAAAGCACGAAACATAGATGTAAGTTCAGTACGATCACGCATTAAATATAGCCACATATTACGCGAGTAATCATCAATAAAGGTTTCAAAATAGCGAAATCCAAAGATACTAGGGACTTTATAAGGGCCTCATACATCAAAATGAACTAAAGATAAAGGAGTACTACTCTTAGTCCAGGCAGGGGGAAGGTAGAACGATGTTGTTTGTTATAGATACAAGATTCACAAGAGAACTCCCGTAAAGGAACATCAGGAAGAGCCCGCTTGAGAATCGGAAGGGGAGCATGCCAAGCGGCGATGCCAATCAACCGTGGAGACGACAGAGAGAAGAGTGGGTGGGATATCAAAGATGTAGAGCTCATTTAATAGCTGCCCCCTACCAATGATACTCTGGGTGTGACGATCCTGCATTAGAAAGGAAGAAGGAGAAAAGGTAATTCAACAATCAAGGTCGTGCGTCAGGAGACTAACAGAAAGTAAATTAAAAGGAGACCCCGAAACGTGAAGAACCGAGGAAAGAGAAAGGGTCGGGGTAAGCTGGAGAGTAGTGGCGCCAGAGACCGATAGGGTGTCACCTTTGGCCACAGTGATACACGAAGGATAAGCCGTCTGGAGATACTGGAAGGGCTTCTGGGAGGTAATATGGTGAGTAGCGCCGGAATCGACGATCCAGTGGGGGTTAGGAGAGAGACATGTTATACATTCCGCAGAGAAAGACGCAACCGAGCCGTAGGAGCGGCCGAGGGAACCTTGTAGCTGGTGGAGTTGGGTGCAGAGCTCATCGATATCTTGGCGGGTAGTGGACGCCGGATCCTGGGCAGAAGCCCCAGTGGGAGCAGGAGCAGCAGAGGAAGTAGCAGCGAGGTGGGGAGGGAACCCATTGCTTGTTGTAACGGGTAGCCTCAAGATGGCCACCCCGGCCACAATATGTGCATTTCATAGACGAACGACTGCCACGTCCTCCTCCCTGAGATGTAGGTCAGCCCCCTCAAGTGGAAGATCCACGAGCAAGAGGGGGGGTCGGAAGGAGAGGTTGTTGAAGAAGAGCAGGTGCAAATCCGGGAGGAGCCTCAGTAGGAGGCGTAACTCGAAGCAACATTGAGCAGACATCAGACAGTGAAGGAGTCGTTGTGGAAGCTGAGGCTCCAATCAAAACGAAGCAAGAACTAGCCAAACTGCTAGCACAAAATGACTCTGCCCAGATCCTTTGTGTCTGTATAGAGTGTGAATCTGAGGCCTACATTTTGTGCTAGCATATCTGGCATGTGTTGTAAATTCTCTGCCAGATATATTTCTTAATTTTGCTTTGTTCTTTGCTTGGAGTTTCTGTTAGTGACCTCACCCAAATAGGGGGAGATTGCTGGATCCCTAGTTGATTTGGGCTAGGTCCACTGACTTAGGATGTGACCCATCATGTATAGTCTGGGTCAAGTTTATGTCTTAGAGTCTAGGACAGTCATCTATCTCAACTTCAGATGGACCAGCCTTCCTCAAGACCATCAGGAACTCTAGATCTATCAGTTTTTCAGACTAAGTGAAATGAGTTCGACGTTCGTCGAACTCAGCTCGACAAAGGGAGTTCTGCGCTCGACGATCGTGAGACAATTCGTAGTGCTGAGCTCGATGAACTATATTCTTTGTTCGACGAACACCGGGATTCTACTTCAAGCATTATCAGGACTACTTCAGAATTTCTCTAAGTCCAACTTCAAGCTTTGGTCAACGAATTACTTTCTGAGCTCGACGAACTTGGACCTCAAGTTCTCAGATTCTCAGGTCGACGACTTCAGTTCTCAGCTCGACGAATTTAGTTCTCTGCTCAACGAATAAACATTTTCTGATATTGAAGATTGTCTGTTCAACGAATGAAGACTGTCAGCTCGACGAACTCAGCTTAGCTCGACGAACTCAGCTTAGCTCGACGAACTCAGGCTCAGCTCGACGAACTCAAAACTCAGTTCAACGAATTATGTTCTTCGGTCGACGATTCCAGACTAGGTCTTCTTCCGTTCCCGTCTCATTCCATGGCGCTGATTCCTGAACATTTAATGGCAGTTCTTCCCAGAATACTACCGTTAGAATGCGAAGTTAATCCTGGATTATTACATGCCATTTTCCCATGGAAACAGTTGGGGAAATAATTAATTGCTGCTTCCTTTTCAGGTCGTCTGCCATTACTACTCTATATTCAAAATTCGAATGTTTCTTATGAGACATTGAGATATACAGAAAGAGTCAGTAATACAGTGATATATACAAAAAAAAAGACAGACATTGATTCAGACAACACAGAAAAAGGAATTCATTCTTGGCCCAGAGAGAAACTGATCAAGAAGAAGAAGAAGAACACTACATCAATATCAAGAGTCTTCTTCATCTGCTTTACTCAGGATAACTTCAAAGACAATACATTCACATCAGTCACAAGAAGTTCCTGGAGACTTTCTCTGGACCAGGAAATCTAGGTCTTTGAAGACCTATCACCCTAAAGCAGTGCTCCAGCATTCTTCCTGATTCATTCTACATCTCAAGGGGAGCAAAGCTGCTAAACAACAATCCACAAGTCTTCTCATTTGACTTGAGAAAGAGAAGACCTCAACACCCTCTCACTCCACCTCTGTACAGGGTTTTAATTCCCTTCAAAATTATTCTGGTTGCAAGTCTCCCTCCAAAAGACTTGAGGGTTTGGTTTTTGGGAACCTGATCAAAACCCCATTGGTGCCAGGACACCTGATCAACCCCTTCCTGCAGTGGATTCCTACCAGGGTGGTAGAAGAGTGGACTACCCAGATTTGGGGAACCACTATAAATTCTTGTGTCGTCTGGTTGCTTTCTTTTCTTTTTGTTTTCTGGCCTTGCTCTGTGAATGTGCTGTGATTAGATAGTTGCTGCATCTTGGTTTATTGTATTTGCTTCCCTGCACACACACCTAAAATACAACAACAGTTGTAAAAGTTTTAAAATCACCAACATACTCTATTCACCCCCTCTAGAGTATATCTGATCTAACTAACACCTTCAGGTGGTATCAAGCATACCTCCTGAACTTTCAGCCTCCAATCACCTGAAGTAAAACACCCATCTCGGTCACTAAATATGCTACAGGGCACACCGTGCAATCGCACGATGTTATCCACGTACGGTGTAACACCCCCTATCAGTCGCATAGCATATAACAGTAGGTCCGGCCGGGGCCCGACGCCATATACTACAGACAGACTTGGTGGTTACTCAATGGAAACCATCCAACTAATCATAACGTCCTACACAGAGCATTCTAGCGGAAGCAGTTTATAATAGTTGCAATAAAGAACCCAGCACTAAAGCATGAATGTACACTAATACCAAAATAGGAATGTTATACATACACCAGTACAAGCCTTAAGGCCTTACAAAATGGTTCACTTGATATTACATGATTTACAAACCATGGCACGCAGGCCGGTCATACATGAATAAAAACAGTAAACACTTCCAATTAGCCTTTGAGGGCCGGCTTCGCAAATCAGGCTTTAGCCCGCTATTGACCGCTTGGTCCAGCAGCACCTGCAAGCAACAAACCACCACACAGTGGCAAAACAAGGCAACGGTCAGCAATGCTGACCAAATTATAACGATCCCGCCCCCAACTCGGGGCGGCGATGCTCCTTCCCTGCATTTCATTAGCATAAGCGAGCAATATATATATAACCATTTCATCACAGATATTGGCTCGCACGGCCACACGCCCCGTGCTCTCAAGGCACATTCTCGGTGAACCGGTCGATGTCACGTCAATTAAAGCAATAAACATTCCGGACTCACCACCGCCACTTTGACGGCCAAACCTATGAACAATTTGTCTTCCCGGTCTGGGTCATGACAATTTAAGCCATAGACCGCCGAAGACTCTCATCTATGCCAACGACAAGTGCCACGTAACTTTAGGTCTCTTTAACCCGAATGACATAGAAGTGGGTACGGTTCCATCTAACCCGTGCTCACGTCGCAACGACAATTTAAGACATTTGCGTGGGTCAAACTTCTCCCGAGTTCCATTTTCGTCACACAATTTCACATAACCCGGTTATGTTCAAGTTGGCTCTCAGGCCTCCAAGTTGGCAAGATCACGCATCCGCCCAGTTTTCCGGGTGCACCATTGGGTTAATCCCCAAGGCTCTCTGTTGCAATCTATCGTGTAGAAAACCCGAAAAACAACCAATATCACGGAGTCTTCTCCGGCATTATGCAATGCAACATCACCGATCCAGACCAACATGTCCGGATAGGCTTCACACATCATGCCTATGTCTGTTCTCGCTTACGGACTCTAAACAACGGGGACTTCACATATCTACCCGAAGGAACGCCTCGAACTCACCGCAAACTCGTGAGAGCGGGCTTCCTATGCAAAGAAGGAGACTACTCCATGCTCAATAAGAGAATCGTTACCCTTGCTATCTTCTTTGGCGCCATGGAAAAGTAACGATGAAAAAGCACCGCACTAGCTTTGCCTCCGTGGATCCGAGTCGGCTCGCGATTTGGAGCTTCGAAGCTCCTCCAATGGTCGGTCTAGCTCCTTTCTTCCTCCTTGGCTCTCCTCTCTCTCTAAGTTTTAGAAAGACAACCACTCATGAAAAGTGAGGGTTTCTAAGGCCCAATCCCGGGTATATCCCATCAGTAACAACCCCCAGCCGTTGGATCACCAATTAAAGAAACGAACGGCTTTGATTCGGGACTGAAATGTCCAATCTGGACCGAACACGGCCTGGCACACGCCCGTGTCCATGGTCGTGTGCTTCATTCGCCGTCAAAATCGACTCGCCTGGAACAACACACGGGCATCGAACACGCCTGTGTTCCACCTGACACGCCTGTGTTCCCATCGGACCTTGACCATCCTGATCTCTTTATTGCGTAGCCGCTTGACCTCCGAGTCCTCAATCCGCACGGGCTTGACTTTTGTCGTCAGCCCACTATCCACCGACACTTGATCAACCGCGATCACTTACGTAGCCTCTTGCACCGCCGCCGTTCAATTCTTTATTTTTTTCATCCAAGGGACCAAACTTCTTCCCTGGGAATCAGGCCGAAATTAAAGTCTTTCTCCTTCCATTTTGTGTTCATTCTTCTTCTTCTTATCATGCTCCATTTCCAAAGAGGGTGAGTACAAGAGAAAGAAAGGAAGAGGGACCAGCTGCTCTGGATTTGCCCCTTAGGTAACATGTCTTTGCTCTTGGATTAGGGGAATACATAGTTAAGGTACCAACACCTGGACAGAGTCCAACCACTGTATCCAGGAAAAGGGAAACAAACAGCTCAGATTTGGCCAGAAAAGCCTAAACACGGTCTGACACGCCCTATGACATGCCTGTGTCACAGGTCGTGTCCCCTTAAGCAGCAGTCAACCGACTTAGTCCAGCCAATACACGGCGGTGTGACACGCCCGTGTCACGTGTCGTGTCCACGACACGCCCTCAGACACGCCCGTGTCTGAGGCCGTGTGCATCAGGCTGCACACCTGCGAAAGTACCCGAGACTCACACGGCCCTGGCACATGCCCGTGTTCCCGGCCGTGTGCACCTGGACACACCCGTGTCCCGCAAACACGCCCTTGCTCAAAACGTCGAGCTGAGTTCGTCGACCAGTTGACATTAATAGGTGGCGAGGGATGGAGCAAGTTAGCAGTTGAAGTTCATATATGTATGTGTGTCTGTACAGAGTCGTTTTGTGCTAGCAGTTTGGCTAGTTCTTGCTTCATTTTGATTGGAGCCTCAGTAGGAGGCGTAACTCGAAGCAGCATTGAGCAGACATCAGACAGTAGCGTGGATGAATATCTCCACGAGTTTACTCGACTGAGTCGGTATGCTAGCTCCACCATCGCGGATGAGGAGTGCAAGACGAATCGATTCTACAAAGGGTTGAGAGATGATTTGAGGCTACTACTCTCGGGGCTGATGACGCAGGGTTTCTTGACTTGGTCAACACGGCCCGGTCCTTGGAGAAGGACATGAAGAAGGTTCAAGAAAAGAAAAGCGTTGGTGATAAGAGGTCGGAGTTCAAAGTGCCGAACTCCTCAAAGTCTGTGTTCCGTAAGTGGAACAAGAAAGCTAGGACTTCGGGTCCAGCCCCCTCTGCTGGTGCTTCTGGGGCGACTACGGGTCGGACCCCGGGCGCATGTTACAACTGTGGGAAGCCGGGGCATTATGCCTGTGAGTGCCGAGGTGGATGTCCAAAGTCTGAGTTGAAGCCGGGAGCAACGTATGAAGGAAAGGGCAAGGAGGTGGAGTCGACCGCGTCCCATTATGCTCCGGCCCAACCGAGGGTGTACAATCTTGGCCAACAGGAGGCCATCAAACAGGCGGATGTGGTGACAGGTAAAATTTAAATTTGTAGCAAGTTAAATTTCTTTAAATACTTGTTATGCACATGTTACCTTACCACTGCTTGTTTAGGATTTGTTTTGATTTGTGAAAATCTGGCAAGAGCACTCTTCGATACAGGAGCTTCACACTCCTTTTTGTCCGAAGAATTCATATCGCGCATCGGAGTACCTTCTTCGATGGTGAAGGACAAGTTGGATGTGTTTTTTTCCAATGGGTGTTCGATGCGCGCAGATAGAATTTGTGGCATAAAGATTTGAATTGGGAATCAAGAGTTCGATCTGCAAGCGTCGTTATTGCCGCTAGTGGAATTCGACGTTATATTTAGCATGGACTGGCTCTTGGAGCAGCGAGCCTATATTGATTGCGGTATCAATGAAGTCAAGCTGGGGGCAGGTAGTGAGACGACTTTCACGAGCTTGAAAGGGTCGAGCAAGACGTTGATGTCTGCTCTTCAGGTGGTGAAGGCGGTTCGTGCTGTTGCAGAACTGTTCTTTACACTAGTGGAGGTTACAAAGACTAAGCCCGCGTTGGATAGTATTTCAGTGGTATCGGAGTACCCTGATGTGTTCCCTAGCGATCTTCCTGGAGCCTCGCCGCAACGGGAGATAGATTTTACGATAGAGCTCGTACCAGGTGCAAAGCCCGTGTCACGCTCTCCATATCGGCTAGCGCCTAAGGAAATGGCGGAGCTAAAGGTTCAACTGCAAGAGTTGTTGGAGCAAGGGTATGTGCGTCCAAGTTTTTTGCCTTGGAGCGTGTCGGTCCTCTTTGTTAATAAGAAGGATGGAAGCTTGAGGATATGTATTGATTATCGGGAGCTCAATAAGTTGACGGAAAAGAACAAGTACCCGATCTCCCGGATTGATGATCTATTCGATCAGTTAGTCGGGTCGACGGTGTACTCAAAGTTGGACCTCAAGTTCGGGTACTATCAGCTGCGAATAAGGGAGAGTGATATCCCGAAGACTGCATTCAGTACGAGATACGGGCATTACGAGTTTACGATCATGCCGTTTGGGCTGACTAATGCACCGTCAGTGTTCATGGATTTGATGAATAGGACCTTCAGGGAGTACTTGGACCATTTTGTGATCGTCTTCATCGATGATATTTTGGTGTACTCGCAGAGTGAGGAAGATCACTTCAGGCATCTTCATTTGGTTTTGGAGATGCAAAGGAGGAATCAATTGTACGCCAAGTTCTCGAAGTGCAAGTTTTGGTTATCCTCAGTGGCGTTCCTTGGTCATATAGTGAGTGGGGAAGGTATTGCAGTGGATCCGACGAAGATTGTTGCGATACGGGAGTGGCCTGAGCTTTCTACGGTAGCGGAAGTCCGGAGCTTTCTGGGGCTTGCCGGCTATTATAGGCGCTTCGTAGAGAACTTCTCGTGGATAGCGTTACCTCTCACTACTTTGACGAGTGTAAGAACCGAACAAAAACAAGCCGAAATGGTTTTAACTGAAACTTTATTATCCGAAAAAGGTATCTATTACAAAGGTATGGCCTCCCTTATATAAAATGGAGGAGAGAAGAGAGAATACAAATAAGATATGTGGGAATAAAAATTTACATGACACAAGCGGACTATACAGACACAAACCGCACAAGCCGCGCGGTTAGGCAGAAGGGCTAACCGCTCGGCTACTACCAGAGAGAGAGAGATCGCCATGGGAGACCGCTAGACCGCCTGTAACAGCCCAAAGTTCTGAAACAGGACTTTTTGGGTGACACGGCCTGGGACACGGGCGTGTCCCAGGGCGTGTTAGCTGACACGTCCTGCGACACGGGTGTGTCGCAGGGCGTGTCAAGGGTGTGTCGACGATCGGCCTTTGTCTCGACGATTTTTCTCTTGACGATGTGTCGAGAGGAGGCACACGGCCCAGGACACGGGCGTGTCCAAGGCCGTGTCGTATACTCGACGATTGGTACTCGCGATCTACGAGTGTCGAGAAGTGAGTGTTGAGTGTTGAACACGGCCTGTGACACAGGCGTGTCACAGGGGTATCAAATAGGGTCGACGAACTCAGCCCGCCGAAGGATTTCGACAGGGCGTGTGTCTTTGTGCCGTGTCTGGGCAACCGCCTGGACACGGGCGTGTCACAGGCCGTGTGAAGGTCTCGGATGTTTTGGGATTTTTTTCACCCAGGAACACGGCCACAGACACGGGCGTGTCGGAAGGCGTATTGGTGACACGGCCCATGACACGTGCGTGTCCCATGGGCGTGTCACTGGTTTGGATAAGTCAGTTGACCACCGCTTGAGGCACACGCCCTGGCACACGGCCGTGTCAGAGGCCGTGTCGGGTCAAAATCAGTGTTTTGGCAGAATCGTGGTCGTCCATCCCTTCAGCTGGGATCCAAGGGCTGAAGCTTCTTCCTCTTTTTCTTCAAGGCCGAAAACTGAGAAGTGATTCTCAATTTTATGTGGCCTTGATTTTCTTCAAGTTAAGAGAGAAAGAGAGAGAGAAAGGAGGAGGAAGAAGAGAAAGGGGGCTGCTGCTGGTGGTGCTTCTGGTTACCGACGAGAAATCTGAAGCCGTCGTTGCGGAGGAAACGCTCTTGCGAGTCTTGCAAGCTAGCTTTGAGTCCATGGAACCGAAGCGGTCGTCAAGGGTAACGACTTTTCTTCCTAGCCATGTGAAGGCTTCTTTTGGCATATTTTGTGATTTCCCCCACCAAGAGGTGTTGATGATTTGGAAATCTTTGGGTGGATGCTTGAAATCCCCTTGTTAGCATATAGATCCGGAAATGAAGTACGGAATAGGCATGCTGTGTGAAGCCCATCTGGACAGGTGGTCTAGATTGGTGGTTGCATACGAACCGGAGAAGACTCCGTGATAACGTGTCGTTTAAGGAGTCAACGGGTTATGCCTACGAAAAGAGTAGCAGGAAGTACGGGGTGGTAGCCCAGGAAAAAATAGCCATGTGATCGTTTTGGGTCCAACCTGTGAGTGAGCACAGGAAGTACTGGTGTGACCAGGAAAGGCCCTTTTATGATGCTTGATGTCGTAGGGGTCCACCTGTGAAGCGAGAACAGGAAGTACTAGCATGATAGCTAGGAAAGACCCCTGACATTTGTGCTTGTGCGGTTCCACCCGTGGAGAGAGTCACAGGAAATACTGGTGTGTCCCAGGAAAGACCGCTGTTGCTGTGAGAGAAATGGGTATAGAGAAATACCCAGACTGAATGCCAAGAACAGGATTGGTGAGACCGACCCGCGCCTTTGATATAGCCATGAGTACGCTATACTCGGAGAGAGGCAAGGTGATTTGAGCAACGGGGGGTGGAGATCCGACCTGCGCTATGTCCGTCCGACGTGAGACCAAAAAGTGCGGTTGTTGGAGTGGCATAGCAAGAGTCTTCGGCCTGTGCGCCATGACACAATAGGGGGCTACGGGGCATCCCGGTGTAGGAAGACTAACCCGGCTGCACGCCATGGAGTAAATGCTCAAGAGATTTACCGTTGGGCTAGGACCCTGATACGGTGGTGGGCAAGAGAGTTTCCAGAACACCAAGAATGTGCCCTGAGTGCACAGACCGTTGGGCCGGGTGGCGAACGGTTGTGATGGCTTGTGTGCGTGAAAGCACATTTTGATGATATATCTTGTCATACTTGTGATTTGCTTTGCCTGCAGGGAAAAATACCGCTGCCCCGAGAGAAGGGGTAGGGTCGTTATAATTTGGTCAACTGAACGCTGACCGTTGCCTTTGTTTGCCACCGTTGGGGTGGATGTCCTTGTACAGGTGCTGGAGAGCCGAGCGGGACGCATAGAGGTTGATGTTCCTGCTGGTGTTGCTGCGATTGCTGCTAGCCCTCGAAGGGTAAATGTGTTACTTTTGTGTGGTTTTCTTTTCTTGTGGTCGGCCTGCGCGCCCATTTGTTTAGGCCACTGTTTGAAAGCCATGTAAGGCCATAGGCCAACTCTTTTGACTTGTTGTAAGACATTCCTATAGTGTATAAAATGTGGAGTTTTATGTTTGGACATTCATGAGGAGTTCAAGTTGTAGTCTAGGCTTCCGCTAGAATGATTGTGATAGGTGCGATGCGCTACTCTGGTATCATCTTGTACCTTCACCGCCTGGTTTTGTGATATATACTGTGGGGCCCCGGCCGGACCTTCTAGAATATACCATATGAACGGATGGGTTGTTACATTTTGGTTTTTATTTCGGTTGTCTCGGTCTTTCCCTCTCAAAGTCGTGGCCGACTTCTTTTGTGGGGTGGCGAGCACGTGTTTGTGCACACCAAAGTCTACGAATGAACTCCTGAATGTCCATGATAGGAATGCATATTTGTGTGTTGAGGAACCTGTGTGTCCTAATTTTGTGTTGATTGCTTGGGTACGACCGCTATGTGTGTGTCTTGTCCACCTTTAGGTGACACGAAGTGGAGCTGGGCCGTCTGAGTCCCAGCGTTCTGATGAAAGTACGACACCAGCCGCGGTGCCTACACCTCCACCGTCTGCGGAACATGTGCGTTTAGTTGCGGAGGCCTTATTTACCATGATCCAAAGCCAGCCCTTAGGCAGGAGCAAGCAGCTGTAAGGCCAGAACAGGGGCGGCAGGCCTGAACCTGTCAGGATGTGGCTCCTCGAGCAGCTGAGAAGCAACTAACGCGGTTTATGAGTTTTCCATCCGCCTACGTTCTCGGGAGCGGGAAACCCGACGCAGGCTGAGGATTGGCTATCGCGCGTCAAGCGAGTGATGACGGCGATAGGAACGGCGGAGCATCAGAAAGTGACTTTAGTTACTTTTTGCTTGAAGGAGAAGCTCGTTTATGGTGGGATGAGATGGAGTTGCATCACTTGGCGGGTCGTTCGTTAACCCAAGTATCAATGGAAGAATTATCCCGGCTCTTCCTAGCGAAGCACCTTCCTGCGGCTCAACGGATAGCCATGGAAAATGAATTCCAACGGTTGACTCAAGGTGATGGCAGTGTTGATGCGTACCTGCATGAATTTACTCGCTTGGGGCGGTATGCGGGTTCTATATTTGCCGATGAGCAGAGGAAGACGAATCGGTTCTATGAAGGACTGAGGGACGAGCTGAGGTTCCTTGTGTCAAGTTCTGTGAACCAAGGTTTCCAAGCGTTGGTTGACACCGCGACCGCGTTGGAAAAGGATATGAAAAGGGTGCAAGGGAAGAGAGCTTTGACTGTGACGCAACAGGAGTGGAAGGCGCCCCGATCTGGGAAACCATTCTATAAGAAGAGATGGGGCAAGAATTCCAAGCCTAGTGGACAAGCTCCTTCCTCCGTTGCAACGGGAGCAACGTCAGGGGCAACCTCCAAGCCAGATACTCGTATCTGCTTCAATTGTGGCCGAATGAGGCATATTGCGCGAGATTGTAGGATGCCGCCAAAGAGTGAAAAGAAGGCGGGAGCATCTTATGCGGAAAAAGGAAAGGCGGTGGTGGATCCCTCTGCCTCGCAGGCACAACCCCGGGTATACAATCTTGGCCTGCAAGAGGCCATTAAGCAGAGTGACGTGGTCACAGGTATGAGTTTCGTTTTGCATCTGCTATTTGTTTGTATGTTTTGTTTAGTACTCCTATGTTTGCGGTTTGTGTGTGTGACATGATTGTCATAGGCTTTGTGATGATTCGGTACACGCTGGCGCGAGCACTGTTTGATACAGGTGCATCACATTCTTTTCTGTCTAGCGAATTTATTACGCGTCTTGGGATACTCAGTCGTGCAAAGACAGATAGCGTCAGAGTGGTGTTGCCGAATGGCTGTTGGATGCTTGCGGATCAAGCTTGCGATGTGGCGGTTCAGTTAGGAAGTCGGGATTTTCGTTTAACTGCATTTGTTTTGCCAATATCAGAATTCGATGTGATTTTTGGGATGGATTGGCTTGCGGAGCAGCATGCTATGATTAATTGCCAGTCTAAAGAAATCACGTTGGGCCAGAATACCGAACAGGATACCAAGTTCGCGGGTATGCGAGGAGTAGGCGGTACGTTGATGTCTGCACTCTAGGTAGTCAAAGCTTTTTGGAAGGGTGCGGAGTGTTACTTTGCACTAATTTAGGCTGTTGCGCCTAAGGCCAATGTGTGCGAGGTTCCGATTGTGGCAGACTTTACAGATGTGTTTCCCGCGGATCTCCCTGGGCTACCACCCCAGCGGGAGATTGACTTCACAATCGAGCTGGTGCCAGGTGCGAAACCTGTGGCCCGCTCGCCATATCGTGTTGCGCCTAAAGAGATGGCTGAGTTAAAGGTTCAACTACAAGAAATGCTAGAGCAAGGTTATATCCGCCCAAGTATGTCACCTTGGAGCGCGCCTGTGCTTTTTGTAAAGAAGAAAGACGGTGGGTTGCGATTGTGTATCGATTACCGTGAACTGAATAAGATGACCAAGAAGAATAAGTATCTGATACCCCGGATTGATGAGTTATTCGATCAGCTAGTGGGCTCGACCGTTTATTCGAAGTTGGACCTGAAGTCTGGTTATTACCAGTTAAGAATTCGGGAAGGTGACATTCCCAAAACCGCATTTGGAACGCGTTATGGGCACTATGAGTTCACAGTCATGCCATTTGGACTGTACAATGCGCCCTCAGTGTTTATGGATTTGATGCACCGTATTTTTCGCGAGTACCTGGATCTGTTTGTGATTGTGTTCATTGATGACATCCTGGTGTACTCGAAGTCGAAAGCCGAGCATGAGATTCACTTGCGGTTGGTGTTGAACACGTTGAGGCAAAATCAGCTATATGCCAAGTTCTCGAAGTGCGAGTTTTGGCTATCGTCAGTGGCATTTTTGGGCCATGTGGTGAGTGGAGCAGGCATTGCAGTGGATCCAGCGAAGATAAGGGCCATACAAGAGTGGCCAATGTTGTCTTCCGTGGCCGAGGTCAGGAGTTTCCTTGGACTTGCGGGCTACTATAGAAGATTTGTGGAGAACTTCTCGCGGATCGCTTTGCCGCTAACCACACTGACGCGAAAAGATCAGAAGTTCATTTGGATGCCAGAGTGCGCACGAGCTTTTGAAGAGCTGAAGGTTCGGTTGACCACGACGTCGGTGTTGTCTTCGCCATGTGGAACCGATGGATTTGTGATTTATAGTGATGCCTCAGGGAGCGGCTTAGGCTGCGTTCTTTAGCAGAATGGAAAGGTGATTGCTTATGGCTCACACCAGCTAAAGGTGCACGAGCGAAATTATCCCGTCCATGATTTGGAACTAGCGGCGGTGATTTTTGCACTCAAGTTGTGGCGACACTACCTTTATGGAGTAAAGGTGGAGATCTATACCGATCATAAGAGCCTAAAGTATCTTTTGGAGCAGAAAGACTTGAACATGCGACAACGAAGGTGGTTGGAGTTCCTTGGGGACTACACTTTCGAGATTCACTATACGCCCGGGAAGGGGAATGTTGTCGCGGATGCCTTGAGTCGGCGGATTCCGGCTAGAGCGAATTGGTTACAAAAGCATGATAAACGCCTTATCCAAGAGTTGGAGGCGTTAGAGATCTATTGTGTTGACAAGAATTCCACTGCCACGACATGTTGGAACTGGATCGAGGTGCAATGTGACCTTGCGGACCGAGTTCGACGGGCAACGGAGTTGGATGAAGATCTCTTACGCTATGTGAATGAAGGGCCAGAGGGCAAATTCACCTGGAATGACGGTCTTTTGCGGAAAGAAGGCCGTTTGTGCGTCCCGAATGTGGGGAAATTGAGGGAAGAACTGATGTATGAAGCGCATTATACAAAGTATTCCATTCACCCAGGGAGCACAAAGATGTTCAATGATATGAAGAAGCTTTTCTGGTGGCCAGGGCTCAAGAAAGATGTTGCCCTTTATGTCTCGAAATTCCAAACATGTGCGATGGTGAAGGCGGAGTGCCAAAAGCCGGGCGGTTATTTGAAGTCACTACCGATCCCAGAGTGGAAATTTGATGATATTTCCATGGATTTTGTGCATGGGTTTCCAAGATCGCAGCGAGGAAATGATTCCATTTGGGTGATTGTTGACCGGCTAACGAAAGTGCCACATTTTCTCCCGAACAGGCGGGATGATTCAGTTGAAAGTTTGGCAAAGTTATATGTTGATCAGATTGTGCGGCTTCACGGTGTTCCTCGGAGCATCGTAAGTGATCGAGATGGGCGATTCACGTCAAATGATTGGAGGCTAGTTCACCGACTGTTGGGCACAAAATTGACTTTCAGTACGGCCTTTCATCCCCAAACGGATGGCCAAACTGAACGTACCAACAGAACAATGGAGGACATGCTCCGAATGTGCGCCCTTGACTTCGGAAAGAGATGGGAAGATCATCTCTATATGGTAGAGTTTGCGTATAATAACAGCTACCAGGCGAGCATTGGGATGACACCATATGAAGCTCTATATGGAAGGAAGTGTCGTACTCCCTTGGCTTGGGTAGAAGCGGGCGAAGCCCATGTTTTTAAACCAAATGAGGTTGATGAAGCAAACTCAACCATTCGGACTATTCGAGAGCGATTGCTTATTGCTCAAGATCGACAAGCGAAGTACTACAACGCCAAGCACCGGAACGTAGAATTTGCGGTTGGCGATTGGGTCTACTTGAAGATCAAACCATTCAAAGGTGTCTCCAGGATTCGACGATTGAAAAAGTTGAGTCCAAGATATTTGGGTCCTTTTGAAGTGGTTGAGCGAGTTGGCGAAGCGGCTTATCGGCTAGCTCTGTCGGCAGACTTGGGTGGCTTACATGATGTCTTTCACATCTCGGTGCTTCGGAAAGTCGTGAAAGATCCAGCTCAAGTGATCGTGGACGATCGTGTGCCGGTGGAGTATGGGCTAACAACGAGAGTTAGACCCATTCAGATCGAAGATCGAGCCGAGAAACAGTTGCGGAACAAGACGGTCGCCATGGTGAAAGTCCGCTGGGACAATTGCGGCCGTGAAGAACTGACATGGGAGCGAGAGCAAACCATGCGCGAAGAGTTCCCTGAGCTGTTTTTGTCATCTGTAGCAAGAATGTTGTAACATAAAATTTTATATGTTGTCACATTTTTCTTGCTGATTTCTGTTACCTTTCCTATGTCTGAATTTTGAGGACGAAATTTCTTGTAGGAGGGGAGGATTGTAACAGCCCAAAGTTCTGAAACAGGACTTTTTGGGTGACACGGCCTGGGACACGGGCGTGTCCCAGGGCATGTCAGCTGACACGGCCTGCAACACGGGCGTGTCGCAGGGCGTGTCGAGGTTGTGTCGACGATCGGCCTTTGTCTTGACGATTTTTCTCTCGACGATGTGTCGAGAGGAGGCACACGGCCCAGGACACGGGCGTGTCCAAGGCCGTGTCGTATACTCGACGATTGGTACTCGACGATCGTCGAGTGTCGAGAAGTGAGTGTTGAGTGTTGAACACGGCCTGTGACACGGGCGTGTCAAATCGGGTCGACGAACTCAGCCCGCTGAAGGATTTCGACAAGGCGTGTCTTTGTGCCGTATCTGGGCACACGGCCTGGGACACGGGCGTGTCACAGGCCGTGTGAAGTCTCAGGATGTTTTGGGATTTTTTTTCACCCAGGAACACGGCCACAGACACGGGCGTGTCGGAAGGCGTGTTGGTGACACGGCCCATGACACGGGCGTGTCCCATGGGCGTGTCACTGGTTTGGATAAGTCGGTTGACCACCGCTTGAGGCACACGCCCTGGCACACGGCCGTGTCAGAGGCCGTGTCGGGTCAAAATCAGTGTTTTGTCAGAATCGTGGCCGTCCATCCCTTCAGCTGGGATCCAAGGGCTGAAGCTTCTTCCTCTTTTTCTTCAAGGCCGAAAACTGAGAAGTGATTCTCAATTTTATGTGGCCTTGATTTTCTTCAAGTTAAGAGAGAAAGAGAGAGAGAAAGGAGGAGGAAGAAGGAAAGGGGGCTGCTGTTGGTGGTGCTGCTGGTTACCGACGAGAAATCCGAAGCCGTCGTTGCGGAGGAAACGCTCTTGCGAGTCTTGCAAGCTAGCTTTGAGTCCATGGCACCGAAGCGGTCGTCAAGGGTAACGACTTTTCTTCCTAGCCATGTGAAGGCTTCCTTTTAGCATATTTTGTGATTTCCCCCACCAAGAGGTGGTTGATTTTGGAAATCTTTGGGTGGATGCTTGAAATCCCCTTTGTTAGCATATAGATCCGGAAATGAAGTACGGAATAGGCATGCTGTGTGAAGCCCATCTGGACAGGTTGGTCTAGATTGGTGATGTTGCATACGAACCGGAGAAGACTCCGTGATAACGTGTCGTTTAAGGAGTCAACGGGTTATGCCTGCGAAAAGGAGTAGCAGGAAGTACTGGGGTGGTAGCCCAGGAAAAAATAGCCATGTGATCGTTTTGGGTCCAACCTGTGAGTGAAGCACGGGAAGTACTGGTGTGACCAGGAAAGACCCTTTTGTGATGCTTGATGTCGTAGGGTGTCCACCTGTGAAGCGAGTAACAGGAAGTACTAGCATGATAGCTAGGAAAGACCCTGACATTTGTGCTTGTGCGGTGTCCACCTGTGGAGAGAGTCACAGGAAGTACTGGTGTGCCCATAAAAGACTCGTTGTTGCTGTGAGAGAAATGTGTATAGAGAAATACCCAGGCTTGAATGTCAAGAACAGGATTGGTGAGACCGACCCGCGCCTTTGATATAGCCATGAGTACGCTGTACTCGGAGAAGGCAAGGCGATTTGAGCAACAGGGGGTGGAGGATCCGACCTGCGCTATGTCCGTCTGACGTGAGACCAAAAAGTGCGGTCTGTTGGAGCGCATAGCAAGAGTCTTCGGCCTGCGCGCCATGACACAATGGGGGGCTATGGGCCATCCCGGTGTAGGAAGACTAACTCCGGCTGCACGCCATGGAGTAAATGCTCAAGAGATTTACCGTTGGGCTAGGACCCTGATACGGTGGTGGGCAAGAGAGTTGCCAGAACACCAAGAATGTGCCCTGAGTGCACGGACCGTTGGCCGGTGGCGAACGGTTGTGATGGCTTGTGTGCGTGAAAGCACATTTTGATGATATATCTTGCCATACTTGTGATTTGCTTTGCCTGCAGGGAAAAATACCGCTGCCCCGAGAGAAGGGGTAGGGTCGTTATAATTTGGTCAGCTGAACGCTGACCGTTGCCTTTGTTTGCCACCGTTGGGTGGATTGTCCTTGTACAGGTGCTGGAGAGCCGAGCGGGACGCATAGAGGTTGATGTTCCTGCTGGTATTGCTGCGATTGCTGCTAGCCCTCGAAGGCTAAATGTGTTACTTTTGTGTGGTTTCTTTTCTTGTGGCCGGCCTGCGCGCCCATTTGTTTAGGCCACTGTTTGAAAGCCATGTAAGGCCATAAGGCCAACTCTTTTGACTTATTGTAAGACATTCCTATAGTGTATAAAATGTGGAGTTTTATGTTTGAACATTCATGAGGAGTTCAAGTTGTAGTCTAGGCTTCCGCTAGAATGATTTGTGATAGGTGCGATGCGCTACTCTGATATCATCCTGTACCTTCACCGCCTGTTTTGTGATATATATTGTGGGGCCCCGGCCGGACCTTCTAGAATATACCATATGAACGGATGGGGTTGTTACACCGCCCGGTCTCCAAGTCGCCAGAGACAACCCGCTAGACCGCTTGGACCTCAGACAATAACACACAGCAACCAAACCGCTGAAGGGTAACCGCCAAACCATGCGGTCAACAACCCGCCAAGCCAGACCGCAAGACCACCCGGTCACTAACTTCAACACTCCCCCTCAAGCTGGAGCATATATATCGATCATGCCCAGCTTGTCACAAATATGAAGAAAGGAGGTAGATACTGGCTTGGTGAAGATGTCAGCCAGCTCTTTATCAGAAGTGATGAAGGGAGTGCAAATTTGTTCCTTCAAAATCTCTTCACGAATGAAATGACAGTCGACCTCAATGTGCTTGGTTCTTTCATGAAAGACTGGATTTTTGGAGATATATATGGCAGCCTTGTTGTCACAAAACATAGGTAGAGGATGGTGGTAGACCTCTCCTAAATCCAGCATGAGAGCCCGTAGCCATTTTAACTCACAAGTGGTCGATGCCATACTCTGATACTCTGCTTCAGCAGTGGACCTGGAAACCACAGACTGCTTCTTGCTCTTCCAGCTTACCAGATTTCCCCCAACAAAGGTGCAGAAACCGGAGGTAGATTTGCGATCCCCTTTTTCATCAGCGTAACTCGCATCTGAGTATGCTTCAACCCTCAGGTGACCATTCTTCTGAAAGAGTAATCCTTTCCCAGGCGCTGCTTTGACATACTCCAAGATCCTCAAGGCAGACTGTAGATGGCACTCCTTAGGAGCTTGCATGAATTGACTCACCTTCCCCACAGCATAGGAAATGTCGGGCCTGGTCACTGTGAGATATATGAGCTTACCAACTAGACGCCTGTACCGCGTAGTATCTGAAAGAAGGGGCGAATCATCCGTCCAGGTTTTGTCTTCTCCAATAGCCATGGGGCATCGGGCAGGTTTGGCTCCAGTTAATCCTGTTTCTTTTAATAGATCAAGGGCATACTTACGCTGAGAGAGGACTAAGGAGTTGGGCTTCCGAGAGATTTTGATCCCCAAAAAGTACTTCGGAGAGCTCATATCTTTCGTGACCAGATGTTGACGAAGATGCCGCTTTGTCAAGGCTACCGCTTCCTGATCATCGCCAGTGAGAAGAATATCATCGACGTACACAGCAAGAACCACCAGTCCCGAGGAGGTTTTGCGAATAAATAGCGAGTGATCGGCAGAGCTGCGCGCAAAACCAACGGCCGCCACGATGCCGCTGAACTTGTCAAACCAAGCACGAGGGCTCTGCTTGAGGGCATAGATTGCCTTCTTCAGCCGGCATACTCGTGTCTCCCCCTGAGCAACATACCCAGGAGGTTGCTCCATGTAGACGGCCTCCTGAAGATCACCATAAAGGAAGGCATTCTTGACATCCAGCTTGGAAATCGGTCAGTCCCGATTGACAGCCACAGAGAGAAGGACCCGTATGGTGCTGAGACGAGCAACGAGAGAGAATGTATCGAAATAATCAACACCATATGTCTGAGTGAATCCTTTAGCCACCAGGCGGGCTTTGTAGCGATCCACACGTCCATCGGGGAGGAATTTCACCACAAAAACCCAGCGACAGCCCACAACATCTGTGCCAACAGGAGGTGGAACAAGAGTCCAGGTACCCCGTTCAGTGAGAGTAGCAATCTCGTCATCCATGGCAGCCTTCCAATGCGGAAGAGTAAGAGCTTCCTGATAGGAATGTGGGGTGGAAGTAGAAGAGATAGCCAGAGCAAAGTCCCTGCGAGCAGGCGTAAGACGATCATAGGAAACAACAGCAGCAAGAGGATGCTGGGTACAAGCCCGAACCCCTTTGCGAAGGGAAATGGGAAGGTCAGCAGGTACCTCAGTATCCGGAGCAGTCGTGGTGGAGAAAGCTGGTCCGAGAGAAGAGAGCGCGGACAGCGAAGAGGAGGAAGGTGGAGGAAAAGGAGCGGGGTAAGATGGTGGAGATAGTGGAGATGGTGGAGATGGTGGAGATGGTGGAGATGGTAGAGGTGGCGGAACATTAGCAGGAGTGGAGGGAATAGTGTGGTTGGTGAGAGAAGGAGGATTAGCAGGAGTAGAGGAAGAAGCAGAAGAGAAGTAAGATGCATTTTCAAAGAAGGTAACATTCGTAGAGACAAATTGTTTGCGGGTGACGGGGTCAAAGCAACAATAACGCTTCTGAGTGGGAGAGTACCCCAAAAAGATACATTTGGTGGACCGAGGGGAGAGTTTGTCGCGGGTGGTAGAGGGAGCATGCACAAAGGCTGTGCAGCCAAAGATACGTAGAGGAAGAGGAAAGGGTTCTTTGCCCGGATAGAGAATGGAGAAAGGAGTTTGACCATGAAGAACGGTGGAGGGAATGCGATTGATGAGATAGCAAGAGATGAGAACAGCATAGCCCTAGTAGGAGCGAGGTACATGCATTTGCGTAAGCAGAGTGCGAGTGACATCAAGGAGGTGACGTTTTTTGCGTTCCGCCACTCCATTTTGTTGGGAAGAGTAAACGCAACTAGTTGGATGAAGAATCTCATGTTGCGTACAGAAAGAGGAAAAGGCCTGACTAAGATATTCTTTTGCGTTATCCGGGCGTAAGATTTTAATGGAAACTTCAAACTGAGTTTGAATTGAATGATAAAAGGATGTCCATACATCAAAAAGTTCAGAACGGTCTCATAAGAGATAGACCCAAGTACAGCGAGAAAAGTCATCAATGAACGTAACAAAGTAAGAACTACCAAGCCCAACGGTATGGGTAGGAGCAGGACCCCAGATGTCAGAGTGAACAAGATCAAACGGACGGGTAGATCCACGATCTTGCTTTGGTGGAAAGGAAGAGCGGTGATGCTTGCCAAGTTGACATGCGTCACAATTAAGAGGAGGATGTTGGGAAGGGAGGTGGGGGAGAAGTTGGCGAAGAAGGCGAGGGGGGCATGACCAAGGCGAAGATGCCATTGGAGAAGATCTGTAGAGGAGGTGGATAAGGCAGATAAAGCAGAGACGTTGTCGAGGAAGTAGACACCGCCGCTCTCAGTCCCAGTAGTAATCGTCCGTTGGGTGGCCGGATCCTGAAAAGAACAAGAGGTAGGAGTGAATGTGATGGAGCACTGTAGTTGCTTGCATAAAGAGATAACCGATAATAAATTGCAAGGAAACTGGGGCACATAGAGGGTATCGGCAAGGCAGAGAGATGGAGTGACTTGAACCATGCCCGTCCCATTGACTGGGGAGGAAGAACCATCCGCAACTATGACAGGGGGCAACCGATCATGTGTGTCTAGATGAGAGAAACAGTGAGGACTGTCTATCATATGAGCTGTAGCACCAGAATCGATCAACCATCTTCCGCGAGTAACAGTGTGGGCACTACCAGAAGAGAGGACCACCGAGGCGGACAGCTCGAAGGAAGTGGAATCCATTGAAGAGAGATGGCGAGAGAACAGCAAGCCGCGGCGGCTAACACAAGTCACAAGTCGGGCGGACAGAGGCAGGCGCGCAGCGAGGAAGGCCGCAGCGGTCAGAGAACAGATTTGCAGCGGTCCCGCTGATAACACACCAGCGGCCACGACCAAGAAGCAGAGCAAAGCAGGGAAGGAAGACAAGCGGCCCGAGGAAGGCCGCGCGGGTAGGAGAGGAACAAGTCGTACAACAAAAGATTAGGCCGTGGCGACTAGCAAGCAGGAGCGGCAAGAAGGAAACAGGTCTCAACGCCGAAGAAGTAGTCGAGGAAACAAGGGCGCGGTGACTAAGACAGGTCGCAGCGACTAAGAAGAAGAGCGGCTAGGGAAGGAGATCAACAAGCCGCGCGAACAGGGCAATGGTTAGAAGAGGATACAAACCGCGAAAATAGGGAGCGGAAAGCAGAATCAAGCCGTGAGAACAGGGCACGAAAAAGGGACAAGCCGCGTGAATAGTGCAAAGGTCAGAGCAGGAACCAGGCCGCGAAGACAGGTCGCGGACTGAAGAAACAAGCCGCGAGAGCAAAGAGCGCGCACACAATGAGGAGGAAAGGACCGAGTCCTCAGATACCATGTGCGAACAGAAAAATATAAACCAGAAAGTGAAGTAATGTAAACTTTATTATTCCAAAAAGGTATCTATTACAAAGGTATGAACTCCCTTATATAGAATGGGGGAGAGGAGAGAGAATACAAATAAGAGATGTGGGACTAAAAATTTACAGGACACGAGCGGACGATACAGACGCAAACCGCACAAGCCGCGCGGTTAGACAGAAGGGCTAACCGCTCGGCTATTACCAGAGAGGGAGAGATCGCCATGGGAGACCGCTAGATCGCCCGGTCTCCAAGTCGTCAGAGACAAACCGCTAGACCGCTTGGACCTCAGACAATAACGCACAACAACCAAACCGCTGAAGGGTAACTGCAAAATCGCGCGGTCATCAACCCGCCAAGCCAGACCGCCAGACCGCCCGGTCACCAACTTCAACAATGCTCAAAAATTTGTTGTGCTGAGAAACAGGCTGGAAATGGGTTTGGTTGGCATGGAATGCAGTCCTATAGCAGGGGTCAGGGGTGAGACAAGCTGTGCGGTTACGTCGCGGGCCTCTGAGCTCTAAACCTGGGTCGTTACAAAAAAATGCACTTTTTGTAACGACCCGGGAGGACCACGACATCGACCGGCCCACCAGCAGCCCAAGGTTGAGGGTCAGAGGCCCACTGCATAACAGTGCAACACGCCCGCCCCAAGGCGCTACGGTGGTACAGCCGGAATCTACAAGGCCTGCAGGTCGTGCACCCCAACCCATCATTGTGCCTGTTTCTCAGCAACAGTAGGTTGTTGCCACAAGGTTTCGAACCCGAGACCTTGATAACACACTCATGCAAACAGGGTTATCACCAACTGAGATGTATGAGTGTGTTATCATAGTCTCGGGTTCAAAACCCCGTGGCAACAACCTACTGTTGCTGAGAAACAGGCACAGTGATGGGTTGGGGTGCACGGCCTGCAGGCCTTGTAGATTTCGGCTGTACCACCGTAGTGCCTTGGGGCGGGCATGCTGCACTGTTACGCAGTGGGCCTCTGACCCTCAACCTTGGGCTGCTGGTGGGTCGGGCGATGTCGTGGTCCTCCCGGGTCGTTACACCCACCGATAAGCGAGAACCCTCCATAAGAAGCGACAAAGAGTGCAAGAAGCTTTTCCAACAATAAGAGGGGCGCGATCCCAATGTTGCCGCAAAGATATCACCACCAGAATAATATCACACATGAAACACCTATGCCACAAAGGACTCCGACTATTTAGCAAATACCACATCTACTTAGCAAGCAATCCAATATTAAATGCCTTCGAGCACCTAAAGCCCATTCTACCACTCACTTTGGTCTCACACAAGGATCGCCAAGAAATCCATCGTAAGCCCCGCTTGCCCCCACCATCCCACCAAAAATTTGCAAACAAGGACTCATGCTCACAGAAAAAGCACCGTGGAAGGCGAGAGCGACTCATAAAAAATAGGGATAGTCGTTGCCACCAACTTAATAAGGATCTCCCTTCCGGCCTGCGACAGTAGCCTAACCTGCCATCCCTTGATCTTTTTCCACACCCTATCCTTCAAGAATTGAAATTCTTCCAGGTGAGAGAGACCAATTGATTGTACAACCCCATGTTTGTCGAGTGGGTTCATTAGAGAATTCCAAGGTGTAAATGGACCCTCAGGACCAGGTGAGCAGTGTGTGGGGCAAGCAGGGCCGCACTCGCCCAAAGTAGTAGGTGTGCAGATATCGGGCGAGTGGGGCAAGTAGGTCCGTACTCGCCCCAGGTAGCGAGTAATAGGTAAGCGAGTGTTGGCTCCATCGGGCACTCATCCTCAGCTAGGAGTGAGCAGGTGGTTATCATCCCCATCTAGGCACTCGCCACTCCAGGGGAGCATGACATCATGGTTGACCCGTCCTAGAAAGATTCTCCATGGAATAATATGTTTTGGCCTGCTAATATCCCCTCCAAACAGCGGAGTTTGACTGTTGACAGACTAATTTAGGGTGCACTTAGTAAAACTAGAAGGTAGAATTTCGTTATTTATAGACTAGACTCGAGAAACTATAAATAGACCTTGTGGGCACCTTTGGTGAGGATCCAGTTCTTTTGGCTTCTTCCTCATCGTGTTGTTTTTGGTTGGCCTTGAGTGCCCTCCAAGGTGCCCAACTCAGCTTTTGGCTTGCGAGGAGAAGCACTCTAAGATCTTCTGGGTGTATGGTGGGACCTTTGTGTTGTAGCTCAGGGTCTATTCTCTAGTTCCTAGTGCCTGGCCAGGTGTTCCAGTTTGGGAGAAGTAGGTGTAAGCTGTAACATCCCGACTTTTATTGGGCCACCAGAGCCCTAGTAGGCCCAATAAAAGTGACCCGAACCCTACCCATGACCCGGTGGGAAATAACCCTAGGCGGGAAATCGATCTAGAGAACTCTGAATTGAGTTCTGTCAGTTCCTGTGGCCTCGTATAGTCAATACGAGCGCATCAGAACTCGTTTAGTTGAACCCCGAGGTCATATAGTGGATGTGATCATTCCTCGCAAAACACAACAAGAGCGAGATTTTGGATATCGAGCTAGAGAACTCTGAATCGATTTCTATCAGTTCTTGTGGCCTCATATAGTCAATATGAGAGCATCGGAGCTCGTCGCGTCACGATCCGAGGTTTAACGACAATTTTACACGCTTCGGCCATTTTAGAGTGTTGCGACGCGCAAATTTCGGACTTTCGCCAAACGGACTCCGATTATACCCTAGTCAGTGGCGTTGGACTCGTGTGGTCAATACGAAGTCAACCAAAGTCGTTCCGGCCAATTTCGACGACAATTGGTCAACCCGTGATCAAATCAAGCATAGCCGTGCACCGAAAAGCATGTGCACACCAATTGTGACACGACATCAGAACTTTGACCCGACCCCGATGACTTGGACCCACATTGACTTTGACCAGCAAGGGGGACCCACCCTAGGGTTGAATTGGTCAAACCCTCCTAAAAATCCACTTTTTGGATTTTTCTCCAAATGAGGGGCTCACCTCCTCTCCAAAGGAGGATGGCCCATGCCCCCCTCACTCTCCTTGGGCCCCCCTCAACCAGCAAGCCCCGTCGTAGATCAAGTGGAGGCCCACCCACTTCTCTCTCTCTCTCTCTCTCTCTCTCCCACCTAAAGGCCCAAGCCCATAAGGGCTTCATCATCATTTTCCCCACATGGGGAAAAGAGGGGGGGCTCTAACTGTCCTTGGACAGCTGGAGGGTGGGGATTTAATCCATCCATAAGAAGGGATTAATCCCACCTTGCCCAAAGGGAGGGAGCTCCCCTTCCCCTCCCTATAAAAGCCACCCCCTCTCTTTCCCTCACAGCTCTCAGAGCAGCCCATTCCCCTTGCTCCCCCCTCTAATCAGCTCTGGTGGCCGGAAAAAGCCAACCCGAGGAGCTCCTTCCCCTCCCACACCACCACCCTCCATGGCCACCCAACCCGACCACCTCCAAGTGCCCCCAGCCCAGGTGGAAACCTTTATCCTCCCCCTTCCCTATTCTGGATGTCTTGCATGGCGCTCACGACGACCGGAGCGTCGCCACCGTCATCCCCCCTCCCTCCCGTTCATTTGTTTAAAAAAAACAGCTCCGGCGGCGGCCGACGGCTGCAGGGCGCCGGACCACCGCCGGAGGGAGTGCCCACCCCCGGGCAGTCGGCGGGGGTGGAGTCACGGCCGTCCGGTCGGCGGCTGGAGAAGCCCGTAAGGGGCGGCGAGATTGATACAGTGGGGTATTATATAAATATATATTATAATATTTATAATAAATATTATAATATTATAATTGGTTGATTTTTTGAGAGTAAAATAGGCTCCTATGAAAAATGTGTTGAACATGAAAAATGTTCCCCATGATGAGGGCTACGTCCACAAAAATTTGAGAATTTTTGGAATTAATTTACTATTTTAAAAGTCAAAATAATATTTGTTTGGCTAAATTAAATACCTGAAGCACCTTCGAAAATTATAAAAAAAATTACTAGGCTCATTTTAGGCCCTTCCAAGGGTTGTATCAAAAATTGGACTCATGGGGATAAGTTTTGATATTTTTTCCAAATTATGGAAGCCTAGGATCGCGCTTGGTATTTATTACGCTCATTTTCCTCGAAGGTGAAAATTGGAGCGCGTGACCACTCTTTCTAATTTGAATAAGAAATTCAAATTATATTATCGATGAGAGTGGCCGAGGCAAGTGACCAAGCTCCGGGTGTTTCGAGATTTCGTGAAACCGTCGAGCGCCTCGACTTTCGGGTGATCTGGGCACGCTCCGAAAGTGAGAGTCCAGTAGTGAGTTGCAAATTATTCTCGATAAATAATGATGGTGTAACTCCTGATAAAGCCCCGATCCGATTAAGCCGTGATTAATAAGGCGCAACAAACTCATAATCGGATCTTAATAATGGGTGTAACCCAAGGAAACTTTATTAAAAACTGAGATGAAACTGAATCTCTCCTGAAAACGGAGATGGAACTGAATGTACCTCCTGGATGTAGATGAAACTGGAAAACCTCTCCTGAGAATGGAGATGGAACTGAAGCCTCTTGGATGGAGTGATTGAACTACTAACCATTTTCTTTATGTTTATTCCAGTCTTGCACTAGTCCAGTTCAGTACTTTCTATTTAGTACTACTCCATTTGCGTACTGGTCAGGCATATTTCAGTACTTTCTATTCAGTACTACTCCAGTTACACAATGGTCAGGCTTATTTTAGTGCTTTCTATTCAGTACTACTCCAGTTACGCACTGGTCAGACTTATTTTAGTACTTTCTATTCAGTACTACTCCAGTTACGCACTAGTCAGACTTATTTTAGTACTTTCAATTCAATACTACTCCAGTTGCGTACTGATCAGACTTATTTTAGTACTTTCAATTCAGTACTACTCCAGTCTAATACTGGTCACATTTCATTCCAGCACTTTAAATAAGCAGCATAATCACCAGACTTGTCCTTATCGCAATTTACTTTTATAATCATGGGTCCTGCTCTGACGAGCAGTCGTTTTTAAGGTTGAGCCTTAGTTGGGGATAACCTGTAACGTCCTCGGTTTTTCTGTGTTTTGTTTGATCTTTGATTGGCATTACGATGACGCATTTATGCCCTTTCGCCGTTGTAGAGCGTGGTCTTAGCTCTTTAGGTTCCTTGTGTAGCCTGGTTGTAGCCTGTTAGCAAGATTCCTCATCTAGCCGGAGTCTGTTTTGGTGACTCAGTTGGGCCTCTTAGGGAATGCTTGTGTTTTGGCTTCGGGAGGTGTTAGCCCGAGTGTGAGATCGTCAGTTGTTGTTTTCGACCTCTGTTGTTTTCGTGGCTTGGGTGTTTAGCTATGGTGCGGGTTTTGGTCGAAGTCCGAGATCGTTTGCTTTCGCATCATTTCGATGTTTGTTATGTTAGCTTTAATGTTTATTGTGATGTGCATGGCTTGGTGTGGCCGAGCTTGTTAGGTTGGTGCCTTGTTTCTTTTTTTAGCTAAGGAGTTTAGCTGTTTTTTTTGTGTATGTTTGGGTGACACAGTCTGGGTCACGGGCGTGACCCAGGGTGTGTCGAGCTCGGGTAGAGCTCTCGGTTGTGTGGTCGACAAAATTCGGTCAACGGGTGTTTTTGGTAGGAACACGGCCTGTGACACGGGCGTGTCACAGGGCGTGTCTCCTTCGGTTCGTCGAGCTGCGCTCGTCGATTCGTACGCTTGACGATTCGTCGAGCTGCGCTCGACGATTCGTGCGCTCGATGATTCGTCGAGCTGCGCTCGACGATAGTCGAGAGGCGTTTAGGTGAGTTCACATGTAACGCCCCTAGCCGATCCAACGTGACAGCGTCACGGCTCCGCTCTAGTCGACACTACCGGGCTGCAGCCCAAGCACCCCAACCCCTCTCCCTCCACAGGCGGGTTGTTGGTGGCCACAGCCTCCCTTTGATGAGGTAAACTCGATAGTCAAGCCCGCACTACGGGGACTTCCCAGGAGGTCACCTATCCCAGTACTACTCCAGCCCGAGCACGCTTAACTATGGCGTTCTTTCACTTCTCATCACAATTGATCTGCAGCTCAACTGGTGATGAGAAGTGGAAGGAACTCCATAGTTAAGCGTGCTTGGGCGAGAGTAGTACTGGGATGGGTGACCTCCTGTGAAGTCCCCGTATGGCCCAGTTTAACTGCCGAGTTCGCTCATCAAAGGGAGGCTGTGGCCACCAACAACCCGCCTGTGGGCAGGAGAGGGGTTGGGGTGCTTGGGCTGCAGCTCGGTAGCGTCGCCTAGAGCGGAGCCGTGACGCTGTCACGTTGGATCGGCTAGGGACGTTACAATAAAAGTGCACTTTTTTGTAACGGTCCAGGCCCATCCCATGGGAACCCGCTGGCACCGCCGGCCTTCTAGGGTCCAGACCTGGGCCCACCACTGGTAGTCAGCCTTTCACATTCAAGCCTGCAGGCCATGCACCCCAACCCCTCTCCGGCCTGTTTATCAGCATGGTAGGATGTTGCCACTGGGTCTCGAACCCAGGACCTTGATAAGAGAGCTTTTTGCCACTCCCTCATCACCAACTGAGCTGCAGTTAGTGATGAGACGTGAAGGAACTCCATAGTTAAGCGTGCTTGGGCGAGAGTAGTTTTGGGATGGGTGACCTCTGGGGAAGTCCCCGTACAGCCCAGCTTAACTGTCGAGTTCGCTCATCAAAGGGAGGCTGTGGCCACCAACAACCCGCCTGTGGAGGGAGAGGGGTTGGGGTGTTGGGCTGCAGACGGTAGCGCTCGCCTAGAGCGGGCCGGACGCTATCACGTTGGATTACTAGGGTCGCTATAATTAAAAAGTGCACTTTTTATAAACGGTCCAGGCCCATCCATGGGAACCCGCAGAACCGCCGGCCTACCAGGGTCCAGACCCGGGCCCACCACTGGTAGTCAGCCTTCACATTCAAGCCTGCAGGCCATGCACCCCAACCCCTCTCAGGCCTGTTTATCAGCACAGTAGGTTGTTGTCACTAGGTCT